>CM068839.1:85169539-85846490 GCA_028554795.2 Sinohyriopsis cumingii
ATATCTACGCATACCTGCATGAAATCGATAGAAAAGTGATTTATTTTCTCAAAAATGGCAATTATTATAAACGTTATATCTTTAATCCGCCGAGACTAGACGAAACTACGGCATAGATGAAACCTGACCCTGTACTCGCCATCTGCATTACTAGTCACATGACTTCACAAATCTCAAACGTTTTCTTTATTTTGTTTTTGTGGGGTTTAACGCCATTTTTCAGCACACGATTGGCTATACATGGCGGCCAGTATTAATGGTGGAGGAAGAACCCGGGAAAACCCCGGAAAGAACCACCGACCCTCGAGAAGCTACTGGCAAGCTTCCTCACATACCCACATTGGAAATCTCAAACGACGGCATTGGAAGTCCAAAAGTCACGTGATATCAACAACAAACTCCTTTTTAATGTTGTTGTACAGAAATTCAATTATCTTAAATAAACAAGTGAGATACTTTTTGTAAAAGCCAGCAATCTGGCCAATCTGATTTATCAAGCAGAGAGCACATGTCAACGTGGTAGTCACGTGATGCAACACAACTCCAGAAGTTGTTCTTGGAATATATAAAAATAGAGAATTTTGTGTTCTTTCGGTTTTGCATTTTTATTACAACCAGCATATGACTTTCATTTAATTTTGTTTTCTTTCTCTACAACATTTGAAAATGTGGGTTGTTAGATTTGTGAAATCATGCGACTAGCGATGCAAATAGCAAGTACCAGGTAACATTTCATCAACGCTGTATTTTTATCCTGTCTTTCTGCACATTAAAGGCAATGATTTTAATACTAATGATTTCTGAGAAATCGATTTCATGCATGTATCAATAGACCTAACAAAGTTTAAGTTTGCTCGGCCATTCGGTATGTGGCTGTGCTTTGCTACAACCATGTTGACCTCTTGTGATGCTAGACTGGTTTTCATACCTTATATGTAATGAAAGATATGGATATCGAGCTGATTTTAAACATACAAGTCTACTAGACGAATCTAATCCACTCAGCATTTGGATTCATTCAGCATATATGTTTATTGCAAGCACCCAAATGATCCATACTGCACCCTCCGAATATTCTGGTTAGAACTTGATAAATTAAACACGATCAGTTTAGTTACGGCTCAGTCACATGATTGTTTTGGGCATCAATTGGTGGCGGAAAATTACCGAGTTTTCCGGACTTTTATCAATATTTGCAAAATTCAAGGACTTTTCACGGTCGGGATTTTTTTTATATTTCTCTCCACTTTTTCCTGACAGCGTGGGAACCCTGAATTAACAGATAGGTATAATACATCATAATTAATTAATCTTGGGAAAATCCACAAATAATCAATTACAGTAGTATGACTTTTCCACAAGGGCCCATACTCGCTTAGAAGTAGAGTCCAACTGCAAACATTGCAACATAGATCTGCTATCGCATAATGAGATCAAGGTCTTTGAGAATAGATACGGTAATAGACAACAAGGTATCTAAACAAAATTTTTCCATCAAAGAATACACCAAACCATTCTTATTCTATGAGGTAATACTACTGAATCTGTCTGAAAATAAAGTAATATACATAAGATTCATTGACCATGTTTTGTGGTTATCAAAACCTCAGTGATTTATAATGTAACATCATAATAAAATTATATAAAGAAAAACATGCCACAAAAACAAGATAAAATGTGGAAGTGTTATATTAAAAATCATAACATAATTAAAGAGAACAAAGATATATACCATAAATACATCTTAAGTAGCTTACAAAAGAAATTTTTGGAAGCTTGTCTTCCTGTAAGCCAAAGGATGCAAAATAAAGTGGGAGATGATATCAAATTAGTTCCACAAAATGTAAGTGTAGTAAACATTAATGAAACGTTATCTGTTAAAAATGCACTTTCTCGAAAGAACTATGGACCTTTTTAAATTCTGAGATACCCTGCTTTACTCACCCCATAAATAACACATCATACTTTAATTAACTAAAGTTTCTGGAACTAAGCTTTTAAAAGGTAAGTTGAAAAACTGGATTATTTATTTTTCGTATTTAACTTGGAAACCAGTTAGTGATAATCTATATGCTGTGGGGTTTGACTTAGGTTTATATGAAATTGTCACAGCATCCATCCCAATCACTGCAAGATTTGTAAAGGTTTATATGAAATTGTCACATCATCCATACCATTCACTGCAAGATTTGTAAAAATAAGAAGACTACAAATGAAGCAATTTCTGAAAACTCAATTTAAATTTTGTGATATGTTTATCTTTACTTAAGACAGACACATACTGGTATTATCACAAATTAGACTGGCTTTTGTTATGACTCAGAAAGGCTTTGATAATCTAAAGTTGCTGTTGTTAAAGGAACAGTCATACAAAGTTTGATTAACACTAACTCAATTTTTATAGAGAGATGAAACTGAAGGTATTTAAAGTCAGACAAGAGCTTGGGAAACTATCCGGAACTTGTTTCTTAATCAGAGATTGTCCCTACAAACATTCTTGCTCAATCTGATCAAAACTGGCTTTGACATTTTAAATTTGTTCAAAAACGGTTTTGCATCTGGTTGCCATGGAAGCCACTCCAGGCATTAATGTCACACAGTATATCCTAAGAAACATTCCTGCAAGGTTTGATCGAAATATATTCTGCAAACGTCAAAAACATGTTTTACACAAGGTTGTGACATAAACTACTCCAATGCAAGGGAAGCCACTTTGACATAATTTGGGCAGAGCATATCCTAAACATTTATATGAAGTTTAATGAAAATCAGTGGTGCACAATTTTATCTTAGAAGTCTAAATTAGAAAGCAGTAATGGGCTGATAATAGAAGCAGGACCAAGAAGTAAAATAAAATGACAGCCTTTTAATATACAGTGTACACTGGTATAGTCATGCAGAATCCACCTTACATAGGTTCTGTCCACCTAAAAATGAGTCCATGAAGCACCATATTTTGAATGCACATTGTATTTATACATGTACACCTAAGAAAAGAAAAGAAACTCAAACCGTGCACAACCTTTGGTCCTGTGATCAAGAAATATATACATTCATTCACTCCAAAAAAGGGAAACATTTCAAAGGCTTTAGAATTATAAGGCAAAACAAAACTGTACTTACAACTTCACTAATATAGTGTACAGTTATTTATTCTTTAACACGTATTTTAATGATATTAACAAGATATCTTTACTTAAGTCATGCAACACTAATAAAAGACCTTCATACAGTTGTCTGCCTTGCCTGTGCAAACAAACCAGAAAACATCTTCAGTAGCTAATGTTCTGATATGATAACACTATCTACACCTTAGCATATCAAGCAGGTATTTCTGTGCTTCGGGTCTTTGAATCTCATTGTGAACACTGTTCATAAATGATAAGACAATGGGACCACACAACTTGAATGGGCTCATAAATAAGCAATTTTCCACTGCCAGTTTGTGTTTGTACAAATGTCTTTCAATCGAATACACCTGCAACAATAGCTTTCCTCTTGTATGTAGTCAAACTTTCGATGCTGAACTTACAAAGTATCCCTTCTGAAGTCAACTGCATCCAACATTTTTGACCAATGTACAATTCACAGCTGTTACATGCTATTGGTTAGTTGGCATTACATACTAAGAGAGGCAACTCATGAAATCCAATAGATGTTGCTAGGACAAAGCACTAAAATATCTGTTTGAGCTGCCAAGGTGTAGATAGGTTATCATATTTGAACCCTGCCTAGTGAAGATGACCAGAAAATGTAATTAGAGTTAACTGTATTTTCTTTAGGATTTATTTATTTTTATTTATTTAATTTTAAATGTCATCTTTAAGATTTTCATACTTTTATCAAACACTACTTTAGATAACATACATTATTATACTATTTACAACTATACTAATGTTGATAAGCTTTTCAAATAGAGCACATACATTCTTCTTATGAATATGTACACTCGTAAATATATCAAATCAAACAGATATGCAAATATTCAACAGTTTAAACTTTCAAGTCTATCAATATCTTAACAAAATTTATTTTCAACAGCTTGCGTTTTAATCATGCAGTGGGTGGAACATGGTTCCTCCTTCAACAATATGATTATCAAGAAGAAAACAAACCCTACAAATTACACAAATCATAACCTTGTTGAGTGAAACCTCTTGTGTCACTCCAAGAGATTTCAATCAAATGAAGATTGGTCGAAAGTCTTGAGTATTTCGTCCTAATGCCAAAAAAGAGCTGGGGCTCCAGACTGAGCTTTTGTGTTAAAATTTTGAGACAAGTGTATCCAGGTTCAGTGGAACCCCGCTATAACGCGATAATTGGGGTCCACAAAAGTGGATCGCGTTAATATCGGGGTCACGTTAAGGCGGGGTTTTACAGTATTTTACTTTTTTGAGAGAACAACTCATTGGCAAATATACGTGTATTCATGTCTACGGTATATGATGAATAGGGTATCAACACCGTTTAACATCGTGCCGTCGTGGCATTCAGTTCCTCTATAATGCATGTAATTCCATTGAAAAATTGCACACAGATTTACAATATTCAATATTATTTCCCCTGATGATTGTATCTGAATTATCAACACCGTTTACTTGCCGTCTGATATCACTGTGCGAGCTGTAATTGTATAATGTTGTGGCAGTATTCGAGTAAACACCCAAAACAATTTACCGTAGACAGAAAAGATAATCATCGTTGTCATACACGCGATAACGTGATGCTGACCTGTCTTGAGTGTAATCGAAGTAGAGGCGCTGGCGCCTTGGGTGCTAGTTAAGTGATCG
This sequence comes from Sinohyriopsis cumingii, assembly GCA_028554795.2. Taxonomy (NCBI): domain Eukaryota; kingdom Metazoa; phylum Mollusca; class Bivalvia; order Unionida; family Unionidae; genus Sinohyriopsis; species Sinohyriopsis cumingii. Next base: position 85,174,330 of record CM068839.1, read on the forward strand.
GGGTGGTAATTGTGTGTCCTCGGGAATTACTTGCAATTGTTCACGTGTGAATCCACGTTGAGGAGCAGTCGAATCCAGCATGTAGATTGCTGGTCTACCAGTGGATCTAGTTATGTTAGATATCTTGTGTGCGGTAATACTCCAGATAGGATCAGTCGCTCTTTTTTTACCACCTTCAAGTTCACCTGATTCATATAAATATCTCACAGTGACACTACCCAGTATTGGCTGCGCTGAGAAACCACGTCGTTGTACAGGTATATGCTTTTTGGTGACCGCGATGGAAGGTTTCATGTTGGTTGTTCGAGTAATTTCATTATTTAGCGCAGCTATCACGCTTGGTAATCTTGCAACCCATTCACGAGATCTCTTATCCTGAATGAATTCCTTCGCGTATTGATATCCAAATAACCGCTCAGCAAGTGTTCGATTAAATCGCTCAACAATTGCCTGATCACGATGAATTGCACTATGTCCTCGCCTGATGGCGACATTATGTTGCTTCATCAACGACGATACTGCGCCTTAAAATTCTTTACCAGGATCAACTTGTAGCAGCTGTGGCCATCGTAGAGGTTCTCGTTGATAAATTCGTTCAAGCGCAGAAGCAACCTCAGATGCTGTTTTAGTCGCTAACGGTTCCGCATCTTTGTATCTACTTGCAATATCAACTACAGTTAACGCGTACTTGTACGTTCGGCGACGAATGGTATCATGTGGCAGAAATAATATATCAGCCTGATGAACTTCATTTGGCACAACATCGAAATGTGCAAAGTGAATTTGTTTAGGCGGTGGTTGGTAAATTTGCCATATTGCCTGTTTGGATAACCAATTCTTAGCAGTATCACGTGTGACTTTTGCTGCGTTGGCAAGCTTGCCGATTGCTGCGCTACCTCTCCAGTATCCTCTTGGGGAATAATAAATCGACTCCATTATAATTAATTACCAGTGCCTAATACAAGCTTAGATTTCATTGCAGATTTTATTAACCAGCTAGCTAACTTTTCTTTGAAAGATTTATCAGTGATGGCATTTAACGCGTGAATTTCACATCCGCGAGATGCCTATCTTGTAGATCCTTACTTCGGTAAGCTACATCATGGACATGGCATGCTTTATCGATAGCAATTATCGGGTACTCACCTGGATTGGGTTGATTTAAGGCATCAAGCCTGATATCAAGTCGGGTTCCAGGACCACAGTAATTATATCCTGGAAGATGTTTTTCTCCTGGGTATTTAGCCCACGGAGTTCCTGGTAATTTTCCTAACTTGGCCGCGATATCACCTCTTTTTTTTGTTTAATTGACTTTGATTTTGGCGCTGACTTTGGTTTCGGCGCTCCACCTGACGGAATAAATTTAAACTTTTTTGTGCCGCATCGTTCACACTTGCCTGTAAGCGCTTGTCGATTATTTTTTGTTGTAGTGGATGTTATGTTTGCAGTTGGGGTACGTGCTCTACATTTCACACAATATAAATCCATATTATTTTATAATATATCTAATGGAGATCACTGACTTTTCTGCTACAAAACGACGAGAGCCAATCAAACATAACTCGGTGCTACCAAATTCAATTCGAATGATTATTATAGGCCCATCTGGAAGTGGTAAGACGCAGTTGTTACTTAATTTAATAATGAAGTGGATGAAGTGGAATAAGTTGTATTTGGTAGCTCCATCTGTGGATGATCAGCGATGCTACAGCGTGTTAAAAGATTTTAATGAGAATGCAAAATCGATAAGCTGCGACGATGATGTTGTTGAATTTATTACTAGTATTGATGAATCAACAAGTATGGATGATATTGATGGAAGTATTAATAATTTAGTCATGTACGACGATGTGATGTTGGACAAACAATCAAATCCTGCCAGGATATTCTCACGCGGCAGACATAAAAATGTAGATGTGATTTATGTAACTCAACGATATACACAAATCCCAAAAGTGATCAGGGACAACTGTAACATTCTTGCGCTGTTCAACAGCGTTGACACACACACGTTACGAAATAAACATCAGACTTGGTGCAGCGGCGATATGGATATAAATAAGTTTAAACATTTCTTTAGTCGTGCTCAGGCAAAACCACATGGGTTTGTAACGCTAAATTTACATGATCCTCGAACACGGTATTGAGTCGGGTTAGATACAATTTTCAGCTAGAGAGCAGCAGAGGGGGCGACGACAACAGCACGCAGCAACAATGGCGACAATTATGTTTACAACGAAGCACCCTCGCGGTTTTATTTCGGCGTTTGGAAGTTGTAGGCGGCGCCCCTTCTGACGATGACAACAACAAAACGGCGACAACTGCGTTTACAATGAAGCGTCAACGCGGTTTTTTAAAGGGCTTATTTCGGCGTTTGGAGGCTTCTAAAAGTTGTGGGATGCTGCTTAAATTTCCAGAGTTTTTAAAGGACGAAATTAATTTTTTCAAGGTTCACCTATGACCATTACTGAATGGAATTAAGGAACATTTTAGATTGCAAAACATGCATTTTCTAAATCTAAAGATGTTTCTCTTTCAAGACTCGCCATAACATCTAAGTCAGAAAAGACGATCGTGTACAAAACCACAAAATGTATCACATGAAACAAGTTTGATTATATTTCTATACATTGGCACGTAAAGTCATTTCAATGTACAGAACACAATTTCTAACATTATTTTGCTGACCTGCATTATGTTGCCAAGTGGTAACAACATAATGAATATAAATTAGTTTTGTTTCCTTTCAAACCTTTAAGTCGCGCATGTGTGTGTGTGTGTGTGTGTGTGTGTGTGCGTGCATCTTATAGAAAGCAAACATTTCCTATTAAAGTATATATAAAAAACAATAAATGCAAATAATTACAATCTTATATGGAACGAAAAAAATAAAATCCCAAACTAGATTTTTCAAAGAACCTAATCTCCTTTAGACGATCTGGTTAAAAATCCATCATTTTAAAAACATTTTCACAAGGGCTGATTTAAATTTTGACAAAAGACCTTCAAAATTATATACTGTTGTACAAACAAGGGCTGGATTTTATGTAAAATCAACATGTCTTCTTGTAATTCATTAAACCAGTTCCCAAGCCTGTATTGATACATGGGATCTTATCGTGTTTTAATATTTAATACAAGGGACAACAATTTCTCATTTCAGCTCTGAGATTCAACAATTTGGACTACAAATTTGGCTTAAAACGAATAGCAGTCCATTTTTAATCAAGGTTTCCTCCCATTATTCTCAACCTATTTCTCATATTTGGACATTTAGGTTGGGGTGTGGGGTCATTGCTAGTGCATATAGAAAATTTGGAATATGCCGCCACCATGCGTAACGACATATGGTACTCGCTTACCAGTAGGCCTAGCAAATTTAAACTTATATCTACGCATACCTGCATGAAATCGATAGAAAAGTGATTTATTTTCTCAAAAATGGCAATTATTATAAACGTTATATCTTTAATCCGCCGAGACTAGACGAAACTACGGCATAGATGAAACCTGACCCTGTACTCGCCATCTGCATTACTAGTCACATGACTTCACAAATCTCAAACGTTTTCTTTATTTTGTTTTTGTGGGGTTTAACGCCATTTCTCAGCACACGATTGGCTATACATGGCGGCCAGTATTAATGGTGGAGGAAGAACCCGGGAAAACCCCGGAAAGAACCACCGACCCTCGAGAAGCTACTGCCAAGCTTCCTCACATACCCACATTGGAAATCTCAAACGACGGCATTGGAAGTCCAAAAGTCACGTGATATCAACAACAAACTCCTTTTTAATGTTGTTGTAGAGAAATTCAATTATATTAAATAAACAAGTGAGATACTTTTTGTAAAAACCAGCAATCTGGCCAAGCTGATTTATCAAGCAGAGAGCACATGTCAACGTGGTAGTCACGTGATGCAACACAACTCCAGAAGTTGTTCTTGGAATATATAAAAATAGAGAATTTTGTGTTCTTTCGGTTTTGCATTTTTATTACAACCAGCATATGACTTTCATTTAATTTTGTTTTCTTTCTCTACAACATTTGAAAATGTGGGTTGTTAGATTTGTGAAATCATGCGACTAGCGATGCAAATAGCAAGTACCAGGTAACATTTCATCAACGCTGTATTTTTATCCTGTCTTTCTGCACATTAAAGGCAATGATTTTAATACTAATGATTTCTGAGAAATCGATTTCATGCATGTATCAATAGACCTAACAAAGTTTAAGTTTGCTCGGCCATTCGGTATGTGGCTGTGCTTTGCTACAACCATGTTGGCCTCTTGTGATGCTAGACTGGTTTTCATACCTTATATGTAATGAAAGATATGGATATCGAGCTGATTTTAAACATACAAGTCTACTAGACGAATCTAATCCACTCAGCATTTGGATTCACTCAGCATATATGTTTATTGCAAGCACCCAAATGATCCATACTGCACCCTCCGAATATTCTGGTTAGAACTTGATAAATTAAACACGATCAGTTTAGTTACGGCTCAGTCACATGATTGTTTTGGGCATCAATTGGTGGCGGAAAATTACCGAGTTTTTCGGACTTTTATCAATATTTGCAAAATTCAAGGACTTTTCACGGTCGGGATTTTTTTTATATTTCTCTCCACTTTTTCCTGACAGCGTGGGAACCCTGAATTAACAGATAGGTATAATACATCATAATTAATTAATCTTGGGAAAATCCACAAATAATCAATTACAGTAGTATGACTTTTCCACAAGGGTCCATACTCGCTTAGAAGTAGAGTCCAACTGCAAACATTGCAACATAGATCTGCTATCGCATAATGAGATCAAGGTCTTTGAGAATAGATACGGTAATAGACAACAAGGTATCTAAACAAAATTTTTCCATCAAAGAATACACCAAACCATTCTTATTCTATGAGGTAATACTACTGAATCTGTCTGAAAATAAAGTAATATACATAAGATTCATTGACCATGTTTTGTGGTTATCAAAACCTCAGTGATTTATAATGTAACATCATAATAAAATTATATAAAGAAAAACATGCCACAAAAACAAGATAAAATGTGGAAGTGTTATATTAAAAAATCATAACATAATTAAAGAGAACAAAGATATATACCATAAATACATCTTAAGTAGCTTACAAAAGAAATTTTTGGAAGCTTGTCTTCCTGTAAGCCAAAGGATGCAAAATAAAGTGGGAGATGATATCAAATTAGTTCCACAAAATGTAAGTGTAGTAAACATTAATGAAACGTTATCTGTTAAAAATGCACTTTCTCGAAAGAACTATGGACCTTTTTAAATTCTGAGATACCCTGCTTTACTCACCCCATAAATAACACATCATACTTTAATTAACTAAAGTTTCTGGAACTAAGCTTTTAAAAGGTAAGTTGAAAAACTGGATTATTTATTTTCCGTATTTAACTTGGAAACCAGTTAGTGATAATCTATATGCTGTGGGGTTTGACTTAGGTTTATATGAAATTGTCACAGCATCCATCCCAATCACTGCAAGATTTGTAAAGGTTTATATGAAATTGTCACATCATCCATACCATTCACTGCAAGATTTGTAAAAATAAGAAGACTACAAATGAAGCAATTTCTGAAAACTCAATTTAAATTTTGTGATATGTTTATCTTTGCTTAAGACAGACACATACTGGTATTATCACAAATTAGACTGGCTTTTGGTATGACTCAGAAAGGCTTTGATAATCTAAAGTTGCTGTTGTTAAAGGAACAGTCATACAAAGTTTGATTAACACTAACTCAATTTTTATAGAGAGATGAAACTGAAGGTATTTAAAGTCAGACAAGAGCTTGGGAAACTATCCGGAACTTGTTTCTTAATCAGAGATTGTCCCTACAAACATTCTTGCTCAATCTGATCAAAACTGGCTTTGACATTTTAAATTTGTTCAAAAACGGTTTTGCATCTGGTTGCCATGGAAGCCACTCCAGGCATTAATGTCACACAGTATATCCTAAGAAACATTCCTGCAAGGTTTGATCGAAATATATTCTGCAAACGTCAAAAACATGTTTTACACAAGGTTGTGACATAAACTACTCCAATGCAAGGGAAGCCACTTTGACATAATTTGGGCAGAGCATATCCTAAACATTTATATGAAGTTTAATGAAAATCAGTGGTGCACAATTTTATCTTAGAAGTCTAAATTAGAAAGCAGTAATGGGCTGATAATAGAAGCAGGACCAAGAAGTAAAATAAAATGACAGCCTTTCAATATACAGTGTACACTGGTATAGTCATGCAGAATCCACCTTACATAGGTTCTGTCCACCTAAAAATGAGTCCATGAAGCACCATATTTTGAATGCACATTGTATTTATATATATACAGCTAAGAAAAGAAAAGAAACTCAAACCGTGCACAACCTTTGGTCCTGTGATCAAGAAATATATATATTCATTCACTCCAAAAAAGGGAAACATTTCAAAGGCTTTAGAATTATAAGGCAAAACAAAACTGTACTTACAACTTCACTAATATAGTGTACAGTTATTTATTCTTTAACACGTATTTTAATGATATTAACAAGATATCTTTACTTAAGTCATGCAACACTAATAAAAGACCTTCATACAGTTGTCTGCCTTGCCTGTGCAAACAAACCAGAAAACATCTTCAGTAGCTAATGTTCTGATATGATAACACTATCTACACCTTAGCATATCAAGCAGGTATTTCTGTGCTTCGAGTCTTTGAATCTCATTGTGAACACTGTTCATAAATGATCAAGACAATGGGACCACATAACTTGAATGGGCTCATAAATAAGCAATTTTCCACTGCCAGTTTGTGTTTGTACAAATGTCTTTCAATCGAATACACCTGCAACAATAGCTTTCCTCTTGTATGTAGTCAAACTTTCGATGCTGAACTTACAAAGTATCCCTTCTGAAGTCAACTGCATCCAACATTTTTGACCAATGTACAATTCACAGCTGTTACATGCTATTGGTTAGTTGGCATTACATACTAAGAGAGGCAACTCATGAAATCCAATAGATGTTGCTAGGACAAAGCACTAAAATATCTGTTTGAGCTGCCAAGGTGTAGATAGGTTATCATATTTGAACCCTGCCTAGTGAAGATGACCAGAAAATGTAATTAGAGTTAACTGTATTTTCTTTAGGATTTATTTATTTTTATTTATTTAATTTTAAATGTCATCTTTAAGATTTTCATACTTTTATCAAACACTACTTTAGATAACATACATTATTATACTATTTACAACTATACTAATGTTGATAAGCTTTTCAAATAGAGCACATACATTCTTCTTATGAATATGTACACTCGTAAATATATCAAATCAAACAGATATGCAAATATTCAACAGTTTAAACTTTCAAGTCTATCAATATCTTAACAAAATTTATTTTCAACGGCTTGCGTTTTAATCATGCAGTGGGTGGAACATGGTTCCTCCTTCAACAATATGATTATCAAGAAGAAAACAAACCCTACAAATTACACAAATCATAACCTTGTTGAGTGAAACCTCTTGTGTCACTCCAAGAGATTTCAATCAAATGAAGATTGGTCGAAAGTCTTGAGTATTTCTTCCTAATGCCAAAAAAGAGCAGGGGCTCCAGACTGAGCTTTTGTGTTAAAATTTTGAGACAAGTGTATCCAGGTTCAGTGGAACCCCGCTATAACGCGATAATTGGGGTCCACAAAAGTGGATCGCGTTAATATCGGGGTCACGTTAAGGCGGGGTTTTACAGTATTTTACTTTTTTGAGAGAACAACTCATTGGCAAATATACGTGTATTCATGTCTACGGTATATGATGAATAGGGTATCAACACCGTTTAACATCGTGCCGTCGTGGCATTCAGTTCCTCTATAATGCATGTAATTCCATTGAAAAATTGCACACAGATTTACAATATTCAATATTATTTCCCCTGATGATTGTATCTGAATTATCAACACCGTTTACTTGCCGTCTGATATCACTGTGCGAGCTGTAATTGTATAATGTTGTGGCAGTATTCGAGTAAACACCCAAAACAATTTACCGTAGACAGAAAAGATAATCATCGTTGTCATACACGCGATAACGTGATGCTGACCTGTCTTGAGTGTAATCGAAGTAGAGGCGCTGGCGCCTTGGGTGCTAGTTAAGTGATCGGGGTGGTAATTGTGTGTCCTCGGGAATTACTTGCAATTGTTCACGTGTGAATCCACGTTGAGGAGCAGTCGAATCCAGCATGTAGATTGCTGGTCTACCAGTGGATCTAGTTATGTTAGATATCTTGTGTGCGGTAATACTCCAGATAGGATCAGTCGCTCTTTTTTTACCACCTTCAAGTTCACCTGATTCATATAAATATCTCACAGTGACACTACCCAGTATTGGCTGCGCTGAGAAACCACGTCGTTGTACAGGTATATGCTTTTTGGTGACCGCGATGGCAGGTTTCATGTTGGTTGTTCGAGTAATTTCATTATTTAGCGCAGCTATCACGCTTGGTAATCTTGCAACCCATTCACGAGATCTCTTATCCTGAATGAATTCCTTCGCGTATTGATATCCAAATAACCGCTCAGCAAGTGTTCGATTAAATCGCTCAACAATTGCCTGATCACGATGAATTGCACTATGTCCTCGCCTGATGGCGACATTATGTTGCTTCATCAACGACGATACTGCGCCTTAAAATTCTTTACCAGGATCAACTTGTAGCAGCTGTGGCCATCGTAGAGGTTCTCGTTGATAAATTCGTTCAAGCGCAGAAGCAACCTCAGATGCTGTTTTAGTCGCTAACGGTTCCGCATCTTTGTATCTACTTGCAATATCAACTACAGTTAACGCGTACTTGTACGTTCGGCGACGAATGGTATCATGTGGCAGAAATAATATATCAGCCTGATGAACTTCATTTGGCACAACATCGAAATGTGCAAAGCGAATTTGTTTAGGCGGTGGTTGGTAAATTTGCCATATTGCCTGTTTGGATAACCAATTCTTAGCAGTATCACGTGTGACTTTTGCTGCGTTGGCAAGCTTGCCGATTGCTGCGCTACCTCTCCAGTATCCTCTTGGGGAATAATAAATCGACTCCATTATAATTAATTACCAGTGCCTAATACAAGCTTAGATTTCATCGCAGATTTTATTAACCAGCTACCTAACTTTTCTTTGAAAGATTTATCAGTGATGACATTTAACGCGTGAATTTCACATCCGCGAGATGCCTATCTTGTAGATCCTTACTTCGGTAAGCTACATCATGGACATGGCATGCTTTATCGATAGCAATTATCGGGTACTCACCTGGATTGGGTTGATTTAAGGCATCAAGCCTGATATCAAGTCGGGTTCCAGGACCACAGTAATTATATCCTGGAAGATGTTTTTCTCCTGGGTATTTAGCCCACGGAGTTCCTGGTAATTTTCCTAACTTGGCCGCGATATCACCTCTTTTTTTTTTTTAATTGACTTTGATTTTGGCGCTGACTTTGGTTTCGGCGCTACACCTGACGGAATAAATTTAAACATTTTTGTGCCGCATCGTTCACACTTGCCTGTAAGCGCTTGTCGATTATTTTTTGTTGTAGTGGATGTTATGTTTGCAGTTGGGGTACGTGCTCTACATTTCACACAATATAAATCCATATTATTTTATAATATATCTAATGGAGATCACTGACTTTTCTGCTACAAAACGACGAGAGCCAATCAAACATAACTCGGTGCTACCAAATTCAATTCGAATGATTATTATAGGCCCATCTGGAAGTGGTAAGACGCAGTTGTTACTTAATTTAATAATGAAGTGGATGAAGTGGAATAAGTTGTATTTGGTAGCTCCATCTGTGGATGATCAGCGATGCTACAGCGTGTTAAAAGATTTTAATGAGAATGCAAAATCGATAAGCTGCGACGATGATGTTGTTGAATTTATTACTAGTATTGATGAATCAACAAGTATGGATGATATTGATGGAAGTATTAATAATTTAGTCATGTACGACGATGTGATGTTGGACAAACAATCAAATCCTGCCAGGATATTCTCACGCGGCAGACATAAAAATGTAGATGTGATTTATGTAACTCAACGATATACACAAATCCCAAAAGTGATCAGGGACAACTGTAACATTCTTGCGCTGTTCAACAGCGTTGACACACACACGTTACGAAATAAACATCAGACTTGGTGCAGCGGCGATATGGATATAAATAAGTTTAAACATTTCTTTAGTCGTGCTCAGGCAAAACCACATGGGTTTGTAACGCTAAATTTACATGATCCTCGAACACGGTATTGAGTCGGGTTAGATACAATTTTCAGCTAGAGAGCAGCAGAGGGGGCGACGACAACAGCACGCAGCAACAATGGCGACAATTATGTTTACAACGAAGCACCCTCGCGGTTTTATTTCGGCGTTTGGAAGTTGTAGGCGGCGCCCCTTCTGACGATGACAACAACAAAACGGCGACAACTGCGTTTACAATGAAGCGTCAACGCGGTATTTTAAAGGGCTTATTTCGGCATTTGGAGGTTTCTAAAAGTTGTGGGATGCTGCTTAAATTTCCAGGGTTTTTAAAGGACGAAATTAATTTTTTCAAGGTTCACCTATGACCATTACTGAATGGAATTAAGGAACATTTTAGATTGCAAAACATGCATTTTCTAAATCTAAAGATGTTTCTCTTTCAAGACTCGCCATAACATCTAAGTCAGAAAAGACGATCGTGTACAAAACCACAAAATGTATCACATGAAACAAGTTTGATTATATTTCTATAAATTGGCACGTAAAGTCATTTCAATGTACAGAACACAATTTCTAACATTATTTTGCTGACCTGCATTATGTTGCCAAGTGGTAACAACATAATGAATATAAATTAGTTTTGTTTCCTTTCAAACCTTTAAGTCGCGCATGTGTGTGTGTGTGTGTGTGTGTGTGCATCTTATAGAAAGCAAACATTTCCTATTAAAGTATATATAAAAAACAATAAATGCAAATAATTACAATCTTATATGGAACGAAAAAAATAAAATCCCAAACTAGATTTTTCAAAGAACCTAATCTCCTTTAGACGATCTGGTTAAAAATCCATCATTTTAAAAACATTTTCACAAGGGCTGATTTAAATTTTGACAAAAGACCTTCAAAATTATATACTGTTGTACAAACAAGGGCTGGATTTTATGTAAAATCAACATGTCTTCTTGTAATTCATTAAACCAGTTCCCAAGCCTGTATTGATACATGGGATCTTATCGTGTTTTAATATATAATACAAGGGACAACAATTTCTCATTTCAGCTCTGAGATTCAACAATTTGGACTACAAATTTGGCTTAAAACGAATAGCAGTCCATTTTTAATCAAGATTTCCTCCGATTATTCTCACCCTATTTCTCATATTTGGACATTTAGGTTGGGGTGTGGGGTCATTGCTAGTGCATATAGAAAATTTGGAATATGCCGCCACCATGCGTAACGACATATGGTACTCGCTTACCAGTAGGCCTAGCAAATTTAAACTTATATCTACGCATACCTGCATGAAATCGATAGAAAAGTGATTTATTTTCTCAAAAATGGCAATTATTATAAACGTTATATCTTTAATCCGCCGAGACTAGACGAAACTACGGCATAGATGAAACCTGACCCTGTACTCGCCATCTGCATTACTAGTCACATGACTTCACAAATCTCAAACGTTTTGTTTATTTTGTTTTTGTGGGGTTTAACGCCATTTTTCAGCACACGATTGGCTATACATGGCGGCCAGTATTAATGGTGGAGGAAGAACCCGGGAAAACCCCGGAAAGAACCACCGACCCTCGAGAAGCTACTGGCAAGCTTCCTCACATACCCACATTGGAAATCTCAAACGACGGCATTGGAAGTCCAAAAGTCACGTGATATCAACAACAAACTCCTTTTTAATGTTGTTGTACAGAAATTCAATTATCTTAAATAAACAAGTGAGATACTTTTTGTAAAAACCAGCAATCTGGCCAATCTGATTTATCAAGCAGAGAGCACATGTCAACGTGGTAGTCACGTGATGCAACACAACTCCAGAAGTTGTTCTTGGTATATACAAAAATAGAGAATTTTGTGTTCTTTCGGTTTTGCATTTTTATTACAACCAGCATATGACTTTCATTTAATTTTGTTTTCTTTCTCTACAACATTTGAAAATGTGGGTTGTTAGATTTGTGAAATCATGCGACTAGCGATGCAAATAGCAAGTACCAGGTAACATTTCATCAACGCTGTATTTTTATCCTGTCTTTCTGCACATTAAAGGCAATGATTTTAATACTAATGATTTCTGAGAAATCGATTTCATGCATGTATCAATAGACCTAACAAAGTTTAAGTTTGCTCGGCCATTCGGTATGTGGCTGTGCTTTGCTACAACCATGTTGGCCTCTTGTGATGCTAGACTGGTTTTCATACCTTATATGTAATGAAAGATATGGATATCGAGCTGATTTTAAACATACAATTCTACTAGACGAATCTAATCCACTCAGCATTTGGATTCACTCAGCATATATGTTTATTGCAAGCACCCAAATGATCCATACTGCACCCTCCGAATATTCTGGTTAGAACTTGATAAATTAAACACGATCAGTTTAGTTACGGCTCAGTCACATGATTGTTTTGGGCATCAATTGGTGGCGGAAAATGACCGAGTTTTTCGGACTTTTATCAATATTTGCAAAATTCAAGGACTTTTCACGGTCGGGATTTTTTTTATATTTCTCTCCACTTTTTCCTGACAGCGTGGGAACCCTGAATTAACAGATAGGTATAATACATCATAATTAATTAATCTTGGGAAAATCCACAAATAATCAATTACAGTAGTATGACTTTTCCACAAGGGCCCATACTCGCTTAGAAGTAGAGTCCAACTGCAAACATTGCAACATAGATCTGCTATCGCATAATGAGATCAAGGTCTTTGAGAATAGATACGGTAATAGACAACAAGGTATCTAAACAAAATTTTTCCATCAAAGAATACACCAAACCATTCTTATTCTATGAGGTAATACTACTGAATCTGTCTGAAAATAAAGTAATATACATAAGATTCATTGACCATGTTTTGTGGTTATCAAAACCTCAGTGATTTATAATGTAACATCATAATAAAATTATATAAAGAAAAACATGCCACAAAAACAAGATAAAATGTGGAAGTGTTATATTAAAAAATCATAACATAATTAAAGATAACAAAGATATATACCATAAATACATCTTAAGTAGCTTACAAAAGAAATTTTTGGAAGCTTGTCTTCCTGTAAGCCAAAGGATGCAAAATAAAGTGGGAGATGATATCAAATTAGTTCCACAAAATGTAAGTGTAGTAAACATTAATGAAACGTTATCTGTTAAAAATGCACTTTCTCGAAAGAACTATGGACCTTTTTAAATTCTGAGATACCCTGCTTTACTCACCCCATAAATAACACATCATACTTTAATTAACTAAAGTTTCTGGAACTAAGCTTTTAAAAGGTAAGTTGAAAAACTGGATTATTTATTTTCCGTATTTAACTTGGAAACCAGTTAGTGATAATCTATATGCTGTGGGGTTTGACTTAGGTTTATATGAAATTGTCACAGCATCCATCCCAATCACTGCAAGATTTGTAAAGGTTTATATGAAATTGTCACATCATCCATACCATTCACTGCAAGATTTGTAAAAATAAGAAGACTACAAATGATGCAATTTCTGAAAACTCAATTTAAATTTTGTGATATGTTTATCTTTACTTAAGACAGACACATACTGGTATTATCACAAATTAGACTGGCTTTTGTTATGACTCAGAAAGGCTTTGATAATCTAAAGTTGCTGTTGTTAAAGGAACAGTCATACAAAGTTTGATTAACACTAATTCAATTTTTATAGAGAGATGAAACTGAAGGTATTTAAAGTCAGACAAGAGCTTGGGAAACTATCCGGAACTTGTTTCTTAATCAGAGATTGTCCCTACAAACATTCTTGCTCAATCTGATCAAAACTGGCTTTGACATTTTAAATTTGTTCAAAAACGGTTTTGCATCTGGTTGCCATGGAAGCCACTCCAGGCATTAATGTCACACAGTATATCCTAAGAAACATTCCTGCAAGGTTTGATCGAAATATATTCTGCAAACGTCAAAAACATGTTTTACACAAGGTTGTGACATAAACTACTCCAATGCAAGGGAAGCCACTTTGACATAATTTGGGCAGAGCATATCCTAAACATTTATATGAAGTTTAATGAAAATCAGTGGTGCACAATTTTATCTTAGAAGTCTAAATTAGAAAGCAGTAATGGGCTGATAATAGAAGCAGGACCAAGAAGTAAAATAAAATGACAGCCTTTTAATATACAGTGTACACTGGTATAGTCATGCAGAATCCACCTTACATAGGTTCTGTCCACCTAAAAATGAGTCCATGAAGCACCATATTTTGAATGCACATTGTATTTATACATGTACACCTAAGAAAAGAAAAGAAACTCAAACCGTGCACAACCTTTGGTCCTGTGATCAAGAAATATATACATTCATTCACTCCAAAAAAGGGAAACATTTCAAAGGCTTTAGAATTATAAGGCAAAACAAAACTGTACTTACAACTTCACTAATATAGTGTACAGTTATTTATTCTTTAACACGTATTTTAATGATATTAACAAGATATCTTTACTTAAGTCATGCAACACTAATAAAAGACCTTCATACAGTTGTCTGCCTTGCCTGTGCAAACAAACCAGAAAACATCTTCAGTAGCTAATGTTCTGATATGATAACACTATCTACACCTTAGCATATCAAGCAGGTATTTCTGTGCTTCGGGTCTTTGAATCTCATTGTGAACACTGTTCATAAATGATAAGACAATGGGACCACACAACTTGAATGGGCTCATAAACAAGCAATTTTCCACTGCCAGTTTGTGTTTGTACAAATGTCTTTCAATCGAATACACCTGCAACAATAGCTTTCCTCTTGTATGTAGTCAAACTTTCGATGCTGAACTTACAAAGTATCCCTTTTGAAGTCAACTGCATCCAACATTTTTGACCAATGTACAATTCACAGCTGTTACATGCTATTGGTTAGTTGGCATTACATACTAAGAGAGGCAACTCATGAAATCCAATAGATGTTGCTAGGACAAAGCACTAAAATATCTGTTTGAGCTGCCAAGGTGTAGATAGGTTATCATATTTGAACCCTGCCTAGTGAAGATGACCAGAAAATGTAATTAGAGTTAACTGTATTTTCTTTAGGATTTATTTATTTTTATTTATTTAATTTTAAATGTCATCTTTAAGATTTTCATACTTTTATCAAACACTACTTTAGATAACATACATTATTATACTATTTACAACTATACTAATGTTGATAAGCTTTTCAAATAGAGCACATACATTCTTCTTATGAATATGTACACTCGTAAATATATCAAATCAAACAGATATGCAAATATTCAACAGTTTAAACTTTCAAGTCTATCAATATCTTAACAAAATTTATTTTCAACAGCTTGCGTTTTAATCATGCAGTGGGTGGAACATGGTTCCTCCTTCAACAATATGATTATCAAGAAGAAAACAAACCCTACAAATTACACAAATCATAACCTTGTTGAGTGAAACCTCTTGTGTCACTCCAAGAGATTTCAATCAAATGAAGATTGGTCGAAAGTCTTGAGTATTTCTTCCTAATGCCAAAAAAGAGCTGGGGCTCCAGACTGAGCTTTTGTGTTAAAATTTTGAGACAAGTGTATCCAGGTTCAGTGGAACCCCGCTATAACGCGATAATTGGGGTCCACAAAAGTGGATCGCGTTAATATCGGGGTCACGTTAAGGCGGGGTTTTACAGTATTTTACTTTTTTGAGAGAACAACTCATTGGCAAATATACGTGTATTCATGTCTACGGTATATGATGAATAGGGTATCAACACCGTTTAACATCGTGCCGTCGTGGCATTCAGTTCCTCTATAATGCATGTAATTCCATTGAAAAATTGCACACAGATTTACAATATTCAATATTATTTCCCCTGATCATTGTATCTGAATTATCAACACCGTTTACTTGCCGTCTGATATCACTGTGCGAGCTGTAATTGTATAATGTTGTGGCAGTATTCGAGTAAACACCCAAAACAATTTACCGTAGACAGAAAAGATAATCATCGTTGTCATACACGCGATAACGTGATGCTGACCTGTCTTGAGTGTAATCGAAGTAGAGGCGCTGGCGCCTTGGGTGCTAGTTAAGTGATCGGGGTGGTAATTGTGTGTCCTCGGGAATTACTTGCAATTGTTCACGTGTGAATCCACGTTGAGGAGCAGTCGAATCCAGCATGTAGATTGCTGGTCTACCAGTGGATCTAGTTATGTTAGATATCTTGTGTGCGGTAATACTCCAGATAGGATCAGTCGCTCTTTTTTTACCACCTTCAAGTTCACCTGATTCATATAAATATCTCACAGTGACACTACCCAGTATTGGCTGCGCTGAGAAACCACGTCGTTGTACAGGTATATGCTTTTTGGTGACCGCGATGGAAGGTTTCATGTTGGTTGTTCGAGTAATTTCATTATTTAGCGCAGCTATCACGCTTGGTAATCTTGCAACCCATTCACGAGATCTCTTATCCTGAATGAATTCCTTCGCGTATTAATATCCAAATAACCGCTCAGCAAGTGTTCGATTAAATCGCTCAACAATTGCCTGATCACGATGAATTGCACTATGTCCTCGCCTGATATCGACATTATGTTGCTTCATCAACGACGATACTGCGCCTTAAAATTCTTTACCAGGATCAACTTGTAGCAGCTGTGGCCATCGTAGAGGTTCTCGTTGATAAATTCGTTCAAGCGCAGAAGCAACCTCAGATGCTGTTTTAGTCGCTAACGGTTCCGCATCTTTGTATCTACTTGCAATATCAACTACAGTTAACGCGTACTTGTACGTTCGGCGACGAATGGTATCATGTGGCAGAAATAATATATCAGCCTGATGAACTTCATTTGGCACAACATCGAAATGTGCAAAGTGAATTTGTTTAGGCGGTGGTTGGTAAATTTGCCATATTGCCTGTTTGGATAACCAATTCTTAGCAGTATCACGTGTGACTTTTGCTGCGTTGGCAAGCTTGCCGATTGCTGCGCTACCTCTCCAGTATCCTCTTGGGGAATAATAAATCGACTCCATTATAATTAATTACCAGTGCCTAATACAAGCTTAGATTTCATCGCAGATTTTATTAACCAGCTACCTAACTTTTCTTTGAAAGATTTATCAGTGATGACATTTAACGCGTGAATTTCACATCCGCGAGATGCCTATCTTGTAGATCCTTACTTCGGTAAGCTACATCATGGACATGGCATGCTTTATCGATAGCAATTATCGGGTACTCACCTGGATTGGGTTGATTTAAGGCATCAAGCCTGATATCAAGTCGGGTTCCAGGACCACAGTAATTATATCCTGGAAGATGTTTTTCTCCTGGGTATTTAGCCCACGGAGTTCCTGGTAATTTTCCTAACTTGGCCGCGATATCACCTCTTTTTTTTGTTTAATTGACTTTGATTTTGGCGCTGACCTTGGTTTCGGCGCTCCACCTGACGGAATAAATTTAAACTTTTTTGTGCCGCATCGTTCACACTTGCCTGTAAGCGCTTGTCGATTATTTTTTGTTGTAGTGGATGTTATGTTTGCAGTTGGGGTACGTGCTCTACATTTCACACAATATAAATCCATATTATTTTATAATATATCTAATGGAGATCACTGACTTTTCTGCTACAAAACGACGAGAGCCAATCAAACATAACTCGGTGCTACCAAATTCAATTCGAATGATTATTATAGGCCCATCTGGAAGTGGTAAGACGCAGTTGTTACTTAATTTAATAATGAAGTGGATGAAGTGGAATAAGTTGTATTTGGTAGCTCCATCTGTGGATGATCAGCGATGCTACAGCGTGTTAAAAGATTTTAATGAGAATGCAAAATCGATAAGCTGCGACGATGATGTTGTTGAATTTATTACTAGTATTGATGAATCAACAAGTATGGATGATATTGATGGAAGTATTAATAATTTAGTCATGTACGACGATGTGATGTTGGACAAACAATCAAATCCTGCCAGGATATTCTCACGCGGCAGACATAAAAATGTAGATGTGATTTATGTAACTCAACGATATACACAAATCCCAAAAGTGATCAGGGACAACTGTAACATTCTTGCGCTGTTCAACAGCGTTGACACACACACGTTACGAAATAAACATCAGACTTGGTGCAGCGGCGATATGGATATAAATAAGTTTAAACATTTCTTTAGTCGTGCTCAGGCAAAACCACATGGGTTTGTAACGCTAAATTTACATGATCCTCGAACACGGTATTGAGTCGGGTTAGATACAATTTTCAGCTAGAGAGCAGCAGAGGGGGCGACGACAACAGCACGCAGCAACAATGGCGACAATTATGTTTACAACGAAGCACCCTCGCGGTTTTATTTCGGCGTTTGGAAGTTGTAGGCGGCGCCCCTTCTGACGATGACAACAACAAAACGGCGACAACTGCGTTTACAATGAAGCGTCAACGCGGTTTTTTAAAGGGCTTATTTCGGCGTTTGGAGGCTTCTAAAAGTTGTGGGATGCTGCTTAAATTTCCAGGGTTTTTAAAGGACGAAATTAATTTTTTCAAGGTTCACCTATGACCATTACTGAATGGAATTAAAGAACATTTTAGATTGCAAAACATGCATTTTCTAAATCTAAAGATGTTTCTCTTTCAAGACTCGCCATAACATCTAAGTCAGAAAAGACGATCGTGTACAAAACCACAAAATGTATCACATGAAACAAGTTTGATTATATTTCTATAAATTGGCACGTAAAGTCATTTCAATGTACAGAACACAATTTCTAACATTATTTTGCTGACCTGCATTATGTTGCCAAGTGGTAACAACATAATGAATATAAATTAGTTTTGTTTCCTTTCAAACCTTTAAGTCGCGCATGTGTGTGTGTGTGTGTGTGTGTGTGCATCTTATAGAAAGCAAACATTTCCTATTAAAGTATATATAAAAAACAATAAATGCAAATAATTACAATCTTATATGGAACGAAAAAAATAAAATCCCAAACTAGATTTTTCAAAGAGCCTAATCTCCTTTAGACGATCTGGTTAAAAATCCATCATTTTAAAAACATTTTCACAAGGGCTGATTTAAATTTTGACAAAAGACCTTCAAAATTATATACTGTTGTACAAACAAGGGCTGGATTTTATGTAAAATCAACATGTCTTCTTGTAATTCATTAAACCAGTTCCCAAACCTGTATTGATACATGGGATCTTATCGTGTTTTAATATATAATACAAGGGACAACAATTTTTCATTTCAGCTCTGAGATTCAACAATTTGGACTACAAATTTGGCTTAAAACGAATAGCAGTCCATTTTTAATCAAGGTTTCCTGCGATTATTCTCACCCTATTTCTCATATTTGGGTATTTAGGTTGGGGTGTGGGGTCATTGCTAGTGCATATAGAAAATTTGGAATATGCCGCCACCATGCGTAACGACATATGGTACTCGCTTACCAGTAGGCCTAGCAAATTTAAACTTATATCTACGCATACCTGCATGAAATCGATAGAAAAGTGATTTATTTTCTCAAAAATGGCAATTATTATAAACGTTATATCTTTAATCCGCCGAGACTAGACGAAACTACGGCATAGATGAAACCTGACCCTGTACTCGCCATCTGCATTACTAGTCACATGACTTCACAAATCTCAAACGTTTTCTTTATTTTGTTTTTGTGGGGTTTAACGCCATTTTTCAGCACACGATTGGCTATACATGGCGGCCAGTATTAATGGTGGAGGAAGAACCCGGGAAAACCCCGGAAAGAACCACCGACCCTCGAGAAGCTACTGGCAAGCTTCCTCACATACCCACATTGGAAATCTCAAACGACGGCATTGGAAGTCCAAAAGTCACGTGATATCAACAACAAACTCCTTTTTAATGTTGTTGTAGAGAAATTCAATTATCTTAAATAAACAAGTGAGATACTTTTTGTAAAAACCAGCAATCTGGCCAATCTGATTTATCATGCAGAGAGCACATGTCAACGTGGTAGTCACGTGATGCAACACAACTCCAGAAGTTGTTCTTGGAATATATAAAAATAGAGAATTTTGTGTTCTTTCGGTTTTGCATTTTTATTACAACCATCATATGACTTTCATTTAATTTTGTTTTCTTTCTCTACAACATTTGAAAATGTGGGTTGTTAGATTTGTGAAATCATGCGACTAGCGATGCAAATAGCAAGTACCAGGTAACATTTCATCAACGCTGTATTTTTATCCTGTCTTTCTGCACATTAAAGGCAATGATTTTAATACTAATGATTTCTGAGAAATCGATTTCATGCATGTATCAATAGACCTAACAAAGTTTAAGTTTGCTCGGCCATTCGGTATGTGGCTGTGCTTTGCTACAACCATGTTGGCCTCTTGTGATGCTAGACTGGTTTTCATACCTTATATGTAATGAAAGATATGGATATCGAGCTGATTTTAAACATACAAGTCTACTAGACGAATCTAATCCACTCAGCATTTGGATTCATTCAGCATATATGTTTATTGCAAGCACCCAAATGATCCATACTGCACCCTCCGAATATTCTGGTTAGAACTTGATAAATTAAACACGATCAGTTTAGTTACGGCTCAGTCACATGATTGTTTTGGGCATCAATTGGTGGCGGAAAATTACCGAGTTTTCCGGACTTTTATCAATATTTGCAAAATTCAAGGACTTTTCACGGTCGGGATTTTTTTTATATTTCTCTCCACTTTTTCCTGACAGCGTGGGAACCCTGAATTAACAGATAGGTATAATACATCATAATTAATTAATCTTGGGAAAATCCACAAATAATCAATTACAGTAGTATGACTTTTCCACAAGGGCCCATACTCGCTTAGAAGTAGAGTCCAACTGCAAACATTGCAACATAGATCTGCTATCGCATAATGAGATCAAGGTCTTTGAGAAGAGATACGGTAATAGACAACAAGGTATCTAAACAAAATTTTTCCATCAAAGAATACACCAAACCATTCTTATTCTATGAGGTAATACTACTGAATCTGTCTGAAAATAAAGTAATATACATAAGATTCATTGACCATGTTTTGTGGTTATCAAAACCTCAGTGATTTATAATGTAACATCATAATAAAATTATATAAAGAAAAACATGCCACAAAAACAAGATAAAATGTGGAAGTGTTATATTAAAAATCATAACATAATTAAAGAGAACAAAGATATATACCATAAATACATCTTAAGTAGCTTACAAAAGAAATTTTTGGAAGCTTGTCTTCCTGTAAGCCAAAGGATGCAAAATAAAGTGGGAGATGATATCAAATTAGTTCCACAAAATGTAAGTGTAGTAAACATTAATGAAACGTTATCTGTTAAAAATGCACTTTCTCGAAAGAACTATGGACCTTTTTAAATTCTGAGATACCCTGCTTTACTCACCCCATAAATAACACATCATACTTTAATTAACTAAAGTTTCTGGAACTAAGCTTTTAAAAGGTAAGTTGAAAAACTGGATTATTTATTTTCCGTATTTAACTTGGAAACCAGTTAGTGATAATCTATATGCTGTGGGGTTTGACTTAGGTTTATATGAAATTGTCACAGCATCCATCCCAATCACTGCAAGATTTGTAAAGGTTTATATGAAATTGTCACATCATCCATACCATTCACTGCAAGATTTGTAAAAATAAGAAGACTACAAATGAAGCAATTTCTGAAAACTCAATTTAAATTTTGTGATATGTTTATCTTTACTTAAGACAGACACATACTGGTATTATCACAAATTAGACTGGCTTTTGTTATGACTCAGAAAGGCTTTGATAATCTAAAGTTGCTGTTGTTAAAGGAACAGTCATACAAAGTTTGATTAACACTAACTCAATTTTTATAGAGAGATGAAACTGAAGGTATTTAAAGTCAGACAAGAGCTTGGGAAACTATCCGGAACTTGTTTCTTAATCAGAGATTGTCCCTACAAACATTCTTGCTCAATCTGATCAAAACTGGCTTTGACATTTTAAATTTGTTCAAAAACGGTTTTGCATCTGGTTGCCATGGAAGCCACTCCAGGCATTAATGTCACACAGTATATCCTAAGAAACATTCCTGCAAGGTTTGATCGAAATATATTCTGCAAACGTCAAAAACATGTTTTACACAAGGTTGTGACATAAACTACTCCAATGCAAGGGAAGCCACTTTGACATAATTTGGGCAGAGCATATCCTAAACATTTATATGAAGTTTAATGAAAATCAGTGGTGCACAATTTTATCTTAGAAGTCTAAATTAGAAAGCAGTAATGGGCTGATAATAGAAGCAGGACCAAGAAGTAAAATAAAATGACAGCCTTTTAATATACAGTGTACACTGGTATAGTCATGCAGAATCCACCTTACATAGGTTCTGTCCACCTAAAAATGAGTCCATGAAGCACCATATTTTGAATGCACATTGTATTTATACATGTACACCTAAGAAAAGAAAAGAAACTCAAACCGTGCACAACCTTTGGTCCTGTGATCAAGAAATATATACATTCATTCACTCCAAAAAAGGGAAACATTTCAAAGGCTTTAGAATTATAAGGCAAAACAAAACTGTACTTACAACTTCACTAATATAGTGTACAGTTATTTATTCTTTAACACGTATTTTAATGATATTAACAAGATATCTTTACTTAAGTCATGCAACACTAATAAAAGACCTTCATACAGTTGTCTGCCTTGCCTGTGCAAACAAACCAGAAAACATCTTCAGTAGCTAATGTTCTGATATGATAACACTATCTACACCTTAGCATATCAAGCAGGTATTTCTGTGCTTCGGGTCTTTGAATCTCATTGTGAACACTGTTCATAAATGATAAGACAATGGGACCACACAACTTGAATGGGCTCATAAATAAGCAATTTTCCACTGCCAGTTTGTGTTTGTACAAATGTCTTTCAATCGAATACACCTGCAACAATAGCTTTCCTCTTGTATGTAGTCAAACTTTCGATGCTGAACTTACAAAGTATCCCTTCTGAAGTCAACTGCATCCAACATTTTTGACCAATGTACAATTCACAGCTGTTACATGCTATTGGTTAGTTGGCATTACATACTAAGAGAGGCAACTCATGAAATCCAATAGATGTTGCTAGGACAAAGCACTAAAATATCTGTTTGAGCTGCCAAGGTGTAGATAGGTTATCATATTTGAACCCTGCCTAGTGAAGATGACCAGAAAATGTAATTAGAGTTAACTGTATTTTCTTTAGGATTTATTTATTTTTATTTATTTAATTTTAAATGTCATCTTTAAGATTTTCATACTTTTATCAAACACTACTTTAGATAACATACATTATTATACTATTTACAACTATACTAATGTTGATAAGCTTTTCAAATAGAGCACATACATTCTTCTTATGAATATGTACACTCGTAAATATATCAAATCAAACAGATATGCAAATATTCAACAGTTTAAACTTTCAAGTCTATCAATATCTTAACAAAATTTATTTTCAACAGCTTGCGTTTTAATCATGCAGTGGGTGGAACATGGTTCCTCCTTCAACAATATGATTATCAAGAAGAAAACAAACCCTACAAATTACACAAATCATAACCTTGTTGAGTGAAACCTCTTGTGTCACTCCAAGAGATTTCAATCAAATGAAGATTGGTCGAAAGTCTTGAGTATTTCTTCCTAATGCCAAAAAAGAGCTGGGGCTCCAGACTGAGCTTTTGTGTTAAAATTTTGAGACAAGTGTATCCAGGTTCAGTGGAACCCCGCTATAACGCGATAATTGGGGTCCACAAAAGTGGATCGCGTTAATATCGGGGTCACGTTAAGGCGGGGTTTTACAGTATTTTACTTTTTTGAGAGAACAACTCATTGGCAAATATACGTGTATTCATGTCTACGGTATATGATGAATAGGGTATCAACACCGTTTAACATCGTGCCGTCGTGGCATTCAGTTCCTCTATAATGCATGTAATTCCATTGAAAAATTGCACACAGATTTACAATATTCAATATTATTTCCCCTGATGATTGTATCTGAATTATCAACACCGTTTACTTGCCGTCTGATATCACTGTGCGAGCTGTAATTGTATAATGTTGTGGCAGTATTCGAGTAAACACCCAAAACAATTTACCGTAGACAGAAAAGATAATCATCGTTGTCATACACGCGATAACGTGATGCTGACCTGTCTTGAGTGTAATCGAAGTAGAGGCGCTGGCGCCTTGGGTGCTAGTTAAGTGATCGGGGTGGTAATTGTGTGTCCTCGGGAATTACTTGCAATTGTTCACGTGTGAATCCACGTTGAGGAGCAGTCGAATCCAGCATGTAGATTGCTGGTCTACCAGTGGATCTAGTTATGTTAGATATCTTGTGTGCGGTAATACTCCAGATAGGATCAGTCGCTCTTTTTTTACCACCTTCAAGTTCACCTGGTTCATATAAATATCTCACAGTGACACTACCCAGTATTGGCTGCGCTGAGAAACCACGTCGTTGTACAGGTATATGCTTTTTGGTGACCGCGATGGAAGGTTTCATGTTGGTTGTTCGAGTAATTTCATTATTTAGCGCAGCTATCACGCTTGGTAATCTTGCAACCCATTCACGAGATCTCTTATCCTGAATGAATTCCTTCGCGTATTGATATCCAAATAACCGCTCAGCAAGTGTTCGATTAAATCGCTCAACAATTGCCTGATCACGATGAATTGCACTATGTCCTCGCCTGATGGCGACATTATGTTGCTTCATCAACGACGATACTGCGCCTTAAAATTCTTTACCAGGATCAACTTGTAGCAGCTGTGGCCATCGTAGAGGTTCTCGTTGATAAATTCGTTCAAGCGCAGAAGCAACCTCAGATGCTGTTTTAGTCGCTAACGGTTCCGCATCTTTGTATCTACTTGCAATATCAACTACAGTTAACGCGTACTTGTACGTTCGGCGACGAATGGTATCATGTGGCAGAAATAATATATCAGCCTGATGAACTTCATTTGGCACAACATCGAAATGTGCAAAGTGAATTTGTTTAGGCGGTGGTTGGTAAATTTGCCATATTGCCTGTTTGGATAACCAATTCTTAGCAGTATCACGTGTGACTTTTGCTGCGTTGGCAAGCTTGCCGATTGCTGCGCTACCTCTCCAGTATCCTCTTGGGGAATAATAAATCGACTCCATTATAATTAATTACCAGTGCCTAATACAAGCTTAGATTTCATTGCAGATTTTATTAACCAGCTAGCTAACTTTTCTTTGAAAGATTTATCAGTGATGGCATTTAACGCGTGAATTTCACATCCGCGAGATGCCTATCTTGTAGATCCTTACTTCGGTAAGCTACATCATGGACATGGCATGCTTTATCGATAGCAATTATCGGGTACTCACCTGGATTGGGTTGATTTAAGGCATCAAGCCTGATATCAAGTCGGGTTCCAGGACCACAGTAATTATATCCTGGAAGATGTTTTTCTCCTGGGTATTTAGCCCACGGAGTTCCTGGTAATTTTCCTAACTTGGCCGCGATATCACCTCTTTTTTTTGTTTAATTGACTTTGATTTTGGCGCTGACTTTGGTTTCGGCGCTCCACCTGACGGAATAAATTTAAACTTTTTTGTGCCGCATCGTTCACACTTGCCTGTAAGCGCTTGTCGATTATTTTTTGTTGTAGTGGATGTTATGTTTGCAGTTGGGGTACGTGCTCTACATTTCACACAATATAAATCCATATTATTTTATAATATATCTAATGGAGATCACTGACTTTTCTGCTACAAAACGACGAGAGCCAATCAAACATAACTCGGTGCTACCAAATTCAATTCGAATGATTATTATAGGCCCATCTGGAAGTGGTAAGACGCAGTTGTTACTTAATTTAATAATGAAGTGGATGAAGTGGAATAAGTTGTATTTGGTAGCTCCATCTGTGGATGATCAGCGATGCTACAGCGTGTTAAAAGATTTTAATGAGAATGCAAAATCGATAAGCTGCGACGATGATGTTGTTGAATTTATTACTAGTATTGATGAATCAACAAGTATGGATGATATTGATGGAAGTATTAATAATTTAGTCATGTACGACGATGTGATGTTGGACAAACAATCAAATCCTGCCAGGATATTCTCACGCGGCAGACATAAAAATGTAGATGTGATTTATGTAACTCAACGATATACACAAATCCCAAAAGTGATCAGGGACAACTGTAACATTCTTGCGCTGTTCAACAGCGTTGACACACACACGTTACGAAATAAACATCAGACTTGGTGCAGCGGCGATATGGATATAAATAAGTTTAAACATTTCTTTAGTCGTGCTCAGGCAAAACCACATGGGTTTGTAACGCTAAATTTACATGATCCTCGAACACGGTATTGAGTCGGGTTAGATACAATTTTCAGCTAGAGAGCAGCAGAGGGGGCGACGACAACAGCACGCAGCAACAATGGCGACAATTATGTTTACAACGAAGCACCCTCGCGGTTTTATTTCGGCGTTTGGAAGTTGTAGGCGGCGCCCCTTCTGACGATGACAACAACAAAACGGCGACAACTGCGTTTACAATGAAGCGTCAACGCGGTTTTTTAAAGGGCTTATTTCGGCGTTTGGAGGCTTCTAAAAGTTGTGGGATGCTGCTTAAATTTCCAGAGTTTTTAAAGGACGAAATTAATTTTTTCAAGGTTCACCTATGACCATTACTGAATGGAATTAAGGAACATTTTAGATTGCAAAACATGCATTTTCTAAATCTAAAGATGTTTCTCTTTCAAGACTCGCCATAACATCTAAGTCAGAAAAGACGATCGTGTACAAAACCACAAAATGTATCACATGAAACAAGTTTGATTATATTTCTATACATTGGCACGTAAAGTCATTTCAATGTACAGAACACAATTTCTAACATTATTTTGCTGACCTGCATTATGTTGCCAAGTGGTAACAACATAATGAATATAAATTAGTTTTGTTTCCTTTCAAACCTTTAAGTCGCGCATGTGTGTGTGTGTGTGTGTGTGTGTGCGTGCATCTTATAGAAAGCAAACATTTCCTATTAAAGTATATATAAAAAACAATAAATGCAAATAATTACAATCTTATATGGAACGAAAAAAATAAAATCCCAAACTAGATTTTTCAATGAACCTAATCTCCTTTAGACGATCTGGTTAAAAATCCATCATTTTAAAAACATTTTCACAAGGGCTGATTTAAATTTTGACAAAAGACCTTCAAAATTATATACTGTTGTACAAACAAGGGCTGGATTTTATGTAAAATCAACATGTCTTCTTGTAATTCATTAAACCAGTTCCCAAGCCTGTATTGATACAGGGGATCTTATCGTGTTTTAATATATAATACAAGGGACAACAATTTCTCATTTCAGCTCTGAGATTCAACAATTTGGACTACAAATTTGGCTTAAAACGAATAGCAGTCCATTTTTAATCAAGGTTTCCTCCGATTATTCTCACCCTATTTCTCATATTTGGACATTTAGGTTGGGGTGTGGGGTCATTGCTAGTGCATATAGAAAATTTGGAATATGCCGCCACCATGCGTAACGACATATGGTACTCGCTTACCAGTAGGCCTAGCAAATTTAAACTTATATCTACGCATACCTGCATGAAATCGATAGAAAAGTGATTTATTTTCTCAAAAATGGCAATTATTATAAACGTTATATCTTTAATCCGCCGAGACTAGACGAAACTACGGCATAGATGAAACCTGACCCTGTACTCGCCATCTGCATTACTAGTCACATGACTTCACAAATCTCAAACGTTTTCTTTATTTTGTTTTTGTGGGGTTTAACGCCATTTTTCAGCACACGATTGGCTATACATGGCGGCCAGTATTAATGGTGGAGGAAGAACCCGGGAAAACCCCGGAAAGAACCACCGACCCTCGAGAAGCTACTGGCAAGCTTCCTCACATACCCACATTGGAAATCTCAAACGACGGCATTGGAAGTCCAAAAGTCACGTGATATCAACAACAAACTCCTTTTTAATGTTGTTGTAGAGAAATTCAATTATATTAAATAAACAAGTGAGATACTTTTTGTAAAAACCAGCAATCTGGCCAATCTGATTTATCAAGCAGAGAGCACATGTCAACGTGGTAGTCACGTGATGCAACACAACTCCAGAAGTTGTTCTTGGAATATATAAAAATAGAGAATTTTGTGTTCTTTCGGTTTTGCATTTTTATTACAACCATCATATGACTTTCATTTAATTTTGTTTTCTTTCTCTACAACATTTGAAAATGTGGGTTGTTAGATTTGTGAAATCATGCGACTAGCGATGCAAATAGCAAGTACCAGGTAACATTTCATCAACGCTGTATTTTTATCCTGTCTTTCTGCACATTAAAGGCAATGATTTTAATACTAATGATTTCTGAGAAATCGATTTCATGCATGTATCAATAGACCTAACAAAGTTTAAGTTTGCTCGGCCATTCGGTATGTGGCTGTGCTTTGCTACAACCATGTTGGCCTCTTGTGATGCTAGACTGGTTTTCATACCTTATATGTAATGAAAGATATGGATATCGAGCTGATTTTAAACATACAAGTCTACTAGACGAATCTAATCCACTCAGCATTTGGATTCACTCAGCATATATGTTTATTGCAAGCACCCAAATGATCCATACTGCACCCTCCGAATATTCTGGTTAGAACTTGATAAATTAAACACGATCAGTTTAGTTACGGCTCAGTCACATGATTGTTTTGGGCATCAATTGGTGGCGGAAAATTACCGAGTTTTCCGGACTTTTATCAATATTTGCAAAATTCAAGGACTTTTCACGGTCGGGATTTTTTTTATATTTCTCTCCACTTTTTCCTGACAGCGTGGGAACCCTGAATTAACAGATAGGTATAATACATCATAATTAATTAATCTTGGGAAAATCCACAAATAATCAATTACAGTAGTATGACTTTTCCACAAGGGTCCATACTCGCTTAGAAGTAGAGTCCAACTGCAAACATTGCAACATAGATCTGCTATCGCATAATGAGATCAAGGTCTTTGAGAATAGATACGGTAATAGACAACAAGGTATCTAAACAAAATTTTTCCATCAAAGAATACACCAAACCATTCTTATTCTATGAGGTAATACTACTGAATCTGTCTGAAAATAAAGTAATATACATAAGATTCATTGACCATGTTTTGTGGTTATCAAAACCTCAGTGATTTATAATGTAACATCATAATAAAATTATATAAAGAAAAACATGCCACAAAAACAAGATAAAATGTGGAAGTGTTATATTAAAAAATCATAACATAATTAAAGAGAACAAAGATATATACCATAAATACATCTTAAGTAGCTTACAAAAGAAATTTTTGGAAGCTTGTCTTCCTGTAAGCCAAAGGATGCAAAATAAAGTGGGAGATGATATCAAATTAGTTCCACAAAATGTAAGTGTAGTAAACATTAATGAAACGTTATCTGTTAAAAATGCACTTTCTCGAAAGAACTATGGACCTTTTTAAATTCTGAGATACCCTGCTTTACTCACCCCATAAATAACACATCATACTTTAATTAACTAAAGTTTCTGGAACTAAGCTTTTAAAAGGTAAGTTGAAAAACTGGATTATTTATTTTCCGTATTTAACTTGGAAACCAGTTAGTGATAATCTATATGCTGTGGGGTTTGACTTAGGTTTATATGAAATTGTCACAGCATCCATCCCAATCACTGCAAGATTTGTAAAGGTTTATATGAAATTGTCACATCATCCATACCATTCACTGCAAGATTTGTAAAAATAAGAAGACTACAAATGAAGCAATTTCTGAAAACTCAATTTAAATTTTGTGATATGTTTATCTTTGCTTAAGACAGACACATACTGGTATTATCACAAATTAGACTGGCTTTTGGTATGACTCAGAAAGGCTTTGATAATCTAAAGTTGCTGTTGTTAAAGGAACAGTCATACAAAGTTTGATTAACACTAACTCAATTTTTATAGAGAGATGAAACTGAAGGTATTTAAAGTCAGACAAGAGCTTGGGAAACTATCCGGAACTTGTTTCTTAATCAGAGATTGTCCCTACAAACATTCTTGCTCAATCTGATCAAAACTGGCTTTGACATTTTAAATTTGTTCAAAAACGGTTTTGCATCTGGTTGCCATGGAAGCCACTCCAGGCATTAATGTCACACAGTATATCCTAAGAAACATTCCTGCAAGGTTTGATCGAAATATATTCTGCAAACGTCAAAAACATGTTTTACACAAGGTTGTGACATAAACTACTCCAATGCAAGGGAAGCCACTTTGACATAATTTGGGCAGAGCATATCCTAAACATTTATATGAAGTTTAATGAAAATCAGTGGTGCACAATTTTATCTTAGAAGTCTAAATTAGAAAGCAGTAATGGGCTGATAATAGAAGCAGGACCAAGAAGTAAAATAAAATGACAGCCTTTTAATATACAGTGTACACTGGTATAGTCATGCAGAATCCACCTTACATAGGTTCTGTCCACCTAAAAATGAGTCCATGAAGCACCATATTTTGAATGCACATTGTATTTATATATATACACCTAAGAAAAGAAAAGAAACTCAAACCGTGCACAACCTTTGGTCCTGTGATCAAGAAATATATATATTCATTCACTCCAAAAAAGGGAAACATTTCAAAGGCTTTAGAATTATAAGGCAAAACAAAACTGTACTTAGAACTTCACTAATATAGTGTACAGTTATTTATTCTTTAACACGTATTTTAATGATATTAACAAGATATCTTTACTTAAGTCATGCAACACTAATAAAAGACCTTCATACAGTTGTCTGCCTTGCCTGTGCAAACAAACCAGAAAACATCTTCAGTAGCTAATGTTCTGATATGATAACACTATCTACACCTTAGCATATCAAGCAGGTATTTCTGTGCTTCGAGTCTTTGAATCTCATTGTGAACACTGTTCATAAATGATCAAGACAATGGGACCACATAACTTGAATGGGCTCATAAATAAGCAATTTTCCACTGCCGGTTTGTGTTTGTACAAATGTCTTTCAATCGAATACACCTGCAACAATAGCTTTCCTCTTGTATGTAGTCAAACTTTCGATGCTGAACTTACAAAGTATCCCTTCTGAAGTCAACTGCATCCAACATTTTTGACCAATGTACAATTCACAGCTGTTACATGCTATTGGTTAGTTGGCATTACATACTAAGAGAGGCAACTCATGAAATCCAATAGATGTTGCTAGGACAAAGCACTAAAATATCTGTTTGAGCTGCCAAGGTGTAGATAGGTTATCATATTTGAACCCTGCCTAGTGAAGATGACCAGAAAATGTAATTAGAGTTAACTGTATTTTCTTTAGGATTTATTTATTTTTATTTATTTAATTTTAAATGTCATCTTTAAGATTTTCATACTTTTATCAAACACTACTTTAGATAACATACATTATTATACTATTTACAACTATACTAATGTTGATAAGCTTTTCAAATAGAGCACATACATTCTTCTTATGAATATGTACACTCGTAAATATATCAAATCAAACAGATATGCAAATATTCAACAGTTTAAACTTTCAAGTCTATCAATATCTTAACAAAATTTATTTTCAACAGCTTGCGTTTTAATCATGCAGTGGGTGGAACATGGTTCCTCCTTCAACAATATGATTATCAAGAAGAAAACAAACCCTACAAATTACACAAATCATAACCTTGTTGAGTGAAACCTCTTGTGTCACTCCAAGAGATTTCAATCAAATGAAGATTGGTCGAAAGTCTTGAGTATTTCTTCCTAATGCCAAAAAAGAGCTGGGGCTCCAGACTGAGCTTTTGTGTTAAAATTTTGAGACAAGTGTATCCAGGTTCAGTGGAACCCCGCTATAACGCGATAATTGGGGTCCACAAAAGTGGATCGCGTTAATATCGGGGTCACGTTAAGGCGGGGTTTTACAGTATTTTACTTTTTTGAGAGAACAACTCATTGGCAAATATACGTGTATTCATGTCTACGGTATATGATGAATAGGGTATCAACACCGTTTAACATCGTGCCGTCGTGGCATTCAGTTCCTCTATAATGCATGTAATTCCATTGAAAAATTGCACACAGATTTACAATATTCAATATTATTTCCCCTGATCATTGTATCTGAATTATCAACACCGTTTACTTGCCGTCTGATATCACTGTGCGAGCTGTAATTGTATAATGTTGTGGCAATATTCGAGTAAACACCCAAAACAATTTACCGTAGACAGAAAAGATAATCATCGTTGTCATACACGCGATAACGTGATGCTGACCTGTCTTGAGTGTAATCGAAGTAGAGGCGCTGGCGCCTTGGGTGCTAGTTAAGTGATCGGGGTGGTAATTGTGTGTCCTCGGGAATTACTTGCAATTGTTCACGTGTGAATCCACGTTGAGGAGCAGTCGAATCCAGCATGTAGATTGCTGGTCTACCAGTGGATCTAGTTATGTTAGATATCTTGTGTGCGGTAATACTCCAGATAGGATCAGTCGCTCTTTTTTTACCACCTTCAAGTTCACCTGATTCATATAAATATCTCACAGTGACACTACCCAGTATTGGCTGCGCTGAGAAACCACGTCGTTGTACAGGTATATGCTTTTTGGTGACCGCGATGGCAGGTTTCATGTTGGTTGTTCGAGTAATTTCATTATTTA
The DNA here is from genome assembly GCA_028554795.2 of Sinohyriopsis cumingii. Classification (NCBI taxonomy): domain Eukaryota; kingdom Metazoa; phylum Mollusca; class Bivalvia; order Unionida; family Unionidae; genus Sinohyriopsis; species Sinohyriopsis cumingii. The sequence continues at coordinate 85,207,346 of CM068839.1, forward strand.
GCGCAGCTATCACGCTTGGTAATCTTGCAACCCATTCACGAGATCTCTTATCCTGAATGAATTCCTTCGCGTATTGATATCCAAATAACCGCTCAGCAAGTGTTCGATTAAATCGCTCAACAATTGCCTGATCACGATGAATTGCACTATGTCCTCGCCTGATGGCGACATTATGTTGCTTCATCAACGACGATACTGCGCCTTAAAATTCTTTACCAGGATCAACTTGTAGCAGCTGTGGCCATCGTAGAGGTTCTCGTTGATAAATTCGTTCAAGCGCAGAAGCAACCTCAGATGCTGTTTTAGTCGCTAACGGTTCCGCATCTTTGTATCTACTTGCAATATCAACTACAGTTAACGCGTACTTGTACGTTCGGCGACGAATGGTATCATGTGGCAGAAATAATATATCAGCCTGATGAACTTCATTTGGCACAACATCGAAATGTGCAAAGTGAATTTGTTTAGACGGTGGTTGGCAAATTTGCCATATTGCCTGTTTGGATAACCAATTCTTAGCAGTATCACGTGTGACTTTTGCTGCGTTGGCAAGCTTGCCGATTGCTGCGCTACCTCTCCAGTATCCTCTTGGGGAATAATAAATCGACTCCATTATAATTAATTACCAGTGCCTAATACAAGCTTAGATTTCATTGCAGATTTTATTAACCAGCTAGCTAACTTTTCTTTGAAAGATTTATCAGTGATGGCATTTAACGCGTGAATTTCACATCCGCGAGATGCCTATCTTGTAGATCCTTACTTCGGTAAGCTACATCATGGACATGGCATGCTTTATCGATAGCAATTATCGGGTACTCACCTGGATTGGGTTGATTTAAGGCATCAAGCCTGATATCAAGTCGGGTTCCAGGACCACAGTAATTATATCCTGGAAGATGTTTTTCTCCTGGGTATTTAGCCCACGGAGTTTCTGGTAATTTTCCTAACTTGGCCGCGATATCACCTCTTTTTTTTGTTTAATTGACTTTGATTTTGGCGCTGACTTTGGTTTCGGCGCTCCACCTGACGGAATAAATTTAAACTTTTTTGTGCCGCATCGTTCACACTTGCCTGTAAGCGCTTGTCGATTATTTTTTGTTGTAGTGGATGTTATGTTTTCAGTTGGGGTACGTGCTCTACATTTCACACAATATAAATCCATATTATTTTATAATATATCTAATGGAGATCACTGACTTTTCTGCTACAAAACGACGAGAGCCAATCAAACATAACTCGGTGCTACCAAATTCAATTCGAATGATTATTATAGGCCCATCTGGAAGTGGTAAGACGCAGTTGTTACTTAATTTAATAATGAAGTGGATGAAGTGGAATAAGTTGTATTTGGTAGCTCCATCTGTGGATGATCAGCGATGCTACAGCGTGTTAAAAGATTTTAATGAGAATGCAAAATCGATAAGCTGCGACGATGATGTTGTTGAATTTATTACTAGTATCGATGAATCAACAAGTATGGATGATATTGATGGAAGTATTAATAATTTAGTCATGTACGACGATGTGATGTTGGACAAACAATCAAATCCTGCCAGGATATTCTCACGCGGCAGACATAAAAATGTAGATGTGATTTATGTAACTCAACGATATATACAAATCCCAAAAGTGATCAGGGACAACTGTAACATTCTTGCGCTGTTCAACAGCGTTGACACACACACGTTACGAAATAAACATCAGACTTGGTGCAGCGGCGATATGGATATAAATAAGTTTAAACATTTCTTTAGTCGTGCTCAGGCAAAACCACATGGGTTTGTAACGCTAAATTTACATGATCCTCGAACACGGTATTGAGTCGGGTTAGATACAATTTTCAGCTAGAGAGCAGCAGAGGGGGCGACGACAACAGCACGCAGCAACAATGGCGACAATTATGTTTACAACGAAGCACCCTCGCGGTTTTATTTCGGCGTTTGGAAGTTGTAGGCGGCGCCCCTTCTGACGATGACAACAACAAAACGGCGACAACTGCGTTTACAATGAAGCGTCAACGCGGTTTTTTAAAGGGCTTATTTCGGCGTTTGGAGGCTTCTAAAAGTTGTGGGATGCTGCTTAAATTTCCAGGGTTTTTAAAGGACGAAATTAATTTTTTCAAGGTTCACCTATGACCATTACTGAATGGAATTAAAGAACATTTTAGATTGCAAAACATGCATTTTCTAAATCTAAAGATGTTTCTCTTTCAAGACTCGCCATAACATCTAAGTCAGAAAAGACGATCGTGTACAAAACCACAAAATGTATCACATGAAACAAGTTTGATTATATTTCTATAAATTGGCACGTAAAGTCATTTCAATGTACAGAACACAATTTCTAACATTATTTTGCTGACCTGCATTATGTTGCCAAGTGGTAACAACATAATGAGTATAAATTAGTTTTGTTTCATTTCAAACCTTTAAGTCGCGCATGTGTGTGTGTGTGTGTGTGTGTGTGTGTGTGTGTGTGCATCTTATAGAAAGCAAACATTTCCTATTAAAGTATATATAAAAAACAATAAATGCAAATAATTACAATCTTATATGGAACGAAAAAAATAAAATCCCAAACTAGATTTTTCAAAGAACCTAATCTCCTTTAGACGATCTGGTTAAAAATCCATCATTTTAAAAACATTTTCACAAGGGCTGATTTAAATTTTGACAAAAGACCTTCAAAATTATATACTGTTGTACAAACAAGGGCTGGATTTTATGTAAAATCAACATGTCTTCTTGTAATTCATTAAACCAGTTCCCAAGCCTGTATTGATACATGGGATCTTATCGTGTTTTAATATATAATACAAGGGACAACAATTTCTCATTTCAGCTCTGAGATTCAACAATTTGGACTACAAATTTGGCTTAAAACGAATAGAAGTCCATTTTTAATCAAGGTTTCCTCCGATTATTCTCACCCTATTTCTCATATTTGGGTATTTAGGTTGGGGTGTGGGGTCATTGCTAGTGCATATAGAAAATTTGGAATATGCCGCCACCATGCGTAGCGACATATGGTACTCGCTTACCAGTAGGCCTAGCAAATTTAAACTTATATCTACGCATACCTGCATGAAATCGATAGAAAAGTGATTTATTTTCTCAAAAATGGCAATTATTATAAACGTTATATCTTTAATCCGCCGAGACTAGACGAAACTACGGCATAGATGAAACCTGACCCTGTACTCGCCATCTGCATTACTAGTCACATGACTTCACAAATCTCAAACGTTTTCTTTATTTTGTTTTTGTGGGGTTTAACGCCATTTTTCAGCACACGATTGGCTATACATGGCGGCCAGTATTAATGGTGGAGGAAGAACCCGGGAAAACCCCGGAAAGAACCACCGACCCTCGAGAAGCTACTGGCAAGCTTCCTCACATACCCACATTGGAAATCTCAAACGACGGCATTGGAAGTCCAAAAGTCACGTGATATCAACAACAAACTCCTTTTTAATGTTGTTGTAGAGAAATTCAATTATATTAAATAAACAAGTGAGATACTTTTTGTAAAAACCAGCAATCTGGCCAATCTGATTTATCAAGCAGAGAGCACATGTCAACGTGGTAGTCACGTGATGCAACACAACTCCAGAAGTTGTTCTTGGAATATATAAAAATAGAGAATTTTGTGTTCTTTCGGTTTTGCATTTTTATTACAACCATCATATGACTTTCATTTAATTTTGTTTTCTTTCTCTACAACATTTGAAAATGTGGGTTGTTAGATTTGTGAAATCATGCGACTAGCGATGCAAATAGCAAGTACCAGGTAACATTTCATCAACGCTGTATTTTTATCCTGTCTTTCTGCACATTAAAGGCAATGATTTTAATACTAATGATTTCTGAGAAATCGATTTCATGCATGTATCAATAGACCTAACAAAGTTTAAGTTTGCTCGGCCATTCGGTATGTGGCTGTGCTTTGCTACAACCATGTTGGCCTCTTGTGATGCTAGACTGGTTTTCATACCTTATATGTAATGAAAGATATGGATATCGAGCTGATTTTAAACATACAAGTCTACTAGACGAATCTAATCCACTCAGCATTTGGATTCACTCAGCATATATGTTTATGGCAAGCACCCAAATGATCCATACTGCACCCTCCGAATATTCTGGTTAGAACTTGATAAATTAAACACGATCAGTTTAGTTACGGCTCAGTCACATGATTGTTTTGGGCATCAATTGGTGGCGGAAAATTACCGAGTTTTCCGGACTTTTATCAATATTTGCAAAATTCAAGGACTTTTCACGGTCGGGATTTTTTTTATATTTCTCTCCACTTTTTCCTGACAGCGTGGGAACCCTGAATTAACAGATAGGTATAATACATCATAATTAATTAATCTTGGGAAAATCCACAAATAATCAATTACAGTAGTATGACTTTTCCACAAGGGTCCATACTCGCTTAGAAGTAGAGTCCAACTGCAAACATTGCAACATAGATCTGCTATCGCATAATGAGATCAAGGTCTTTGAGAATAGATACGGTAATAGACAACAAGGTATCTAAACAAAATTTTTCCATCAAAGAATACACCAAACCATTCTTATTCTATGAGGTAATACTACTGAATCTGTCTGAAAATAAAGTAATATACATAAGATTCATTGACCATGTTTTGTGGTTATCAAAACCTCAGTGATTTATAATGTAACATCATAATAAAATTATATAAAGAAAAACATGCCACAAAAACAAGAAAAAATGTGGAAGTGTTATATTAAAAAAATCATAACATAATTAAAGAGAACAAAGATATATACCATAAATACATCTTAAGTAGCTTACAAAAGAAATTTTTGGAAGCTTGTCTTCCTGTAAGCCAAAGGATGCAAAATAAAGTGGGAGATGATATCAAATTAGTTCCACAAAATGTAAGTGTAGTAAACATTAATGAAACGTTATCTGTTAAAAATGCACTTTCTCGAAAGAACTATGGACCTTTTTAAATTCTGAGATACCCTGCTTTACTCACCCCATAAATAACACATCATACTTTAATTAACTAAAGTTTCTGGAACTAAGCTTTTAAAAGGTAAGTTGAAAAACTGGATTATTTATTTTCCGTATTTAACTTGGAAACCAGTTAGTGATAATCTATATGCTGTGGGGTTTGACTTAGGTTTATATGAAATTGTCACAGCATCCATCCCAATCACTGCAAGATTTGTAAAGGTTTATATGAAATTGTCACATCATCCATACCATTCACTGCAAGATTTGTAAAAATAAGACTACAAATGAAGCAATTTCTGAAAACTCAATTTAAATTTTGTGATATGTTTATCTTTGCTTAAGACAGACACATACTGGTATTATCACAAATTAGACTGGCTTTTGTTATGACTCAGAAAGGCTTTGATAATCTAAAGTTGCTGTTGTTAAAGGAACAGTCATACAAAGTTTGATTAACACTAACTCAGTTTTTATAGAGAGATGAAACTGAAGGTATTTAAAGTCAGACAAGAGCTTGGGAAACTATCCGGAACTTGTTTCTTAATCAGAGATTGTCCCTACAAACATTCTTGCTCAATCTGATCAAAACTGGCTTTGACATTTTAAATTTGTTCAAAAACGGTTTTGCATCTGGTTGCCATGGAAGCCACTCCAGGCATTAATGTCACACAGTATATTCTAAGAAACATTCCTGCAAGGTTTGATCGAAATATATTCTGCAAACGTCAAAAACATGTTTTACACAAGGTTGTGACATAAACTACTCCAATGCAAGGGAAGCCACTTTGACATAATTTGGGCAGAGCATATCCTAAACATTTATATGAAGTTTAATGAAAATCAGTGGTGCACAATTTTATCTTAGAAGTCTAAATTAGAAAGCAGTAATGGGCTGATAATAGAAGCAGGACCAAGAAGTAAAATAAAATGACAGCCTTTTAATATACAGTGTACACTGGTATAGTCATGCAGAATCCACCTTACATAGGTTCTGTCCACCTAAAAATGAGTCCATGAAGCACCATATTTTGAATGCACATTGTATTTATATATATACAGCTAAGAAAAGAAAAGAAACTCAAACCGTGCACAACCTTTGGTCCTGTGATCAAGAAATATATATATTCATTCACTCCAAGAAAGGGAAACATTTCAAAGGCTTTAGAATTATAAGGCAAAACAAAACTGTACTTACAACTTCACTAATATAGTGTACAGTTATTTATTCTTTAACACGTATTTTAATGATATTAACAAGATATCTTTACTTAAGTCATGCAACACTAATAAAAGACCTTCATACAGTTGTCTGCCTTGCCTGTGCAAACAAACCAGAAAACATCTTCAGTAGCTAATGTTCTGATATGATAACACTATCTACACCTTAGCATATCAAGCAGGTATTTCTGTGCTTCGAGTCTTTGAATCTCATTGTGAACACTGTTCATAAATGATCAAGACAATGGGACCACATAACTTGAATGGGCTCATAAATAAGCAATTTTCCACTGCCAGTTTGTGTTTGTACAAATGTCTTTCAATCGAATACACCTGCAACAATAGCTTTCCTCTTGTATGTAGTCAAACTTTCGATGCTGAACTTACAAAGTATCCCTTCTGAAGTCAACTGCATCCAACATTTTTGACCAATGTACAATTCACAGCTGTTACATGCTATTGGTTAGTTGGCATTACATACTAAGAGAGGCAACTCATGAAATCCAATAGATGTTGCTAGGACAAAGCACTAAAATATCTGTTTGAGCTGCCAAGGTGTAGATAGGTTATCATATTTGAACCCTGCCTAGTGAAGATGACCAGAAAATGTAATTAGAGTTAACTGTATTTTCTTTAGGATTTATTTATTTTTATTTATTTAATTTTAAATGTCATCTTTAAGATTTTCATACTTTTATCAAACACTACTTTAGATAACATACATTATTATACTATTTACAACTATACTAATGTTGATAAGCTTTTCAAATAGAGCACATACATTCTTCTTATGAATATGTACACTCGTAAATATATCAAATCAAACAGATATGCAAATATTCAACAGTTTAAACTTTCAAGTCTATCAATATCTTAACAAAATTTATTTTCAACAGCTTGCGTTTTAATCATGCAGTGGGTGGAACATGGTTCCTCCTTCAACAATATGATTATCAAGAAGAAAACAAACCCTACAAATTACACAAATCATAACCTTGTTGAGTGAAACCTCTTGTGTCACTCCAAGAGATTTCAATCAAATGAAGATTGGTCGAAAGTCTTGAGTATTTCTTCCTAATGCCAAAAAAGAGCTGGGGCTCCAGACTGAGCTTTTGTGTTAAAATTTTGAGACAAGTGTATCCAGGTTCAGTGGAACCCCGCTATAACGCGATAATTGGGGTCCACAAAAGTGGATCGCGTTAATATCGGGGTCATGTTAAGGCGGGGTTTTACAGTATTTTACCTTTTTGAGAGAACAACTCATTGGCAAATATACGTGTATTCATGTCTACGGTATATGATGAATAGGGTATCAACACCGTTTAACATCGTGCCGTCGTGGCATTCAGTTCCTCTATAATGCATGTAATTCCATTGAAAAATTGCACACAGATTTACAATATTCAATATTATTTCCCCTGATGATTGTATCTGAATTATCAACACCGTTTACTTGCCGTCTGATATCACTGTGCGAGCTGTAATTGTATAATGTTGTGGCAGTATTCGAGTAAACACCCAAAACAATTTACTGTAGACAGAAAAGATAATCATCGTTGTCATACACGCGATAACGTGATGCTGACCTGTCTTGAGTGTAATCGAAGTAGAGGCGCTGGCGCCTTGGGTGCTAGTTAAGTGATCGGGGTGGTAATTGTGTGTCCTCGGGAATTACTTGCAATTGTTCACGTGTGAATCCACGTTGAGGAGCAGTCGAATCCAGCATGTAGATTGCTGGTCTACCAGTGGATCTAGTTATGTTAGATATATTGTGTGCGGTAATACTCCAGATAGGATCAGTCGCTCTTTTTTTACCACCTTCAAGTTCACCTGATTCATATAAATATCTCACAGTGACACTACCCAGTATTGGCTGCGTTGAGAAACCACGTCGTTGTACAGGTATATGCTTTTTGGTGACCGCGATGGCAGGTTTCATATTGGTTGTTCGAGTAATTTCATTATTTAGCGCAGCTATCACGCTTGGTAATCTTGCAACCCATTCACGAGATCTCTTATCCTGAATGAATTCCTTCGCGTATTGATATCCAAATAACCGCTCAGCAAGTGTTCGATTAAATCGCTCAACAATTGCCTGATCACGATGAATTGCACTATGTCCTCGCCTGATGGCGACATTATGTTGCTTCATCAACGACGATACTGCGCCTTAAAATTCTTTACCAGGATCAACTTGTAGCAGCTGTGGCCATCGTAGAGGTTCTCGTTGATAAATTCGTTCAAGCGCAGAAGCAACCTCAGATGCTGTTTTAGTCGCTAACGGTTCCGCATCTTTGTATCTACTTGCAATATCAACTACAGTTAACGCGTACTTGTACGTTCGGCGACGAATGGTATCATGTGGCAGAAATAATATATCAGCCTGATGAACTTCATTTGGCACAACATCGAAATGTGCAAAGTGAATTTGTTTAGGCGGTGGTTGGTAAATTTGCCATATTGCCTGTTTGGATAACCAATTCTTAGCAGTATCACGTGTGACTTTTGCTGCGTTGGCAAGCTTGCCGATTGCTGCGCTACCTCTCCAGTATCCTCTTGGGGAATAATAAATCGACTCCATTATAATTAATTACCAGTGCCTAATACAAGCTTAGATTTCATTGCAGATTTTATTAACCAGCTAGCTAACTTTTCTTTGAAAGATTTATCAGTGATGGCATTTAACGCGTGAATTTCACATCCGCGAGATGCCTATCTTGTAGATCCTTACTTCGGTAAGCTACATCATGGACATGGCATGCTTTATCGATAGCAATTATCGGGTACTCACCTGGATTGGGTTGATTTAAGGCATCAAGCCTGATATCAAGTCGGGTTCCAGGACCACAGTAATTATATCCTGGAAGATGTTTTTCTCCTGGGTATTTAGCCCACGGAGTTCCTGGTAATTTTCCTAACTTGGCCGCGATATCACCTCTTTTTTTTGTTTAATTGACTTTGATTTTGGCGCTGACTTTGGTTTCGGCGCTCCACCTGACGGAATAAATTTAAACTTTTTTGTGCCGCATCGTTCACACTTGCCTGTAAGCGCTTGTCGATTATTTTTTGTTGTAGTGGATGTTATGTTTGCAGTTGGGGTACGTGCTCTACATTTCACACAATATAAATCCATATTATTTTATAATATATCTAATGGAGATCACTGACTTTTCTGCTACAAAACGACGAGAGCCAATCAAACATAACTCGGTGCTACCAAATTCAATTCGAATGATTATTATAGGCCCATCTGGAAGTGGTAAGACGCAGTTGTTACTTAATTTAATAATGAAGTGGATGAAGTGGAATAAGTTGTATTTGGTAGCTCCATCTGTGGATGATCAGCGATGCTACAGCGTGTTAAAAGATTTTAATGAGAATGCAAAATCGATAAGCTGCGACGATGATGTTGTTGAATTTATTACTAGTATTGATGAATCAACAAGTATGGATGATATTGATGGAAGTATTAATAATTTAGTCATGTACGACGATGTGATGTTGGACAAACAATCAAATCCTGCCAGGATATTCTCACGCGGCAGACATAAAAATGTAGATGTGATTTATGTAACTCAACGATATACACAAATCCCAAAAGTGATCAGGGACAACTGTAACATTCTTGCGCTGTTCAACAGCGTTGACACACACACGTTACGAAATAAACATCAGACTTGGTGCAGCGGCGATATGGATATAAATAAGTTTAAACATTTCTTTAGTCGTGCTCAGGCAAAACCACATGGGTTTGTAACGCTAAATTTACATGATCCTCGAACACGGTATTGAGTCGGGTTAGATACAATTTTCAGCTAGAGAGCAGCAGAGGGGGCGACGACAACAGCACGCAGCAACAATGGCGACAATTATGTTTACAACGAAGCACCCTCGCGGTTTTATTTCGGCGTTTGGAAGTTGTAGGCGGCGCCCCTTCTGACGATGACAACAACAAAACGGCGACAACTGCGTTTACAATGAAGCGTCAACGCGGTTTTTTAAAGGGCTTATTTCGGCGTTTGGAGGCTTCTAAAAGTTGTGGGATGCTGCTTAAATTTCCAGGGTTTTTAAAGGACGAAATTAATTTTTTCAAGGTTCACCTATGACCATTACTGAATGGAATTAAAGAACATTTTAGATTGCAAAACATGCATTTTCTAAATCTAAAGATGTTTCTCTTTCAAGACTCGCCATAACATCTAAGTCAGAAAAGACGATCGTGTACAAAACCACAAAATGTATCACATGAAACAAGTTTGATTATATTTCTATAAATTGGCACGTAAAGTCATTTCAATGTACAGAACACAATTTCTAACATTATTTTGCTGACCTGCATTATGTTGCCAAGTGGTAACAACATAATGAGTATAAATTAGTTTTGTTTCATTTCAAACCTTTAAGTCGCGCATGTGTGTGTGTGTGTGTGTGTGTGTGTGTGTGTGTGTGTGTGTGCATCTTATAGAAAGCAAACATTTCCTATTAAAGTATATATAAAAAACAATAAATGCAAATAATTACAATCTTATATGGAACGAAAAAAATAAAATCCCAAACTAGATTTTTCAAAGAACCTAATCTCCTTTAGACGATCTGGTTAAAAATCCATCATTTTAAAAACATTTTCACAAGGGCTGATTTAAATTTTGACAAAAGACCTTCAAAATTATATACTGTTGTACAAACAAGGGCTGGATTTTATGTAAAATCAACATGTCTTCTTGTAATTCATTAAACCAGTTCCCAAGCCTGTATTGATACATGGGATCTTATCGTGTTTTAATATATAATACAAGGGACAACAATTTCTCATTTCAGCTCTGAGATTCAACAATTTGGACTACAAATTTGGCTTAAAACGAATAGAAGTCCATTTTTAATCAAGGTTTCCTCCGATTATTCTCACCCTATTTCTCATATTTGGGTATTTAGGTTGGGGTGTGGGGTCATTGCTAGTGCATATAGAAAATTTGGAATATGCCGCCACCATGCGTAGCGACATATGGTACTCGCTTACCAGTAGGCCTAGCAAATTTAAACTTATATCTACGCATACCTGCATGAAATCGATAGAAAAGTGATTTATTTTCTCAAAAATGGCAATTATTATAAACGTTATATCTTTAATCCGCCGAGACTAGACGAAACTACGGCATAGATGAAACCTGACCCTGTACTCGCCATCTGCATTACTAGTCACATGACTTCACAAATCTCAAACGTTTTCTTTATTTTGTTTTTGTGGGGTTTAACGCCATTTTTCAGCACACGATTGGCTATACATGGCGGCCAGTATTAATGGTGGAGGAAGAACCCGGGAAAACCCCGGAAAGAACCACCGACCCTCGAGAAGCTACTGGCAAGCTTCCTCACATACCCACATTGGAAATCTCAAACGACGGCATTGGAAGTCCAAAAGTCACGTGATATCAACAACAAACTCCTTTTTAATGTTGTTGTAGAGAAATTCAATTATATTAAATAAACAAGTGAGATACTTTTTGTAAAAACCAGCAATCTGGCCAATCTGATTTATCAAGCAGAGAGCACATGTCAACGTGGTAGTCACGTGATGCAACACAACTCCAGAAGTTGTTCTTGGAATATATAAAAATAGAGAATTTTGTGTTCTTTCGGTTTTGCATTTTTATTACAACCATCATATGACTTTCATTTAATTTTGTTTTCTTTCTCTACAACATTTGAAAATGTGGGTTGTTAGATTTGTGAAATCATGCGACTAGCGATGCAAATAGCAAGTACCAGGTAACATTTCATCAACGCTGTATTTTTATCCTGTCTTTCTGCACATTAAAGGCAATGATTTTAATACTAATGATTTCTGAGAAATCGATTTCATGCATGTATCAATAGACCTAACAAAGTTTAAGTTTGCTCGGCCATTCGGTATGTGGCTGTGCTTTGCTACAACCATGTTGGCCTCTTGTGATGCTAGACTGGTTTTCATACCTTATATGTAATGAAAGATATGGATATCGAGCTGATTTTAAACATACAAGTCTACTAGACGAATCTAATCCACTCAGCATTTGGATTCACTCAGCATATATGTTTATGGCAAGCACCCAAATGATCCATACTGCACCCTCCGAATATTCTGGTTAGAACTTGATAAATTAAACACGATCAGTTTAGTTACGGCTCAGTCACATGATTGTTTTGGGCATCAATTGGTGGCGGAAAATTACCGAGTTTTCCGGACTTTTATCAATATTTGCAAAATTCAAGGACTTTTCACGGTCGGGATTTTTTTTATATTTCTCTCCACTTTTTCCTGACAGCGTGGGAACCCTGAATTAACAGATAGGTATAATACATCATAATTAATTAATCTTGGGAAAATCCACAAATAATCAATTACAGTAGTATGACTTTTCCACAAGGGTCCATACTCGCTTAGAAGTAGAGTCCAACTGCAAACATTGCAACATAGATCTGCTATCGCATAATGAGATCAAGGTCTTTGAGAATAGATACGGTAATAGACAACAAGGTATCTAAACAAAATTTTTCCATCAAAGAATACACCAAACCATTCTTATTCTATGAGGTAATACTACTGAATCTGTCTGAAAATAAAGTAATATACATAAGATTCATTGACCATGTTTTGTGGTTATCAAAACCTCAGTGATTTATAATGTAACATCATAATAAAATTATATAAAGAAAAACATGCCACAAAAACAAGAAAAAATGTGGAAGTGTTATATTAAAAAAATCATAACATAATTAAAGAGAACAAAGATATATACCATAAATACATCTTAAGTAGCTTACAAAAGAAATTTTTGGAAGCTTGTCTTCCTGTAAGCCAAAGGATGCAAAATAAAGTGGGAGATGATATCAAATTAGTTCCACAAAATGTAAGTGTAGTAAACATTAATGAAACGTTATCTGTTAAAAATGCACTTTCTCGAAAGAACTATGGACCTTTTTAAATTCTGAGATACCCTGCTTTACTCACCCCATAAATAACACATCATACTTTAATTAACTAAAGTTTCTGGAACTAAGCTTTTAAAAGGTAAGTTGAAAAACTGGATTATTTATTTTCCGTATTTAACTTGGAAACCAGTTAGTGATAATCTATATGCTGTGGGGTTTGACTTAGGTTTATATGAAATTGTCACAGCATCCATCCCAATCACTGCAAGATTTGTAAAGGTTTATATGAAATTGTCACATCATCCATACCATTCACTGCAAGATTTGTAAAAATAAGACTACAAATGAAGCAATTTCTGAAAACTCAATTTAAATTTTGTGATATGTTTATCTTTGCTTAAGACAGACACATACTGGTATTATCACAAATTAGACTGGCTTTTGTTATGACTCAGAAAGGCTTTGATAATCTAAAGTTGCTGTTGTTAAAGGAACAGTCATACAAAGTTTGATTAACACTAACTCAGTTTTTATAGAGAGATGAAACTGAAGGTATTTAAAGTCAGACAAGAGCTTGGGAAACTATCCGGAACTTGTTTCTTAATCAGAGATTGTCCCTACAAACATTCTTGCTCAATCTGATCAAAACTGGCTTTGACATTTTAAATTTGTTCAAAAACGGTTTTGCATCTGGTTGCCATGGAAGCCACTCCAGGCATTAATGTCACACAGTATATCCTAAGAAACATTCCTGCAAGGTTTGATCGAAATATATTCTGCAAACGTCAAAAACATGTTTTACACAAGGTTGTGACATAAACTACTCCAATGCAAGGGAAGCCACTTTGACATAATTTGGGCAGAGCATATCCTAAACATTTATATGAAGTTTAATGAAAATCAGTGGTGCACAATTTTATCTTAGAAGTCTAAATTAGAAAGCAGTAATGGGCTGATAATAGAAGCAGGACCAAGAAGTAAAATAAAATGACAGCCTTTTAATATACAGTGTACACTGGTATAGTCATGCAGAATCCACCTTACATAGGTTCTGTCCACCTAAAAATGAGTCCATGAAGCACCATATTTTGAATGCACATTGTATTTATATATATACAGCTAAGAAAAGAAAAGAAACTCAAACCGTGCACAACCTTTGGTCCTGTGATCAAGAAATATATATATTCATTCACTCCAAGAAAGGGAAACATTTCAAAGGCTTTAGAATTATAAGGCAAAACAAAACTGTACTTACAACTTCACTAATATAGTGTACAGTTATTTATTCTTTAACACGTATTTTAATGATATTAACAAGATATCTTTACTTAAGTCATGCAACACTAATAAAAGACCTTCATACAGTTGTCTGCCTTGCCTGTGCAAACAAACCAGAAAACATCTTCAGTAGCTAATGTTCTGATATGATAACACTATCTACACCTTAGCATATCAAGCAGGTATTTCTGTGCTTCGAGTCTTTGAATCTCATTGTGAACACTGTTCATAAATGATCAAGACAATGGGACCACATAACTTGAATGGGCTCATAAATAAGCAATTTTCCACTGCCAGTTTGTGTTTGTACAAATGTCTTTCAATCGAATACACCTGCAACAATAGCTTTCCTCTTGTATGTAGTCAAACTTTCGATGCTGAACTTACAAAGTATCCCTTCTGAAGTCAACTGCATCCAACATTTTTGACCAATGTACAATTCACAGCTGTTACATGCTATTGGTTAGTTGGCATTACATACTAAGAGAGGCAACTCATGAAATCCAATAGATGTTGCTAGGACAAAGCACTAAAATATCTGTTTGAGCTGCCAAGGTGTAGATAGGTTATCATATTTGAACCCTGCCTAGTGAAGATGACCAGAAAATGTAATTAGAGTTAACTGTATTTTCTTTAGGATTTATTTATTTTTATTTATTTAATTTTAAATGTCATCTTTAAGATTTTCATACTTTTATCAAACACTACTTTAGATAACATACATTATTATACTATTTACAACTATACTAATGTTGATAAGCTTTTCAAATAGAGCACATACATTCTTCTTATGAATATGTACACTCGTAAATATATCAAATCAAACAGATATGCAAATATTCAACAGTTTAAACTTTCAAGTCTATCAATATCTTAACAAAATTTATTTTCAACAGCTTGCGTTTTAATCATGCAGTGGGTGGAACATGGTTCCTCCTTCAACAATATGATTATCAAGAAGAAAACAAACCCTACAAATTACACAAATCATAACCTTGTTGAGTGAAACCTCTTGTGTCACTCCAAGAGATTTCAATCAAATGAAGATTGGTCGAAAGTCTTGAGTATTTCTTCCTAATGCCAAAAAAGAGCTGGGGCTCCAGACTGAGCTTTTGTGTTAAAATTTTGAGACAAGTGTATCCAGGTTCAGTGGAACCCCGCTATAACGCGATAATTGGGGTCCACAAAAGTGGATCGCGTTAATATCGGGGTCATGTTAAGGCGGGGTTTTACAGTATTTTACCTTTTTGAGAGAACAACTCATTGGCAAATATACGTGTATTCATGTCTACGGTATATGATGAATAGGGTATCAACACCGTTTAACATCGTGCCGTCGTGGCATTCAGTTCCTCTATAATGCATGTAATTCCATTGAAAAATTGCACACAGATTTACAATATTCAATATTATTTCCCCTGATCATTGTATCTGAATTATCAACACCGTTTACTTGCCGTCTGATATCACTGTGCGAGCTGTAATTGTATAATGTTGTGGCAGTATTCGAGTAAACACCCAAAACAATTTACCGTAGACAGAAAAGATAATCATCGTTGTCATACACGCGATAACGTGATGCTGACCTGTCTTGAGTGTAATCGAAGTAGAGGCGCTGGCGCCTTGGGTGCTAGTTAAGTGATCGGGGTGGTAATTGTGTGTCCTCGGGAATTACTTGCAATTGTTCACGTGTGAATCCACGTTGAGGAGCAGTCGAATCCAGCATGTAGATTGCTGGTCTACCAGTGGATCTAGTTATGTTAGATATCTTGTGTGCGGTAATACTCCAGATAGGATCAGTCGCTCTTTTTTTACCACCTTCAAGTTCACCTGATTCATATAAATATCTCACAGTGACACTACCCAGTATTGGCTGCGTTGAGAAACCACGTCGTTGTACAGGTATATGCTTTTTGGTGACCGCGATGGCAGGTTTCATATTGGTTGTTCGAGTAATTTCATTATTTAGCGCAGCTATCACGCTTGGTAATCTTGCAACCCATTCACGAGATCTCTTATCCTGAATGAATTCCTTCGCGTATTGATATCCAAATAACCGCTCAGCAAGTGTTCGATTAAATCGCTCAACAATTGCCTGATCACGATGAATTGCACTATGTCCTCGCCTGATGGCGACATTATGTTGCTTCATCAACGACGATACTGCGCCTTAAAATTCTTTACCAGGATCAACTTGTAGCAGCTGTGGCCATCGTAGAGGTTCTCGTTGATAAATTCGTTCAAGCGCAGAAGCAACCTCAGATGCTGTTTTAGTCGCTAACGGTTCCGCATCTTTGTATCTACTTGCAATATCAACTACAGTTAACGCGTACTTGTACGTTCGGCGACGAATGGTATCATGTGGCAGAAATAATATATCAGCCTGATGAACTTCATTTGGCACAACATCGAAATGTGCAAAGTGAATTTGTTTAGGCGGTGGTTGGTAAATTTGCCATATTGCCTGTTTGGATAACCAATTCTTAGCAGTATCACGTGTGACTTTTGCTGCGTTGGCAAGCTTGCCGATTGCTGCGCTACCTCTCCAGTATCCTCTTGGGGAATAATAAATCGACTCCATTATAATTAATTACCAGTGCCTAATACAAGCTTAGATTTCATTGCAGATTTTATTAACCAGCTAGCTAACTTTTCTTTGAAAGATTTATCAGTGATGGCATTTAACGCGTGAATTTCACATCCGCGAGATGCCTATCTTGTAGATCCTTACTTCGGTAAGCTACATCATGGACATGGCATGCTTTATCGATAGCAATTATCGGGTACTCACCTGGATTGGGTTGATTTAAGGCATCAAGCCTGATATCATGTCGGGTTCCAGGACCACAGTAATTATATCCTGGAAGATGTTTTTCTCCTGGGTATTTAGCCCACGGAGTTCCTGGTAATTTTCCTAACTTGGCCGCGATATCACCTCTTTTTTTTGTTTAATTGACTTTGATTTTGGCGCTGACTTTGGTTTCGGCGCTCCACCTGACGGAATAAATTTAAACTTTTTTGTGCCGCATCGTTCACACTTGCCTGTAAGCGCTTGTCGATTATTTTTTGTTGTAGTGGATGTTATGTTTGCAGTTGGGGTACGTGCTCTACATTTCACACAATATAAATCCATATTATTTTATAATATATCTAATGGAGATCACTGACTTTTCTGCTACAAAACGACGAGAGCCAATCAAACATAACTCGGTGCTACCAAATTCAATTCGAATGATTATTATAGGCCCATCTGGAAGTGGTAAGACGCAGTTGTTACTTAATTTAATAATGAAGTGGATGAAGTGGAATAAGTTGTATTTGGTAGCTCCATCTGTGGATGATCAGCGATGCTACAGCGTGTTAAAAGATTTTAATGAGAATGCAAAATCGATAAGCTGCGACGATGATGTTGTTGAATTTATTACTAGTATTGATGAATCAACAAGTATGGATGATATTGATGGAAGTATTAATAATTTAGTCATGTACGACGATGTGATGTTGGACAAACAATCAAATCCTGCCAGGATATTCTCACGCGGCAGACATAAAAATGTAGATGTGATTTATGTAACTCAACGATATACACAAATCCCAAAAGTGATCAGGGACAACTGTAACATTCTTGCGCTGTTCAACAGCGTTGACACACACACGTTACGAAATAAACATCAGACTTGGTGCAGCGGCGATATGGATATAAATAAGTTTAAACATTTCTTTAGTCGTGCTCAGGCAAAACCACATGGGTTTGTAACGCTAAATTTACATGATCCTCGAACACGGTATTGAGTCGGGTTAGATACAATTTTCAGCTAGAGAGCAGCAGAGGGGGCGACGACAACAGCACGCAGCAACAATGGCGACAATTATGTTTACAACGAAGCACCCTCGCGGTTTTATTTCGGCGTTTGGAAGTTGTAGGCGGCGCCCCTTCTGACGATGACAACAACAAAACGGCGACAACTGCGTTTACAATGAAGCGTCAACGCGGTTTTTTAAAGGGCTTATTTCGGCGTTTGGAGGCTTCTAAAAGTTGTGGGATGCTGCTTAAATTTCCAGAGTTTTTAAAGGACGAAATTAATTTTTTCAAGGTTCACCTATGACCATTACTGAATGGAATTAAAGAACATTTTAGATTGCAAAACATGCATTTTCTAAATCTAAAGATGTTTCTCTTTCAAGACTCGCCATAACATCTAAGTCAGAAAAGACGATCGTGTACAAAACCACAAAATGTATCACATGAAACAAGTTTGATTATATTTCTATACATTGGCACGTAAAGTCATTTCAATGTACAGAACACAATTTCTAACATTATTTTGCTGACCTGCATTATGTTGCCAAGTGGTAACAACATAATGAATATAAATTAGTTTTGTTTCCTTTCAAACCTTTAAGTCGCGCATGTGTGTGTGTGTGTGTGTGTGTGTGTGCGTGCATCTTATAGAAAGCAAACATTTCCTATTAAAGTATATATAAAAAACAATAAATGCAAATAATTACAATCTTATATGGAACGAAAAAAATAAAATCCCAAACTAGATTTTTCAAAGAACCTAATCTCCTTTAGACGATCTGGTTAAAAATCCATCATTTTAAAAACATTTTCACAAGGGCTGATTTAAATTTTGACAAAAGACCTTCAAAATTATATACTGTTGTACAAACAAGGGCTGGATTTTATGTAAAATCAACATGTCTTCTTGTAATTCATTAAACCAGTTCCCAAGCCTGTATTGATACATGGGATCTTATCGTGTTTTAATATATAATACAAGGGACAACAATTTCTCATTTCAGCTCTGAGATTCAACAATTTGGACTACAAATTTGGCTTAAAACGAATAGCAGTCCATTTTTAATCAAGGTTTCCTGCGATTATTCTCACCCTATTTCTCATATTTGGACATTTAGGTTGGGGTGTGGGGTCATTGCTAGTGCATATAGAAAATTTGGAATATGCCGCCACCATGCGTAACGACATATGGTACTCGCTTACCAGTAGGCCTAGCAAATTTAAACTTATATCTACGCATACCTGCATGAAATCGATAGAAAAGTGATTTATTTTCTCAAAAATGGCAATTATTATAAACGTTATATCTTTAATCCGCCGAGACTAGACGAAACTACGGCATAGATGAAACCTGACCCTGTACTCGCCATCTGCATTACTAGTCACATGACTTCACAAATCTCAAACGTTTTCTTTATTTTGTTTTTGTGGGGTTTAACGCCATTTTTCAGCACACGATTGGCTATACATGGCGGCCAGTATTAATGGTGGAGGAAGAACCCGGGAAAACCCCGGAAAGAACCACCGACCCTCGAGAAGCTACTGGCAAGCTTCCTCACATACCCACATTGGAAATCTCAAACGACGGCATTGGAAGTCCAAAAGTCACGTGATATCAACAACAAACTCCTTTTTAATGTTGTTGTACAGAAATTCAATTATCTTAAATAAACAAGTGAGATACTTTTTGTAAAAGCCAGCAATCTGGCCAATCTGATTTATCAAGCAGAGAGCACATGTCAACGTGGTAGTCACGTGATGCAACACAACTCCAGAAGTTGTTCTTGGAATATATAAAAATAGAGAATTTTGTGTTCTTTCGGTTTTGCATTTTTATTACAACCAGCATATGACTTTCATTTAATTTTGTTTTCTTTCTCTACAACATTTGAAAATGTGGGTTGTTAGATTTGTGAAATCATGCGACTAGCGATGCAAATAGCAAGTACCAGGTAACATTTCATCAACGCTGTATTTTTATCCTGTCTTTCTGCACATTAAAGGCAATGATTTTAATGCTAATGATTTCTGAGAAATCGATTTCATGCATGTATCAATAGACCTAACAAAGTTTAAGTTTGCTCGGCCATTCGGTATGTGGCTGTGCTTTGCTACAACCATGTTGGCCTCTTGTGATGCTAGACTGGTTTTCATACCTTATATGTAATGAAAGATATGGATATCGAGCTGATTTTAAACATACAAGTCTACTAGACGAATCTAATCCACTCAGCATTTGGATTCACTCAGCATATATGTTTATGGCAAGCACCCAAATGATCCATACTGCACCCTCCGAATATTCTGGTTAGAACTTGATAAATTAAACACGATCAGTTTAGTTACGGCTCAGTCACATGATTGTTTTGGGCATCAATTGGTGGCGGAAAATTACCGAGTTTTCCGGACTTTTATCAATATTTGCAAAATTCAAGGACTTTTCACGGTCGGGATTTTTTTTATATTTCTCTCCACTTTTTCCTGACAGCGTGGGAACCCTGAATTAACAGATAGGTATAATACATCATAATTAATTAATCTTGGGAAAATCCACAAATAATCAATTACAGTAGTATGACTTTTCCACAAGGGTCCATACTCGCTTAGAAGTAGAGTCCAACTGCAAACATTGCAACATAGATCTGCTATCGCATAATGAGATCAAGGTCTTTGAGAATAGATACGGTAATAGACAACAAGGTATCTAAACAAAATTTTTCCATCAAAGAATACACCAAACCATTCTTATTCTATGAGGTAATACTACTGAATCTGTCTGAAAATAAAGTAATATACATAAGATTCATTGACCATGTTTTGTGGTTATCAAAACCTCAGTGATTTATAATGTAACATCATAATAAAATTATATAAAGAAAAACATGCCACAAAAACAAGATAAAATGTGGAAGTGTTATATTAAAAAATCATAACATAATTAAAGAGAACAAAGATATATACCATAAATACATCTTAAGTAGCTTACAAAAGAAATTTTTGGAAGCTTGTCTTCCTGTAAGCCAAAGGATGCAAAATAAAGTGGGAGATGATATCAAATTAGTTCCACAAAATGTAAGTGTAGTAAACATTAATGAAACGTTATCTGTTAAAAATGCACTTTCTCGAAAGAACTATGGACCTTTTTAAATTCTGAGATACCCTGCTTTACTCACCCCATAAATAACACATCATACTTTAATTAACTAAAGTTTCTGGAACTAAGCTTTTAAAAGGTAAGTTGAAAAACTGGATTATTTATTTTCCGTATTTAACTTGGAAACCAGTTAGTGATAATCTATATGCTGTGGGGTTTGACTTAGGTTTATATGAAATTGTCACAGCATCCATCCCAATCACTGCAAGATTTGTAAAGGTTTATATGAAATTGTCACATCATCCATACCATTCACTGCAAGATTTGTAAAAATAAGAAGACTACAAATGAAGCAATTTCTGAAAACTCAATTTAAATTTTGTGATATGTTTATCTTTGCTTAAGACAGACACATACTGGTATTATCACAAATTAGACTGGCTTTTGTTATGACTCAGAAAGGCTTTGATAATCTAAAGTTGCTGTTGTTAAAGGAACAGTCATACAAAGTTTGATTAACACTAACTCAATTTTTATAGAGAGATGAAACTGAAGGTATTTAAAGTCAGACAAGAGCTTGGGAAACTATCCGGAACTTGTTTCTTAATCAGAGATTGTCCCTACAAACATTCTTGCTCAATCTGATCAAAACTGGCTTTGACATTTTAAATTTGTTCAAAAACGGTTTTGCATCTGGTTGCCATGGAAGCCACTCCAGGCATTAATGTCACACAGTATATCCTAAGAAACATTCCTGCAAGGTTTGATCGAAATATATTCTGCAAACGTCAAAAACATGTTTTACACAAGGTTGTGACATAAACTACTCCAATGCAAGGGAAGCCACTTTGACATAATTTGGGCAGAGCATATCCTAAACATTTATATGAAGTTTAATGAAAATCAGTGGTGCACAATTTTATCTTAGAAGTCTAAATTAGAAAGCAGTAATGGGCTGATAATAGAAGCAGGACCAAGAAGTAAAATAAAATGACAGCCTTTTAATATACAGTGTACACTGGTATAGTCATGCAGAATCCACCTTACATAGGTTCTGTCCACCTAAAAATGAGTCCATGAAGCACCATATTTTGAATGCACATTGTATTTATATATATACAGCTAAGAAAAGAAAAGAAACTCAAACCGTGCACAACCTTTGGTCCTGTGATCAAGAAATATATATATTCATTCACTCCAAAAAAGGGAAACATTTCAAAGGCTTTAGAATTATAAGGCAAAACAAAACTGTACTTACAACTTCACTAATATAGTGTACAGTTATTTATTCTTTAACACGTATTTTAATGATATTAACAAGATATCTTTACTTAAGTCATGCAACACTAATAAAAGACCTTCATACAGTTGTCTGCCTTGCCTGTGCAAACAAACCAGAAAACATCTTCAGTAGCTAATGTTCTGATATGATAACACTATCTACACCTTAGCATATCAAGCAGGTATTTCTGTGCTTCGAGTCTTTGAATCTCATTGTGAACACTGTTCATAAATGATCAAGACAATGGGACCACATAACTTGAATGGGCTCATAAATAAGCAATTTTCCACTGCCAGTTTGTGTTTGTACAAATGTCTTTCAATCGAATACACCTGCAACAATAGCTTTCCTCTTGTATGTAGTCAAACTTTCGATGCTGAACTTACAAAGTATCCCTTCTGAAGTCAACTGCATCCAACATTTTTGACCAATGTACAATTCACAGCTGTTACATGCTATTGGTTAGTTGGCATTACATACTAAGAGAGGCAACTCATGAAATCCAATAGATGTTGCTAGGACAAAGCACTAAAATATCTGTTTGAGCTGCCAAGGTGTAGATAGGTTATCATATTTGAACCCTGCCTAGTGAAGATGACCAGAAAATGTAATTAGAGTTAACTGTATTTTCTTTAGGATTTATTTATTTTTATTTATTTAATTTTAAATGTCATCTTTAAGATTTTCATACTTTTATCAAACACTACTTTAGATAACATACATTATTATACTATTTACAACTATACTAATGTTGATAAGCTTTTCAAATAGAGCACATACATTCTTCTTATGAATATGTACACTCGTAAATATATCAAATCAAACAGATATGCAAATATTCAACAGTTTAAACTTTCAAGTCTATCAATATCTTAACAAAATTTATTTTCAACAGCTTGCGTTTTAATCATGCAGTGGGTGGAACATGGTTCCTCCTTCAACAATATGATTATCAAGAAGAAAACAAACCCTACAAATTACACAAATCATAACCTTGTTGAGTGAAACCTCTTGTGTCACTCCAAGAGATTTCAATCAAATGAAGATTGGTCGAAAGTCTTGAGTATTTCTTCCTAATGCCAAAAAAGAGCTGGGGCTCCAGACTGAGCTTTTGTGTTAAAATTTTGAGACAAGTGTATCCAGGTTCAGTGGAACCCCGCTATAACGCGATAATTGGGGTCCACAAAAGTGGATCGCGTTAATATCGGGGTCACGTTAAGGCGGGGTTTTACAGTATTTTACTTTTTTGAGAGAACAACTCATTGGCAAATATACGTGTATTCATGTCTACGGTATATGATGAATAGGGTATCAACACCGTTTAACATCGTGCCGTCGTGGCATTCAGTTCATCTATAATGCATGTAATTCCATTGAAAAATTGCACACAGATTTACAATATTCAATATTATTTCCCCTGATGATTGTATCTGAATTATCAACACCGTTTACTTGCCGTCTGATATCACTGTGCGAGCTGTAATTGTATAATGTTGTGGCAGTATTCGAGTAAACACCCAAAACAATTTACCGTAGACAGAAAAGATAATCATCGTTGTCATACACGCGATAACGTGATGCTGACCTGTCTTGAGTGTAATCGAAGTAGAGGCGCTGGCGCCTTGGGTGCTAGTTAAGTGATCGGGGTGGTAATTGTGTGTCCTCGGGAATTACTTGCAATTGTTCACGTGTGAATCCACGTTGAGGAGCAGTCGAATCCAGCATGTAGATTGCTGGTCTACCAGTGGATCTAGTTATGTTAGATATCTTGTGTGCGGTAATACTCCAGATAGGATCAGTCGCTCTTTTTTTTACCACCTTCAAGTTCACCTGATTCATATAAATATCTCACAGTGACACTACCCAGTATTGGCTGCGCTGAGAAACCACGTCGTTGTACAGGTATATGCTTTTTGGTGACCGCGATGGCAGGTTTCATGTTGGTTGTTCGAGTAATTTCATTATTTAGCGCAGCTATCACGCTTGGTAATCTTGCAACCCATTCACGAGATCTCTTATCCTGAATGAATTCCTTCGCGTATTGATATCCAAATAACCGCTCAGCAAGTGTTCGATTAAATCGCTCAACAATTGCCTGATCACGATGAATTGCACTATGTCCTCGCCTGATGGCGACATTATGTTGCTTCATCAACGACGATACTGCGCCTTAAAATTCTTTACCAGGATCAACTTGTAGCAGCTGTGGCCATCGTAGAGGTTCTCGTTGATAAATTCGTTCAAGCGCAGAAGCAACCTCAGATGCTGTTTTAGTCGCTAACGGTTCCGCATCTTTGTATCTACTTGCAATATCAACTACAGTTAACGCGTACTTGTACGTTCGGCGACGAATGGTATCATGTGGCAGAAATAATATATCAGCCTGATGAACTTCATTTGGCACAACATCGAAATGTGCAAAGTGAATTTGTTTAGGCGGTGGTTGGCAAATTTGCCATATTGCCTGTTTGGATAACCAATTCTTAGCAGTATCACGTGTGACTTTTGCTGCGTTGGCAAGCTTGCCGATTGCTGCGCTACCTCTCCAGTATCCTCTTGGGGAATAATAAATCGACTCCATTATAATTAATTACCAGTGCCTAATACAAGCTTAGATTTCATTGCAGATTTTATTAACCAGCTAGCTAACTTTTCTTTGAAAGATTTATCAGTGATGGCATTTAACGCGTGAATTTCACATCCGCGAGATGCCTATCTTGTAGATCCTTACTTCGGTAAGCTACATCATGGACATGGCATGCTTTATCGATAGCAATTATCGGGTACTCACCTGGATTGGGTTGATTTAAGGCATCAAGCCTGATATCATGTCGGGTTCCAGGACCACAGTAATTATATCCTGGAAGATGTTTTTCTCCTGGGTATTTAGCCCACGGAGTTTCTGGTAATTTTCCTAACTTGGCCGCGATATCACCTCTTTTTTTTTTTAATTGACTTTGATTTTGGCGCTGACTTTGGTTTCGGCGCTTTACCTGACGGAATAAATTTAAACTTTTTTGTGCCGCATCGTTCACACTTGCCTGTAAGCGCTTGTCGATTATTTTTTGTTGTAGTGGATGTTATGTTTGCAGTTGGGGTACGTGCTCTACATTTCACACAATATAAATCCATATTATTTTATAATATATCTAATGGAGATCACTGACTTTTCTGCTACAAAACGACGAGAGCCAATCAAACATAACTCGGTGCTACCAAATTCAATTCGAATGATTATTATAGGCCCATCTGGAAGTGGTAAGACGCAGTTGTTACTTAATTTAATAATGAAGTGGATGAAGTGGAATAAGTTGTATTTGGTAGCTCCATCTGTGGATGATCAGCGATGCTACAGCGTGTTAAAAGATTTTAATGAGAATGCAAAATCGATAAGCTGCGACGATGATGTTGTTGAATTTATTACTAGTATCGATGAATCAACAAGTATGGATGATATTGATGGAAGTATTAATAATTTAGTCATGTACGACGATGTGATGTTGGACAAACAATCAAATCCTGCCAGGATATTCTCACGCGGCAGACATAAAAATGTAGATGTGATTTATGTAACTCAACGATATATACAAATCCCAAAAGTGATCAGGGACAACTGTAACATTCTTGCGCTGTTCAACAGCGTTGACACACACACGTTACGAAATAAACATCAGACTTGGTGCAGCGGCGATATGGATATAAATAAGTTTAAACATTTCTTTAGTCGTGCTCAGGCAAAACCACATGGGTTTGTAACGCTAAATTTACATGATCCTCGAACACGGTATTGAGTCGGGTTAGATACAATTTTCAGCTAGAGAGCAGCAGAGGGGGCGACGACAACAGCACGCAGCAACAATGGCGACAATTATGTTTACAACGAAGCACCCTCGCGGTTTTATTTCGGCGTTTGGAAGTTGTAGGCGGCGCCCCTTCTGACGATGACAACAACAAAACGGCGACAACTGCGTTTACAATGAAGCGTCAACGCGGTTTTTTAAAGGGCTTATTTCGGCGTTTGGAGGCTTCTAAAAGTTGTGGGATGCTGCTTAAATTTCCAGGGTTTTTAAAGGACGAAATTAATTTTTTCAAGGTTCACCTATGACCATTACTGAATGGAATTAAAGAACATTTTAGATTGCAAAACATGCATTTTCTAAATCTAAAGATGTTTCTCTTTCAAGACTCGCCATAACATCTAAGTCAGAAAAGACGATCGTGTACAAAACCACAAAATGTATCACATGAAACAAGTTTGATTATATTTCTATAAATTGGCACGTAAAGTCATTTCAATGTACAGAACACAATTTCTAACATTATTTTGCTGACCTGCATTATGTTGCCAAGTGGTAACAACATAATGAGTATAAATTAGTTTTGTTTCATTTCAAACCTTTAAGTCGCGCATGTGTGTGTGTGTGTGTGTGTGTGTGTGCATCTTATAGAAAGCAAACATTTCCTATTAAAGTATATATAAAAAACAATAAATGCAAATAATTACAATCTTATATGGAACGAAAAAAATAAAATCCCAAACTAGATTTTTCAAAGAACCTAATCTCCTTTAGACGATCTGGTTAAAAATCCATCATTTTAAAAACATTTTCACAAGGGCTGATTTAAATTTTGACAAAAGACCTTCAAAATTATATACTGTTGTACAAACAAGGGCTGGATTTTATGTAAAATCAACATGTCTTCTTGTAATTCATTAAACCAGTTCCCAAGCCTGTATTGATACATGGGATCTTATCGTGTTTTAATATATAATACAAGGGACAACAATTTCTCATTTCAGCTCTGAGATTCAACAATTTGGACTACAAATTTGGCTTAAAACGAATAGAAGTCCATTTTTAATCAAGGTTTCCTGCGATTATTCTCACCCTATTTCTCATATTTGGACATTTAGGTTGGGGTGTGGGGTCATTGCTAGTGCATATAGAAAATTTGGAATATGCCGCCACCATGCGTAACGACATATGGTACTCGCTTACCAGTAGGCCTAGCAAATTTAAACTTATATCTACGCATACCTGCATGAAATCGATAGAAAAGTGATTTATTTTCTCAAAAATGGCAATTATTATAAACGTTATATCTTTAATCCGTCGAGACTAGACGAAACTACGGCATAGATGAAACCTGACCCTGTACTCGCCATCTGCATTACTAGTCACATGACTTCACAAATCTCAAACGTTTTGTTTATTTTGTTTTTGTGTGGTTTAACGCCATTTTTCAGCACACGATTGGCTATACATGGCGGCCAGTATTAATGGTGGAGGAAGAACCCGGGAAAACCCCGGAAAGAACCACCGACCCTCGAGAAGCTACTGGCAAGCTTCCTCACATACCCACATTGGAAATCTCAAACGACGGCATTGGAAGTCCAAAAGTCACGTGATATCAACAACAAACTCCTTTTTAATGTTGTTGTAGAGAAATTCAATTATATTAAATAAACAAGTGAGATACTTTTTGTAAAAACCAGCAATCTGGCCAATCTGATTTATCAAGCAGAGAGCACATGTCAACGTGGTAGTCACGTGATGCAACACAACTCCAGAAGTTGTTCTTGGAATATATAAAAATAGAGAATTTTGTGTTCTTTCGGTTTTGCATTTTTATTACAACCAGCATATGACTTTCATTTAATTTTGTTTTCTTTCTCTACAACATTTGAAAATGTGGGTTGTTAGATTTGTGAAATCATGAGACTAGCGATGCAAATAGCAAGTACCAGGTAACATTTCATCAACGCTGTATTTTTATCCTGTCTTTCTGCACATTAAAGGCAATGATTTTAATACTAATGATTTCTGAGAAATCGATTTCATGCATGTATCAATAGACCTAACAAAGTTTAAGTTTGCTCGGCCATTCGGTATGTGGCTGTGCTTTGCTACAACCATGTTGGCCTCTTGTGATGCTAGACTGGTTTTCATACCTTATATGTAATGAAAGATATGGATATCGAGTTGATTTTAAACATACAAGTCTACTAGACGAATCTAATCCACTCAGCATTTGGATTCACTCAGCATGTATGTTTATTGCAAGCACCCAAATGATCCATACTGCACCCTCCGAATATTCTGGTTAGAACTTGATAAATTAAACACGATCAGTTTAGTTACGGCTCAGTCACATGATTATTTTGGGCATCAATTGGTGGCGGAAAATTACCGAGTTTTCCGGACTTTTATCAATATTTGCAAAATTCAAGGACTTTTCACGGTCGGGATTTTTTTTATATTTCTCTCCACTTTTTCCTGACAGCGTGGGAACCCTGAATTAACAGATAGGTATAATACATCATAATTAATTAATCTTGGGAAAATCCACAAATAATCAATTACAGTAGTATGACTTTTCCACAAGGGCCCATACTCGCTTAGAAGTAGAGTCCAACTGCAAACATTGCAACATAGATCTGCTATCGCATAATGAGATCAAGGTCTTTGAGAATAGATACGGTAATAGACAACAAGGTATCTAAACAAAATTTTTCCATCAAAGAATACACCAAACCATTCTTATTCTATGAGGTAATACTACTGAATCTGTCTGAAAATAAAGTAATATACATAAGATTCATTGACCATGTTTTGTGGTTATCAAAACCTCAGTGATTTATAATGTAACATCATAATAAAATTATATAAAGAAAAACATGCCACAAAAACAAGATAAAATGTGGAAGTGTTATATTAAAAAAATCATAACATAATTAAAGAGAACAAAGATATATACCATAAATACATCTTAAGTAGCTTACAAAAGAAATTTTTGGAAGCTTGTCTTCCTGTAAGCCAAAGGATGCAAAATAAAGTGGGAGATGATATCAAATTAGTTCCACAAAATGTAAGTGTAGTAAACATTAATGAAACGTTATCTGTTAAAAATGCACTTTCTCGAAAGAACTATGGACCTTTTTAAATTCTGAGATACCCTGCTTTACTCACCCCATAAATAACACATCATACTTTAATTAACTAAAGTTTCTGGAACTAAGCTTTTAAAAGGTAAGTTGAAAAACTGGATTATTTATTTTCCGTATTTAACTTGGAAACCAGTTAGTGATAATCTATATGCTGTGGGGTTTGACTTAGGTTTATATGAAATTGTCACAGCATCCATCCCAATCACTGCAAGATTTGTAAAGGTTTATATGAAATTGTCACATCATCCATACCATTCACTGCAAGATTTGTAAAAATAAGAAGACTACAAATGAAGCAATTTCTGAAAACTCAATTTAAATTTTGTGATATGTTTATCTTTGCTTAAGACAGACACATACTGGTATTATCACAAATTAGACTGGCTTTTGTTATGACTCAGAAAGGCTTTGATAATCTAAAGTTGCTGTTGTTAAAGGAACAGTCATACAAAGTTTGATTAACACTAACTCAATTTTTATAGAGAGATGAAACTGAAGGTATTTAAAGTCAGACAAGAGCTTGGGAAACTATCCGGAACTTGTTTCTTAATCAGAGATTGTCCCTACAAACATTCTTGCTCAATCTGATCAAAACTGGCTTTGACATTTTAAATTTGTTCAAAAACGGTTTTGCATCTGGTTGCCATGGAAGCCACTCCAGGCATTAATGTCACACAGTATATCCTAAGAAACATTCCTGCAAGGTTTGATCGAAATATATTCTGCAAACGTCAAAAACATGTTTTACACAAGGTTGTGACATAAACTACTCCAATGCAAGGGAAGCCACTTTGACATAATTTGGGCAGAGCATATCCTAAACATTTATATGAAGTTTAATGAAAATCAGTGGTGCACAATTTTATCTTAGAAGTCTAAATTAGAAAGCAGTAATGGGCTGATAATAGAAGCAGGACCAAGAAGTAAAATAAAATGACAGCCTTTTAATATACAGTGTACACTGGTATAGTCATGCAGAATCCACCTTACATAGGTTCTGTCCACCTAAAAATGAGTCCATGAAGCACCATATTTTGAATGCACATTGTATTTATATATGTACACCTAAGAAAAGAAAAGAAACTCAAACCGTGCACAACCTTTGGTCCTGTGATCAAGAAATATATATATTCATTCACTCCAAAAAAGGGAAACATTTCAAAGGCTTTAGAATTATAAGGCAAAACAAAACTGTACTTACAACTTCACTAATATAGTGTACAGTTATTTATTCTTTAACACGTATTTTAATGATATTAACAAGATATCTTTACTTAAGTCATGCAACACTAATAAAAGACCTTCATACAGTTGTCTGCCTTGCCTGTGCAAACAAACCAGAAAACATCTTCAGTAGCTAATGTTCTGATATGATAACACTATCTACACCTTAGCATATCAAGCAGGTATTTCTGTGCTTCGAGTCTTTGAATCTCATTGTGAACACTGTTCATAAATGATCAAGACAATGGGACCACATAACTTGAATGGGCTCATAAATAAGCAATTTTCCACTGCCAGTTTGTGTTTGTACAAATGTCTTTCAATCGAATACACCTGCAACAATAGCTTTCCTCTTGTATGTAGTCAAACTTTCGATGCTGAACTTACAAAGTATCCCTTCTGAAGTCAACTGCATCCAACATTTTTGACCAATGTACAATTCACAGCTGTTACATGCTATTGGTTAGTTGGCATTACATACTAAGAGAGGCAACTCATGAAATCCAATAGATGTTGCTAGGACAAAGCACTAAAATATCTGTTTGAGCTGCCAAGGTGTAGATAGGTTATCATATTTGAACCCTGCCTAGTGAAGATGACCAGAAAATGTAATTAGAGTTAACTGTATTTTCTTTAGGATTTATTTATTTTTATTTATTTAATTTTAAATGTCATCTTTAAGATTTTCATACTTTTATCAAACACTACTTTAGATAACATACATTATTATACTATTTACAACTATACTAATGTTGATAAGCTTTTCAAATAGAGCACATACATTCTTCTTATGAATATGTACACTCGTAAATATATCAAATCAAACAGATATGCAAATATTCAACAGTTTAAACTTTCAAGTCTATCAATATCTTAACAAAATTTATTTTCAACAGCTTGCGTTTTAATCATGCAGTGGGTGGAACATGGTTCCTCCTTCAACAATATGATTATCAAGAAGAAAACAAACCCTACAAATTACACAAATCATAACCTTGTTGAGTGAAACCTCTTGTGTCACTCCAAGAGATTTCAATCAAATGAAGATTGGTCGAAAGTCTTGAGTATTTCTTCCTAATGCCAAAAAAGAGCTGGGGCTCCAGACTGAGCTTTTGTGTTAAAATTTTGAGACAAGTGTATCCAGGTTCAGTGGAACCCCGCTATAACGCGATAATTGGGGTCCACAAAAGTGGATCGCGTTAATATCGGGGTCACGTTAAGGCGGGGTTTTACAGTATTTTACTTTTTTGAGAGAACAACTCATTGGCAAATATACGTGTATTCATGTCTACGGTATATGATGAATAGGGTATCAACACCGTTTAACATCGTGCCGTCGTGGCATTCAGTTCATCTATAATGCATGTAATTCCATTGAAAAATTGCACACAGATTTACAATATTCAATATTATTTCCCCTGATGATTGTATCTGAATTATCAACACTGTTTACTTGCCGTCTGATATCACTGTGCGAGCTGTAATTGTATAATGTTGTGGCAGTATTCGAGTAAACACCCAAAACAATTTACCGTAGACAGAAAAGATAATCATCGTTGTCATACACGCGATAACGTGATGCTGACCTGTCTTGAGTGTAATCGAAGTAGAGGCGCTGGCGCCTTGGGTGCTAGTTAAGTGATCGGGGTGGTAATTGTGTGTCCTCGGGAATTACTTGTAATTGTTCACGTGTGAATCCACGTTGAGGAGCAGTCGAATCCAGCATGTAGATTGCTGGTCTACCAGTGGATCTAGTTATGTTAGATATCTTGTGTGCGGTAATACTCCAGATAGGATCAGTCGCTCTTTTTTTACCACCTTCAAGTTCACCTGATTCATATAAATATCTCACAGTGACACTACCCAGTATTGGCTGCGCTGAGAAACCACGTCGTTGTACAGGTATATGCTTTTTGGTGACCGCGATGGCAGGTTTCATGTTGGTTGTTCGAGTAATTTCATTATTTAGCGCAGCTATCACGCTTGGTAATCTTGCAACCCATTCACGAGATCTCTTATCCTGAATGAATTCCTTCGCGTATTGATATCCAAATAACCGCTCAGCAAGTGTTCGATTAAATCGCTCAACAATTGCCTGATCACGATGAATTGCACTATGTCCTCGCCTGATGGCGACATTATGTTGCTTCATCAACGACGATACTGCGCCTTAAAATTCTTTACCAGGATCAACTTGTAGCAGCTGTGGCCATCGTAGAGGTTCTCGTTGATAAATTCGTTCAAGCGCAGAAGCAACCTCAGATGCTGTTTTAGTCGCTAACGGTTCCGCATCTTTGTATCTACTTGCAATATCAACTACAGTTAACGCGTACTTGTACGTTCGGCGACGAATGGTATCATGTGGCAGAAATAATATATCAGCCTGATGAACTTCATTTGGCACAACATCGAAATGTGCAAAGTGAATTTGTTTAGGCGGTGGTTGGCAAATTTGCCATATTGCCTGTTTGGATAACCAATTCTTAGCAGTATCACGTGTGACTTTTGCTGCGTTGGCAAGCTTGCCGATTGCTGCGCTACCTCTCCAGTATCCTCTTGGGGAATAATAAATCGACTCCATTATAATTAATTACCAGTGCCTAATACAAGCTTAGATTTCATTGCAGATTTTATTAACCAGCTAGCTAACTTTTCTTTGAAAGATTTATCAGTGATGGCATTTAACGCGTGAATTTCACATCCGCGAGATGCCTATCTTGTAGATCCTTACTTCGGTAAGCTACATCATGGACATGGCATGCTTTATCGATAGCAATTATCGGGTACTCACCTGGATTGGGTTGATTTAAGGCATCAAGCCTGATATCAAGTCGGGTTCCAGGACCACAGTAATTATATCCTGGAAGATGTTTTTCTCCTGGGTATTTAGCCCACGGAGTTCCTGGTAATTTTCCTAACTTGGCCGCGATATCACCTCTTTTTTTTTTTAATTGACTTTGATTTTGGCGCTGACTTTGGTTTCGGCGCTCCACCTGACGCAATAAATTTAAACTTTTTTGTGCCGCATCGTTCACACTTGCCTGTAAGCGCTTGTCGATTATTTTTTGTTGTAGTGGATGTTATGTTTGCAGTTGGGGTACGTGCTCTACATTTCACACAATATAAATCCATATTATTTTATAATATATCTAATGGAGATCACTGACTTTTCTGCTACAAAACGACGAGAGCCAATCAAACATAACTCGGTGCTACCAAATTCAATTCGAATGATTATTATAGGCCCATCTGGAAGTGGTAAGACGCAGTTGTTACTTAATTTAATAATGAAGTGGATGAAGTGGAATAAGTTGTATTTGGTAGCTCCATCTGTGGATGATCAGCGATGCTACAGCGTGTTAAAAGATTTTAATGAGAATGCAAAATCGATAAGCTGCGACGATGATGTTGTTGAATTTATTACTAGTATCGATGAATCAACAAGTATGGATGATATTGATGGAAGTATTAATAATTTAGTCATGTACGACGATGTGATGTTGGACAAACAATCAAATCCTGCCAGGATATTCTCACGCGGCAGACATAAAAATGTAGATGTGATTTATGTAACTCAACGATATACACAAATCCCAAAAGTGATCAGGGACAACTGTAACATTCTTGCGCTGTTCAACAGCGTTGACACACACACGTTACGAAATAAACATCAGACTTGGTGTAGCGGCGATATGGACATAAATAAGTTTAAACATTTCTTTAGTCGTGCTCAGGCAAAACCACATGGGTTTGTAACGCTAAATTTACATGATCCTCGAACACGGTATTGAGTCGGGTTAGATACAATTTTCAGCTAGAGAGCAGCAGAGGGGGCGACGACAACAGCACGCAGCAACAATGGCGACAATTATGTTTACAACGAAGCACCCTCGCGGTTTTATTTCGGCGTTTGGAAGTTGTAGGCGGCGCCCCTTCTGACGATGACAACAACAAAACGGCGACAACTGCGTTTACAATGAAGCGTCAACGCAGTTTTTTAAAGGGCTTATTTCGGCGTTTGGAGGCTTCTAAAAGTTGTGGGATGCTGCTTAAATTTCCAGGGTTTTTAAAGGACGAAATTAATTTTTTCAAGGTTCACCTATGACCAATACTGAATGGAATTAAAGAACATTTTAGATTGCAAAACATGCATTTTCTAAATCTAAAGATGTTTCTCTTTCAAGACTCGCCATAACATCTAAGTCAGAAAAGACGATCGTGTACAAAACCACAAAATGTATCACATGAAACAAGTTTGATTATATTTCTATAAATTGGCACGTAAAGTCATTTCAATGTACAGAACACAATTTCTAACATTATTTTGCTGACCTGCATTATGTTGCCAAGTGGTAACAACATAATGAATATAAATTAGTTTTGTTTCCTTTCAAACCTTTAAGTCGCGCATGTGTGTGTGTGTGTGTGTGTGTGTGTGTGTGTGTGTGTGTGTGTGTGTGCATCTTATAGAAAGCAAACATTTCCTATTAAAGTATATATAAAAAACAATAAATGCAAATAATTACAATCTTATATGGAACGAAAAAAATAAAATCCCAAACTAGATTTTTCAAAGAACCTAATCTCCTTTAGACGATCTGGTTAAAAATCCATCATTTTAAAAACATTTTCACAAGGGCTGATTTAAATTTTGACAAAAGACCTTCAAAATTATATACTGTTGTACAAACAAGGGCTGAATTTTATGTAAAATCAACATGTCTTCTTGTAATTCATTAAACCAGTTCCCAAGCCTGTATTGATACATGGGATCTTATCGTGTTTTAATATATAATACAAGGGACAACAATTTCTCATTTCAGCTCTGAGATTCAACAATTTGGACTACAAATTTGGCTTAAAACGAATAGCAGTCCATTTTTAATCAAGGTTTCCTCCGATTATTCTCACCCTATTTCTCATATTTGGACATTTAGGTTGGGGTGTGGGGTCATTGCTAGTGCATATAGAACATTTGGAATATGCCGCCACCATGCGTAACGACATATGGTACTCGCTTACCAGTAGGCCTAGCAAATTTAAACTTATATCTACGCATACCTGCATGAAATCGATAGAAAAGTGATTTATTTTCTCAAAAATGGCAATTATTATAAACGTTATATCTTTAATCCGCCGAGACTAGACGAAACTACGGCATAGATGAAACCTGACCCTGTACTCGCCATCTGCATTACTAGTCACATGACTTCACAAATCTCAAACGTTTTCTTTATTTTGTTTTTGTGGGGTTTAACGCCATTTTTCAGCACACGATTGGCTATACATGGCGGCCAGTATTAATGGTGGAGGAAGAACCCGGGAAAACCCCGGAAAGAACCACCGACCCTCGAGAAGCTACTGGCAAGCTTCCTCACATACCCACATTGGAAATCTCAAACGACGGCATTGGAAGTCCAAAAGTCACGTGATATCAACAACAAACTCCTTTTTAATGTTGTTGTACAGAAATTCAATTATATTAAATTAAAAAAGTGAGATAATTTTTGTAAAAACCAGCAATCTGGCCAATCTGATTTATCAAGCAGAGAGAACATGTCAACGTGGTAGTCACGTGATGCAACACAACTCCAGAAGTTGTTCTTGGAATATATAAAAATAGAGAATTTTGTGTTCTTTCGGTTTTGCATTTTTATTACAACCAGCATATGACTTTCATTTAATTTTGTTTTCTTTCTCTACAACATTTGAAAATGTGGGCTGTTAGATTTGTGAAATCATGAGACTAGCGATGCAAATAGCAAGTATCAGGTGATATTTCATCAACGCTGTATTTTTATCCTGTTTTTCTGCAGATTAAAGACAATGATTTTAATACTAATGATTTCTGAGAAATCGATTTCATGCATGTATCAATAGACCTAACAAAGTTTAAGTTTGCTCGGCCATTCGGTATGTGGCTGTGCTTTGCTACAACCATGTTGGCCTCTTGTGATGCTAGACTGGTTTTCCTACCTATATGTAATGAAAGATATGGATATCGAGCTGATTTTAAACATACAAGTCTACTAGACGAATCTAATCCACTCAGCATTTGGATTCACTCAGCATATATGTTTATTGCAAGCACCCAAATGATCCATACTGCACCCTCCGAATATTCTGGTTAGAACTTGATAAATTAAACACGATCAGTTTAGTTACGGCTCAGTCACATGATTGTTTTGGGCATCAATTGGTGGCGGAAAATTACCGAGTTTTCCGGACTTTTATCAATATTTGCAAAATTCAAGGACTTTTCACGGTCGGGATTTTTTTTATATTTCTCTCCACTTTTTCCTGACAGCGTGGGAACCCTGAATTAACAGATAGGTATAATACATCATAATTAATTAATCTTGGGAAAATCCACAAATAATCAATTACAGTAGTATGACTTTTCCACAAGGGCCCATACTCGCTTAGAAGTAGAGTCCAACTGCAAACATTGCAACATAGATCTGCTATCGCATAATGAGATCAAGGTCTTTGAGAATAGATACGGTAATAGACAACAAGGTATCTAAACAAAATTTTTCCATCAAAGAATACACCAAACCATTCTTATTCTATGAGGTAATACTACTGAATCTGTCTGAAAATAAAGTAATATACATAAGATTCATTGACCATGTTTTGTGGTTATCAAAACCTCAGTGATTTATAATGTAACATCATAATAAAATTATATAAAGAAAAACATGCCACAAAAACAAGATAAAATGTGGAAGTGTTATATTAAAAAAATCATAACATAATTAAAGAGAACAAAGATATATACCATAAATACATCTTAAGTAGCTTACAAAAGAAATTTTTGGAAGCTTGTCTTCCTGTAAGCCAAAGGATGCAAAATAAAGTGGGAGATGATATCAAATTAGTTCCACAAAATGTAAGTGTAGTAAACATTAATGAAACGTTATCTGTTAAAAATGCACTTTCTCGAAAGAACTATGGACCTTTTTAAATTCTGAGATACCCTGCTTTACTCACCCCATAAATAACACATCATACTTTAATTAACTAAAGTTTCTGGAACTAAGCTTTTAAAAGGTAAGTTGAAAAACTGGATTATTTATTTTCCGTATTTAACTTGGAAACCAGTTAGTGATAATCTATATGCTGTGGGGTTTGACTTAGGTTTATATGAAATTGTCACAGCATCCATCCCAATCACTGCAAGATTTGTAAAGGTTTATATGAAATTGTCACATCATCCATACCATTCACTGCAAGATTTGTAAAAATAAGAAGACTACAAATGAAGCAATTTCTGAAAACTCAATTTAAATTTTGTGATATGTTTATCTTTGCTTAAGACAGACACATACTGGTATTATCACAAATTAGACTGGCTTTTGTTATGACTCAGAAAGGCTTTGATAATCTAAAGTTGCTGTTGTTAAAGGAACAGTCATACAAAGTTTGATTAACACTAATTCAATTTTTATAGAGAGATGAAACTGAAGGTATTTAAAGTCAGACAAGAGCTTGGGAAACTATCCGGAACTTGTTTCTTAATCAGAGATTGTCCCTACAAACATTCTTGCTCAATCTGATCAAAACTGGCTTTGACATTTTAAATTTGTTCAAAAACGGTTTTGCATCTGGTTGCCATGGAAGCCACTCCAGGCATTAATGTCACACAGTATATCCTAAGAAACATTCCTGCAAGGTTTGATCGAAATATATTCTGCAAACGTCAAAAACATGTTTTACACAAGGTTGTGACATAAACTACTCCAATGCAAGGGAAGCCACTTTGACATAATTTGGGCAGAGCATATCCTAAACATTTATATGAAGTTTAATGAAAATCAGTGGTGCACAATTTTATCTTAGAAGTCTAAATTAGAAAGCAGTAATGGGCTGATAATAGAAGCAGGACCAAGAAGTAAAATAAAATGACAGCCTTTTAATATACAGTGTACACTGGTATAGTCATGCAGAATCCACCTTACATAGGTTCTGTCCACCTAAAAATGAGTCCATGAAGCACCATATTTTGAATGCACATTGTATTTATATATGTACACCTAAGAAAAGAAAAGAAACTCAAACCGTGCACAACCTTTGGTCCTGTGATCAAGAAATATATATATTCATTCACTCCAAAAAAGGGAAACATTTCAAAGGCTTTAGAATTATAAGGCAAAACAAAACTGTACTTACAACTTCACTAATATAGTGTACAGTTATTTATTCTTTAACACGTATTTTAATGATATTAACAAGATATCTTTACTTAAGTCATGCAACACTAATAAAAGACCTTCATACAGTTGTCTGCCTTGCCTGTGCAAACAAACCAGAAAACATCTTCAGTAGCTAATGTTCTGATATGATAACACTATCTACACCTTAGCATATCAAGCAGGTATTTCTGTGCTTCGAGTCTTTGAATCTCATTGTGAACACTGTTCATAAATGATCAAGACAATGGGACCACATAACTTGAATGGGCTCATAAATAAGCAATTTTCCACTGCCAGTTTGTGTTTGTACAAATGTCTTTCAATCGAATACACCTGCAACGATAGCTTTCCTCTTGTATGTAGTCAAACTTTCGATGCTGAACTTACAAAGTATCCCTTCTGAAGTCAACTGCATCCAACATTTTTGACCAATGTACAATTCACAGCTGTTACATGCTATTGGTTAGTTGGCATTACATACTAAGAGAGGCAACTCATGAAATCCAATAGATGTTGCTAGGACAAAGCACTAAAATATCTGTTTGAGCTGCCAAGGTGTAGATAGGTTATCATATTTGAACCCTGCCTAGTGAAGATGACCAGAAAATGTAATTAGAGTTAACTGTATTTTCTTTAGGATTTATTTATTTTTATTTATTTAATTTTAAATGTCATCTTTAAGATTTTCATACTTTTATCAAACACTACTTTAGATAACATACATTATTATACTATTTACAACTATACTAATGTTGATAAGCTTTTCAAATAGAGCACATACATTCTTCTTATGAATATGTACACTCGTAAATATATCAAATCAAACAGATATGCAAATATTCAACAGTTTAAACTTTCAAGTCTATCAATATCTTAACAAAATTTATTTTCAACAGCTTGCGTTTTAATCATGCAGTGGGTGGAACATGGTTCCTCCTTCAACAATATGATTATCAAGAAGAAAACAAACCCTACAAATTACACAAATCATAACCTTGTTGAGTGAAACCTCTTGTGTCACTCCAAGAGATTTCAATCAAATGAAGATTGGTCGAAAGTCTTGAGTATTTCTTCCTAATGCCAAAAAAGAGCTGGGGCTCCAGACTGAGCTTTTGTGTTAAAATTTTGAGACAAGTGTATCCAGGTTCAGTGGAAC
This sequence comes from Sinohyriopsis cumingii, assembly GCA_028554795.2. Lineage (NCBI taxonomy): Eukaryota > Metazoa > Mollusca > Bivalvia > Unionida > Unionidae > Sinohyriopsis > Sinohyriopsis cumingii. The sequence goes on from CM068839.1 coordinate 85,247,448, forward strand.
CCCGCTATAACGCGATAATTGGGGTCCACAAAAGTGGATCGCGTTAATATCGGGGTCACGTTAAGGCGGGGTTTTACAGTATTTTACTTTTCTGAGAGAACAACTCATTGGCAAATATACGTGTATTCATGTCTACGGTATATGATGAATAGGGTATCAACACCGTTTAACATCGTGCCGTCGTGGCATTCAGTTCATCTATAATGCATGTAATTCCATTGAAAAATTGCACACAGATTTACAATATTCAATATTATTTCCCCTGATCATTGTATCTGAATTATCAACACCGTTTACTTGCCGTCTGATATCACTGTGCGAGCTGTAATTGTATAATGTTGTGGCAGTATTCGAGTAAACACCCAAAACAATTTACCGTAGACAGAAAAGATAATCATCGTTGTCATACACGCGATAACGTGATGCTGACCTGTCTTGAGTGTAATCGAAGTAGAGGCGCTGGCGCCTTGGGTGCTAGTTAAGTGATCGGGGTGGTAATTGTGTGTCCTCGGGAATTACTTGTAATTGTTCACGTGTGAATCCACGTTGAGGAGCAGTCGAATCCAGCATGTAGATTGCTGGTCTACCAGTGGATCTAGTTATGTTAGATATCTTGTGTGCGGTAATACTCCAGATAGGATCAGTCGCTCTTTTTTTACCACCTTCAAGTTCACCTGGTTCATATAAATATCTCACAGTGACACTACCCAGTATTGGCTGCGCTGAGAAACCACGTCGTTGTACAGGTACATGTTTTTTAGTGACCGCGATGGCAGGTTTCATGTTGGTTGTTCGAGTAATTTCATTATTTAGCGCAGCTATCACGCTTGGTAATCTTGCAACCCATTCACGAGATCTCTTATCCTGAATGAATTCCTTCGCGTATTGATATCCAAATAACCGCTCAGCAAGTGTTCGATTAAATCGCTCAACAATTGCCTGATCACGATGAATTGCACTATGTCCTCGCCTGATGGCGACATTATGTTGCTTCATCAACGACGATACTGCGCCTTGAAATTCTTTACCAGGATCAACTTGTAGCAGCTGTGGCCATCGTAGAGGCTCTCGTTGATAAATTCGTTCAAGCGCAGAAGCAACCTCAGATGCTGTTTTAGTCGCTAACGGTTCCGCATCTTTGTATCTACTTGCAATATCAACTACAGTTAACGCGTACTTGTACGTTCGGCGACGAATGGTATCATGTGGCAGAAATAATATATCAGCCTGATGAACTTCATTTGGCACAACATCGAAATGTGCAAAGTGAATTTGTTTAGGCGGTGGTTGGTAAATTTGCCATATTGCCTGTTTGGATAACCAATTCTTAGCAGTATCACGTGTGACTTTTGCTGCGTTGGCAAGCTTGCCGATTGCTGCGCTACCTCTCCAGTATCCTCTTGGGGAATAATAAATCGACTCCATTATAATTAATTACCAGTGCCTAATACAAGCTTAGATTTCATCGCAGATTTTATTAACCAGCTAGCTAACTTTTCTTTGAAAGATTTATCAGTGATGGCATTTAACGCGTGAATTTCACATGCGCGAGATGCCTATCTTGTAGATCCTTACTTCGGTAAGCTACATCATGGACATGGCATGCTTTATCGATAGCAATTATCGGGTACTCACCTGGATTGGGTTGATTTAAGGCATCAAGCCTGATATCAAGTCGGGTTCCAGGACCACAGTAATTATGTCCTGGAAGATGTTTTTCTCCTGGGTATTTAGCCCACGGAGTTCCTGGTAATTTTCCTAACTTGGCCGCGATATCACCTCTTTTTTTTGTTTAATTGACTTTGATTTTGGCGCTGACTTTGGTTTCGGCGCTTTACCTGACGGAATAAATTTAAACTTTTTTGTGCCGCATCGTTCACACTTGCCTGTAAGCGCTTGTCGATTATTTTTTGTTGTAGTGGATGTTATGTTTGCAGTTGGGGTACGTGCTCTACATTTCACACAATATAAATCCATATTATTTTATAATATATCCAATGGAGATCACTGACTTTTCTGCTACAAAACGACGAGAGCCAATCAAACATAACTCGGTGCTACCAAATTCAATTCGAATGATTATTATAGGCCCATCTGGAAGTGGTAAGACGCAGTTGTTACTTAATTTAATAATGAAGTGGATGAAGTGGAATAAGTTGTATTTGGTAGCTCCATCTGTGGATGATCAGCGATGCTACAGCGTGTTAAAAGATTTTAATGAGAATGCAAAATCGATAAGCTGCGACGATGATGTTGTTGAATTTATTACTAGTATCGATGAATCAACAAGTATGGATGATATTGATGGAAGTATTAATAATTTAGTCATGTACGACGATGTGATGTTGGACAAACAATCAAATCCTGCCAGGATATTCTCACGCGGCAGACATAAAAATGTAGATGTGATTTATGTAACTCAACGATATACACAAATCCCAAAAGTGATCAGGGACAACTGTAACATTCTTGCGCTGTTCAACAGCGTTGACACACACACGTTACGAAATAAACATCAGACTTGGTGTAGCGGCGATATGGACATAAATAAGTTTAAACATTTCTTTAGTCGTGCTCAGGCAAAACCACATGGGTTTGTAACGCTAAATTTACATGATCCTCGAACACGGTATTGAGTCGGGTTAGATACAATTTTCAGCTAGAGAGCAGCAGAGGGGGCGACGACAACAGCACGCAGCAACAATGGCGACAATTATGTTTACAACGAAGCACCCTCGCGGTTTTATTTCGGCGTTTGGAAGTTGTAGGCGGCGCCCCTTCTGACGATGACAACAACAAAACGGCGACAACTGCGTTTACAATGAAGCGTCAACGCAGTTTTTTAAAGGGCTTATTTCGGCGTTTGGAGGCTTCTAAAAGTTGTGGGATGCTGCTTAAATTTCCAGGGTTTTTAAAGGACGAAATTAATTTTTTCAAGGTTCACCTATGACCAATACTGAATGGAATTAAAGAACATTTTAGATTGCAAAACATGCATTTTCTAAATCTAAAGATGTTTCTCTTTCAAGACTCGCCATAACATCTAAGTCAGAAAAGACGATCGTGTACAAAACCACAAAATGTATCACATGAAACAAGTTTGATTATATTTCTATAAATTGGCACGTAAAGTCATTTCAATGTACAGAACACAATTTCTAACATTATTTTGCTGACCTGCATTATGTTGCCAAGTGGTAACAACATAATGAATATAAATTAGTTTTGTTTCCTTTCAAACCTTTAAGTCGCGCATGTGTGTGTGTGTGTGTGTGTGTGTGTGTGTGTGTGTGTGTGTGCATCTTATAGAAAGCAAACATTTCCTATTAAAGTATATATAAAAAACAATAAATGCAAATAATTACAATCTTATATGGAACGAAAAAAATAAAATCCCAAACTAGATTTTTCAAAGAACCTAATCTCCTTTAGACGATCTGGTTAAAAATCCATCATTTTAAAAACATTTTCACAAGGGCTGATTTAAATTTTGACAAAAGACCTTCAAAATTATATACTGTTGTACAAACAAGGGCTGGATTTTATGTAAAATCAACATGTCTTCTTGTAATTCATTAAACCAGTTCCCAAGCCTGTATTGATACATGGGATCTTATCGTGTTTTAATATATAATACAAGGGACAACAATATCTCATTTCAGCTCTGAGATTCAACAATTTGGACTACAAATTTGGCTTAAAACGAATAGCAGTCCATTTTTAATCAAGGTTTCCTCCGATTATTCTCACCCTATTTCTCATATTTGGACATTTAGGTTGGGGTGTGGGGTCATTGCTAGTGCATATAGAACATTTGGAATATGCCGCCACCATGCGTAACGACATATGGTACTCGCTTACCAGTAGGCCTAGCAAATTTAAACTTATATCTACGCATACCTGCATGAAATCGATAGAAAAGTGATTTATTTTCTCAAAAATGGCAATTATTATAAACGTTATATCTTTAATCCGCCGAGACTAGACGAAACTACGGCATAGATGAAACCTGACCCTGTACTCGCCATCTGCATTACTAGTCACATGACTTCACAAATCTCAAACGTTTTGTTTATTTTGTTTTTGTGTGGTTTAACGCCATTTTTCAGCACACGATTGGTTATACATGGCGGCCAGTATTAATGGTGGAGGAAGAACCCGGGAAAACCCCGGAAAGAACCACCGACCCTCGAGAAGCTACTGGCAAGCTTCCTCACATACCCACATTGGAAATCTCAAACGACGGCATTGGAAGTCCAAAAGTCACGTGATATCAACAACAAACTCCTTTTTAATGTTGTTGTACAGAAATTCAATTATATTAAATTAAAAAAGTGAGATAATTTTTGTAAAAACCAGCAATCTGGCCAATCTGATTTATCAAGCAGAGAGAACATGTCAACGTGGTAGTCACGTGATGCAACACAACTCCAGAAGTTGTTCTTGGAATATATAAAAATAGAGAATTTTGTGTTCTTTCGGTTTTGCATTTTTATTACAACCAGCATATGACTTTCATTTAATTTTGTTTTCTTTCTCTACAACATTTGAAAATGTGGGCTGTTAGATTTGTGAAATCATGAGACTAGCGATGCAAATAGCAAGTATCAGGTGATATTTCATCAACGCTGTATTTTTATCCTGTTTTTCTGCAGATTAAAGACAATGATTTTAATACTAATGATTTCTGAGAAATCGATTTCATGCATGTATCAATAGACCTAACAAAGTTTAAGTTTGCTCGGCCATTCGGTATGTGGCTGTGCTTTGCTACAACCATGTTGGCCTCTTGTGATGCTAGACTGGTTTTCCTACCTATATGTAATGAAAGATATGGATATCGAGCTGATTTTAAACATACAAGTCTACTAGACGAATCTAATCCACTCAGCATTTGGATTCACTCAGCATATATGTTTATTGCAAGCACCCAAATGATCCATACTGCACCCTCCGAATATTCTGGTTAGAACTTGATAAATTAAACACGATCAGTTTAGTTACGGCTCAGTCACATGATTGTTTTGGGCATCAATTGGTGGCGGAAAATTACCGAGTTTTCCGGACTTTTATCAATATTTGCAAAATTCAAGGACTTTTCACGGTCGGGATTTTTTTTATATTTCTCTCCACTTTTTCCTGACAGCGTGGGAACCCTGAATTAACAGATAGGTATAATACATCATAATTAATTAATCTTGGGAAAATCCACAAATAATCAATTACAGTAGTATGACTTTTCCACAAGGGCCCATACTCGCTTAGAAGTAGAGTCCAACTGCAAACATTGCAACATAGATCTGCTATCGCATAATGAGATCAAGGTCTTTGAGAATAGATACGGTAATAGACAACAAGGTATCTAAACAAAATTTTTCCATCAAAGAATACACCAAACCATTCTTATTCTATGAGGTAATACTACTGAATCTGTCTGAAAATAAAGTAATATACATAAGATTCATTGACCATGTTTTGTGGTTATCAAAACCTCAGTGATTTATAATGTAACATCATAATAAAATTATATAAAGAAAAACATGCCACAAAAACAAGATAAAATGTGGAAGTGTTATATTAAAAAAATCATAACATAATTAAAGAGAACAAAGATATATACCATAAATACATCTTAAGTAGCTTACAAAAGAAATTTTTGGAAGCTTGTCTTCCTGTAAGCCAAAGGATGCAAAATAAAGTGGGAGATGATATCAAATTAGTTCCACAAAATGTAAGTGTAGTAAACATTAATGAAACGTTATCTGTTAAAAATGCACTTTCTCGAAAGAACTATGGACCTTTTTAAATTCTGAGATACCCTGCTTTACTCACCCCATAAATAACACATCATACTTTAATTAACTAAAGTTTCTGGAACTAAGCTTTTAAAAGGTAAGTTGAAAAACTGGATTATTTATTTTCCGTATTTAACTTGGAAACCAGTTAGTGATAATCTATATGCTGTGGGGTTTGACTTAGGTTTATATGAAATTGTCACAGCATCCATCCCAATCACTGCAAGATTTGTAAAGGTTTATATGAAATTGTCACATCATCCATACCATTCACTGCAAGATTTGTAAAAATAAGAAGACTACAAATGAAGCAATTTCTGAAAACTCAATTTAAATTTTGTGATATGTTTATCTTTGCTTAAGACAGACACATACTGGTATTATCACAAATTAGACTGGCTTTTGTTATGACTCAGAAAGGCTTTGATAATCTAAAGTTGCTGTTGTTAAAGGAACAGTCATACAAAGTTTGATTAACACTAATTCAATTTTTATAGAGAGATGAAACTGAAGGTATTTAAAGTCAGACAAGAGCTTGGGAAACTATCCGGAACTTGTTTCTTAATCAGAGATTGTCCCTACAAACATTCTTGCTCAATCTGATCAAAACTGGCTTTGACATTTTAAATTTGTTCAAAAACGGTTTTGCATCTGGTTGCCATGGAAGCCACTCCAGGCATTAATGTCACACAGTATATCCTAAGAAACATTCCTGCAAGGTTTGATCGAAATATATTCTGCAAACGTCAAAAACATGTTTTACACAAGGTTGTGACATAAACTACTCCAATGCAAGGGAAGCCACTTTGACATAATTTGGGCAGAGCATATCCTAAACATTTATATGAAGTTTAATGAAAATCAGTGGTGCACAATTTTATCTTAGAAGTCTAAATTAGAAAGCAGTAATGGGCTGATAATAGAAGCAGGACCAAGAAGTAAAATAAAATGACAGCCTTTTAATATACAGTGTACACTGGTATAGTCATGCAGAATCCACCTTACATAGGTTCTGTCCACCTAAAAATGAGTCCATGAAGCACCATATTTTGAATGCACATTGTATTTATATATGTACACCTAAGAAAAGAAAAGAAACTCAAACCGTGCACAACCTTTGGTCCTGTGATCAAGAAATATATATATTCATTCACTCCAAAAAAGGGAAACATTTCAAAGGCTTTAGAATTATAAGGCAAAACAAAACTGTACTTACAACTTCACTAATATAGTGTACAGTTATTTATTCTTTAACACGTATTTTAATGATATTAACAAGATATCTTTACTTAAGTCATGCAACACTAATAAAAGACCTTCATACAGTTGTCTGCCTTGCCTGTGCAAACAAACCAGAAAACATCTTCAGTAGCTAATGTTCTGATATGATAACACTATCTACACCTTAGCATATCAAGCAGGTATTTCTGTGCTTCGAGTCTTTGAATCTCATTGTGAACACTGTTCATAAATGATCAAGACAATGGGACCACATAACTTGAATGGGCTCATAAATAAGCAATTTTCCACTGCCAGTTTGTGTTTGTACAAATGTCTTTCAATCGAATACACCTGCAACGATAGCTTTCCTCTTGTATGTAGTCAAACTTTCGATGCTGAACTTACAAAGTATCCCTTCTGAAGTCAACTGCATCCAACATTTTTGACCAATGTACAATTCACAGCTGTTACATGCTATTGGTTAGTTGGCATTACATACTAAGAGAGGCAACTCATGAAATCCAATAGATGTTGCTAGGACAAAGCACTAAAATATCTGTTTGAGCTGCCAAGGTGTAGATAGGTTATCATATTTGAACCCTGCCTAGTGAAGATGACCAGAAAATGTAATTAGAGTTAACTGTATTTTCTTTAGGATTTATTTATTTTTATTTATTTAATTTTAAATGTCATCTTTAAGATTTTCATACTTTTATCAAACACTACTTTAGATAACATACATTATTATACTATTTACAACTATACTAATGTTGATAAGCTTTTCAAATAGAGCACATACATTCTTCTTATGAATATGTACACTCGTAAATATATCAAATCAAACAGATATGCAAATATTCAACAGTTTAAACTTTCAAGTCTATCAATATCTTAACAAAATTTATTTTCAACAGCTTGCGTTTTAATCATGCAGTGGGTGGAACATGGTTCCTCCTTCAACAATATGATTATCAAGAAGAAAACAAACCCTACAAATTACACAAATCATAACCTTGTTGAGTGAAACCTCTTGTGTCACTCCAAGAGATTTCAATCAAATGAAGATTGGTCGAAAGTCTTGAGTATTTCTTCCTAATGCCAAAAAAGAGCTGGGGCTCCAGACTGAGCTTTTGTGTTAAAATTTTGAGACAAGTGTATCCAGGTTCAGTGGAACCCCGCTATAACGCGATAATTGGGGTCCACAAAAGTGGATCGCGTTAATATCGGGGTCACGTTAAGGCGGGGTTTTACAGTATTTTACTTTTCTGAGAGAACAACTCATTGGCAAATATACGTGTATTCATGTCTACGGTATATGATGAATAGGGTATCAACACCGTTTAACATCGTGCCGTCGTGGCATTCAGTTCATCTATAATGCATGTAATTCCATTGAAAAATTGCACACAGATTTACAATATTCAATATTATTTCCCCTGATCATTGTATCTGAATTATCAACACCGTTTACTTGCCGTCTGATATCACTGTGCGAGCTGTAATTGTATAATGTTGTGGCAGTATTCGAGTAAACACCCAAAACAATTTACCGTAGACAGAAAAGATAATCATCGTTGTCATACACGCGATAACGTGATGCTGACCTGTCTTGAGTGTAATCGAAGTAGAGGCGCTGGCGCCTTGGGTGCTAGTTAAGTGATCGGGGTGGTAATTGTGTGTCCTCGGGAATTACTTGTAATTGTTCACGTGTGAATCCACGTTGAGGAGCAGTCGAATCCAGCATGTAGATTGCTGGTCTACCAGTGGATCTAGTTATGTTAGATATCTTGTGTGCGGTAATACTCCAGATAGGATCAGTCGCTCTTTTTTTACCACCTTCAAGTTCACCTGGTTCATATAAATATCTCACAGTGACACTACCCAGTATTGGCTGCGCTGAGAAACCACGTCGTTGTACAGGTACATGTTTTTTAGTGACCGCGATGGCAGGTTTCATGTTGGTTGTTCGAGTAATTTCATTATTTAGCGCAGCTATCACGCTTGGTAATCTTGCAACCCATTCACGAGATCTCTTATCCTGAATGAATTCCTTCGCGTATTGATATCCAAATAACCGCTCAGCAAGTGTTCGATTAAATCGCTCAACAATTGCCTGATCACGATGAATTGCACTATGTCCTCGCCTGATGGCGACATTATGTTGCTTCATCAACGACGATACTGCGCCTTGAAATTCTTTACCAGGATCAACTTGTAGCAGCTGTGGCCATCGTAGAGGCTCTCGTTGATAAATTCGTTCAAGCGCAGAAGCAACCTCAGATGCTGTTTTAGTCGCTAACGGTTCCGCATCTTTGTATCTACTTGCAATATCAACTACAGTTAACGCGTACTTGTACGTTCGGCGACGAATGGTATCATGTGGCAGAAATAATATATCAGCCTGATGAACTTCATTTGGCACAACATCGAAATGTGCAAAGTGAATTTGTTTAGGCGGTGGTTGGTAAATTTGCCATATTGCCTGTTTGGATAACCAATTCTTAGCAGTATCACGTGTGACTTTTGCTGCGTTGGCAAGCTTGCCGATTGCTGCGCTACCTCTCCAGTATCCTCTTGGGGAATAATAAATCGACTCCATTATAATTAATTACCAGTGCCTAATACAAGCTTAGATTTCATCGCAGATTTTATTAACCAGCTAGCTAACTTTTCTTTGAAAGATTTATCAGTGATGGCATTTAACGCGTGAATTTCACATGCGCGAGATGCCTATCTTGTAGATCCTTACTTCGGTAAGCTACATCATGGACATGGCATGCTTTATCGATAGCAATTATCGGGTACTCACCTGGATTGGGTTGATTTAAGGCATCAAGCCTGATATCAAGTCGGGTTCCAGGACCACAGTAATTATGTCCTGGAAGATGTTTTTCTCCTGGGTATTTAGCCCACGGAGTTCCTGGTAATTTTCCTAACTTGGCCGCGATATCACCTCTTTTTTTTGTTTAATTGACTTTGATTTTGGCGCTGACTTTGGTTTCGGCGCTTTACCTGACGGAATAAATTTAAACTTTTTTGTGCCGCATCGTTCACACTTGCCTGTAAGCGCTTGTCGATTATTTTTTGTTGTAGTGGATGTTATGTTTGCAGTTGGGGTACGTGCTCTACATTTCACACAATATAAATCCATATTATTTTATAATATATCCAATGGAGATCACTGACTTTTCTGCTACAAAACGACGAGAGCCAATCAAACATAACTCGGTGCTACCAAATTCAATTCGAATGATTATTATAGGCCCATCTGGAAGTGGTAAGACGCAGTTGTTACTTAATTTAATAATGAAGTGGATGAAGTGGAATAAGTTGTATTTGGTAGCTCCATCTGTGGATGATCAGCGATGCTACAGCGTGTTAAAAGATTTTAATGAGAATGCAAAATCGATAAGCTGCGACGATGATGTTGTTGAATTTATTACTAGTATTGATGAATCAACAAGTATGGATGATATTGATGGAAGTATTAATAATTTAGTCATGTACGACGATGTGATGTTGGACAAACAATCAAATCCTGCCAGGATATTCTCACGCGGCAGACATAAAAATGTAGATGTGATTTATGTAACTCAACGATATATACAAATCCCAAAAGTGATCAGGGACAACTGTAACATTCTTGCGCTGTTCAACAGCGTTGACACACACACGTTACGAAATAAACATCAGACTTGGTGCAGCGGCGATATGGATATAAATAAGTTTAAACATTTCTTTAGTCGTGCTCAGGCAAAACCACATGGGTTTGTAACGCTAAATTTACATGATCCTCGAACACGGTATTGAGTCGGGTTAGATACAATTTTCAGCTAGAGAGCAGCAGAGGGGGCGACGACAACAGCACGCAGCAACAATGGCGACAATTATGTTTACAACGAAGCACCCTCGCGGTTTTATTTCGGCGTTTGGAAGTTGTAGGCGGCGCCCCTTCTGACGATGACAACAACAAAACGGCGACAACTGCGTTTACAATGAAGCGTCAACGCGGTTTTTTAAAGGGCTTATTTCGGCGTTTGGAGGCTTCTAAAAGTTGTGGGATGCTGCTTAAATTTCCAGGGTTTTTAAAGGACGAAATTAATTTTTTCAAGGTTCACCTATGACCATTACTGAATGGAATTAAAGAACATTTTAGATTGCAAAACATGCATTTTCTAAATCTAAAGATGTTTCTCTTTCAAGACTCGCCATAACATCTAAGTCAGAAAAGACGATCGTGTACAAAACCACAAAATGTATCACATGAAACAAGTTTGATTATATTTCTATAAATTGGCACGTAAAGTCATTTCAATGTACAGAACACAATTTCTAACATTATTTTGCTGACCTGCATTATGTTGCCAAGTGGTAACAACATAATGAATATAAATTAGTTTTGTTTCCTTTCAAACCTTTAAGTCGCGCATGTGTGTGTGTGTGTGTGTGTGTGTGTGTGTGTGTGTGTGTGTGCATCTTATAGAAAGCAAACATTTCCTATTAAAGTATATATAAAAAACAATAAATGCAAATAATTACAATCTTATATGGAACGAAAAAAATAAAATCCCAAACTAGATTTTTCAAAGAACCTAATCTCCTTTAGACGATCTGGTTAAAAATCCATCATTTTAAAAACATTTTCACAAGGGCTGATTTAAATTTTGACAAAAGACCTTCAAAATTATATACTGTTGTACAAACAAGGGCTGGATTTTATGTAAAATCAACATGTCTTCTTGTAATTCATTAAACCAGTTCCCAAGCCTGTATTGATACATGGGATCTTATCGTGTTTTAATATATAATACAAGGGACAACAATTTCTCATTTCAGCTCTGAGATTCAACAATTTGGACTACAAATTTGGCTTAAAACGAATAGCAGTCCATTTTTAATCAAGGTTTCCTCCGATTATTCTCACCCTATTTCTCATATTTGGACATTTAGGTTGGGGTGTGGGGTCATTGCTAGTGCATATAGAACATTTGGAATATGCCGCCACCATGCGTAACGACATATGGTACTCGCTTACCAGTAGGCCTAGCAAATTTAAACTTATATCTACGCATACCTGCATGAAATCGATAGAAAAGTGATTTATTTTCTCAAAAATGGCAATTATTATAAACGTTATATCTTTAATCCGCCGAGACTAGACGAAACTACGGCATAGATGAAACCTGACCCTGTACTCGCCATCTGCATTACTAGTCACATGACTTCACAAATCTCAAACGTTTTCTTTATTTTGTTTTTGTGGGGTTTAACGCCATTTTTCAGCACACGATTGGCTATACATGGCGGCCAGTATTAATGGTGGAGGAAGAACCCGGGAAAACCCCGGAAAGAACCACCGACCCTCGAGAAGCTACTGGCAAGCTTCCTCACATACCCACATTGGAAATCTCAAACGACGGCATTGGAAGTCCAAAAGTCACGTGATATCAACAACAAACTCCTTTTTAATGTTGTTGTACAGAAATTCAATTATATTAAATAAAAAAGTGAGATAATTTTTGTAAAAACCAGCAATCTGGCCAATCTGATTTATCAAGCAGAGAGCACATGTCAACGTGGTAGTCACGTGATGCAACACAACTCCAGAAGTTGTTCTTGGAATATATAAAAATAGAGAATTTTGTGTTCTTTCGGTTTTGCATTTTTATTACAACCAGCATATGACTTTCATTTAATTTTGTTTTCTTTCTCTACAACATTTGAAAATGTGGGTTGTTAGATTTGTGAAATCATGCGACTAGCGATGCAAATAGCAAGTACCAGGTAACATTTCATCAACGCTGTATTTTTATCCTGTCTTTCTGCACATTAAAGGCAATGATTTTAATACTAATGATTTCTGAGAAATCGATTTCATGCATGTATCAATAGACCTAACAAAGTTTAAGTTTGCTCGGCCATTCGGTATGTGGCTGTGCTTTGCTACAACCATGTTGGCCTCTTGTGATGCTAGACTGGTTTTCATACCTTATATGTAATGAAAGATATGGATATCGAGCTGATTTTAAACATACAAGTCTACTAGACGAATCTAATCCACTCAGCATTTGGATTCACTCAGCATATATGTTTATTGCAAGCACCCAAATGATCCATACTGCACCCTCCGAATATTCTGGTTAGAACTTGATAAATTAAACACGATCAGTTTAGTTACGGCTCAGTCACATGATTGTTTTGGGCATCAATTGGTGGCGGAAAATTACCGAGTTTTCCGGACTTTTATCAATATTTGCAAAATTCAAGGACTTTTCACGGTCGGGATTTTTTTTATATTTCTCTCCACTTTTTCCTGACAGCGTGGGAACCCTGAATTAACAGATAGGTATAATACATCATAATTAATTAATCTTGGGAAAATCCACAAATAATCAATTACAGTAGTATGACTTTTCCACAAGGGCCCATACTCGCTTAGAAGTAGAGTCCAACTGCAAACATTGCAACATAGATCTGCTATCGCATAATGAGATCAAGGTCTTTGAGAATAGATACGGTAATAGACAACAAGGTATCTAAACAAAATTTTTCCATCAAAGAATACACCAAACCATTCTTATTCTATGAGGTAATACTACTGAATCTGTCTGAAAATAAAGTAATATACATAAGATTCATTGACCATGTTTTGTGGTTATCAAAACCTCAGTGATTTATAATGTAACATCATAATAAAATTATATAAAGAAAAACATGCCACAAAAACAAGATAAAATGTGGAAGTGTTATATTAAAAAAATCATAACATAATTAAAGAGAACAAAGATATATACCATAAATACATCTTAAGTAGCTTACAAAAGAAATTTTTGGAAGCTTGTCTTCCTGTAAGCCAAAGGATGCAAAATAAAGTGGGAGATGATATCAAATTAGTTCCACAAAATGTAAGTGTAGTAAACATTAATGAAACGTTATCTGTTAAAAATGCACTTTCTCGAAAGAACTATGGACCTTTTTAAATTCTGAGATACCCTGCTTTACTCACCCCATAAATAACACATCATACTTTAATTAACTAAAGTTTCTGGAACTAAGCTTTTAAAAGGTAAGTTGAAAAACTGGATTATTTATTTTCCGTATTTAACTTGGAAACCAGTTAGTGATAATCTATATGCTGTGGGGTTTGACTTAGGTTTATATGAAATTGTCACAGCATCCATCCCAATCACTGCAAGATTTGTAAAGGTTTATATGAAATTGTCACATCATCCATACCATTCACTGCAAGATTTGTAAAAATAAGAAGACTACAAATGAAGCAATTTCTGAAAACTCAATTTAAATTTTGTGATATGTTTATCTTTGCTTAAGACAGACACATACTGGTATTATCACAAATTAGACTGGCTTTTGTTATGACTCAGAAAGGCTTTGATAATCTAAAGTTGCTGTTGTTAAAGGAACAGTCATACAAAGTTTGATTAACACTAACTCAATTTTTATAGAGAGATGAAACTGAAGGTATTTAAAGTCAGACAAGAGCTTGGGAAACTATCCGGAACTTGTTTCTTAATCAGAGATTGTCCCTACAAACATTCTTGCTCAATCTGATCAAAACTGGCTTTGACATTTTAAATTTGTTCAAAAACGGTTTTGCATCTGGTTGCCATGGAAGCCACTCCAGGCATTAATGTCACACAGTATATCCTAAGAAACATTCCTGCAAGGTTTGATCGAAATATATTCTGCAAACGTCAAAAACATGTTTTACACAAGGTTGTGACATAAACTACTCCAATGCAAGGGAAGCCACTTTGACATAATTTGGGCAGAGCATATCCTAAACATTTATATGAAGTTTAATGAAAATCAGTGGTGCACAATTTTATCTTAGAAGTCTAAATTAGAAAGCAGTAATGGGCTGATAATAGAAGCAGGACCAAGAAGTAAAATAAAATGACAGCCTTTTAATATACAGTGTACACTGGTATAGTCATGCAGAATCCACCTTACATAGGTTCTGTCCACCTAAAAATGAGTCCATGAAGCACCATATTTTGAATGCACATTGTATTTATATATGTACACCTAAGAAAAGAAAAGAAACTCAAACCGTGCACAACCTTTGGTCCTGTGATCAAGAAATATATATATTCATTCACTCCAAAAAAGGGAAACATTTCAAAGGCTTTAGAATTATAAGGCAAAACAAAACTGTACTTACAACTTCACTAATATAGTGTACAGTTATTTATTCTTTAACACGTATTTTAATGATATTAACAAGATATCTTTACTTAAGTCATGCAACACTAATAAAAGACCTTCATACAGTTGTCTGCCTTGCCTGTGCAAACAAACCAGAAAACATCTTCAGTAGCTAATGTTCTGATATGATAACACTATCTACACCTTAGCATATCAAGCAGGTATTTCTGTGCTTCGAGTCTTTGAATCTCATTGTGAACACTGTTCATAAATGATCAAGACAATGGGACCACATAACTTGAATGGGCTCATAAATAATCAATTTTCCACTGCCAGTTTGTGTTTGTACAAATGTCTTTCAATCGAATACACCTACAACGATAGCTTTCCTCTTGTATGTAGTCAAACTTTCGATGCTGAACTTACAAAGTATCCCTTCTGAAGTCAACTGCATCCAACATTTTTGACCAATGTACAATTCACAGCTGTTACATGCTATTGGTTAGTTGGCATTACATACTAAGAGAGGCAACTCATGAAATCCAATAGATGTTGCTAGGACAAAGCACTAAAATATCTGTTTGAGCTGCCAAGGTGTAGATAGGTTATCATATTTGAACCCTGCCTAGTGAAGATGACCAGAAAATGTAATTAGAGTTAACTGTATTTTCTTTAGGATTTATTTATTTTTATTTATTTAATTTTAAATGTCATCTTTAAGATTTTCATACTTTTATCAAACACTACTTTAGATAACATACATTATTATACTATTTACAACTATACTAATGTTGATAAGCTTTTCAAATAGAGCACATACATTCTTCTTATGAATATGTACACTCGTAAATATATCAAATCAAACAGATATGCAAATATTCAACAGTTTAAACTTTCAAGTCTATCAATATCTTAACAAAATTTATTTTCAACAGCTTGCGTTTTAATCATGCAGTGGGTGGAACATGGTTCCTCCTTCAACAATATGATTATCAAGAAGAAAACAAACCCTACAAATTACACAAATCATAACCTTGTTGAGTGAAACCTCTTGTGTCACTCCAAGAGATTTCAATCAAATGAAGATTGGTCGAAAGTCTTGAGTATTTCTTCCTAATGCCAAAAAAGAGCTGGGGCTCCAGACTGAGCTTTTGTGTTAAAATTTTGAGACAAGTGTATCCAGGTTCAGTGGAACCCCGCTATAACGCGATAATTGGGGTCCACAAAAGTGGATCGCGTTAATATCGGGGTCACGTTAAGGCGGGGTTTTACAGTATTTTACTTTTCTGAGAGAACAACTCATTGGCAAATATACGTGTATTCATGTCTACGGTATATGATGAATAGGGTATCAACACCGTTTAACATCGTGCCGTCGTGGCATTCAGTTCATCTATAATGCATGTAATTCCATTGAAAAATTGCACACAGATTTACAATATTCAATATTATTTCCCCTGATCATTGTATCTGAATTATCAACACCGTTTACTTGCCGTCTGATATCACTGTGCGAGCTGTAATTGTATAATGTTGTGGCAGTATTCGAGTAAACACCCAAAACAATTTACCGTAGACAGAAAAGATAATCATCGTTGTCATACACGCGATAACGTGATGCTGACCTGTCTTGAGTGTAATCGAAGTAGAGGCGCTGGCGCCTTGGGTGCTAGTTAAGTGATCGGGGTGGTAATTGTGTGTCCTCGGGAATTACTTGTAATTGTTCACGTGTGAATCCACGTTGAGGAGCAGTCGAATCCAGCATGTAGATTGCTGGTCTACCAGTGGATCTAGTTATGTTAGATATCTTGTGTGCGGTAATACTCCAGATAGGATCAGTCGCTCTTTTTTTTACCACCTTCAAGTTCACCTGATTCATATAAATATCTCACAGTGACACTACCCAGTATTGGCTGCGCTGAGAAACCACGTCGTTGTACAGGTATATGCTTTTTGGTGACCGCGATGGCAGGTTTCATGTTGGTTGTTCGAGTAATTTCATTATTTAGCGCAGCTATCACGCTTGGTAATCTTGCAACCCATTCACGAGATCTCTTATCCTGAATGAATTCCTTCGCGTATTGATATCCAAATAACCGCTCAGCAAGTGTTCGATTAAATCGCTCAACAATTGCCTGATCACGATGAATTGCACTATGTCCTCGCCTGATGGCGACATTATGTTGCTTCATCAACGACGATACTGCGCCTTAAAATTCTTTACCAGGATCAACTTGTAGCAGCTGTGGCCATCGTAGAGGTTCTCGTTGATAAATTCGTTCAAGCGCAGAAGCAACCTCAGATGCTGTTTTAGTCGCTAACGGTTCCGCATCTTTGTATCTACTTGCAATATCAACTACAGTTAACGCGTACTTGTACGTTCGGCGACGAATGGTATCATGTGGCAGAAATAATATATCAGCCTGATGAACTTCATTTGGCACAACATCGAAATGTGCAAAGTGAATTTGTTTAGGCGGTGGTTGGTAAATTTGCCATATTGCCTGTTTGGATAACCAATTCTTAGCAGTATCACGTGTGACTTTTGCTGCGTTGGCAAGCTTGCCGATTGCTGCGCTACCTCTCCAGTATCCTCTTGGGGAATAATAAATCGACTCCATTATAATTAATTACCAGTGCCTAATACAAGCTTAGATTTCATTGCAGATTTTATTAACCAGCTAGCTAACTTTTCTTTGAAAGATTTATCAGTGATGGCATTTAACGCGTGAATTTCACATCCGCGAGATGCCTATCTTGTAGATCCTTACTTCGGTAAGCTACATCATGGACATGGCATGCTTTATCGATAGCAATTATCGGGTACTCACCTGGATTGGGTTGATTTAAGGCATCAAGCCTGATATCATGTCGGGTTCCAGGACCACAGTAATTATATCCTGGAAGATGTTTTTCTCCTGGGTATTTAGCCCACGGAGTTTCTGGTAATTTTCCTAACTTGGCCGCGATATCACCTCTTTTTTTTTTTAATTGACTTTGATTTTGGCGCTGACTTTGGTTTCGGCGCTTTACCTGACGGAATAAATTTAAACTTTTTTGTGCCGCATCGTTCACACTTGCCTGTAAGCGCTTGTCGATTATTTTTTGTTGTAGTGGATGTTATGTTTGCAGTTGGGGTACGTGCTCTACATTTCACACAATATAAATCCATATTATTTTATAATATATCTAATGGAGATCACTGACTTTTCTGCTACAAAACGACGAGAGCCAATCAAACATAACTCGGTGCTACCAAATTCAATTCGAATGATTATTATAGGCCCATCTGGAAGTGGTAAGACGCAGTTGTTACTTAATTTAATAATGAAGTGGATGAAGTGGAATAAGTTGTATTTGGTAGCTCCATCTGTGGATGATCAGCGATGCTACAGCGTGTTAAAAGATTTTAATGAGAATGCAAAATCGATAAGCTGCGACGATGATGTTGTTGAATTTATTACTAGTATCGATGAATCAACAAGTATGGATGATATTGATGGAAGTATTAATAATTTAGTCATGTACGACGATGTGATGTTGGACAAACAATCAAATCCTGCCAGGATATTCTCACGCGGCAGACATAAAAATGTAGATGTGATTTATGTAACTCAACGATATATACAAATCCCAAAAGTGATCAGGGACAACTGTAACATTCTTGCGCTGTTCAACAGCGTTGACACACACACGTTACGAAATAAACATCAGACTTGGTGCAGCGGCGATATGGATATAAATAAGTTTAAACATTTCTTTAGTCGTGCTCAGGCAAAACCACATGGGTTTGTAACGCTAAATTTACATGATCCTCGAACACGGTATTGAGTCGGGTTAGATACAATTTTCAGCTAGAGAGCAGCAGAGGGGGCGACGACAACAGCACGCAGCAACAATGGCGACAATTATGTTTACAACGAAGCACCCTCGCGGTTTTATTTCGGCGTTTGGAAGTTGTAGGCGGCGCCCCTTCTGACGATGACAACAACAAAACGGCGACAACTGCGTTTACAATGAAGCGTCAACGCGGTTTTTTAAAGGGCTTATTTCGGCGTTTGGAGGCTTCTAAAAGTTGTGGGATGCTGCTTAAATTTCCAGGGTTTTTAAAGGACGAAATTAATTTTTTCAAGGTTCACCTATGACCATTACTGAATGGAATTAAAGAACATTTTAGATTGCAAAACATGCATTTTCTAAATCTAAAGATGTTTCTCTTTCAAGACTCGCCATAACATCTAAGTCAGAAAAGACGATCGTGTACAAAACCACAAAATGTATCACATGAAACAAGTTTGATTATATTTCTATAAATTGGCACGTAAAGTCATTTCAATGTACAGAACACAATTTCTAACATTATTTTGCTGACCTGCATTATGTTGCCAAGTGGTAACAACATAATGAGTATAAATTAGTTTTGTTTCATTTCAAACCTTTAAGTCGCGCATGTGTGTGTGTGTGTGTGTGTGTGTGTGTGTGTGTGTGCATCTTATAGAAAGCAAACATTTCCTATTAAAGTATATATAAAAAACAATAAATGCAAATAATTACAATCTTATATGGAACGAAAAAAATAAAATCCCAAACTAGATTTTTCAAAGAACCTAATCTCCTTTAGACGATCTGGTTAAAAATCCATCATTTTAAAAACATTTTCACAAGGGCTGATTTAAATTTTGACAAAAGACCTTCAAAATTATATACTGTTGTACAAACAAGGGCTGGATTTTATGTAAAATCAACATGTCTTCTTGTAATTCATTAAACCAGTTCCCAAGCCTGTATTGATACATGGGATCTTATCGTGTTTTAATATATAATACAAGGGACAACAATTTCTCATTTCAGCTCTGAGATTCAACAATTTGGACTACAAATTTGGCTTAAAACGAATAGCAGTCCATTTTTAATCAAGGTTTCCTCCGATTATTCTCACCCTATTTCTCATATTTGGACATTTAGGTTGGGGTGTGGGGTCATTGCTAGTGCATATAGAACATTTGGAATATGCCGCCACCATGCGTAACGACATATGGTACTCGCTTACCAGTAGGCCTAGCAAATTTAAACTTATATCTACGCATACCTGCATGAAATCGATAGAAAAGTGATTTATTTTCTCAAAAATGGCAATTATTATAAACGTTATATCTTTAATCCGCCGAGACTAGACGAAACTACGGCATAGATGAAACCTGACCCTGTACTCGCCATCTGCATTACTAGTCACATGACTTCACAAATCTCAAACGTTTTCTTTATTTTGTTTTTGTGGGGTTTAACGCCATTTTTCAGCACACGATTGGCTATACATGGCGGCCAGTATTAATGGTGGAGGAAGAACCCGGGAAAACCCCGGAAAGAACCACCGACCCTCGAGAAGCTACTGGCAAGCTTCCTCACATACCCACATTGGAAATCTCAAACGACGGCATTGGAAGTCCAAAAGTCACGTGATATCAACAACAAACTCCTTTTTAATGTTGTTGTACAGAAATTCAATTATATTAAATTAAAAAAGTGAGATAATTTTTGTAAAAACCAGCAATCTGGCCAATCTGATTTATCAAGCAGAGAGAACATGTCAACGTGGTAGTCACGTGATGCAACACAACTCCAGAAGTTGTTCTTGGAATATATAAAAATAGAGAATTTTGTGTTCTTTCGGTTTTGCATTTTTATTACAACCAGCATATGACTTTCATTTAATTTTGTTTTCTTTCTCTACAACATTTGAAAATGTGGGCTGTTAGATTTGTGAAAT
This sequence comes from Sinohyriopsis cumingii, assembly GCA_028554795.2. Taxonomy (NCBI): domain Eukaryota; kingdom Metazoa; phylum Mollusca; class Bivalvia; order Unionida; family Unionidae; genus Sinohyriopsis; species Sinohyriopsis cumingii. The sequence continues at coordinate 85,268,400 of CM068839.1, forward strand.
CATGAGACTAGCGATGCAAATAGCAAGTATCAGGTGATATTTCATCAACGCTGTATTTTTATCCTGTTTTTCTGCAGATTAAAGACAATGATTTTAATACTAATGATTTCTGAGAAATCGATTTCATGCATGTATCAATAGACCTAACAAAGTTTAAGTTTGCTCGGCCATTCGGTATGTGGCTGTGCTTTGCTACAACCATGTTGGCCTCTTGTGATGCTAGACTGGTTTTCCTACCTATATGTAATGAAAGATATGGATATCGAGCTGATTTTAAACATACAAGTCTACTAGACGAATCTAATCCACTCAGCATTTGGATTCACTCAGCATATATGTTTATTGCAAGCACCCAAATGATCCATACTGCACCCTCCGAATATTCTGGTTAGAACTTGATAAATTAAACACGATCAGTTTAGTTACGGCTCAGTCACATGATTGTTTTGGGCATCAATTGGTGGCGGAAAATTACCGAGTTTTCCGGACTTTTATCAATATTTGCAAAATTCAAGGACTTTTCACGGTCGGGATTTTTTTTATATTTCTCTCCACTTTTTCCTGACAGCGTGGGAACCCTGAATTAACAGATAGGTATAATACATCATAATTAATTAATCTTGGGAAAATCCACAAATAATCAATTACAGTAGTATGACTTTTCCACAAGGGCCCATACTCGCTTAGAAGTAGAGTCCAACTGCAAACATTGCAACATAGATCTGCTATCGCATAATGAGATCAAGGTCTTTGAGAATAGATACGGTAATAGACAACAAGGTATCTAAACAAAATTTTTCCATCAAAGAATACACCAAACCATTCTTATTCTATGAGGTAATACTACTGAATCTGTCTGAAAATAAAGTAATATACATAAGATTCATTGACCATGTTTTGTGGTTATCAAAACCTCAGTGATTTATAATGTAACATCATAATAAAATTATATAAAGAAAAACATGCCACAAAAACAAGATAAAATGTGGAAGTGTTATATTAAAAAAATCATAACATAATTAAAGAGAACAAAGATATATACCATAAATACATCTTAAGTAGCTTACAAAAGAAATTTTTGGAAGCTTGTCTTCCTGTAAGCCAAAGGATGCAAAATAAAGTGGGAGATGATATCAAATTAGTTCCACAAAATGTAAGTGTAGTAAACATTAATGAAACGTTATCTGTTAAAAATGCACTTTCTCGAAAGAACTATGGACCTTTTTAAATTCTGAGATACCCTGCTTTACTCACCCCATAAATAACACATCATACTTTAATTAACTAAAGTTTCTGGAACTAAGCTTTTAAAAGGTAAGTTGAAAAACTGGATTATTTATTTTCCGTATTTAACTTGGAAACCAGTTAGTGATAATCTATATGCTGTGGGGTTTGACTTAGGTTTATATGAAATTGTCACAGCATCCATCCCAATCACTGCAAGATTTGTAAAGGTTTATATGAAATTGTCACATCATCCATACCATTCACTGCAAGATTTGTAAAAATAAGAAGACTACAAATGAAGCAATTTCTGAAAACTCAATTTAAATTTTGTGATATGTTTATCTTTGCTTAAGACAGACACATACTGGTATTATCACAAATTAGACTGGCTTTTGTTATGACTCAGAAAGGCTTTGATAATCTAAAGTTGCTGTTGTTAAAGGAACAGTCATACAAAGTTTGATTAACACTAATTCAATTTTTATAGAGAGATGAAACTGAAGGTATTTAAAGTCAGACAAGAGCTTGGGAAACTATCCGGAACTTGTTTCTTAATCAGAGATTGTCCCTACAAACATTCTTGCTCAATCTGATCAAAACTGGCTTTGACATTTTAAATTTGTTCAAAAACGGTTTTGCATCTGGTTGCCATGGAAGCCACTCCAGGCATTAATGTCACACAGTATATCCTAAGAAACATTCCTGCAAGGTTTGATCGAAATATATTCTGCAAACGTCAAAAACATGTTTTACACAAGGTTGTGACATAAACTACTCCAATGCAAGGGAAGCCACTTTGACATAATTTGGGCAGAGCATATCCTAAACATTTATATGAAGTTTAATGAAAATCAGTGGTGCACAATTTTATCTTAGAAGTCTAAATTAGAAAGCAGTAATGGGCTGATAATAGAAGCAGGACCAAGAAGTAAAATAAAATGACAGCCTTTTAATATACAGTGTACACTGGTATAGTCATGCAGAATCCACCTTACATAGGTTCTGTCCACCTAAAAATGAGTCCATGAAGCACCATATTTTGAATGCACATTGTATTTATATATGTACACCTAAGAAAAGAAAAGAAACTCAAACCGTGCACAACCTTTGGTCCTGTGATCAAGAAATATATATATTCATTCACTCCAAAAAAGGGAAACATTTCAAAGGCTTTAGAATTATAAGGCAAAACAAAACTGTACTTACAACTTCACTAATATAGTGTACAGTTATTTATTCTTTAACACGTATTTTAATGATATTAACAAGATATCTTTACTTAAGTCATGCAACACTAATAAAAGACCTTCATACAGTTGTCTGCCTTGCCTGTGCAAACAAACCAGAAAACATCTTCAGTAGCTAATGTTCTGATATGATAACACTATCTACACCTTAGCATATCAAGCAGGTATTTCTGTGCTTCGAGTCTTTGAATCTCATTGTGAACACTGTTCATAAATGATCAAGACAATGGGACCACATAACTTGAATGGGCTCATAAATAAGCAATTTTCCACTGCCAGTTTGTGTTTGTACAAATGTCTTTCAATCGAATACACCTGCAACGATAGCTTTCCTCTTGTATGTAGTCAAACTTTCGATGCTGAACTTACAAAGTATCCCTTCTGAAGTCAACTGCATCCAACATTTTTGACCAATGTACAATTCACAGCTGTTACATGCTATTGGTTAGTTGGCATTACATACTAAGAGAGGCAACTCATGAAATCCAATAGATGTTGCTAGGACAAAGCACTAAAATATCTGTTTGAGCTGCCAAGGTGTAGATAGGTTATCATATTTGAACCCTGCCTAGTGAAGATGACCAGAAAATGTAATTAGAGTTAACTGTATTTTCTTTAGGATTTATTTATTTTTATTTATTTAATTTTAAATGTCATCTTTAAGATTTTCATACTTTTATCAAACACTACTTTAGATAACATACATTATTATACTATTTACAACTATACTAATGTTGATAAGCTTTTCAAATAGAGCACATACATTCTTCTTATGAATATGTACACTCGTAAATATATCAAATCAAACAGATATGCAAATATTCAACAGTTTAAACTTTCAAGTCTATCAATATCTTAACAAAATTTATTTTCAACAGCTTGCGTTTTAATCATGCAGTGGGTGGAACATGGTTCCTCCTTCAACAATATGATTATCAAGAAGAAAACAAACCCTACAAATTACACAAATCATAACCTTGTTGAGTGAAACCTCTTGTGTCACTCCAAGAGATTTCAATCAAATGAAGATTGGTCGAAAGTCTTGAGTATTTCTTCCTAATGCCAAAAAAGAGCTGGGGCTCCAGACTGAGCTTTTGTGTTAAAATTTTGAGACAAGTGTATCCAGGTTCAGTGGAACCCCGCTATAACGCGATAATTGGGGTCCACAAAAGTGGATCGCGTTAATATCGGGGTCACGTTAAGGCGGGGTTTTACAGTATTTTACTTTTCTGAGAGAACAACTCATTGGCAAATATACGTGTATTCATGTCTACGGTATATGATGAATAGGGTATCAACACCGTTTAACATCGTGCCGTCGTGGCATTCAGTTCATCTATAATGCATGTAATTCCATTGAAAAATTGCACACAGATTTACAATATTCAATATTATTTCCCCTGATCATTGTATCTGAATTATCAACACCGTTTACTTGCCGTCTGATATCACTGTGCGAGCTGTAATTGTATAATGTTGTGGCAGTATTCGAGTAAACACCCAAAACAATTTACCGTAGACAGAAAAGATAATCATCGTTGTCATACACGCGATAACGTGATGCTGACCTGTCTTGAGTGTAATCGAAGTAGAGGCGCTGGCGCCTTGGGTGCTAGTTAAGTGATCGGGGTGGTAATTGTGTGTCCTCGGGAATTACTTGTAATTGTTCACGTGTGAATCCACGTTGAGGAGCAGTCGAATCCAGCATGTAGATTGCTGGTCTACCAGTGGATCTAGTTATGTTAGATATCTTGTGTGCGGTAATACTCCAGATAGGATCAGTCGCTCTTTTTTTACCACCTTCAAGTTCACCTGGTTCATATAAATATCTCACAGTGACACTACCCAGTATTGGCTGCGCTGAGAAACCACGTCGTTGTACAGGTACATGTTTTTTAGTGACCGCGATGGCAGGTTTCATGTTGGTTGTTCGAGTAATTTCATTATTTAGCGCAGCTATCACGCTTGGTAATCTTGCAACCCATTCACGAGATCTCTTATCCTGAATGAATTCCTTCGCGTATTGATATCCAAATAACCGCTCAGCAAGTGTTCGATTAAATCGCTCAACAATTGCCTGATCACGATGAATTGCACTATGTCCTCGCCTGATGGCGACATTATGTTGCTTCATCAACGACGATACTGCGCCTTGAAATTCTTTACCAGGATCAACTTGTAGCAGCTGTGGCCATCGTAGAGGCTCTCGTTGATAAATTCGTTCAAGCGCAGAAGCAACCTCAGATGCTGTTTTAGTCGCTAACGGTTCCGCATCTTTGTATCTACTTGCAATATCAACTACAGTTAACGCGTACTTGTACGTTCGGCGACGAATGGTATCATGTGGCAGAAATAATATATCAGCCTGATGAACTTCATTTGGCACAACATCGAAATGTGCAAAGTGAATTTGTTTAGGCGGTGGTTGGTAAATTTGCCATATTGCCTGTTTGGATAACCAATTCTTAGCAGTATCACGTGTGACTTTTGCTGCGTTGGCAAGCTTGCCGATTGCTGCGCTACCTCTCCAGTATCCTCTTGGGGAATAATAAATCGACTCCATTATAATTAATTACCAGTGCCTAATACAAGCTTAGATTTCATCGCAGATTTTATTAACCAGCTAGCTAACTTTTCTTTGAAAGATTTATCAGTGATGGCATTTAACGCGTGAATTTCACATGCGCGAGATGCCTATCTTGTAGATCCTTACTTCGGTAAGCTACATCATGGACATGGCATGCTTTATCGATAGCAATTATCGGGTACTCACCTGGATTGGGTTGATTTAAGGCATCAAGCCTGATATCAAGTCGGGTTCCAGGACCACAGTAATTATGTCCTGGAAGATGTTTTTCTCCTGGGTATTTAGCCCACGGAGTTCCTGGTAATTTTCCTAACTTGGCCGCGATATCACCTCTTTTTTTTGTTTAATTGACTTTGATTTTGGCGCTGACTTTGGTTTCGGCGCTTTACCTGACGGAATAAATTTAAACTTTTTTGTGCCGCATCGTTCACACTTGCCTGTAAGCGCTTGTCGATTATTTTTTGTTGTAGTGGATGTTATGTTTGCAGTTGGGGTACGTGCTCTACATTTCACACAATATAAATCCATATTATTTTATAATATATCCAATGGAGATCACTGACTTTTCTGCTACAAAACGACGAGAGCCAATCAAACATAACTCGGTGCTACCAAATTCAATTCGAATGATTATTATAGGCCCATCTGGAAGTGGTAAGACGCAGTTGTTACTTAATTTAATAATGAAGTGGATGAAGTGGAATAAGTTGTATTTGGTAGCTCCATCTGTGGATGATCAGCGATGCTACAGCGTGTTAAAAGATTTTAATGAGAATGCAAAATCGATAAGCTGCGACGATGATGTTGTTGAATTTATTACTAGTATCGATGAATCAACAAGTATGGATGATATTGATGGAAGTATTAATAATTTAGTCATGTACGACGATGTGATGTTGGACAAACAATCAAATCCTGCCAGGATATTCTCACGCGGCAGACATAAAAATGTAGATGTGATTTATGTAACTCAACGATATACACAAATCCCAAAAGTGATCAGGGACAACTGTAACATTCTTGCGCTGTTCAACAGCGTTGACACACACACGTTACGAAATAAACATCAGACTTGGTGTAGCGGCGATATGGACATAAATAAGTTTAAACATTTCTTTAGTCGTGCTCAGGCAAAACCACATGGGTTTGTAACGCTAAATTTACATGATCCTCGAACACGGTATTGAGTCGGGTTAGATACAATTTTCAGCTAGAGAGCAGCAGAGGGGGCGACGACAACAGCACGCAGCAACAATGGCGACAATTATGTTTACAACGAAGCACCCTCGCGGTTTTATTTCGGCGTTTGGAAGTTGTAGGCGGCGCCCCTTCTGACGATGACAACAACAAAACGGCGACAACTGCGTTTACAATGAAGCGTCAACGCAGTTTTTTAAAGGGCTTATTTCGGCGTTTGGAGGCTTCTAAAAGTTGTGGGATGCTGCTTAAATTTCCAGGGTTTTTAAAGGACGAAATTAATTTTTTCAAGGTTCACCTATGACCAATACTGAATGGAATTAAAGAACATTTTAGATTGCAAAACATGCATTTTCTAAATCTAAAGATGTTTCTCTTTCAAGACTCGCCATAACATCTAAGTCAGAAAAGACGATCGTGTACAAAACCACAAAATGTATCACATGAAACAAGTTTGATTATATTTCTATAAATTGGCACGTAAAGTCATTTCAATGTACAGAACACAATTTCTAACATTATTTTGCTGACCTGCATTATGTTGCCAAGTGGTAACAACATAATGAATATAAATTAGTTTTGTTTCCTTTCAAACCTTTAAGTCGCGCATGTGTGTGTGTGTGTGTGTGTGTGTGTGTGTGTGTGTGTGCATCTTATAGAAAGCAAACATTTCCTATTAAAGTATATATAAAAAACAATAAATGCAAATAATTACAATCTTATATGGAACGAAAAAAATAAAATCCCAAACTAGATTTTTCAAAGAACCTAATCTCCTTTAGACGATCTGGTTAAAAATCCATCATTTTAAAAACATTTTCACAAGGGCTGATTTAAATTTTGACAAAAGACCTTCAAAATTATATACTGTTGTACAAACAAGGGCTGGATTTTATGTAAAATCAACATGTCTTCTTGTAATTCATTAAACCAGTTCCCAAGCCTGTATTGATACATGGGATCTTATCGTGTTTTAATATATAATACAAGGGACAACAATTTCTCATTTCAGCTCTGAGATTCAACAATTTGGACTACAAATTTGGCTTAAAACGAATAGCAGTCCATTTTTAATCAAGGTTTCCTCCGATTATTCTCACCCTATTTCTCATATTTGGACATTTAGGTTGGGGTGTGGGGTCATTGCTAGTGCATATAGAACATTTGGAATATGCCGCCACCATGCGTAACGACATATGGTACTCGCTTACCAGTAGGCCTAGCAAATTTAAACTTATATCTACGCATACCTGCATGAAATCGATAGAAAAGTGATTTATTTTCTCAAAAATGGCAATTATTATAAACGTTATATCTTTAATCCGCCGAGACTAGACGAAACTACGGCATAGATGAAACCTGACCCTGTACTCGCCATCTGCATTACTAGTCACATGACTTCACAAATCTCAAACGTTTTCTTTATTTTGTTTTTGTGGGGTTTAACGCCATTTTTCAGCACACGATTGGCTATACATGGCGGCCAGTATTAATGGTGGAGGAAGAACCCGGGAAAACCCCGGAAAGAACCACCGACCCTCGAGAAGCTACTGGCAAGCTTCCTCACATACCCACATTGGAAATCTCAAACGACGGCATTGGAAGTCCAAAAGTCACGTGATATCAACAACAAACTCCTTTTTAATGTTGTTGTACAGAAATTCAATTATATTAAATTAAAAAAGTGAGATAATTTTTGTAAAAACCAGCAATCTGGCCAATCTGATTTATCAAGCAGAGAGAACATGTCAACGTGGTAGTCACGTGATGCAACACAACTCCAGAAGTTGTTCTTGGAATATATAAAAATAGAGAATTTTGTGTTCTTTCGGTTTTGCATTTTTATTACAACCAGCATATGACTTTCATTTAATTTTGTTTTCTTTCTCTACAACATTTGAAAATGTGGGCTGTTAGATTTGTGAAATCATGAGACTAGCGATGCAAATAGCAAGTATCAGGTGATATTTCATCAACGCTGTATTTTTATCCTGTTTTTCTGCAGATTAAAGACAATGATTTTAATACTAATGATTTCTGAGAAATCGATTTCATGCATGTATCAATAGACCTAACAAAGTTTAAGTTTGCTCGGCCATTCGGTATGTGGCTGTGCTTTGCTACAACCATGTTGGCCTCTTGTGATGCTAGACTGGTTTTCCTACCTATATGTAATGAAAGATATGGATATCGAGCTGATTTTAAACATACAAGTCTACTAGACGAATCTAATCCACTCAGCATTTGGATTCACTCAGCATATATGTTTATTGCAAGCACCCAAATGATCCATACTGCACCCTCCGAATATTCTGGTTAGAACTTGATAAATTAAACACGATCAGTTTAGTTACGGCTCAGTCACATGATTGTTTTGGGCATCAATTGGTGGCGGAAAATTACCGAGTTTTCCGGACTTTTATCAATATTTGCAAAATTCAAGGACTTTTCACGGTCGGGATTTTTTTTATATTTCTCTCCACTTTTTCCTGACAGCGTGGGAACCCTGAATTAACAGATAGGTATAATACATCATAATTAATTAATCTTGGGAAAATCCACAAATAATCAATTACAGTAGTATGACTTTTCCACAAGGGCCCATACTCGCTTAGAAGTAGAGTCCAACTGCAAACATTGCAACATAGATCTGCTATCGCATAATGAGATCAAGGTCTTTGAGAATAGATACGGTAATAGACAACAAGGTATCTAAACAAAATTTTTCCATCAAAGAATACACCAAACCATTCTTATTCTATGAGGTAATACTACTGAATCTGTCTGAAAATAAAGTAATATACATAAGATTCATTGACCATGTTTTGTGGTTATCAAAACCTCAGTGATTTATAATGTAACATCATAATAAAATTATATAAAGAAAAACATGCCACAAAAACAAGATAAAATGTGGAAGTGTTATATTAAAAAAATCATAACATAATTAAAGAGAACAAAGATATATACCATAAATACATCTTAAGTAGCTTACAAAAGAAATTTTTGGAAGCTTGTCTTCCTGTAAGCCAAAGGATGCAAAATAAAGTGGGAGATGATATCAAATTAGTTCCACAAAATGTAAGTGTAGTAAACATTAATGAAACGTTATCTGTTAAAAATGCACTTTCTCGAAAGAACTATGGACCTTTTTAAATTCTGAGATACCCTGCTTTACTCACCCCATAAATAACACATCATACTTTAATTAACTAAAGTTTCTGGAACTAAGCTTTTAAAAGGTAAGTTGAAAAACTGGATTATTTATTTTCCGTATTTAACTTGGAAACCAGTTAGTGATAATCTATATGCTGTGGGGTTTGACTTAGGTTTATATGAAATTGTCACAGCATCCATCCCAATCACTGCAAGATTTGTAAAGGTTTATATGAAATTGTCACATCATCCATACCATTCACTGCAAGATTTGTAAAAATAAGAAGACTACAAATGAAGCAATTTCTGAAAACTCAATTTAAATTTTGTGATATGTTTATCTTTGCTTAAGACAGACACATACTGGTATTATCACAAATTAGACTGGCTTTTGTTATGACTCAGAAAGGCTTTGATAATCTAAAGTTGCTGTTGTTAAAGGAACAGTCATACAAAGTTTGATTAACACTAATTCAATTTTTATAGAGAGATGAAACTGAAGGTATTTAAAGTCAGACAAGAGCTTGGGAAACTATCCGGAACTTGTTTCTTAATCAGAGATTGTCCCTACAAACATTCTTGCTCAATCTGATCAAAACTGGCTTTGACATTTTAAATTTGTTCAAAAACGGTTTTGCATCTGGTTGCCATGGAAGCCACTCCAGGCATTAATGTCACACAGTATATCCTAAGAAACATTCCTGCAAGGTTTGATCGAAATATATTCTGCAAACGTCAAAAACATGTTTTACACAAGGTTGTGACATAAACTACTCCAATGCAAGGGAAGCCACTTTGACATAATTTGGGCAGAGCATATCCTAAACATTTATATGAAGTTTAATGAAAATCAGTGGTGCACAATTTTATCTTAGAAGTCTAAATTAGAAAGCAGTAATGGGCTGATAATAGAAGCAGGACCAAGAAGTAAAATAAAATGACAGCCTTTTAATATACAGTGTACACTGGTATAGTCATGCAGAATCCACCTTACATAGGTTCTGTCCACCTAAAAATGAGTCCATGAAGCACCATATTTTGAATGCACATTGTATTTATATATGTACACCTAAGAAAAGAAAAGAAACTCAAACCGTGCACAACCTTTGGTCCTGTGATCAAGAAATATATATATTCATTCACTCCAAAAAAGGGAAACATTTCAAAGGCTTTAGAATTATAAGGCAAAACAAAACTGTACTTACAACTTCACTAATATAGTGTACAGTTATTTATTCTTTAACACGTATTTTAATGATATTAACAAGATATCTTTACTTAAGTCATGCAACACTAATAAAAGACCTTCATACAGTTGTCTGCCTTGCCTGTGCAAACAAACCAGAAAACATCTTCAGTAGCTAATGTTCTGATATGATAACACTATCTACACCTTAGCATATCAAGCAGGTATTTCTGTGCTTCGAGTCTTTGAATCTCATTGTGAACACTGTTCATAAATGATCAAGACAATGGGACCACATAACTTGAATGGGCTCATAAATAAGCAATTTTCCACTGCCAGTTTGTGTTTGTACAAATGTCTTTCAATCGAATACACCTGCAACGATAGCTTTCCTCTTGTATGTAGTCAAACTTTCGATGCTGAACTTACAAAGTATCCCTTCTGAAGTCAACTGCATCCAACATTTTTGACCAATGTACAATTCACAGCTGTTACATGCTATTGGTTAGTTGGCATTACATACTAAGAGAGGCAACTCATGAAATCCAATAGATGTTGCTAGGACAAAGCACTAAAATATCTGTTTGAGCTGCCAAGGTGTAGATAGGTTATCATATTTGAACCCTGCCTAGTGAAGATGACCAGAAAATGTAATTAGAGTTAACTGTATTTTCTTTAGGATTTATTTATTTTTATTTATTTAATTTTAAATGTCATCTTTAAGATTTTCATACTTTTATCAAACACTACTTTAGATAACATACATTATTATACTATTTACAACTATACTAATGTTGATAAGCTTTTCAAATAGAGCACATACATTCTTCTTATGAATATGTACACTCGTAAATATATCAAATCAAACAGATATGCAAATATTCAACAGTTTAAACTTTCAAGTCTATCAATATCTTAACAAAATTTATTTTCAACAGCTTGCGTTTTAATCATGCAGTGGGTGGAACATGGTTCCTCCTTCAACAATATGATTATCAAGAAGAAAACAAACCCTACAAATTACACAAATCATAACCTTGTTGAGTGAAACCTCTTGTGTCACTCCAAGAGATTTCAATCAAATGAAGATTGGTCGAAAGTCTTGAGTATTTCTTCCTAATGCCAAAAAAGAGCTGGGGCTCCAGACTGAGCTTTTGTGTTAAAATTTTGAGACAAGTGTATCCAGGTTCAGTGGAACCCCGCTATAACGCGATAATTGGGGTCCACAAAAGTGGATCGCGTTAATATCGGGGTCACGTTAAGGCGGGGTTTTACAGTATTTTACTTTTCTGAGAGAACAACTCATTGGCAAATATACGTGTATTCATGTCTACGGTATATGATGAATAGGGTATCAACACCGTTTAACATCGTGCCGTCGTGGCATTCAGTTCATCTATAATGCATGTAATTCCATTGAAAAATTGCACACAGATTTACAATATTCAATATTATTTCCCCTGATCATTGTATCTGAATTATCAACACCGTTTACTTGCCGTCTGATATCACTGTGCGAGCTGTAATTGTATAATGTTGTGGCAGTATTCGAGTAAACACCCAAAACAATTTACCGTAGACAGAAAAGATAATCATCGTTGTCATACACGCGATAACGTGATGCTGACCTGTCTTGAGTGTAATCGAAGTAGAGGCGCTGGCGCCTTGGGTGCTAGTTAAGTGATCGGGGTGGTAATTGTGTGTCCTCGGGAATTACTTGTAATTGTTCACGTGTGAATCCACGTTGAGGAGCAGTCGAATCCAGCATGTAGATTGCTGGTCTACCAGTGGATCTAGTTATGTTAGATATCTTGTGTGCGGTAATACTCCAGATAGGATCAGTCGCTCTTTTTTTACCACCTTCAAGTTCACCTGGTTCATATAAATATCTCACAGTGACACTACCCAGTATTGGCTGCGCTGAGAAACCACGTCGTTGTACAGGTACATGTTTTTTAGTGACCGCGATGGCAGGTTTCATGTTGGTTGTTCGAGTAATTTCATTATTTAGCGCAGCTATCACGCTTGGTAATCTTGCAACCCATTCACGAGATCTCTTATCCTGAATGAATTCCTTCGCGTATTGATATCCAAATAACCGCTCAGCAAGTGTTCGATTAAATCGCTCAACAATTGCCTGATCACGATGAATTGCACTATGTCCTCGCCTGATGGCGACATTATGTTGCTTCATCAACGACGATACTGCGCCTTGAAATTCTTTACCAGGATCAACTTGTAGCAGCTGTGGCCATCGTAGAGGCTCTCGTTGATAAATTCGTTCAAGCGCAGAAGCAACCTCAGATGCTGTTTTAGTCGCTAACGGTTCCGCATCTTTGTATCTACTTGCAATATCAACTACAGTTAACGCGTACTTGTACGTTCGGCGACGAATGGTATCATGTGGCAGAAATAATATATCAGCCTGATGAACTTCATTTGGCACAACATCGAAATGTGCAAAGTGAATTTGTTTAGGCGGTGGTTGGTAAATTTGCCATATTGCCTGTTTGGATAACCAATTCTTAGCAGTATCACGTGTGACTTTTGCTGCGTTGGCAAGCTTGCCGATTGCTGCGCTACCTCTCCAGTATCCTCTTGGGGAATAATAAATCGACTCCATTATAATTAATTACCAGTGCCTAATACAAGCTTAGATTTCATCGCAGATTTTATTAACCAGCTAGCTAACTTTTCTTTGAAAGATTTATCAGTGATGGCATTTAACGCGTGAATTTCACATGCGCGAGATGCCTATCTTGTAGATCCTTACTTCGGTAAGCTACATCATGGACATGGCATGCTTTATCGATAGCAATTATCGGGTACTCACCTGGATTGGGTTGATTTAAGGCATCAAGCCTGATATCAAGTCGGGTTCCAGGACCACAGTAATTATGTCCTGGAAGATGTTTTTCTCCTGGGTATTTAGCCCACGGAGTTCCTGGTAATTTTCCTAACTTGGCCGCGATATCACCTCTTTTTTTTGTTTAATTGACTTTGATTTTGGCGCTGACTTTGGTTTCGGCGCTTTACCTGACGAAATAAATTTAAACTTTTTTGTGCCGCATCGTTCACACTTGCCTGTAAGCGCTTGTCGATTATTTTTTGTTGTAGTGGATGTTATGTTTGCAGTTGGGGTACGTGCTCTACATTTCACACAATATAAATCCATATTATTTTATAATATATCCAATGGAGATCACTGACTTTTCTGCTACAAAACGACGAGAGCCAATCAAACATAACTCGGTGCTACCAAATTCAATTCGAATGATTATTATAGGCCCATCTGGAAGTGGTAAGACGCAGTTGTTACTTAATTTAATAATGAAGTGGATGAAGTGGAATAAGTTGTATTTGGTAGCTCCATCTGTGGATGATCAGCGATGCTACAGCGTGTTAAAAGATTTTAATGAGAATGCAAAATCGATAAGCTGCGACGATGATGTTGTTGAATTTATTACTAGTATTGATGAATCAACAAGTATGGATGATATTGATGGAAGTATTAATAATTTAGTCATGTACGACGATGTGATGTTGGACAAACAATCAAATCCTGCCAGGATATTCTCACGCGGCAGACATAAAAATGTAGATGTGATTTATGTAACTCAACGATATATACAAATCCCAAAAGTGATCAGGGACAACTGTAACATTCTTGCGCTGTTCAACAGCGTTGACACACACACGTTACGAAATAAACATCAGACTTGGTGCAGCGGCGATATGGATATAAATAAGTTTAAACATTTCTTTAGTCGTGCTCAGGCAAAACCACATGGGTTTGTAACGCTAAATTTACATGATCCTCGAACACGGTATTGAGTCGGGTTAGATACAATTTTCAGCTAGAGAGCAGCAGAGGGGGCGACGACAACAGCACGCAGCAACAATGGCGACAATTATGTTTACAACGAAGCACCCTCGCGGTTTTATTTCGGCGTTTGGAAGTTGTAGGCGGCGCCCCTTCTGACGATGACAACAACAAAACGGCGACAACTGCGTTTACAATGAAGCGTCAACGCGGTTTTTTAAAGGGCTTATTTCGGCGTTTGGAGGCTTCTAAAAGTTGTGGGATGCTGCTTAAATTTCCAGGGTTTTTAAAGGACGAAATTAATTTTTTCAAGGTTCACCTATGACCATTACTGAATGGAATTAAAGAACATTTTAGATTGCAAAACATGCATTTTCTAAATCTAAAGATGTTTCTCTTTCAAGACTCGCCATAACATCTAAGTCAGAAAAGACGATCGTGTACAAAACCACAAAATGTATCACATGAAACAAGTTTGATTATATTTCTATAAATTGGCACGTAAAGTCATTTCAATGTACAGAACACAATTTCTAACATTATTTTGCTGACCTGCATTATGTTGCCAAGTGGTAACAACATAATGAATATAAATTAGTTTTGTTTCCTTTCAAACCTTTAAGTCGCGCATGTGTGTGTGTGTGTGTGTGTGTGTGTGTGTGTGTGTGTGTGTGTGCATCTTATAGAAAGCAAACATTTCCTATTAAAGTATATATAAAAAACAATAAATGCAAATAATTACAATCTTATATGGAACGAAAAAAATAAAATCCCAAACTAGATTTTTCAAAGAACCTAATCTCCTTTAGACGATCTGGTTAAAAATCCATCATTTTAAAAACATTTTCACAAGGGCTGATTTAAATTTTGACAAAAGACCTTCAAAATTATATACTGTTGTACAAACAAGGGCTGGATTTTATGTAAAATCAACATGTCTTCTTGTAATTCATTAAACCAGTTCCCAAGCCTGTATTGATACATGGGATCTTATCGTGTTTTAATATATAATACAAGGGACAACAATTTCTCATTTCAGCTCTGAGATTCAACAATTTGGACTACAAATTTGGCTTAAAACGAATAGCAGTCCATTTTTAATCAAGGTTTCCTCCGATTATTCTCACCCTATTTCTCATATTTGGACATTTAGGTTGGGGTGTGGGGTCATTGCTAGTGCATATAGAACATTTGGAATATGCCGCCACCATGCGTAACGACATATGGTACTCGCTTACCAGTAGGCCTAGCAAATTTAAACTTATATCTACGCATACCTGCATGAAATCGATAGAAAAGTGATTTATTTTCTCAAAAATGGCAATTATTATAAACGTTATATCTTTAATCCGCCGAGACTAGACGAAACTACGGTATAGATGAAACCTGACCCTGTACTCGCCATCTGCATTACTAGTCACATGACTTCACAAATCTCAAACGTTTTCTTTATTTTGTTTTTGTGGGGTTTAACGCCATTTTTCAGCACACGATTGGCTATACATGGCGGCCAGTATTAATGGTGGAGGAAGAACCCGGGAAAACCCCGGAAAGAACCACCGACCCTCGAGAAGCTACTGGCAAGCTTCCTCACATACCCACATTGGAAATCTCAAACGACGGCATTGGAAGTCCAAAAGTCACGTGATATCAACAACAAACTCCTTTTTAATGTTGTTGTACAGAAATTCAATTATATTAAATAAAAAAGTGAGATAATTTTTGTAAAAACCAGCAATCTGGCCAATCTGATTTATCAAGCAGAGAGCACATGTCAACGTGGTAGTCACGTGATGCAACACAACTCCAGAAGTTGTTCTTGGAATATATAAAAATAGAGAATTTTGTGTTCTTTCGGTTTTGCATTTTTATTACAACCAGCATATGACTTTCATTTAATTTTGTTTTCTTTCTCTACAACATTTGAAAATGTGGGTTGTTAGATTTGTGAAATCATGCGACTAGCGATGCAAATAGCAAGTACCAGGTAACATTTCATCAACGCTGTATTTTTATCCTGTCTTTCTGCACATTAAAGGCAATGATTTTAATACTAATGATTTCTGAGAAATCGATTTCATGCATGTATCAATAGACCTAACAAAGTTTAAGTTTGCTCGGCCATTCGGTATGTGGCTGTGCTTTGCTACAACCATGTTGGCCTCTTGTGATGCTAGACTGGTTTTCATACCTTATATGTAATGAAAGATATGGATATCGAGCTGATTTTAAACATACAAGTCTACTAGACGAATCTAATCCACTCAGCATTTGGATTCACTCAGCATATATGTTTATTGCAAGCACCCAAATGATCCATACTGCACCCTCCGAATATTCTGGTTAGAACTTGATAAATTAAACACGATCAGTTTAGTTACGGCTCAGTCACATGATTGTTTTGGGCATCAATTGGTGGCGGAAAATTACCGAGTTTTCCGGACTTTTATCAATATTTGCAAAATTCAAGGACTTTTCACGGTCGGGATTTTTTTTATATTTCTCTCCACTTTTTCCTGACAGCGTGGGAACCCTGAATTAACAGATAGGTATAATACATCATAATTAATTAATCTTGGGAAAATCCACAAATAATCAATTACAGTAGTATGACTTTTCCACAAGGGCCCATACTCGCTTAGAAGTAGAGTCCAACTGCAAACATTGCAACATAGATCTGCTATCGCATAATGAGATCAAGGTCTTTGAGAATAGATACGGTAATAGACAACAAGGTATCTAAACAAAATTTTTCCATCAAAGAATACACCAAACCATTCTTATTCTATGAGGTAATACTACTGAATCTGTCTGAAAATAAAGTAATATACATAAGATTCATTGACCATGTTTTGTGGTTATCAAAACCTCAGTGATTTATAATGTAACATCATAATAAAATTATATAAAGAAAAACATGCCACAAAAACAAGATAAAATGTGGAAGTGTTATATTAAAAAAATCATAACATAATTAAAGAGAACAAAGATATATACCATAAATACATCTTAAGTAGCTTACAAAAGAAATTTTTGGAAGCTTGTCTTCCTGTAAGCCAAAGGATGCAAAATAAAGTGGGAGATGATATCAAATTAGTTCCACAAAATGTAAGTGTAGTAAACATTAATGAAACGTTATCTGTTAAAAATGCACTTTCTCGAAAGAACTATGGACCTTTTTAAATTCTGAGATACCCTGCTTTACTCACCCCATAAATAACACATCATACTTTAATTAACTAAAGTTTCTGGAACTAAGCTTTTAAAAGGTAAGTTGAAAAACTGGATTATTTATTTTCCGTATTTAACTTGGAAACCAGTTAGTGATAATCTATATGCTGTGGGGTTTGACTTAGGTTTATATGAAATTGTCACAGCATCCATCCCAATCACTGCAAGATTTGTAAAGGTTTATATGAAATTGTCACATCATCCATACCATTCACTGCAAGATTTGTAAAAATAAGAAGACTACAAATGAAGCAATTTCTGAAAACTCAATTTAAATTTTGTGATATGTTTATCTTTGCTTAAGACAGACACATACTGGTATTATCACAAATTAGACTGGCTTTTGTTATGACTCAGAAAGGCTTTGATAATCTAAAGTTGCTGTTGTTAAAGGAACAGTCATACAAAGTTTGATTAACACTAACTCAATTTTTATAGAGAGATGAAACTGAAGGTATTTAAAGTCAGACAAGAGCTTGGGAAACTATCCGGAACTTGTTTCTTAATCAGAGATTGTCCCTACAAACATTCTTGCTCAATCTGATCAAAACTGGCTTTGACATTTTAAATTTGTTCAAAAACGGTTTTGCATCTGGTTGCCATGGAAGCCACTCCAGGCATTAATGTCACACAGTATATCCTAAGAAACATTCCTGCAAGGTTTGATCGAAATATATTCTGCAAACGTCAAAAACATGTTTTACACAAGGTTGTGACATAAACTACTCCAATGCAAGGGAAGCCACTTTGACATAATTTGGGCAGAGCATATCCTAAACATTTATATGAAGTTTAATGAAAATCAGTGGTGCACAATTTTATCTTAGAAGTCTAAATTAGAAAGCAGTAATGGGCTGATAATAGAAGCAGGACCAAGAAGTAAAATAAAATGACAGCCTTTTAATATACAGTGTACACTGGTATAGTCATGCAGAATCCACCTTACATAGGTTCTGTCCACCTAAAAATGAGTCCATGAAGCACCATATTTTGAATGCACATTGTATTTATATATGTACACCTAAGAAAAGAAAAGAAACTCAAACCGTGCACAACCTTTGGTCCTGTGATCAAGAAATATATATATTCATTCACTCCAAAAAAGGGAAACATTTCAAAGGCTTTAGAATTATAAGGCAAAACAAAACTGTACTTACAACTTCACTAATATAGTGTACAGTTATTTATTCTTTAACACGTATTTTAATGATATTAACAAGATATCTTTACTTAAGTCATGCAACACTAATAAAAGACCTTCATACAGTTGTCTGCCTTGCCTGTGCAAACAAACCAGAAAACATCTTCAGTAGCTAATGTTCTGATATGATAACACTATCTACACCTTAGCATATCAAGCAGGTATTTCTGTGCTTCGAGTCTTTGAATCTCATTGTGAACACTGTTCATAAATGATCAAGACAATGGGACCACATAACTTGAATGGGCTCATAAATAATCAATTTTCCACTGCCAGTTTGTGTTTGTACAAATGTCTTTCAATCGAATACACCTACAACGATAGCTTTCCTCTTGTATGTAGTCAAACTTTCGATGCTGAACTTACAAAGTATCCCTTCTGAAGTCAACTGCATCCAACATTTTTGACCAATGTACAATTCACAGCTGTTACATGCTATTGGTTAGTTGGCATTACATACTAAGAGAGGCAACTCATGAAATCCAATAGATGTTGCTAGGACAAAGCACTAAAATATCTGTTTGAGCTGCCAAGGTGTAGATAGGTTATCATATTTGAACCCTGCCTAGTGAAGATGACCAGAAAATGTAATTAGAGTTAACTGTATTTTCTTTAGGATTTATTTATTTTTATTTATTTAATTTTAAATGTCATCTTTAAGATTTTCATACTTTTATCAAACACTACTTTAGATAACATACATTATTATACTATTTACAACTATACTAATGTTGATAAGCTTTTCAAATAGAGCACATACATTCTTCTTATGAATATGTACACTCGTAAATATATCAAATCAAACAGATATGCAAATATTCAACAGTTTAAACTTTCAAGTCTATCAATATCTTAACAAAATTTATTTTCAACAGCTTGCGTTTTAATCATGCAGTGGGTGGAACATGGTTCCTCCTTCAAAAATATGATTATCAAGAAGAAAACAAACCCTACAAATTACACAAATCATAACCTTGTTGAGTGAAACCTCTTGTGTCACTCCAAGAGATTTCAATCAAATGAAGATTGGTCGAAAGTCTTGAGTATTTCTTCCTAATGCCAAAAAAGAGCTGGGGCTCCAGACTGAGCTTTTGTGTTAAAATTTTGAGACAAGTGTATCCAGGTTCAGTGGAACCCCGCTATAACGCGATAATTGGGGTCCACAAAAGTGGATCGCGTTAATATCGGGGTCACGTTAAGGCGGGGTTTTACAGTATTTTACTTTTCTGAGAGAACAACTCATTGGCAAATATACGTGTATTCATGTCTACGGTATATGATGAATAGGGTATCAACACCGTTTAACATCGTGCCGTCGTGGCATTCAGTTCATCTATAATGCATGTAATTCCATTGAAAAATTGCACACAGATTTACAATATTCAATATTATTTCCCCTGATCATTGTATCTGAATTATCAACACCGTTTACTTGCCGTCTGATATCACTGTGCGAGCTGTAATTGTATAATGTTGTGGCAGTATTCGAGTAAACACCCAAAACAATTTACCGTAGACAGAAAAGATAATCATCGTTGTCATACACGCGATAACGTGATGCTGACCTGTCTTGAGTGTAATCGAAGTAGAGGCGCTGGCGCCTTGGGTGCTAGTTAAGTGATCGGGGTGGTAATTGTGTGTCCTCGGGAATTACTTGTAATTGTTCACGTGTGAATCCACGTTGAGGAGCAGTCGAATCCAGCATGTAGATTGCTGGTCTACCAGTGGATCTAGTTATGTTAGATATCTTGTGTGCGGTAATACTCCAGATAGGATCAGTCGCTCTTTTTTTACCACCTTCAAGTTCACCTGGTTCATATAAATATCTCACAGTGACACTACCCAGTATTGGCTGCGCTGAGAAACCACGTCGTTGTACAGGTACATGTTTTTTAGTGACCGCGATGGCAGGTTTCATGTTGGTTGTTCGAGTAATTTCATTATTTAGCGCAGCTATCACGCTTGGTAATCTTGCAACCCATTCACGAGATCTCTTATCCTGAATGAATTCCTTCGCGTATTGATATCCAAATAACCGCTCAGCAAGTGTTCGATTAAATCGCTCAACAATTGCCTGATCACGATGAATTGCACTATGTCCTCGCCTGATGGCGACATTATGTTGCTTCATCAACGACGATACTGCGCCTTGAAATTCTTTACCAGGATCAACTTGTAGCAGCTGTGGCCATCGTAGAGGCTCTCGTTGATAAATTCGTTCAAGCGCAGAAGCAACCTCAGATGCTGTTTTAGTCGCTAACGGTTCCGCATCTTTGTATCTACTTGCAATATCAACTACAGTTAACGCGTACTTGTACGTTCGGCGACGAATGGTATCATGTGGCAGAAATAATATATCAGCCTGATGAACTTCATTTGGCACAATATCGAAATGTGCAAAGTGAATTTGTTTAGGCGGTGGTTGGTAAATTTGCCATATTGCCTGTTTGGATAACCAATTCTTAGCAGTATCACGTGTGACTTTTGCTGCGTTGGCAAGCTTGCCGATTGCTGCGCTACCTCTCCAGTATCCTCTTGGGGAATAATAAATCGACTCCATTATAATTAATTACCAGTGCCTAATACAAGCTTAGATTTCATCGCAGATTTTATTAACCAGCTAGCTAACTTTTCTTTGAAAGATTTATCAGTGATGGCATTTAACGCGTGAATTTCACATGCGCGAGATGCCTATCTTGTAGATCCTTACTTCGGTAAGCTACATCATGGACATGGCATGCTTTATCGATAGCAATTATCGGGTACTCACCTGGATTGGGTTGATTTAAGGCATCAAGCCTGATATCAAGTCGGGTTCCAGGACCACAGTAATTATGTCCTGGAAGATGTTTTTCTCCTGGGTATTTAGCCCACGGAGTTCCTGGTAATTTTCCTAACTTGGCCGCGATATCACCTCTTTTTTTTGTTTAATTGACTTTGATTTTGGCGCTGACTTTGGTTTCGGCGCTTTACCTGACGAAATAAATTTAAACTTTTTTGTGCCGCATCGTTCACACTTGCCTGTAAGCGCTTGTCGATTATTTTTTGTTGTAGTGGATGTTATGTTTGCAGTTGGGGTACGTGCTCTACATTTCACACAATATAAATCCATATTATTTTATAATATATCTAATGGAGATCACTGACTTTTCTGCTACAAAACGACGAGAGCCAATCAAACATAACTCGGTGCTACCAAATTCAATTCGAATGATTATTATAGGCCCATCTGGAAGTGGTAAGACGCAGTTGTTACTTAATTTAATAATGAAGTGGATGAAGTGGAATAAGTTGTATTTGGTAGCTCCATCTGTGGATGATCAGCGATGCTACAGCGTGTTAAAAGATTTTAATGAGAATGCAAAATCGATAAGCTGCGACGATGATGTTGTTGAATTTATTACTAGTATTGATGAATCAACAAGTATGGATGATATTGATGGAAGTATTAATAATTTAGTCATGTACGACGATGTGATGTTGGACAAACAATCAAATCCTGCCAGGATATTCTCACGCGGCAGACATAAAAATGTAGATGTGATTTATGTAACTCAACGATATATACAAATCCCAAAAGTGATCAGGGACAACTGTAACATTCTTGCGCTGTTCAACAGCGTTGACACACACACGTTACGAAATAAACATCAGACTTGGTGCAGCGGCGATATGGATATAAATAAGTTTAAACATTTCTTTAGTCGTGCTCAGGCAAAACCACATGGGTTTGTAACGCTAAATTTACATGATCCTCGAACACGGTATTGAGTCGGGTTAGATACAATTTTCAGCTAGAGAGCAGCAGAGGGGGCGACGACAACAGCACGCAGCAACAATGGCGACAATTATGTTTACAACGAAGCACCCTCGCGGTTTTATTTCGGCGTTTGGAAGTTGTAGGCGGCGCCCCTTCTGACGATGACAACAACAAAACGGCGACAACTGCGTTTACAATGAAGCGTCAACGCGGTTTTTTAAAGGGCTTATTTCGGCGTTTGGAGGCTTCTAAAAGTTGTGGGATGCTGCTTAAATTTCCAGGGTTTTTAAAGGACGAAATTAATTTTTTCAAGGTTCACCTATGACCATTACTGAATGGAATTAAAGAACATTTTAGATTGCAAAACATGCATTTTCTAAATCTAAAGATGTTTCTCTTTCAAGACTCGCCATAACATCTAAGTCAGAAAAGACGATCGTGTACAAAACCACAAAATGTATCACATGAAACAAGTTTGATTATATTTCTATAAATTGGCACGTAAAGTCATTTCAATGTACAGAACACAATTTCTAACATTATTTTGCTGACCTGCATTATGTTGCCAAGTGGTAACAACATAATGAATATAAATTAGTTTTGTTTCCTTTCAAACCTTTAAGTCGCGCATGTGTGTGTGTGTGTGTGTGTGTGTGTGTGCATCTTATAGAAAGCAAACATTTCCTATTAAAGTATATATAAAAAACAATAAATGCAAATAATTACAATCTTATATGGAACGAAAAAAATAAAATCCCAAACTAGATTTTTCAAAGAACCTAATCTCCTTTAGACGATCTGGTTAAAAATCCATCATTTTAAAAACATTTTCACAAGGGCTGATTTAAATTTTGACAAAAGACCTTCAAAATTATATACTGTTGTACAAACAAGGGCTGGATTTTATGTAAAATCAACATGTCTTCTTGTAATTCATTAAACCAGTTCCCAAGCCTGTATTGATACATGGGATCTTATCGTGTTTTAATATATAATACAAGGGACAACAATTTCTCATTTCAGCTCTGAGATTCAACAATTTGGACTACAAATTTGGCTTAAAACGAATAGCAGTCCATTTTTAATCAAGGTTTCCTCCGATTATTCTCACCCTATTTCTCATATTTGGACATTTAGGTTGGGGTGTGGGGTCATTGCTAGTGCATATAGAAAATTTGGAATATGCCGCCACCATGCGTAACGACATATGGTACTCGCTTACCAGTAGGCCTAGCAAATTTAAACTTATATCTACGCATACCTGCATGAAATCGATAGAAAAGTGATTTATTTTCTCAAAAATGGCAATTATTATAAACGTTATATCTTTAATCCGCCGAGACTAGACGAAACTACGGCATAGATGAAACCTGACCCTGTACTCGCCATCTGCATTACTAGTCACATGACTTCACAAATCTCAAACGTTTTCTTTATTTTGTTTTTGTGGGGTTTAACGCCATTTTTCAGCACACGATTGGCTATACATGGCGGCCAGTATTAATGGTGGAGGAAGAACCCGGGAAAACCCCGGAAAGAACCACCGACCCTCGAGAAGCTACTGGCAAGCTTCCTCACATACCCACATTGGAAATCTCAAACGACGGCATTGGAAGTCCAAAAGTCACGTGATATCAACAACAAACTCCTTTTTAATGTTGTTGTACAGAAATTCAATTATATTAAATTAAAAAAGTGAGATAATTTTTGTAAAAACCAGCAATCTGGCCAATCTGATTTATCAAGCAGAGAGCACATGTCAACGTGGTAGTCACGTGATGCAACACAACTCCAGAAGTTGTTCTTGGAATATATAAAAATGGAGAATTTTGTGTTCTTTCGGTTTTGCATTTTTACTACAACCAATATACGACTTTCATTTAATTTTTTTTTTCTTTCTCTACAACATTTGAAAATGTGGGTTGTTAGATTTGTGAAATCATGCGACTAGCGATGCATATAGCAAGTACCAGGTAACATTTCATCAACGCTGTATTTTTATCCTGTCTTTCTGCACATTAAAGGCAATGATTTTAATACTAATGATTTCTGAGAAATCGATTTCATGCATGTATCAATAGACCTAACAAAGTTTAAGTTTGCTCGGCCATTCGGTATGTGGCTGTGCTTTGCTACAACCATGTTGGCCTCTTGTGATGCTAGACTGGTTTTCATACCTTATATGTAATGAAAGATATGGATATCGAGCTGATTTTAAACATACAAGTCTACTAGACGAATCTAATCCACTCAGCATTTGGATTCACTCAGCATATATGTTTATTGCAAGCACCCAAATGATCCATACTGCACCCTCCGAATATTCTGGTTAGAACTTGATAAATTAAACACGATCAGTTTAGTTACGGCTCAGTCACATGATTGTTTTGGGCATCAATTGGTGGCGGAAAATTACCGAGTTTTCCGGACTTTTATCAATATTTGCAAAATTCAAGGACTTTTCACGGTCGGGATTTTTTTTATATTTCTCTCCACTTTTTCCTGACAGCGTGGGAACCCTGAATTAACAGATAGGTATAATACATCATAATTAATTAATCTTGGGAAAATCCACAAATAATCAATTACAGTAGTATGACTTTTCCACAAGGGCCCATACTCGCTTAGAAGTAGAGTCCAACTGCAAACATTGCAACATAGATCTGCTATCGCATAATGAGATCAAGGTCTTTGAGAATAGATACGGTAATAGACAACAAGGTATCTAAACAAAATTTTTCCATCAAAGAATACACCAAACCATTCTTATTCTATGAGGTAATACTACTGAATCTGTCTGAAAATAAAGTAATATACATAAGATTCATTGACCATGTTTTGTGGTTATCAAAACCTCAGTGATTTATAATGTAACATCATAATAAAATTATATAAAGAAAAACATGCCACAAAAACAAGATAAAATGTGGAAGTGTTATATTAAAAAAATCATAACATAATTAAAGAGAACAAAGATATATACCATAAATACATCTTAAGTAGCTTACAAAAGAAATTTTTGGAAGCTTGTCTTCCTGTAAGCCAAAGGATGCAAAATAAAGTGGGAGATGATATCAAATTAGTTCCACAAAATGTAAGTGTAGTAAACATTAATGAAACGTTATCTGTTAAAAATGCACTTTCTCGAAAGAACTATGGACCTTTTTAAATTCTGAGATACCCTGCTTTACTCACCCCATAAATAACACATCATACTTTAATTAACTAAAGTTTCT
Organism: Sinohyriopsis cumingii; assembly: GCA_028554795.2. NCBI lineage: Eukaryota > Metazoa > Mollusca > Bivalvia > Unionida > Unionidae > Sinohyriopsis > Sinohyriopsis cumingii. The sequence continues at coordinate 85,294,251 of CM068839.1, forward strand.
GGAACTAAGCTTTTAAAAGGTAAGTTGAAAAACTGGATTATTTATTTTCCTTATTTAACTTGGAAACCAGTTAGTGATAATCTATATGCTGTGGGGTTTGACTTAGGTTTATATGAAATTGTCACAGCATCCATCCCAATCACTGCAAGATTTGTAAAGGTTTATATGAAATTGTCACATCATCCATACCATTCACTGCAAGATTTGTAAAAATAAGAAGACTACAAATGAAGCAATTTCTGAAAACTCAATTTAAATTTTGTGATATGTTTATCTTTGCTTAAGACAGACACATACTGGTATTATCACAAATTAGACTGGCTTTTGTTATGACTCAGAAAGGCTTTGATAATCTAAAGTTGCTGTTGTTAAAGGAACAGTCATACAAAGTTTGATTAACACTAACTCAATTTTTATAGAGAGATGAAACTGAAGGTATTTAAAGTCAGACAAGAGCTTGGGAAACTATCCGGAACTTGTTTCTTAATCAGAGATTGTCCCTACAAACATTCTTGCTCAATCTGATCAAAACTGGCTTTGACATTTTAAATTTGTTCAAAAACGGTTTTGCATCTGGTTGCCATGGAAGCCACTCCAGGCATTAATGTCACACAGTATATCCTAAGAAACATTCCTGCAAGGTTTGATCGAAATATATTCTGCAAACGTCAAAAACATGTTTTACACAAGGTTGTGACATAAACTACTCCAATGCAAGGGAAGCCACTTTGACATAATTTGGGCAGAGCATATCCTAAACATTTATATGAAGTTTAATGAAAATCAGTGGTGCACAATTTTATCTTAGAAGTCTAAATTAGAAAGCAGTAATGGGCTGATAATAGAAGCAGGACCAAGAAGTAAAATAAAATGACAGCCTTTTAATATACAGTGTACACTGGTATAGTCATGCAGAATCCACCTTACATAGGTTCTGTCCACCTAAAAATGAGTCCATGAAGCACCATATTTTGAATGCACATTGTATTTATATATGTACACCTAAGAAAAGAAAAGAAACTCAAACCGTGCACAACCTTTGGTCCTGTGATCAAGAAATATATATATTCATTCACTCCAAAAAAGGGAAACATTTCAAAGGCTTTAGAATTATAAGGCAAAACAAAACTGTACTTACAACTTCACTAATATAGTGTACAGTTATTTATTCTTTAACACGTATTTTAATGATATTAACAAGATATCTTTACTTAAGTCATGCAACACTAATAAAAGACCTTCATACAGTTGTCTGCCTTGCCTGTGCAAACAAACCAGAAAACATCTTCAGTAGCTAATGTTCTGATATGATAACACTATCTACACCTTAGCATATCAAGCAGGTATTTCTGTGCTTCGAGTCTTTGAATCTCATTGTGAACACTGTTCATAAATGATCAAGACAATGGGACCACATAACTTGAATGGGCTCATAAATAAGCAATTTTCCACTGCCAGTTTGTGTTTGTACAAATGTCTTTCAATCGAATACACCTGCAACAATAGCTTTCCTCTTGTATGTAGTCAAACTTTCGATGCTGAACTTACAAAGTATCCCTTCTGAAGTCAACTGCATCCAACATTTTTGACCAATGTACAATTCACAGCTGTTACATGCTATTGGTTAGTTGGCATTACATACTAAGAGAGGCAACTCATGAAATCCAATAGATGTTGCTAGGACAAAGCACTAAAATATCTGTTTGAGCTGCCAAGGTGTAGATAGGTTATCATATTTGAACCCTGCCTAGTGAAGATGACCAGAAAATGTAATTAGAGTTAACTGTATTTTCTTTAGGATTTATTTATTTTTATTTATTTAATTTTAAATGTCATCTTTAAGATTTTCATACTTTTATCAAACACTACTTTAGATAACATACATTATTATACTATTTACAACTATACTAATGTTGATAAGCTTTTCAAATAGAGCACATACATTCTTCTTATGAATATGTACACTCGTAAATATATCAAATCAAACAGATATGCAAATATTCAACAGTTTAAACTTTCAAGTCTATCAATATCTTAACAAAATTTATTTTCAACAGCTTGCGTTTTAATCATGCAGTGGGTGGAACATGGTTCCTCCTTCAACAATATGATTATCAAGAAGAAAACAAACCCTACAAATTACACAAATCATAACCTTGTTGAGTGAAACCTCTTGTGTCACTCCAAGAGATTTCAATCAAATGAAGATTGGTCGAAAGTCTTGAGTATTTCTTCCTAATGCCAAAAAAGAGCTGGGGCTCCAGACTGAGCTTTTGTGTTAAAATTTTGAGACAAGTGTATCCAGGTTCAGTGGAACCCCGCTATAACGCGATAATTGGGGTCCACAAAAGTGGATCGCGTTAATATCGGGGTCACGTTAAGGCGGGGTTTTACAGTATTTTACTTTTTTGAGAGAACAACTCATTGGCAAATATACGTGTATTCATGTCTACGGTATATGATGAATAGGGTATCAACACCGTTTAACATCGTGCCGTCGTGGCATTCAGTTCCTCTATAATGCATGTAATTCCATTGAAAAATTGCACACAGATTTACAATATTCAATATTATTTCCCCTGATGATTGTATCTGAATTATCAACACCGTTTACTTGCCGTCTGATATCACTGTGCGAGCTGTAATTGTATAATGTTGTGGCAGTATTCGAGTAAACACCCAAAACAATTTACCGTAGACAGAAAAGATAATCATCGTTGTCATACACGCGATAACGTGATGCTGACCTGTCTTGAGTGTAATCGAAGTAGAGGCGCTGGCGCCTTGGGTGCTAGTTAAGTGATCGGGGTGGTAATTGTGTGTCCTCGGGAATTACTTGTAATTGTTCACGTGTGAATCCACGTTGAGGAGCAGTCGAATCCAGCATGTAGATTGCTGGTCTACCAGTGGATCTAGTTATGTTAGATATCTTGTGTGCGGTAATACTCCAGATAGGATCAGTCGCTCTTTTTTTACCACCTTCAAGTTCACCTGGTTCATATAAATATCTCACAGTGACACTACCCAGTATTGGCTGCGCTGAGAAACCACGTCGTTGTACAGGTACATGTTTTTTAGTGACCGCGATGGCAGGTTTCATGTTGGTTGTTCGAGTAATTTCATTATTTAGCGCAGCTATCACGCTTGGTAATCTTGCAACCCATTCACGAGATCTCTTATCCTGAATGAATTCCTTCGCGTATTGATATCCAAATAACCGCTCAGCAAGTGTTCGATTAAATCGCTCAACAATTGCCTGATCACGATGAATTGCACTATGTCCTCGCCTGATGGCGACATTATGTTGCTTCATCAACGACGATACTGCGCCTTGAAATTCTTTACCAGGATCAACTTGTAGCAGCTGTGGCCATCGTAGAGACTCTCGTTGATAAATTCGTTCAAGCGCAGAAGCAACCTCAGATGCTGTTTTAGTCGCTAACGGTTCCGCATCTTTGTATCTACTTGCAATATCAACTACAGTTAACGCGTACTTGTACGTTCGGCGACGAATGGTATCATGTGGCAGAAATAATATATCAGCCTGATGAACTTCATTTGGCACAACATCGAAATGTGCAAAGTGAATTTGTTTAGGCGGTGGTTGGTAAATTTGCCATATTGCCTGTTTGGATAACCAATTCTTAGCAGTATCACGTGTGACTTTTGCTGCGTTGGCAAGCTTGCCGATTGCTGCGCTACCTCTCCAGTATCCTCTTGGGGAATAATAAATCGACTCCATTATAATTAATTACCAGTGCCTAATACAAGCTTAGATTTCATCGCAGATTTTATTAACCAACTAGCTAACTTTTCTTTGAAAGATTTATCAGTGATGGCATTTAACGCGTGAATTTCACATGCGCGAGATGCCTATCTTGTAGATCCTTACTTCGGTAAGCTACATCATGGACATGGCATGCTTTATCGATAGCAATTATCGGGTACTCACCTGGATTGGGTTGATTTAAGGCATCAAGCCTGATATCAAGTCGGGTTCCAGGACCACAGTAATTATATCCTGGAAGATGTTTTTCTCCTGGGTATTTAGCCCACGGAGTTCCTGGTAATTTTCCTAACTTGGCCGCGATATCACCTCTTTTTTTTGTTTAATTGACTTTGATTTTGGCGCTGACTTTGGTTTCGGCGCTTTACCTGACGGAATAAATTTAAACTTTTTTGTGCCGCATCGTTCACACTTGCCTGTAAGCGCTTGTCGATTATTTTTTGTTGTAGTGGATGTTATGTTTGCAGTTGGGGTACGTGCTCTACATTTCACACAATATAAATCCATATTATTTTATAATATATCTAATGGAGATCACTGACTTTTCTGCTACAAAACGACGAGAGCCAATCAAACATAACTCGGTGCTACCAAATTCAATTCGAATGATTATTATAGGCCCATCTGGAAGTGGTAAGACGCAGTTGTTACTTAATTTAATAATGAAGTGGATGAAGTGGAATAAGTTGTATTTGGTAGCTCCATCTGTGGATGATCAGCGATGCTACAGCGTGTTAAAAGATTTTAATGAGAATGCAAAATCGATAAGCTGCGACGATGATGTTGTTGAATTTATTACTAGTATTGATGAATCAACAAGTATGGATGATATTGATGGAAGTATTAATAATTTAGTCATGTACGACGATGTGATGTTGGACAAACAATCAAATCCTGCCAGGATATTCTCACGCGGCAGACATAAAAATGTAGATGTGATTTATGTAACTCAACGATATACACAAATCCCAAAAGTGATCAGGGACAACTGTAACATTCTTGCGCTGTTCAACAGCGTTGACACACACACGTTACGAAATAAACATCAGACTTGGTGCAGCGGCGATATGGATATAAATAAGTTTAAACATTTCTTTAGTCGTGCTCAGGCAAAACCACATGGGTTTGTAACGCTAAATTTACATGATCCTCGAACACGGTATTGAGTCGGGTTAGATACAATTTTCAGCTAGAGAGCAGCAGAGGGGGCGACGACAACAGCACGCAGCAACAATGGCGACAATTATGTTTACAACGAAGCACCCTCGCGGTTTTATTTCGGCGTTTGGAAGTTGTAGGCGGCGCCCCTTCTGACGATGACAACAACAAAACGGCGACAACTGCGTTTACAATGAAGCGTCAACGCGGTTTTTTAAAGGGCTTATTTCGGCGTTTGGAGGCTTCTAAAAGTTGTGGGATGCTGCTTAAATTTCCAGGGTTTTTAAAGGACGAAATTAATTTTTTCAAGGTTCACCTATGACCATTACTGAATGGAATTAAAGAACATTTTAGATTGCAAAACATGCATTTTCTAAATCTAAAGATGTTTCTCTTTCAAGACTCGCCATAACATCTAAGTCAGAAAAGACGATCGTGTACAAAACCACAAAATGTATCACATGAAACAAGTTTGATTATATTTCTATAAATTGGCACGTAAAGTCATTTCAATGTACAGAACACAATTTCTAACATTATTTTGCTGACCTGCATTATGTTGCCAAGTGGTAACAACATAATGAATATAAATTAGTTTTGTTTCCTTTCAAACCTTTAAGTCGCGCATGTGTGTGTGTGTGTGTGTGTGTGCATCTTATAGAAAGCAAACATTTCCTATTAAAGTATATATAAAAAACAATAAATGCAAATAATTACAATCTTATATGGAACGAAAAAAATAAAATCCCAAACTAGATTTTTCAAAGAACCTAATCTCCTTTAGACGATCTGGTTAAAAATCCATCATTTTAAAAACATTTTCACAAGGGCTGATTTAAATTTTGACAAAAGACCTTCAAAATTATATACTGTTGTACAAACAAGGGTTGGATTTTATGTAAAATCAACATGTCTTCTTGTAATTCATTAAACCAGTTCCCAAGCCTGTATTGATACATGGGATCTTATCGTGTTTTAATATATAATACAAGGGACAACAATTTCTCATTTCAGCTCTGAGATTCAACAATTTGGACTACAAATTTGGCTTAAAACGAATAGCAGTCCATTTTTAATCAAGGTTTCCTCCGATTATTCTCACCCTATTTCTCATATTTGGACATTTAGGTTGGGGTGTGGGGTCATTGCTAGTGCATATAGAACATTTGGAATATGCCGCCACCATGCGTAACGACATATGGTACTCGCTTACCAGTAGGCCTAGCAAATTTAAACTTATATCTACGCATACCTGCATGAAATCGATAGAAAAGTGATTTATTTTCTCAAAAATGGCAATTATTATAAACGTTATATCTTTAATCCGCCGAGACTAGACGAAACTACGGCATAGATGAAACCTGACCCTGTACTCGCCATCTGCATTACTAGTCACATGACTTCACAAATCTCAAACGTTTTCTTTATTTTGTTTTTGTGGGGTTTAACGCCATTTTTCAGCACACGATTGGCTATACATGGCGGCCAGTATTAATGGTGGAGGAAGAACCCGGGAAAACCCCGGAAAGAACCACCGACCCTCGAGAAGCTACTGGCAAGCTTCCTCACATACCCACATTGGAAATCTCAAACGACGGCATTGGAAGTCCAAAAGTCACGTGATATCAACAACAAACTCCTTTTTAATGTTGTTGTACAGAAATTCAATTATATTAAATAAAAAAAGTGAGATAATTTTTGTAAAAACCAGCAATCTGGCCAATCTGATTTATCAAGCAGAGAGCACATGTCAACGTGGTAGTCACGTGATGCAACACAACTCCAGAAGTTGTTCTTGGAATATATAAAAATGGAGAATTTTGTGTTCTTTCGGTTTTGCATTTTTACTACAACCAATATACGACTTTCATTTAATTTTTTTTTTCTTTCTCTACAACATTTGAAAATGTGGGTTGTTAGATTTGTGAAATCATGCGACTAGCGATGCATATAGCAAGTACCAGGTAACATTTCATCAACGCTGTATTTTTATCCTGTCTTTCTGCACATTAAAGGCAATGATTTTAATACTAATGATTTCTGAGAAATCGATTTCATGCATGTATCAATAGACCTAACAAAGTTTAAGTTTGCTCGGCCATTCGGTATGTGGCTGTGCTTTGCTACAACCATGTTGGCCTCTTGTGATGCTAGACTGGTTTTCATACCTTATATGTAATGAAAGATATGGATATCGAGCTGATTTTAAACATACAAGTCTACTAGACGAATCTAATCCACTCAGCATTTGGATTCACTCAGCATATATGTTTATTGCAAGCACCCAAATGATCCATACTGCACCCTCCGAATATTCTGGTTAGAACTTGATAAATTAAACACGATCAGTTTAGTTACGGCTCAGTCACATGATTGTTTTGGGCATCAATTGGTGGCGGAAAATTACCGAGTTTTCCGGACTTTTATCAATATTTGCAAAATTCAAGGACTTTTCACGGTCGGGATTTTTTTTTATATTTCTCTCCACTTTTTCCTGACAGCGTGGGAACCCTGAATTAACAGATAGGTATAATACATCATAATTAATTAATCTTGGGAAAATCCACAAATAATCAATTACAGTAGTATGACTTTTCCACAAGGGCCCATACTCGCTTAGAAGTAGAGTCCAACTGCAAACATTGCAACATAGATCTGCTATCGCATAATGAGATCAAGGTCTTTGAGAATAGATACGGTAATAGACAACAAGGTATCTAAACAAAATTTTTCCATCAAAGAATACACCAAACCATTCTTATTCTATGAGGTAATACTACTGAATCTGTCTGAAAATAAAGTAATATACATAAGATTCATTGACCATGTTTTGTGGTTATCAAAACCTCAGTGATTTATAATGTAACATCATAATAAAATTATATAAAGAAAAACATGCCACAAAAACAAGATAAAATGTGGAAGTGTTATATTAAAAAAATCATAACATAATTAAAGAGAACAAAGATATATACCATAAATACATCTTAAGTAGCTTACAAAAGAAATTTTTGGAAGCTTGTCTTCCTGTAAGCCAAAGGATGCAAAATAAAGTGGGAGATGATATCAAATTAGTTCCACAAAATGTAAGTGTAGTAAACATTAATGAAACGTTATCTGTTAAAAATGCACTTTCTCGAAAGAACTATGGACCTTTTTAAATTCTGAGATACCCTGCTTTACTCACCCCATAAATAACACATCATACTTTAATTAACTAAAGTTTCTGGAACTAAGCTTTTAAAAGGTAAGTTGAAAAACTGGATTATTTATTTTCCGTATTTAACTTGGAAACCAGTTAGTGATAATCTATATGCTGTGGGGTTTGACTTAGGTTTATATGAAATTGTCACAGCATCCATCCCAATCACTGCAAGATTTGTAAAGGTTTATATGAAATTGTCACATCATCCATACCATTCACTGCAAGATTTGTAAAAATAAGAAGACTACAAATGAAGCAATTTCTGAAAACTCAATTTAAATTTTGTGATATGTTTATCTTTGCTTAAGACAGACACATACTGGTATTATCACAAATTAGACTGGCTTTTGTTATGACTCAGAAAGGCTTTGATAATCTAAAGTTGCTGTTGTTAAAGGAACAGTCATACAAAGTTTGATTAACACTAACTCAATTTTTATAGAGAGATGAAACTGAAGGTATTTAAAGTCAGACAAGAGCTTGGGAAACTATCCGGAACTTGTTTCTTAATCAGAGATTGTCCCTACAAACATTCTTGCTCAATCTGATCAAAACTGGCTTTGACATTTTAAATTTGTTCAAAAACGGTTTTGCATCTGGTTGCCATGGAAGCCACTCCAGGCATTAATGTCACACAGTATATCCTAAGAAACATTCCTGCAAGGTTTGATCGAAATATATTCTGCAAACGTCAAAAACATGTTTTACACAAGGTTGTGACATAAACTACTCCAATGCAAGGGAAGCCACTTTGACATAATTTGGGCAGAGCATATCCTAAACATTTATATGAAGTTTAATGAAAATCAGTGGTGCACAATTTTATCTTAGAAGTCTAAATTAGAAAGCAGTAATGGGCTGATAATAGAAGCAGGACCAAGAAGTAAAATAAAATGACAGCCTTTTAATATACAGTGTACACTGGTATAGTCATGCAGAATCCACCTTACATAGGTTCTGTCCACCTAAAAATGAGTCCATGAAGCACCATATTTTGAATGCACATTGTATTTATATATGTACACCTAAGAAAAGAAAAGAAACTCAAACCGTGCACAACCTTTGGTCCTGTGATCAAGAAATATATATATTCATTCACTCCAAAAAAGGGAAACATTTCAAAGGCTTTAGAATTATAAGGCAAAACAAAACTGTACTTACAACTTCACTAATATAGTGTACAGTTATTTATTCTTTAACACGTATTTTAATGATATTAACAAGATATCTTTACTTAAGTCATGCAACACTAATAAAAGACCTTCATACAGTTGTCTGCCTTGCCTGTGCAAACAAACCAGAAAACATCTTCAGTAGCTAATGTTCTGATATGATAACACTATCTACACCTTAGCATATCAAGCAGGTATTTCTGTGCTTCGAGTCTTTGAATCTCATTGTGAACACTGTTCATAAATGATCAAGACAATGGGACCACATAACTTGAATGGGCTCATAAATAAGCAATTTTCCACTGCCAGTTTGTGTTTGTACAAATGTCTTTCAATCGAATACACCTGCAACAATAGCTTTCCTCTTGTATGTAGTCAAACTTTCGATGCTGAACTTACAAAGTATCCCTTCTGAAGTCAACTGCATCCAACATTTTTGACCAATGTACAATTCACAGCTGTTACATGCTATTGGTTAGTTGGCATTACATACTAAGAGAGGCAACTCATGAAATCCAATAGATGTTGCTAGGACAAAGCACTAAAATATCTGTTTGAGCTGCCAAGGTGTAGATAGGTTATCATATTTGAACCCTGCCTAGTGAAGATGACCAGAAAATGTAATTAGAGTTAACTGTATTTTCTTTAGGATTTATTTATTTTTATTTATTTAATTTTAAATGTCATCTTTAAGATTTTCATACTTTTATCAAACACTACTTTAGATAACATACATTATTATACTATTTACAACTATACTAATGTTGATAAGCTTTTCAAATAGAGCACATACATTCTTCTTATGAATATGTACACTCGTAAATATATCAAATCAAACAGATATGCAAATATTCAACAGTTTAAACTTTCAAGTCTATCAATATCTTAACAAAATTTATTTTCAACAGCTTGCGTTTTAATCATGCAGTGGGTGGAACATGGTTCCTCCTTCAACAATATGATTATCAAGAAGAAAACAAACCCTACAAATTACACAAATCATAACCTTGTTGAGTGAAACCTCTTGTGTCACTCCAAGAGATTTCAATCAAATGAAGATTGGTCGAAAGTCTTGAGTATTTCTTCCTAATGCCAAAAAAGAGCTGGGGCTCCAGACTGAGCTTTTGTGTTAAAATTTTGAGACAAGTGTATCCAGGTTCAGTGGAACCCCGCTATAACGCGATAATTGGGGTCCACAAAAGTGGATCGCGTTAATATCGGGGTCACGTTAAGGCGGGGTTTTACAGTATTTTACTTTTTTGAGAGAACAACTCATTGGCAAATATACGTGTATTCATGTCTACGGTATATGATGAATAGGGTATCAACACCGTTTAACATCGTGCCGTCGTGGCATTCAGTTCCTCTATAATGCATGTAATTCCATTGAAAAATTGCACACAGATTTACAATATTCAATATTATTTCCCCTGATCATTGTATCTGAATTATCAACACCGTTTACTTGCCGTCTGATATCACTGTGCGAGCTGTAATTGTATAATGTTGTGGCAGTATTCGAGTAAACACCCAAAACAATTTACCGTAGACAGAAAAGATAATCATCGTTGTCATACACGCGATAACGTGATGCTGACCTGTCTTGAGTGTAATCGAAGTAGAGGCGCTGGCGCCTTGGGTGCTAGTTAAGTGATCGGGGTGGTAATTGTGTGTCCTCGGGAATTACTTGTAATTGTTCACGTGTGAATCCACGTTGAGGAGCAGTCGAATCCAGCATGTAGATTGCTGGTCTACCAGTGGATCTAGTTATGTTAGATATCTTGTGTGCGGTAATACTCCAGATAGGATCAGTCGCTCTTTTTTTACCACCTTCAAGTTCACCTGGTTCATATAAATATCTCACAGTGACACTACCCAGTATTGGCTGCGCTGAGAAACCACGTCGTTGTACAGGTACATGTTTTTTAGTGACCGCGATGGCAGGTTTCATGTTGGTTGTTCGAGTAATTTCATTATTTAGCGCAGCTATCACGCTTGGTAATCTTGCAACCCATTCACGAGATCTCTTATCCTGAATGAATTCCTTCGCGTATTGATATCCAAATAACCGCTCAGCAAGTGTTCGATTAAATCGCTCAACAATTGCCTGATCACGATGAATTGCACTATGTCCTCGCCTGATGGCGACATTATGTTGCTTCATCAACGACGATACTGCGCCTTGAAATTCTTTACCAGGATCAACTTGTAGCAGCTGTGGCCATCGTAGAGGCTCTCGTTGATAAATTCGTTCAAGCGCAGAAGCAACCTCAGATGCTGTTTTAGTCGCTAACGGTTCCGCATCTTTGTATCTACTTGCAATATCAACTACAGTTAACGCGTACTTGTACGTTCGGCGACGAATGGTATCATGTGGCAGAAATAATATATCAGCCTGATGAACTTCATTTGGCACAACATCGAAATGTGCAAAGTGAATTTGTTTAGGCGGTGGTTGGTAAATTTGCCATATTGCCTGTTTGGATAACCAATTCTTAGCAGTATCACGTGTGACTTTTGCTGCGTTGGCAAGCTTGCCGATTGCTGCGCTACCTCTCCAGTATCCTCTTGGGGAATAATAAATCGACTCCATTATAATTAATTACCAGTGCCTAATACAAGCTTAGATTTCATCACAGATTTTATTAACCAACTAGCTAACTTTTCTTTGAAAGATTTATCAGTGATGGCATTTAACGCGTGAATTTCACATGCGCGAGATGCCTATCTTGTAGATCCTTACTTCGGTAAGCTACATCATGGACATGGCATGCTTTATCGATAGCAATTATCGGGTACTCACCTGGATTGGGTTGATTTAAGGCATCAAGCCTGATATCAAGTCGGGTTCCAGGACCACAGTAATTATATCCTGGAAGATGTTTTTCTCCTGGGTATTTAGCCCACGGAGTTCCTGGTAATTTTCCTAACTTGGCCCCGATATCACCTCTTTTTTTTGTTTAATTGACTTTGATTTTGGCGCTGACTTTGGTTTCGGCGCTTTACCTGACGGAATAAATTTAAACTTTTTTGTGCCGCATCGTTCACACTTGCCTGTAAGCGCTTGTCGATTATTTTTTGTTGTAGTGGATGTTATGTTTGCAGTTGGGGTACGTGCTCTACATTTCACACAATATAAATCCATATTATTTTATAATATATCTAATGGAGATCACTGACTTTTCTGCTACAAAACGACGAGAGCCAATCAAACATAACTCGGTGCTACCAAATTCAATTCGAATGATTATTATAGGCCCATCTGGAAGTGGTAAGACGCAGTTGTTACTTAATTTAATAATGAAGTGGATGAAGTGGAATAAGTTGTATTTGGTAGCTCCATCTGTGGATGATCAGCGATGCTACAGCGTGTTAAAAGATTTTAATGAGAATGCAAAATCGATAAGCTGCGACGATGATGTTGTTGAATTTATTACTAGTATTGATGAATCAACAAGTATGGATGATATTGATGGAAGTATTAATAATTTAGTCATGTACGACGATGTGATGTTGGACAAACAATCAAATCCTGCCAGGATATTCTCACGCGGCAGACATAAAAATGTAGATGTGATTTATGTAACTCAACGATATACACAAATCCCAAAAGTGATCAGGGACAACTGTAACATTCTTGCGCTGTTCAACAGCGTTGACACACACACGTTACGAAATAAACATCAGACTTGGTGCAGCGGCGATATGGATATAAATAAGTTTAAACATTTCTTTAGTCGTGCTCAGGCAAAACCACATGGGTTTGTAACGCTAAATTTACATGATCCTCGAACACGGTATTGAGTCGGGTTAGATACAATTTTCAGCTAGAGAGCAGCAGAGGGGGCGACGACAACAGCACGCAGCAACAATGGCGACAATTATGTTTACAACGAAGCACCCTCGCGGTTTTATTTCGGCGTTTGGAAGTTGTAGGCGGCGCCCCTTTTGACGATGACAACAACAAAACGGCGACAACTGCGTTTACAATGAAGCGTCAACGCGGTTTTTTAAAGGGCTTATTTCGGCGTTTGGAGGCTTCTAAAAGTTGTGGGATGCTGCTTAAATTTCCAGGGTTTTTAAAGGACGAAATTAATTTTTTCAAGGTTCACCTATGACCATTACTGAATGGAATTAAAGAACATTTTAGATTGCAAAACATGCATTTTCTAAATCTAAAGATGTTTCTCTTTCAAGACTCGCCATAACATCTAAGTCAGAAAAGACGATCGTGTACAAAACCACAAAATGTATCACATGAAACAAGTTTGATTATATTTCTATAAATTGGCACGTAAAGTCATTTCAATGTACAGAACACAATTTCTAACATTATTTTGCTGACCTGCATTATGTTGCCAAGTGGTAACAACATAATGAATATAAATTAGTTTTGTTTCCTTTCAAACCTTTAAGTCGCGCATGTGTGTGTGTGTGTGTGTGTGTGTGTGCATCTTATAGAAAGCAAACATTTCCTATTAAAGTATATATAAAAAACAATAAATGCAAATAATTACAATCTTATATGGAACGAAAAAAATAAAATCCCAAACTAGATTTTTCAAAGAACCTAATCTCCTTTAGACGATCTGGTTAAAAATCCATCATTTTAAAAACATTTTCACAAGGGCTGATTTAAATTTTGACAAAAGACCTTCAAAATTATATACTGTTGTACAAACAAGGGCTGGATTTTATGTAAAATCAACATGTCTTCTTGTAATTCATTAAACCAGTTCCCAAGCCTGTATTGATACATGGGATCTTATCGTGTTTTAATATATAATACAAGGGACAACAATTTCTCATTTCAGCTCTGAGATTCAACAATTTGGACTACAAATTTGGCTTAAAACGAATAGCAGTCCATTTTTAATCAAGGTTTCCTGCGATTATTCTCACCCTATTTCTCATATTTGGACATTTAGGTTGGGGTGTGGGGTCATTGCTAGTGCATATAGAAAATTTGGAATATGCCGCCACCATGCGTAACGACATATGGTACTCGCTTACCAGTAGGCCTAGCAAATTTAAACTTATATCTACGCATACCTGCATGAAATCGATAGAAAAGTGATTTATTTTCTCAAAAATGGCAATTATTATAAACGTTATATCTTTAATCCGCCGAGACTAGACGAAACTACGGCATAGATGAAACCTGACCCTGTACTCGCCATCTGCATTACTAGTCACATGACTTCACAAATCTCAAACGTTTTCTTTATTTTGTTTTTGTGGGGTTTAACGCCATTTTTCAGCACACGATTGGCTATACATGGCGGCCAGTATTAATGGTGGAGGAAGAACCCGGGAAAACCCCGGAAAGAACCACCGACCCTCGAGAAGCTACTGGCAAGCTTCCTCACATACCCACATTGGAAATCTCAAACGACGGCATTGGAAGTCCAAAAGTCACGTGATATCAACAACAAACTCCTTTTTAATGTTGTTGTACAGAAATTCAATTATATTAAATTAAAAAAGTGAGATAATTTTTGTAAAAACCAGCAATCTGGCCAATCTGATTTATCAAGCAGAGAGCACATGTCAACGTGGTAGTCACGTGATGCAACACAACTCCAGAAGTTGTTCTTGGAATATATAAAAATGGAGAATTTTGTGTTCTTTCGGTTTTGCATTTTTACTACAACCAATATACGACTTTCATTTAATTTTTTTTTTCTTTCTCTACAACATTTGAAAATGTGGGTTGTTAGATTTGTGAAATCATGCGACTAGCGATGCATATAGCAAGTACCAGGTAACATTTCATCAACGCTGTATTTTTATCCTGTCTTTCTGCACATTAAAGGCAATGATTTTAATACTAATGATTTCTGAGAAATCGATTTCATGCATGTATCAATAGACCTAACAAAGTTTAAGTTTGCTCGGCCATTCGGTATGTGGCTGTGCTTTGCTACAACCATGTTGGCCTCTTGTGATGCTAGACTGGTTTTCATACCTTATATGTAATGAAAGATATGGATATCGAGCTGATTTTAAACATACAAGTCTACTAGACGAATCTAATCCACTCAGCATTTGGATTCACTCAGCATATATGTTTATTGCAAGCACCCAAATGATCCATACTGCACCCTCCGAATATTCTGGTTAGAACTTGATAAATTAAACACGATCAGTTTAGTTACGGCTCAGTCACATGATTGTTTTGGGCATCAATTGGTGGCGGAAAATTACCGAGTTTTCCGGACTTTTATCAATATTTGCAAAATTCAAGGACTTTTCACGGTCGGGATTTTTTTTATATTTCTCTCCACTTTTTCCTGACAGCGTGGGAACCCTGAATTAACAGATAGGTATAATACATCATAATTAATTAATCTTGGGAAAATCCACAAATAATCAATTACAGTAGTATGACTTTTCCACAAGGGCCCATACTCGCTTAGAAGTAGAGTCCAACTGCAAACATTGCAACATAGATCTGCTATCGCATAATGAGATCAAGGTCTTTGAGAATAGATACGGTAATAGACAACAAGATATCTAAACAAAATTTTTCCATCAAAGAATACACCAAACCATTCTTATTCTATGAGGTAATACTACTGAATCTGTCTGAAAATAAAGTAATATACATAAGATTCATTGACCATGTTTTGTGGTTATCAAAACCTCAGTGATTTATAATGTAACATCATAATAAAATTATATAAAGAAAAACATGCCACAAAAACAAGATAAAATGTGGAAGTGTTATATTAAAAAAATCATAACATAATTAAAGAGAACAAAGATATATACCATAAATACATCTTAAGTAGCTTACAAAAGAAATTTTTGGAAGCTTGTCTTCCTGTAAGCCAAAGGATGCAAAATAAAGTGGGAGATGATATCAAATTAGTTCCACAAAATGTAAGTGTAGTAAACATTAATGAAACGTTATCTGTTAAAAATGCACTTTCTCGAAAGAACTATGGACCTTTTTAAATTCTGAGATACCCTGCTTTACTCACCCCATAAATAACACATCATACTTTAATTAACTAAAGTTTCTGGAACTAAGCTTTTAAAAGGTAAGTTGAAAAACTGGATTATTTATTTTCCGTATTTAACTTGGAAACCAGTTAGTGATAATCTATATGCTGTGGGGTTTGACTTAGGTTTATATGAAATTGTCACAGCATCCATCCCAATCACTGCAAGATTTGTAAAGGTTTATATGAAATTGTCACATCATCCATACCATTCACTGCAAGATTTGTAAAAATAAGAAGACTACAAATGAAGCAATTTCTGAAAACTCAATTTAAATTTTGTGATATGTTTATCTTTGCTTAAGACAGACACATACTGGTATTATCACAAATTAGACTGGCTTTTGTTATGACTCAGAAAGGCTTTGATAATCTAAAGTTGCTGTTGTTAAAGGAACAGTCATACAAAGTTTGATTAACACTAACTCAATTTTTATAGAGAGATGAAACTGAAGGTATTTAAAGTCAGACAAGAGCTTGGGAAACTATCCGGAACTTGTTTCTTAATCAGAGATTGTCCCTACAAACATTCTTGCTCAATCTGATCAAAACTGGCTTTGACATTTTAAATTTGTTCAAAAACGGTTTTGCATCTGGTTGCCATGGAAGCCACTCCAGGCATTAATGTCACACAGTATATCCTAAGAAACATTCCTGCAAGGTTTGATCGAAATATATTCTGCAAACGTCAAAAACATGTTTTACACAAGGTTGTGACATAAACTACTCCAATGCAAGGGAAGCCACTTTGACATAATTTGGGCAGAGCATATCCTAAACATTTATATGAAGTTTAATGAAAATCAGTGGTGCACAATTTTATCTTAGAAGTCTAAATTAGAAAGCAGTAATGGGCTGATAATAGAAGCAGGACCAAGAAGTAAAATAAAATGACAGCCTTTTAATATACAGTGTACACTGGTATAGTCATGCAGAATCCACCTTACATAGGTTCTGTCCACCTAAAAATGAGTCCATGAAGCACCATATTTTGAATGCACATTGTATTTATATATGTACACCTAAGAAAAGAAAAGAAACTCAAACCGTGCACAACCTTTGGTCCTGTGATCAAGAAATATATATATTCATTCACTCCAAAAAAGGGAAACATTTCAAAGGCTTTAGAATTATAAGGCAAAACAAAACTGTACTTACAACTTCACTAATATAGTGTACAGTTATTTATTCTTTAACACGTATTTTAATGATATTAACAAGATATCTTTACTTAAGTCATGCAACACTAATAAAAGACCTTCATACAGTTGTCTGCCTTGCCTGTGCAAACAAACCAGAAAACATCTTCAGTAGCTAATGTTCTGATATGATAACACTATCTACACCTTAGCATATCAAGCAGGTATTTCTGTGCTTCGAGTCTTTGAATCTCATTGTGAACACTGTTCATAAATGATCAAGACAATGGAACCACATAACTTGAATGGGCTCATAAATAAGCAATTTTCCACTGCCAGTTTGTGTTTGTACAAATGTCTTTCAATCGAATACACCTGCAACAATAGCTTTCCTCTTGTATGTAGTCAAACTTTCGATGCTGAACTTACAAAGTATCCCTTCTGAAGTCAACTGCATCCAACATTTTTGACCAATGTACAATTCACAGCTGTTACATGCTATTGGTTAGTTGGCATTACATACTAAGAGAGGCAACTCATGAAATCCAATAGATGTTGCTAGGACAAAGCACTAAAATATCTGTTTGAGCTGCCAAGGTGTAGATAGGTTATCATATTTGAACCCTGCCTAGTGAAGATGACCAGAAAATGTAATTAGAGTTAACTGTATTTTCTTTAGGATTTATTTATTTTTATTTATTTAATTTTAAATGTCATCTTTAAGATTTTCATACTTTTATCAAACACTACTTTAGATAACATACATTATTATACTATTTACAACTATACTAATGTTGATAAGCTTTTCAAATAGAGCACATACATTCTTCTTATGAATATGTACACTCGTAAATATATCAAATCAAACAGATATGCAAATATTCAACAGTTTAAACTTTCAAGTCTATCAATATCTTAACAAAATTTATTTTCAACAGCTTGCGTTTTAATCATGCAGTGGGTGGAACATGGTTCCTCCTTCAACAATATGATTATCAAGAAGAAAACAAACCCTACAAATTACACAAATCATAACCTTGTTGAGTGAAACCTCTTGTGTCACTCCAAGAGATTTCAATCAAATGAAGATTGGTCGAAAGTCTTGAGTATTTCTTCCTAATGCCAAAAAAGAGCTGGGGCTCCAGACTGAGCTTTTGTGTTAAAATTTTGAGACAAGTGTATCCAGGTTCAGTGGAACCCCGCTATAACGCGATAATTGGGGTCCACAAAAGTGGATCGCGTTAATATCGGGGTCACGTTAAGGCGGGGTTTTACAGTATTTTACTTTTTTGAGAGAACAACTCATTGGCAAATATACGTGTATTCATGTCTACGGTATATGATGAATAGGGTATCAACACCGTTTAACATCGTGCCGTCGTGGCATTCAGTTCATCTATAATGCATGTAATTCCATTGAAAAATTGCACACAGATTTACAATATTCAATATTATTTCCCCTGATCATTGTATCTGAATTATCAACACCGTTTACTTGCCGTCTGATATCACTGTGCGAGCTGTAATTGTATAATGTTGTGGCAGTATTCGAGTAAACACCCAAAACAATTTACCGTAGACAGAAAAGATAATCATCGTTGTCATACACGCGATAACGTGATGCTGACCTGTCTTGAGTGTAATCGAAGTAGAGGCGCTGGCGCCTTGGGTGCTAGTTAAGTGATCGGGGTGGTAATTGTGTGTCCTCGGGAATTACTTGTAATTGTTCACGTGTGAATCCACGTTGAGGAGCAGTCGAATCCAGCATGTAGATTGCTGGTCTACCAGTGGATCTAGTTATGTTAGATATCTTGTGTGCGGTAATACTCCAGATAGGATCAGTCGCTCTTTTTTTACCACCTTCAAGTTCACCTGGTTCATATAAATATCTCACAGTGACACTACCCAGTATTGGCTGCGCTGAGAAACCACGTCGTTGTACAGGTACATGTTTTTTAGTGACCGCGATGGCAGGTTTCATGTTGGTTGTTCGAGTAATTTCATTATTTAGCGCAGCTATCACGCTTGGTAATCTTGCAACCCATTCACGAGATCTCTTATCCTGAATGAATTCCTTCGCGTATTGATATCCAAATAACCGCTCAGCAAGTGTTCGATTAAATCGCTCAACAATTGCCTGATCACGATGAATTGCACTATGTCCTCGCCTGATGGCGACATTATGTTGCTTCATCAACGACGATACTGCGCCTTGAAATTCTTTACCAGGATCAACTTGTAGCAGCTGTGGCCATCGTAGAGGCTCTCGTTGATAAATTCGTTCAAGCGCAGAAGCAACCTCAGATGCTGTTTTAGTCGCTAACGGTTCCGCATCTTTGTATCTACTTGCAATATCAACTACAGTTAACGCGTACTTGTACGTTCGGCGACGAATGGTATCATGTGGCAGAAATAATATAGCAGCCTGATGAACTTCATTTGGCACAACATCGAAATGTGCAAAGTGAATTTGTTTAGGCGGTGGTTGGTAAATTTGCCATATTGCCTGTTTGGATAACCAATTCTTAGCAGTATCACGTGTGACTTTTGCTGCGTTGGCAAGCTTGCCGATTGCTGCGCTACCTCTCCAGTATCCTCTTGGGGAATAATAAATCGACTCCATTATAATTAATTACCAGTGCCTAATACAAGCTTAGATTTCATCGCAGATTTTATTAACCAACTAGCTAACTTTTCTTTGAAAGATTTATCAGTGATGGCATTTAACGCGTGAATTTCACATGCGCGAGATGCCTATCTTGTAGATCCTTACTTCGGTAAGCTACATCATGGACATGGCATGCTTTATCGATAGCAATTATCGGGTACTCACCTGGATTGGGTTGATTTAAGGCATCAAGCCTGATATCAAGTCGGGTTCCAGGACCACAATAATTATATCCTGGAAGATGTTTTTCTCCTGGGTATTTAGCCCACGGAGTTCCTGGTAATTTTCCTAACTTGGCCGCGATATCACCTCTTTTTTTTGTTTAATTGACTTTGATTTTGGCGCTGACTTTGGTTTCGGCGCTTTACCTGACGGAATAAATTTAAACTTTTTTGTGCCGCATCGTTCACACTTGCCTGTAAGCGCTTGTCGATTATTTTTTGTTGTAGTGGATGTTATGTTTGCAGTTGGGGTACGTGCTCTACATTTCACACAATATAAATCCATATTATTTTATAATATATCTAATGGAGATCACTGACTTTTCTGCTACAAAACGACGAGAGCCAATCAAACATAACTCGGTGCTACCAAATTCAATTCGAATGATTATTATAGGCCCATCTGGAAGTGGTAAGACGCAGTTGTTACTTAATTTAATAATGAAGTGGATGAAGTGGAATAAGTTGTATTTGGTAGCTCCATCTGTGGATGATCAGCGATGCTACAGCGTGTTAAAAGATTTTAATGAGAATGCAAAATCGATAAGCTGCGACGATGATGTTGTTGAATTTATTACTAGTATTGATGAATCAACAAGTATGGATGATATTGATGGAAGTATTAATAATTTAGTCATGTACGACGATGTGATGTTGGACAAACAATCAAATCCTGCCAGGATATTCTCACGCGGCAGACATAAAAATGTAGATGTGATTTATGTAACTCAACGATATACACAAATCCCAAAAGTGATCAGGGACAACTGTAACATTCTTGCGCTGTTCAACAGCGTTGACACACACACGTTACGAAATAAACATCAGACTTGGTGCAGCGGCGATATGGATATAAATAAGTTTAAACATTTCTTTAGTCGTGCTCAGGCAAAACCACATGGGTTTGTAACGCTAAATTTACATGATCCTCGAACACGGTATTGAGTCGGGTTAGATACAATTTTCAGCTAGAGAGCAGCAGAGGGGGCGACGACAACAGCACGCAGCAACAATGGCGACAATTATGTTTACAACGAAGCACCCTCGCGGTTTTATTTCGGCGTTTGGAAGTTGTAGGCGGCGCCCCTTCTGACGATGACAACAACAAAACGGCGACAACTGCGTTTACAATGAAGCGTCAACGCGGTTTTTTAAAGGGCTTATTTCGGCGTTTGGAGGCTTCTAAAAGTTGTGGGATGCTGCTTAAATTTCCAGGGTTTTTAAAGGACGAAATTAATTTTTTCAAGGTTCACCTATGACCATTACTGAATGGAATTAAAGAACATTTTAGATTGCAAAACATGCATTTTCTAAATCTAAAGATGTTTCTCTTTCAAGACTCGCCATAACATCTAAGTCAGAAAAGACGATCGTGTACAAAACCACAAAATGTATCACATGAAACAAGTTTGATTATATTTCTATAAATTGGCACGTAAAGTCATTTCAATGTACAGAACACAATTTCTAACATTATTTTGCTGACCTGCATTATGTTGCCAAGTGGTAACAACATAATGAATATAAATTAGTTTTGTTTCCTTTCAAACCTTTAAGTCGCGCATGTGTGTGTGTGTGTGTGTGTGTGTGTGTGTGTGCATCTTATAGAAAGCAAACATTTCCTATTAAAGTATATATAAAAAACAATAAATGCAAATAATTACAATCTTATATGGAACGAAAAAAATAAAATCCCAAACTAGATTTTTCAAAGAACCTAATCTCCTTTAGACGATCTGGTTAAAAATCCATCATTTTAAAAACATTTTCACAAGGGCTGATTTAAATTTTGACAAAAGACCTTCAAAATTATATACTGTTGTACAAACAAGGGCTGGATTTTATGTAAAATCAACATGTCTTCTTGTAATTCATTAAACCAGTTCCCAAGCCTGTATTGATACATGGGATCTTATCGTGTTTTAATATATAATACAAGGGACAACAATTTCTCATTTCAGCTCTGAGATTCAACAATTTGGACTACAAATTTGGCTTAAAACGAATAGCAGTCCATTTTTAATCAAGGTTTCCTGCGATTATTCTCACCCTATTTCTCATATTTGGACATTTAGGTTGGGGTGTGGGGTCATTGCTAGTGCATATAGAAAATTTGGAATATGCCGCCACCATGCGTAACGACATATGGTACTCGCTTACCAGTAGGCCTAGCAAATTTAAACTTATATCTACGCATACCTGCATGAAATCGATAGAAAAGTGATTTATTTTCTCAAAAATGGCAATTATTATAAACGTTATATCTTTAATCCGCCGAGACTAGACGAAACTACGGCATAGATGAAACCTGACCCTGTACTCGCCATCTGCATTACTAGTCACATGACTTCACAAATCTCAAACGTTTTCTTTATTTTGTTTTTGTGGGGTTTAACGCCATTTTTCAGCACACGATTGGCTATACATGGCGACCAGTATTAATGGTGGAGGAAGAACCCGGGAAAACCCCGGAAAGAACCACCGACCCTCGAGAAGCTACTGGCAAGCTTCCTCACATACCCACATTGGAAATCTCAAACGACGGCATTGGAAGTCCAAAAGTCACGTGATATCAACAACAAACTCCTTTTTAATGTTGTTGTACAGAAATTCAATTATATTAAATTAAAAAAGTGAGATAATTTTTGTAAAAACCAGCAATCTGGCCAATCTGATTTATCAAGCAGAGAGAACATGTCAACGTGGTAGTCACGTGATGCAACACAACTCCAGAAGTTGTTCTTGGAATATATAAAAATGGAGAATTTTGTGTTCTTTCGATTTTGCATTTTTACTACAACCAATATACGACTTTCATTTAATTTTTTTTTTCTTTCTCTACAACATTTGAAAATGTGGGTTGTTAGATTTGTGAAATCATGCGACTAGCGATGCATATAGCAAGTACCAGGTAACATTTCATCAACGCTGTATTTTTATCCTGTCTTTCTGCACATTAAAGGCAATGATTTTAATACTAATGATTTCTGAGAAATCGATTTCATGCATGTATCAATAGACCTAACAAAGTTTAAGTTTGCTCGGCCATTCGGTATGTGGCTGTGCTTTGCTACAACCATGTTGGCCTCTTGTGATGCTAGACTGGTTTTCATACCTTATATGTAATGAAAGATATGGATATCGAGCTGATTTTAAACATACAAGTCTACTAGACGAATCTAATCCACTCAGCATTTGGATTCACTCAGCATATATGTTTATTGCAAGCACCCAAATGATCCATACTGCACCCTCCGAATATTCTGGTTAGAACTTGATAAATTAAACACGATCAGTTTAGTTACGGCTCAGTCACATGATTGTTTTGGGCATCAATTGGTGGCGGAAAATTACCGAGTTTTCCGGACTTTTATCAATATTTGCAAAATTCAAGGACTTTTCACGGTCGGGATTTTTTTTATATTTCTCTCCACTTTTTCCTGACAGCGTGGGAACCCTGAATTAACAGATAGGTATAATACATCATAATTAATTAATCTTGGGAAAATCCACAAATAATCAATTACAGTAGTATGACTTTTCCACAAGGGCCCATACTCGCTTAGAAGTAGAGTCCAACTGCAAACATTGCAACATAGATCTGCTATCGCATAATGAGATCAAGGTCTTTGAGAATAGATACGGTAATAGACAACAAGGTATCTAAACAAAATTTTTCCATCAAAGAATACACCAAACCATTCTTATTCTATGAGGTAATACTACTGAATCTGTCTGAAAATAAAGTAATATACATAAGATTCATTGACCATGTTTTGTGGTTATCAAAACCTCAGTGATTTATAATGTAACATCATAATAAAATTATATAAAGAAAAACATGCCACAAAAACAAGATAAAATGTGGAAGTGTTATATTAAAAAAATCATAACATAATTAAAGAGAACAAAGATATATACCATAAATACATCTTAAGTAGCTTACAAAAGAAATTTTTGGAAGCTTGTCTTCCTGTAAGCCAAAGGATGCAAAATAAAGTGGGAGATGATATCAAATTAGTTCCACAAAATGTAAGTGTAGTAAACATTAATGAAACGTTATCTGTTAAAAATGCACTTTCTCGAAAGAACTATGGACCTTTTTAAATTCTGAGATACCCTGCTTTACTCACCCCATAAATAACACATCATACTTTAATTAACTAAAGTTTCTGGAACTAAGCTTTTAAAAGGTAAGTTGAAAAACTGGATTATTTATTTTCCGTATTTAACTTGGAAACCAGTTAGTGATAATCTATATGCTGTGGGGTTTGACTTAGGTTTATATGAAATTGTCACAGCATCCATCCCAATCACTGCAAGATTTGTAAAGGTTTATATGAAATTGTCACATCATCCATACCATTCACTGCAAGATTTGTAAAAATAAGAAGACTACAAATGAAGCAATTTCTGAAAACTCAATTTAAATTTTGTGATATGTTTATCTTTGCTTAAGACAGACACATACTGGTATTATCACAAATTAGACTGGCTTTTGTTATGACTCAGAAAGGCTTTGATAATCTAAAGTTGCTGTTGTTAAAGGAACAGTCATACAAAGTTTGATTAACACTAACTCAATTTTTATAGAGAGATGAAACTGAAGGTATTTAAAGTCAGACAAGAGCTTGGGAAACTATCCGGAACTTGTTTCTTAATCAGAGATTGTCCCTACAAACATTCTTGCTCAATCTGATCAAAACTGGCTTTGACATTTTAAATTTGTTCAAAAACGGTTTTGCATCTGGTTGCCATGGAAGCCACTCCAGGCATTAATGTCACACAGTATATCCTAAGAAACATTCCTGCAAGGTTTGATCGAAATATATTCTGCAAACGTCAAAAACATGTTTTACACAAGGTTGTGACATAAACTACTCCAATGCAAGGGAAGCCACTTTGACATAATTTGGGCAGAGCATATCCTAAACATTTATATGAAGTTTAATGAAAATCAGTGGTGCACAATTTTATCTTAGAAGTCTAAATTAGAAAGCAGTAATGGGCTGATAATAGAAGCAGGACCAAGAAGTAAAATAAAATGACAGCCTTTTAATATACAGTGTACACTGGTATAGTCATGCAGAATCCACCTTACATAGGTTCTGTCCACCTAAAAATGAGTCCATGAAGCACCATATTTTGAATGCACATTGTATTTATATATGTACACCTAAGAAAAGAAAAGAAACTCAAACCGTGCACAACCTTTGGTCCTGTGATCAAGAAATATATATATTCATTCACTCCAAAAAAGGGAAACATTTCAAAGGCTTTAGAATTATAAGGCAAAACAAAACTGTACTTACAACTTCACTAATATAGTGTACAGTTATTTATTCTTTAACACGTATTTTAATGATATTAACAAGATATCTTTACTTAAGTCATGCAACACTAATAAAAGACCTTCATACAGTTGTCTGCCTTGCCTGTGCAAACAAACCAGAAAACATCTTCAGTAGCTAATGTTCTGATATGATAACACTATCTACACCTTAGCATATCAAGCAGGTATTTCTGTGCTTCGAGTCTTTGAATCTCATTGTGAACACTGTTCATAAATGATCAAGACAATGGGACCACATAACTTGAATGGGCTCATAAATAAGCAATTTTCCACTGCCAGTTTGTGTTTGTACAAATGTCTTTCAATCGAATACACCTGCAACAATAGCTTTCCTCTTGTATGTAGTCAAACTTTCGATGCTGAACTTACAAAGTATCCCTTCTGAAGTCAACTGCATCCAACATTTTTGACCAATGTACAATTCACAGCTGTTACATGCTATTGGTTAGTTGGCATTACATACTAAGAGAGGCAACTCATGAAATCCAATAGATGTTGCTAGGACAAAGCACTAAAATATCTGTTTGAGCTGCCAAGGTGTAGATAGGTTATCATATTTGAACCCTGCCTAGTGAAGATGACCAGAAAATGTAATTAGAGTTAACTGTATTTTCTTTAGGATTTATTTATTTTTATTTATTTAATTTTAAATGTCATCTTTAAGATTTTCATACTTTTATCAAACACTACTTTAGATAACATACATTATTATACTATTTACAACTATACTAATGTTGATAAGCTTTTCAAATAGAGCACATACATTCTTCTTATGAATATGTACACTCGTAAATATATCAAATCAAACAGATATGCAAATATTCAACAGTTTAAACTTTCAAGTCTATCAATATCTTAACAAAATTTATTTTCAACAGCTTGCGTTTTAATCATGCAGTGGGTGGAACATGGTTCCTCCTTCAACAATATGATTATCAAGAAGAAAACAAACCCTACAAATTACACAAATCATAACCTTGTTGAGTGAAACCTCTTGTGTCACTCCAAGAGATTTCAATCAAATGAAGATTGGTCGAAAGTCTTGAGTATTTCTTCCTAATGCCAAAAAAGAGCTGGGGCTCCAGACTGAGCTTTTGTGTTAAAATTTTGAGACAAGTGTATCCAGGTTCAGTGGAACCCCGCTATAACGCGATAATTGGGGTCCACAAAAGTGGATCGCGTTAATATCGGGGTCACGTTAAGGCGGGGTTTTACAGTATTTTACTTTTTTGAGAGAACAACTCATTGGCAAATATACGTGTATTCATGTCTACGGTATATGATGAATAGGGTATCAACACCGTTTAACATCGTGCCGTCGTGGCATTCAGTTCATCTATAATGCATGTAATTCCATTGAAAAATTGCACACAGATTTACAATATTCAATATTATTTCCCCTGATCATTGTATCTGAATTATCAACACCGTTTACTTGCCGTCTGATATCACTGTGCGAGCTGTAATTGTATAATGTTGTGGCAGTATTCGAGTAAACACCCAAAACAATTTACCGTAGACAGAAAAGATAATCATCGTTGTCATACACGCGATAACGTGATGCTGACCTGTCTTGAGTGTAATCGAAGTAGAGGCGCTGGCGCCTTGGGTGCTAGTTAAGTGATCGGGGTGGTAATTGTGTGTCCTCGGGAATTACTTGTAATTGTTCACGTGTGAATCCACGTTGAGGAGCAGTCGAATCCAGCATGTAGATTGCTGGTCTACCAGTGGATCTAGTTATGTTAGATATCTTGTGTGCGGTAATACTCCAGATAGGATCAGTCGCTCTTTTTTTACCACCTTCAAGTTCACCTGGTTCATATAAATATCTCACAGTGACACTACCCAGTATTGGATGCGCTGAGAAACCACGTCGTTGTACAGGTACATGTTTTTTAGTGACCGCGATGGCAGGTTTCATGTTGGTTGTTCGAGTAATTTCATTATTTAGCGCAGCTATCACGCTTGGTAATCTTGCAACCCATTCACGAGATCTCTTATCCTGAATGAATTCCTTCGCGTATTGATATCCAAATAACTGCTCAGCAAGTGTTCGATTAAATCGCTCAACAATTGCCTGATCACGATGAATTGCACTATGTCCTCGCCTGATGGCGACATTATGTTGCTTCATCAACGACGATACTGCGCCTTGAAATTCTTTACCAGGATCAACTTGTAGCAGCTGTGGCCATCGTAGAGGCTCTCGTTGATAAATTCGTTCAAGCGCAGAAGCAACCTCAGATGCTGTTTTAGTCGCTAACGGTTCCGCATCTTTGTATCTACTTGCAATATCAACTACAGTTAACGCGTACTTGTACGTTCGGCGACGAATGGTATCATGTGGCAGAAATAATATAGCAGCCTGATGAACTTCATTTGGCACAACATCGAAATGTGCAAAGTGAATTTGTTTAGGCGGTGGTTGGTAAATTTGCCATATTGCCTGTTTGGATAACCAATTCTTAGCAGTATCACGTGTGACTTTTGCTGCGTTGGCAAGCTTGCCGATTGCTGCGCTACCTCTCCAGTATCCTCTTGGGGAATAATAAATCGACTCCATTATAATTAATTACCAGTGCCTAATACAAGCTTAGATTTCATCGCAGATTTTATTAACCAACTAGCTAACTTTTCTTTGAAAGATTTATCAGTGATGGCATTTAACGCGTGAATTTCACATGCGCGAGATGCCTATCTTGTAGATCCTTACTTCGGTAAGCTACATCATGGACATGGCATGCTTTATCGATAGCAATTATCGGGTACTCACCTGGATTGGGTTGATTTAAGGCATCAAGCCTGATATCAAGTCGGGTTCCAGGACCACAGTAATTATATCCTGGAAGATGTTTTTCTCCTGGGTATTTAGCCCACGGAGTTCCTGGTAATTTTCCTAACTTGGCCGCGATATCACCTCTTTTTTTTGTTTAATTGACTTTGATTTTGGCGCTGACTTTGGTTTCGGCGCTTTACCTGACGGAATAAATTTAAACTTTTTTGTGCCGCATCGTTCACACTTGCCTGTAAGCGCTTGTCGATTATTTTTTGTTGTAGTGGATGTTATGTTTGCAGTTGGGGTACGTGCTCTACATTTCACACAATATAAATCCATATTATTTTATAATATATCTAATGGAGATCACTGACTTTTCTGCTACAAAACGACGAGAGCCAATCAAACATAACTCGGTGCTACCAAATTCAATTCGAATGATTATTATAGGCCCATCTGGAAGTGGTAAGACGCAGTTGTTACTTAATTTAATAATGAAGTGGATGAAGTGGAATAAGTTGTATTTGGTAGCTCCATCTGTGGATGATCAGCGATGCTACAGCGTGTTAAAAGATTTTAATGAGAATGCAAAATCGATAAGCTGCGACGATGATGTTGTTGAATTTATTACTAGTATTGATGAATCAACAAGTATGGATGATATTGATGGAAGTATTAATAATTTAGTCATGTACGACGATGTGATGTTGGACAAACAATCAAATCCTGCCAGGATATTCTCACGCGGCAGACATAAAAATGTAGATGTGATTTATGTAACTCAACGATATACACAAATCCCAAAAGTGATCAGGGACAACTGTAACATTCTTGCGCTGTTCAACAGCGTTGACACACACACGTTACGAAATAAACATCAGACTTGGTGCAGCGGCGATATGGATATAAATAAGTTTAAACATTTCTTTAGTCGTGCTCAGGCAAAACCACATGGGTTTGTAACGCTAAATTTACATGATCCTCGAACACGGTATTGAGTCGGGTTAGATACAATTTTCAGCTAGAGAGCAGCAGAGGGGGCGACGACAACAGCACGCAGCAACAATGGCGACAATTATGTTTACAACGAAGCACCCTCGCGGTTTTATTTCGGCGTTTGGAAGTTGTAGGCGGCGCCCCTTCTGACGATGACAACAACAAAACGGCGACAACTGCGTTTACAATGAAGCGTCAACGCGGTTTTTTAAAGGGCTTATTTCGGCGTTTGGAGGCTTCTAAAAGTTGTGGGATGCTGCTTAAATTTCCAGGGTTTTTAAAGGACGAAATTAATTTTTTCAAGGTTCACCTATGACCATTACTGAATGGAATTAAAGAACATTTTAGATTGCAAAACATGCATTTTCTAAATCTAAAGATGTTTCTCTTTCAAGACTCGCCATAACATCTAAGTCAGAAAAGACGATCGTGTACAAAACCACAAAATGTATCACATGAAACAAGTTTGATTATATTTCTATAAATTGGCACGTAAAGTCATTTCAATGTACAGAACACAATTTCTAACATTATTTTGCTGACCTGCATTATGTTGCCAAGTGGTAACAACATAATGAATATAAATTAGTTTTGTTTCCTTTCAAACCTTTAAGTCGCGCATGTGTGTGTGTGTGTGTGTGTGTGTGTGTGTGTGTGTGTGCATCTTATAGAAAGCAAACATTTCCTATTAAAGTATATATAAAAAACAATAAATGCAAATAATTACAATCTTATATGGAACGAAAAAAATAAAATCCCAAACTAGATTTTTCAAAGAACCTAATCTCCTTTAGACGATCTGGTTAAAAATCCATCATTTTAAAAACATTTTCACAAGGGCTGATTTAAATTTTGACAAAAGACCTTCAAAAGTATATACTGTTGTACAAACAAGGACTGGATTTTATGTAAAATCAACATGTCTTCTTGTAATTCATTAAACCAGTTCCCAAGCCTGTATTGATACATGGGATCTTATCGTGTTTTAATATATAATACAAGGGACAACAATTTCTCATTTCAGCTCTGAGATTCAACAATTTGGACTACAAATTTGGCTTAAAACGAATAGAAGTCCATTTTTAATCAAGGTTTCCTGCGATTATTCTCACCCTATTTCTCATATTTGGGTATTTAGGTTGGGGTGTGGGGTCATTGCTAGTGCATATAGAAAATTTGGAATATGCCGCCACCATGCGTAGCGACATATGGTACTCGCTTACCAGTAGGCCTAGCAAATTTAAACTTATATCTACGCATACCTGCATGAAATCGAGAGAAAAGTGATTTATTTTCTCAAAAATGGCAATTATTATAAACGTTATATCTTTAATCCGCCGAGACTAGACGAAACTACGGCATAGATGAAACCTGACCCTGTACTCGCCATCTGCATTACTAGTCACATGACTTCACAAATCTCAAACGTTTTCTTTATTTTGTTTTTGTGGGGTTTAACGCAATTTTTCAGCACACGATTGGCTATACATGGCGGCCAGTATTAATGGTGGAGGAAGAACCCGGGAAAACTCCGGAAAGAACCACCGACCCTCGAGAAGCTACTGGCAAGCTTCCTCACATACCCACATTGGAAATCTCAAACGACGGCATTGGAAGTCCAAAAGTCACGTGATATCAACAACAAACTCCTTTTTAATGTTGTTGTAGAGAAATTCAATTATATTAAATAAAAAAGTGAGATACTTTTTGTAAAAACCAGCAATCTGGCCAATCTGATTTATCAAGCAGAGAGAACATGTCAACGTGGTAGTCACGTGATGCAACACAACTCCAGAAGTTGTTCTTGGAATATATAAAAATAGAGAATTTTGTGTTCTTTCGGTTTTGCATTTTTATTACAACCAGCATATGACTTTCATTTAATTTTGTTTTCTTTCTCTAGAAAATTTGAAAATGTGGGTTGTTAGATTTGTGAAATCATGAGACTAGCGATGCAAATAGCAAGTATCAGGTGACATTTCATCAACGCTGTATTTTTATCCTGTTTTTCTGCACATTAAAGGCAATGATTTTAATACTAATGATTTCTGAGAAATCGATTTCATGCATGTATCAATAGACCTAACAAAGTTTAAGTTTGCTCGGCCATTCGGTATGTGGCTGTGCTTTGCTACAACCATGTTGGCCTCTTGTGATGCTAGACTGGTTTTCATACCTTATATGTAATGAAAGATATGGATATCGAGTTGATTTTAAACATACAAGTCTACTAGACGAATCTAATCCACTCAGCATTTGGATTCACTCAGCATATATGTTTATTGCAAGCACCCAAATGATCCATACTGCACCCTCCGAATATTCTGGTTAGAACTTGATAAATTAAACACGATCAGTTTAGTTACGGCTCAGTCACATGATTGTTTTGGGCATCAATTGGTGGCGGAAAATTACCGAGTTTTCCGGACTTTTATCAATATTTGCAAAATTCAAGGACTTTTCACGGTCGGGATTTTTTTTATATTTCTCTCCACTTTTTCCTGACAGCGTGGGAACCCTGAATTAACAGATAGGTATAATACATCATAATTAATTAATCTTGGGAAAATCCACAAATAATCAATTACAGTAGTATGACTTTTCCACAAGGGCCCATACTCGCTTAGAAGTAGAGTCCAACTGCAAACATTGCAACATAGATCTGCTATCGCATAATGAGATCAAGGTCTTTGAGAATAGATACGGTAATAGACAACAAGGTATCTAAACAAAATTTTTCCATCAAAGAATACACCAAACCATTCTTATTCTATGAGGTAATACTACTGAATCTGTCTGAAAATAAAGTAATATACATAAGATTCATTGACCATGTTTTGTGGTTATCAAAACCTCAGTGATTTATAATGTAACATCATAATAAAATTATATAAAGAAAAACATGCCACAAAAACAAGATAAAATGTGGAAGTGTTATATTAAAAAATCATAACATAATTAAAGAGAACAAAGATATATACCATAAATACATCTTAAGTAGCTTACAAAAGAAATTTTTGGAAGCTTGTCTTCCTGTAAGCCAAAGGATGCAAAATAAAGTGGGAGATGATATCAAATTAGTTCCACAAAATGTAAGTGTAGTAAACATTAATGAAACGTTATCTGTTAAAAATGCACTTTCTCGAAAGAACTATGGACCTTTTTAAATTCTGAGATACCCTGCTTTACTCACCCCATAAATAACACATCATACTTTAATTAACTAAAGTTTCTGGAACTAAGCTTTTGAAAGGTAAGTTGAAAAACTGGATTATTTATTTTCCGTATTTAACTTGGAAACCAGTTAGTGATAATCTATATGCTGTGGGGTTTGACTTAGGTTTATATGAAATTGTCACAGCATCCATCCCAATCACTGCAAGATTTGTAAAGGTTTATATGAAATTGTCACATCATCCATACCATTCACTGCAAGATTTGTAAAAATAAGAAGACTACAAATGAAGCAATTTCTGAAAACTCAATTTAAATTTTGTGATATGTTTATCTTTGCTTAAGACAGACACATACTGGTATTATCACAAATTAGACTGGCTTTTGGTATGACTCAGAAAGGCTTTGATAATCTAAAGTTGCTGTTGTTAAAGGAACAGTCATACAAAGTTTGATTAACACTAACTCAATTTTTATAGAGAGATGAAACTGAAGGTATTTAAAGTCAGACAAGAGCTTGGGAAACTATCCGGAACTTGTTTCTTAATCAGAGATTGTCCCTACAAACATTCTTGCTCAATCTGATCAAAACTGGCTTTGACATTTTAAATTTGTTCAAAAACGGTTTTGCATCTGGTTGCCATGGAAGCCACTCCAGGCATTAATGTCACACAGTATATCCTAAGAAACATTCCTGCAAGGTTTGATCGAAATATATTCTGCAAACGTCAAAAACATGTTTTACACAAGGTTGTGACATAAACTACTCCAATGCAAGGGAAGCCACTTTGACATAATTTGGGCAGAGCATATCCTAAACATTTATATGAAGTTTAATGAAAATCAGTGGTGCACAATTTTATCTTAGAAGTCTAAATTAGAAAGCAGTAATGGGCTGATAATAGAAGCAGGACCAAGAAGTAAAATAAAATGACAGCCTTTTAATATACAGTGTACACTGGTATAGTCATGCAGAATCCACCTTACATAGGTTCTGTCCACCTAAAAATGAGTCCATGAAGCACCATATTTTGAATGCACATTGTATTTATACATGTACACCTAAGAAAAGAAAAGAAACTCAAACCGTGCACAACCTTTGGTCCTGTGATCAAGAAATATATATATTCATTCACTCCAAAAAAGGGAAACATTTCAAAGGCTTTAGAATTATAAGGCAAAACAAAACTGTACTTACAACTTCACTAATATAGTGTACAGTTATTTATTCTTTAACACGTATTTTAATGATATTAACAAGATATCTTTACTTAAGTCATGCAACACTAATAAAAGACCTTCATACAGTTGTCTGCCTTGCCTGTGCAAACAAACCAGAAAACATCTTCAGTAGCTAATGTTCTGATATGATAACACTATCTACACCTTAGCATATCAAGCAGGTATTTCTGTGCTTCGAGTCTTTGAATCTCATTGTGAACACTGTTCATAAATGATCAAGACAATGGGACCACATAACTTGAATGGGCTCATAAATAAGCAATTTTCCACTGCCAGTTTGTGTTTGTACAAATGTCTTTCAATCGAATACACCTGCAACAATAGCTTTCCTCTTGTATGTAGTCAAACTTTCGATGCTGAACTTACAAATTATCCCTTCTGAAGTCAACTGCATCCAACATTTTTGACCAATGTACAATTCACAGCTGTTACATGCTATTGGTTAGTTGGCATTACATACTAAGAGAGGCAACTCATGAAATCCAATAGATGTTGCTAGGACAAAGCACTAAAATATCTGTTTGAGCTGCCAAGGTGTAGATAGGTTATCATATTTGAACCCTGCCTAGTGAAGATGACCAGAAAATGTAATTAGAGTTAACTGTATTTTCTTTAGGATTTATTTATTTTTATTTATTTAATTTTAAATGTCATCTTTAAGATTTTCATACTTTTATCAAACACTACTTTAGATAACATACATTATTATACTATTTACAACTATACTAATGTTGATAAGCTTTTCAAATAGAGCACATACATTCTTCTTATGAATATGTACACTCGTAAATATATCAAATCAAACAGATATGCAAATATTCAACAGTTTAAACTTTCAAGTCTATCAATATCTTAACAAAATTTATTTTCAACAGCTTGCGTTTTAATCATGCAGTGGGTGGAACATGGTTCCTCCTTCAACAATATGATTATCAAGAAGAAAACAAACCCTACAAATTACACAAATCATAACCTTGTTGAGTGAAACCTCTTGTGTCACTCCAAGAGATTTCAATCAAATGAAGATTGGTCGAAAGTCTTGAGTATTTCTTCCTAATGCCAAAAAAGAGCTGGGGCTCCAGACTGAGCTTTTGTGTTAAAATTTTGAGACAAGTGTATCCAGGTTCAGTGGAACCCCGCTATAACGCGATAATTGGGGTCCACAAAAGTGGATCGCGTTAATATCGGGGTCACGTTAAGGCGGGGTTTTACAGTATTTTACTTTTTTGAGAGAACAACTCATTGGCAAATATACGTGTATTCATGTCTACGGTATATGATGAATAGGGTATCAACACCGTTTAACATCGTGCCGTCGTGGCATTCAGTTCATCTATAATGCATGTAATTCCATTGAAAAATTGCACACAGATTTACAATATTCAATATTATTTCCCCTGATCATTGTATCTGAATTATCAACACCGTTTACTTGCCGTCTGATATCACTGTGCGAGCTGTAATTGTATAATGTTGTGGCAGTATTCGAGTAAACACCCAAAACAATTTACCGTAGACAGAAAAGATAATCATCGTTGTCATACACGCGATAACGTGATGCTGACCTGTCTTGAGTGTAATCGAAGTAGAGGCGCTGGCGCCTTGGGTGCTAGTTAAGTGATCGGGGTGGTAATTGTGTGTCCTCGGGAATTACTTGTAATTGTTCACGTGTGAATCCACGTTGAGGAGCAGTCGAATCCAGCATGTAGATTGCTGGTCTACCAGTGGATCTAGTTATGTTAGATATCTTGTGTGCGGTAATACTCCAGATAGGATCAGTCGCTCTTTTTTTTACCACCTTCAAGTTCACCTGGTTCATATAAATATCTCACAGTGACACTACCCAGTATTGGCTGCGCTGAGAAACCACGTCGTTGTACAGGTACATGTTTTTTAGTGACAGCGATGGCAGGTTTCATGTTGGTTGTTCGAGTAATTTCATTATTTAGCGCAGCTATCACGCTTGGTAATCTTGCAACCCATTCACGAGATCTCTTATCCTGAATGAATTCCTTCGCGTATTGATATCCAAATAACCGCTCAGCAAGTGTTCGATTAAATCGCTCAACAATTGCCTGATCACGATGAATTGCACTATGTCCTCGCCTGATGGCGACATTATGTTGCTTCATCAACGACGATACTGCGCCTTGAAATTCTTTACCAGGATCAACTTGTAGCAGCTGTGGCCATCGTAGAGGCTCTCGTTGATAAATTCGTTCAAGCGCAGAAGCAACCTCAGATGCTGTTTTAGTCGCTAACGGTTCCGCATCTTTGTATCTACTTGCAATATCAACTACAGTTAACGCGTACTTGTACGTTCGGCGACGAATGGTATCATGTGGCAGAAATAATATAGCAGCCTGATGAACTTCATTTGGCACAACATCGAAATGTGCAAAGTGAATTTGTTTAGGCGGTGGTTGGTAAATTTGCCATATTGCCTGTTTGGATAACCAATTCTTAGCAGTATCACGTGTGACTTTTGCTGCGTTGGCAAGCTTGCCGATTGCTGCGCTACCTCTCCAGTATCCTCTTGGGGAATAATAAATCGACTCCATTATAATTAATTACCAGTGCCTAATACAAGCTTAGATTTCATCGCAGATTTTATTAACCAGCTAGCTAACTTTTCTTTGAAAGATTTATCAGTGATGGCATTTAACGCGTGAATTTCACATGCGCGAGATGCCTATCTTGTAGATCCTTACTTCGGTAAGCTACATCATGGACATGGCATGCTTTATCGATAGCAATTATCGGGTACTCACCTGGATTGGGTTGATT
Source organism: Sinohyriopsis cumingii (assembly GCA_028554795.2). Lineage (NCBI taxonomy): Eukaryota > Metazoa > Mollusca > Bivalvia > Unionida > Unionidae > Sinohyriopsis > Sinohyriopsis cumingii. Next base: position 85,330,936 of record CM068839.1, read on the forward strand.
TAAGGCATCAAGCCTGATATCAAGTCGGGTTCCAGGACCACAGTAATTATATCCTGGAAGATGTTTTTCTCCTGGGTATTTAGCCCACGGAGTTCCTGGTAATTTTCCTAACTTGGCCGCGATATCACCTCTTTTTTTTTGTTTAATTGACTTTGGTTTCGGCGCTCCACCTGACGGAATTAATTTTTAACTTTTTTGTGCCGCATCGTTCACACTTGCCTGTAAGCGCTTGTCGATTATTTTTTGTTGTAGTGGATGTTATGTTTGCAGTTGGGGTACGTGCTCTACATTTCACACAATATAAATCCATATTATTTTATAATATATCTAATGGAGATCACTGACTTTTCTGCTACAAAACGACGAGAGCCAATCAAACATAACTCGGTGCTACCAAATTCAATTCGAATGATTATTATAGGCCCATCTGGAAGTGGTAAGACGCAGTTGTTACTTAATTTAATAATGAAGTGGATGAAGTGGAATAAGTTGTATTTGGTAGCTCCATCTGTGGATGATCAGCGATGCTACAGCGTGTTAAAAGATTTTAATGAGAATGCAAAATCGATAAGCTGCGACGATGATGTTGTTGAATTTATTACTAGTATTGATGAATCAACAAGTATGGATGATATTGATGGAAGTATTAATAATTTAGTCATGTACGACGATGTGATGTTGGACAAACAATCAAATCCTGCCAGGATATTCTCACGCGGCAGACATAAAAATGTAGATGTGATTTATGTAACTCAACGATATATACAAATCCCAAAAGTGATCAGGGACAACTGTAACATTCTTGCGCTGTTCAACAGCGTTGACACACACACGTTACGAAATAAACATCAGACTTGGTGCAGCGGCGATATGGATATAAATAAGTTTAAACATTTCTTTAGTCGTGCTCAGGCAAAACCACATGGGTTTGTAACGCTAAATTTACATGATCCTCGAACACGGTATTGAGTCGGGTTAGATACAATTTTCAGCTAGAGAGCAGCAGAGGGGGCGACGACAACAGCACGCAGCAACAATGGCGACAATTATGTTTACAACGAAGCACCCTCGCGGTTTTATTTCGGCGTTTGGAAGTTGTAGGCGGCGCCCCTTCTGACGATGACAACAACAAAACGGCGACAACTGCGTTTACAATGAAGCGTCAACGCGGTTTTTTAAAGGGCTTATTTCGGCGTTTGGAGGCTTCTAAAAGTTGTGGGATGCTGCTTAAATTTCCAGGGTTTTTAAAGGACGAAATTAATTTTTTCAAGGTTCACCTATGACCATTACTGAATGGAATTAAAGAACATTTTAGATTGCAAAACATGCATTTTCTAAATCTAAAGATGTTTCTCTTTCAAGACTCGCCATAACATCTAAGTCAGAAAAGACGATCGTGTACAAAACCACAAAATGTATCACATGAAACAAGTTTGATTATATTTCTATAAATTGGCACGTAAAGTCATTTCAATGTACAGAACACAATTTCTAACATTATTTTGCTGACCTGCATTATGTTGCCAAGTGGTAACAACATAATGAATATAAATTAGTTTTGTTTCCTTTCAAACCTTTAAGTCGCGCATGTGTGTGTGTGTGTGTGTGTGTGTGTGTGTGTGTGTGTGCATCTTATAGAAAGCAAACATTTCCTATTAAAGTATATATAAAAAACAATAAATGCAAATAATTACAATCTTATATGGAACGAAAAAAATAAAATCCCAAACTAGATTTTTCAAAGAACCTAATCTCCTTTAGACGATCTGGTTAAAAATCCATCATTTTAAAAACATTTTCACAAGGGCTGATTTAAATTTTGACAAAAGACCTTCAAAAGTATATACTGTTGTACAAACAAGGACTGGATTTTATGTAAAATCAACATGTCTTCTTGTAATTCATTAAACCAGTTCCCAAGCCTGTATTGATACATGGGATCTTATCGTGTTTTAATATATAATACAAGGGACAACAATTTCTCATTTCAGCTCTGAGATTCAACAATTTGGACTACAAATTTGGCTTAAAACGAATAGAAGTCCATTTTTAATCAAGGTTTCCTGCGATTATTCTCACCCTATTTCTCATATTTGGGTATTTAGGTTGGGGTGTGGGGTCATTGCTAGTGCATATAGAAAATTTGGAATATGCCGCCACCATGCGTAGCGACATATGGTACTCGCTTACCAGTAGGCCTAGCAAATTTAAACTTATATCTACGCATACCTGCATGAAATCGAGAGAAAAGTGATTTATTTTCTCAAAAATGGCAATTATTATAAACGTTATATCTTTAATCCGCCGAGACTAGACGAAACTACGGCATAGATGAAACCTGACCCTGTACTCGCCATCTGCATTACTAGTCACATGACTTCACAAATCTCAAACGTTTTCTTTATTTTGTTTTTGTGGGGTTTAACGCAATTTTTCAGCACACGATTGGCTATACATGGCGGCCAGTATTAATGGTGGAGGAAGAACCCAGGAAAACTCCGGAAAGAACCACCGACCCTCGAGAAGCTACTGGCAAGCTTCCTCACATACCCACATTGGAAATCTCAAACGACGGCATTGGAAGTCCAAAAGTCACGTGATATCAACAACAAACTCCTTTTTAATGTTGTTGTAGAGAAATTCAATTATATTAAATAAAAAAGTGAGATACTTTTTGTAAAAACCAGCAATCTGGCCAATCTGATTTATCAAGCAGAGAGAACATGTCAACGTGGTAGTCACGTGATGCAACACAACTCCAGAAGTTGTTCTTGGAATATATAAAAATAGAGAATTTTGTGTTCTTTCGGTTTTGCATTTTTATTACAACCAGCATATGACTTTCATTTAATTTTGTTTTCTTTCTCTAGAAAATTTGAAAATGTGGGTTGTTAGATTTGTGAAATCATGAGACTAGCGATGCAAATAGCAAGTATCAGGTGACATTTCATCAACGCTGTATTTTTATCCTGTTTTTCTGCACATTAAAGGCAATGATTTTAATACTAATGATTTCTGAGAAATCGATTTCATGCATGTATCAATAGACCTAACAAAGTTTAAGTTTGCTCGGCCATTCGGTATGTGGCTGTGCTTTGCTACAACCATGTTGGCCTCTTGTGATGCTAGACTGGTTTTCATACCTTATATGTAATGAAAGATATGGATATCGAGTTGATTTTAAACATACAAGTCTACTAGACGAATCTAATCCACTCAGCATTTGGATTCACTCAGCATATATGTTTATTGCAAGCACCCAAATGATCCATACTGCACCCTCCGAATATTCTGGTTAGAACTTGATAAATTAAACACGATCAGTTTAGTTACGGCTCAGTCACATGATTGTTTTGGGCATCAATTGGTGGCGGAAAATTACCGAGTTTTCCGGACTTTTATCAATATTTGCAAAATTCAAGGACTTTTCACGGTCGGGATTTTTTTTATATTTCTCTCCACTTTTTCCTGACAGCGTGGGAACCCTGAATTAACAGATAGGTATAATACATCATAATTAATTAATCTTGGGAAAATCCACAAATAATCAATTACAGTAGTATGACTTTTCCACAAGGGCCCATACTCGCTTAGAAGTAGAGTCCAACTGCAAACATTGCAACATAGATCTGCTATCGCATAATGAGATCAAGGTCTTTGAGAATAGATACGGTAATAGACAACAAGGTATCTAAACAAAATTTTTCCATCAAAGAATACACCAAACCATTCTTATTCTATGAGGTAATACTACTGAATCTGTCTGAAAATAAAGTAATATACATAAGATTCATTGACCATGTTTTGTGGTTATCAAAACCTCAGTGATTTATAATGTAACATCATAATAAAATTATATAAAGAAAAACATGCCACAAAAACAAGATAAAATGTGGAAGTGTTATATTAAAAAATCATAACATAATTAAAGAGAACAAAGATATATACCATAAATACATCTTAAGTAGCTTACAAAAGAAATTTTTGGAAGCTTGTCTTCCTGTAAGCCAAAGGATGCAAAATAAAGTGGGAGATGATATCAAATTAGTTCCACAAAATGTAAGTGTAGTAAACATTAATGAAACGTTATCTGTTAAAAATGCACTTTCTCGAAAGAACTATGGACCTTTTTAAATTCTGAGATACCCTGCTTTACTCACCCCATAAATAACACATCATACTTTAATTAACTAAAGTTTCTGGAACTAAGCTTTTGAAAGGTAAGTTGAAAAACTGGATTATTTATTTTCCGTATTTAACTTGGAAACCAGTTAGTGATAATCTATATGCTGTGGGGTTTGACTTAGGTTTATATGAAATTGTCACAGCATCCATCCCAATCACTGCAAGATTTGTAAAGGTTTATATGAAATTGTCACATCATCCATACCATTCACTGCAAGATTTGTAAAAATAAGAAGACTACAAATGAAGCAATTTCTGAAAACTCAATTTAAATTTTGTGATATGTTTATCTTTGCTTAAGACAGACACATACTGGTATTATCACAAATTAGACTGGCTTTTGGTATGACTCAGAAAGGCTTTGATAATCTAAAGTTGCTGTTGTTAAAGGAACAGTCATACAAAGTTTGATTAACACTAACTCAATTTTTATAGAGAGATGAAACTGAAGGTATTTAAAGTCAGACAAGAGCTTGGGAAACTATCCGGAACTTGTTTCTTAATCAGAGATTGTCCCTACAAACATTCTTGCTCAATCTGATCAAAACTGGCTTTGACATTTTAAATTTGTTCAAAAACGGTTTTGCATCTGGTTGCCATGGAAGCCACTCCAGGCATTAATGTCACACAGTATATCCTAAGAAACATTCCTGCAAGGTTTGATCGAAATATATTCTGCAAACGTCAAAAACATGTTTTACACAAGGTTGTGACATAAACTACTCCAATGCAAGGGAAGCCACTTTGACATAATTTGGGCAGAGCATATCCTAAACATTTATATGAAGTTTAATGAAAATCAGTGGTGCACAATTTTATCTTAGAAGTCTAAATTAGAAAGCAGTAATGGGCTGATAATAGAAGCAGGACCAAGAAGTAAAATAAAATGACAGCCTTTTAATATACAGTGTACACTGGTATAGTCATGCAGAATCCACCTTACATAGGTTCTGTCCACCTAAAAATGAGTCCATGAAGCACCATATTTTGAATGCACATTGTATTTATACATGTACACCTAAGAAAAGAAAAGAAACTCAAACCGTGCACAACCTTTGGTCCTGTGATCAAGAAATATATATATTCATTCACTCCAAAAAAGGGAAACATTTCAAAGGCTTTAGAATTATAAGGCAAAACAAAACTGTACTTACAACTTCACTAATATAGTGTACAGTTATTTATTCTTTAACACGTATTTTAATGATATTAACAAGATATCTTTACTTAAGTCATGCAACACTAATAAAAGACCTTCATACAGTTGTCTGCCTTGCCTGTGCAAACAAACCAGAAAACATCTTCAGTAGCTAATGTTCTGATATGATAACACTATCTACACCTTAGCATATCAAGCAGGTATTTCTGTGCTTCGAGTCTTTGAATCTCATTGTGAACACTGTTCATAAATGATCAAGACAATGGGACCACATAACTTGAATGGGCTCATAAATAAGCAATTTTCCACTGCCAGTTTGTGTTTGTACAAATGTCTTTCAATCGAATACACCTGCAACAATAGCTTTCCTCTTGTATGTAGTCAAACTTTCGATGCTGAACTTACAAATTATCCCTTCTGAAGTCAACTGCATCCAACATTTTTGACCAATGTACAATTCACAGCTGTTACATGCTATTGGTTAGTTGGCATTACATACTAAGAGAGGCAACTCATGAAATCCAATAGATGTTGCTAGGACAAAGCACTAAAATATCTGTTTGAGCTGCCAAGGTGTAGATAGGTTATCATATTTGAACCCTGCCTAGTGAAGATGACCAGAAAATGTAATTAGAGTTAACTGTATTTTCTTTAGGATTTATTTATTTTTATTTATTTAATTTTAAATGTCATCTTTAAGATTTTCATACTTTTATCAAACACTACTTTAGATAACATACATTATTATACTATTTACAACTATACTAATGTTGATAAGCTTTTCAAATAGAGCACATACATTCTTCTTATGAATATGTACACTCGTAAATATATCAAATCAAACAGATATGCAAATATTCAACAGTTTAAACTTTCAAGTCTATCAATATCTTAACAAAATTTATTTTCAACAGCTTGCGTTTTAATCATGCAGTGGGTGGAACATGGTTCCTCCTTCAACAATATGATTATCAAGAAGAAAACAAACCCTACAAATTACACAAATCATAACCTTGTTGAGTGAAACCTCTTGTGTCACTCCAAGAGATTTCAATCAAATGAAGATTGGTCGAAAGTCTTGAGTATTTCTTCCTAATGCCAAAAAAGAGCTGGGGCTCCAGACTGAGCTTTTGTGTTAAAATTTTGAGACAAGTGTATCCAGGTTCAGTGGAACCCCGCTATAACGCGATAATTGGGGTCCACAAAAGTGGATCGCGTTAATATCGGGGTCACGTTAAGGCGGGGTTTTACAGTATTTTACTTTTTTGAGAGAACAACTCATTGGCAAATATACGTGTATTCATGTCTACGGTATATGATGAATAGGGTATCAACACCGTTTAACATCGTGCCGTCGTGGCATTCAGTTCATCTATAATGCATGTAATTCCATTGAAAAATTGCACACAGATTTACAATATTCAATATTATTTCCCCTGATCATTGTATCTGAATTATCAACACCGTTTACTTGCCGTCTGATATCACTGTGCGAGCTGTAATTGTATAATGTTGTGGCAGTATTCGAGTAAACACCCAAAACAATTTACCGTAGACAGAAAAGATAATCATCGTTGTCATACACGCGATAACGTGATGCTGACCTGTCTTGAGTGTAATCGAAGTAGAGGCGCTGGCGCCTTGGGTGCTAGTTAAGTGATCGGGGTGGTAATTGTGTGTCCTCGGGAATTACTTGTAATTGTTCACGTGTGAATCCACGTTGAGGAGCAGTCGAATCCAGCATGTAGATTGCTGGTCTACCAGTGGATCTAGTTATGTTAGATATCTTGTGTGCGGTAATACTCCAGATAGGATCAGTCGCTCTTTTTTTTACCACCTTCAAGTTCACCTGGTTCATATAAATATCTCACAGTGACACTACCCAGTATTGGCTGCGCTGAGAAACCACGTCGTTGTACAGGTACATGTTTTTTAGTGACAGCGATGGCAGGTTTCATGTTGGTTGTTCGAGTAATTTCATTATTTAGCGCAGCTATCACGCTTGGTAATCTTGCAACCCATTCACGAGATCTCTTATCCTGAATGAATTCCTTCGCGTATTGATATCCAAATAACCGCTCAGCAAGTGTTCGATTAAATCGCTCAACAATTGCCTGATCACGATGAATTGCACTATGTCCTCGCCTGATGGCGACATTATGTTGCTTCATCAACGACGATACTGCGCCTTGAAATTCTTTACCAGGATCAACTTGTAGCAGCTGTGGCCATCGTAGAGGCTCTCGTTGATAAATTCGTTCAAGCGCAGAAGCAACCTCAGATGCTGTTTTAGTCGCTAACGGTTCCGCATCTTTGTATCTACTTGCAATATCAACTACAGTTAACGCGTACTTGTACGTTCGGCGACGAATGGTATCATGTGGCAGAAATAATATAGCAGCCTGATGAACTTCATTTGGCACAACATCGAAATGTGCAAAGTGAATTTGTTTAGGCGGTGGTTGGTAAATTTGCCATATTGCCTGTTTGGATAACCAATTCTTAGCAGTATCACGTGTGACTTTTGCTGCGTTGGCAAGCTTGCCGATTGCTGCGCTACCTCTCCAGTATCCTCTTGGGGAATAATAAATCGACTCCATTATAATTAATTACCAGTGCCTAATACAAGCTTAGATTTCATCGCAGATTTTATTAACCAGCTAGCTAACTTTTCTTTGAAAGATTTATCAGTGATGGCATTTAACGCGTGAATTTCACATGCGCGAGATGCCTATCTTGTAGATCCTTACTTCGGTAAGCTACATCATGGACATGGCATGCTTTATCGATAGCAATTATCGGGTACTCACCTGGATTGGGTTGATTTAAGGCATCAAGCCTGATATCAAGTCGGGTTCCAGGACCACAGTAATTATATCCTGGAAGATGTTTTTCTCCTGGGTATTTAGCCCACGGAGTTCCTGGTAATTTTCCTAACTTGGCCGCGATATCACCTCTTTTTTTTTGTTTAATTGACTTTGGTTTCGGCGCTCCACCTGACGGAATTAATTTTTAACTTTTTTGTGCCGCATCGTTCACACTTGCCTGTAAGCGCTTGTCGATTATTTTTTGTTGTAGTGGATGTTATGTTTGCAGTTGGGGTACGTGCTCTACATTTCACACAATATAAATCCATATTATTTTATAATATATCTAATGGAGATCACTGACTTTTCTGCTACAAAACGACGAGAGCCAATCAAACATAACTCGGTGCTACCAAATTCAATTCGAATGATTATTATAGGCCCATCTGGAAGTGGTAAGACGCAGTTGTTACTTAATTTAATAATGAAGTGGATGAAGTGGAATAAGTTGTATTTGGTAGCTCCATCTGTGGATGATCAGCGATGCTACAGCGTGTTAAAAGATTTTAATGAGAATGCAAAATCGATAAGCTGCGACGATGATGTTGTTGAATTTATTACTAGTATTGATGAATCAACAAGTATGGATGATATTGATGGAAGTATTAATAATTTAGTCATGTACGACGATGTGATGTTGGACAAACAATCAAATCCTGCCAGGATATTCTCACGCGGCAGACATAAAAATGTAGATGTGATTTATGTAACTCAACGATATATACAAATCCCAAAAGTGATCAGGGACAACTGTAACATTCTTGCGCTGTTCAACAGCGTTGACACACACACGTTACGAAATAAACATCAGACTTGGTGCAGCGGCGATATGGATATAAATAAGTTTAAACATTTCTTTAGTCGTGCTCAGGCAAAACCACATGGGTTTGTAACGCTAAATTTACATGATCCTCGAACACGGTATTGAGTCGGGTTAGATACAATTTTCAGCTAGAGAGCAGCAGAGGGGGCGACGACAACAGCACGCAGCAACAATGGCGACAATTATGTTTACAACGAAGCACCCTCGCGGTTTTATTTCGGCGTTTGGAAGTTGTAGGCGGCGCCCCTTCTGACGATGACAACAACAAAACGGCGACAACTGCGTTTACAATGAAGCGTCAACGCGGTTTTTTAAAGGGCTTATTTCGGCGTTTGGAGGCTTCTAAAAGTTGTGGGATGCTGCTTAAATTTCCAGGGTTTTTAAAGGACGAAATTAATTTTTTCAAGGTTCACCTATGACCATTACTGAATGGAATTAAAGAACATTTTAGATTGCAAAACATGCATTTTCTAAATCTAAAGATGTTTCTCTTTCAAGACTCGCCATAACATCTAAGTCAGAAAAGACGATCGTGTACAAAACCACAAAATGTATCACATGAAACAAGTTTGATTATATTTCTATAAATTGGCACGTAAAGTCATTTCAATGTACAGAACACAATTTCTAACATTATTTTGCTGACCTGCATTATGTTGCCAAGTGGTAACAACATAATGAATATAAATTAGTTTTGTTTCCTTTCAAACCTTTAAGTCGCGCATGTGTGTGTGTGTGTGTGTGTGTGTGTGTGTGTGTGTGTGCATCTTATAGAAAGCAAACATTTCCTATTAAAGTATATATAAAAAACAATAAATGCAAATAATTACAATCTTATATGGAACGAAAAAAATAAAATCCCAAACTAGATTTTTCAAAGAACCTAATCTCCTTTAGACGATCTGGTTAAAAATCCATCATTTTAAAAACATTTTCACAAGGGCTGATTTAAATTTTGACAAAAGACCTTCAAAAGTATATACTGTTGTACAAACAAGGACTGGATTTTATGTAAAATCAACATGTCTTCTTGTAATTCATTAAACCAGTTCCCAAGCCTGTATTGATACATGGGATCTTATCGTGTTTTAATATATAATACAAGGGACAACAATTTCTCATTTCAGCTCTGAGATTCAACAATTTGGACTACAAATTTGGCTTAAAACGAATAGAAGTCCATTTTTAATCAAGGTTTCCTGCGATTATTCTCACCCTATTTCTCATATTTGGGTATTTAGGTTGGGGTGTGGGGTCATTGCTAGTGCATATAGAAAATTTGGAATATGCCGCCACCATGCGTAGCGACATATGGTACTCGCTTACCAGTAGGCCTAGCAAATTTAAACTTATATCTACGCATACCTGCATGAAATCGAGAGAAAAGTGATTTATTTTCTCAAAAATGGCAATTATTATAAACGTTATATCTTTAATCCGCCGAGACTAGACGAAACTACGGCATAGATGAAACCTGACCCTGTACTCGCCATCTGCATTACTAGTCACATGACTTCACAAATCTCAAACGTTTTCTTTATTTTGTTTTTGTGGGGTTTAACGCAATTTTTCAGCACACGATTGGCTATACATGGCGGCCAGTATTAATGGTGGAGGAAGAACCCAGGAAAACTCCGGAAAGAACCACCGACCCTCGAGAAGCTACTGGCAAGCTTCCTCACATACCCACATTGGAAATCTCAAACGACGGCATTGGAAGTCCAAAAGTCACGTGATATCAACAACAAACTCCTTTTTAATGTTGTTGTAGAGAAATTCAATTATATTAAATAAAAAAGTGAGATACTTTTTGTAAAAACCAGCAATCTGGCCAATCTGATTTATCAAGCAGAGAGAACATGTCAACGTGGTAGTCACGTGATGCAACACAACTCCAGAAGTTGTTCTTGGAATATATAAAAATAGAGAATTTTGTGTTCTTTCGGTTTTGCATTTTTATTACAACCAGCATATGACTTTCATTTAATTTTGTTTTCTTTCTCTAGAAAATTTGAAAATGTGGGTTGTTAGATTTGTGAAATCATGAGACTAGCGATGCAAATAGCAAGTATCAGGTGACATTTCATCAACGCTGTATTTTTATCCTGTTTTTCTGCACATTAAAGGCAATGATTTTAATACTAATGATTTCTGAGAAATCGATTTCATGCATGTATCAATAGACCTAACAAAGTTTAAGTTTGCTCGGCCATTCGGTATGTGGCTGTGCTTTGCTACAACCATGTTGGCCTCTTGTGATGCTAGACTGGTTTTCATACCTTATATGTAATGAAAGATATGGATATCGAGTTGATTTTAAACATACAAGTCTACTAGACGAATCTAATCCACTCAGCATTTGGATTCACTCAGCATATATGTTTATTGCAAGCACCCAAATGATCCATACTGCACCCTCCGAATATTCTGGTTAGAACTTGATAAATTAAACACGATCAGTTTAGTTACGGCTCAGTCACATGATTGTTTTGGGCATCAATTGGTGGCGGAAAATTACCGAGTTTTCCGGACTTTTATCAATATTTGCAAAATTCAAGGACTTTTCACGGTCGGGATTTTTTTTATATTTCTCTCCACTTTTTCCTGACAGCGTGGGAACCCTGAATTAACAGATAGGTATAATACATCATAATTAATTAATCTTGGGAAAATCCACAAATAATCAATTACAGTAGTATGACTTTTCCACAAGGGCCCATACTCGCTTAGAAGTAGAGTCCAACTGCAAACATTGCAACATAGATCTGCTATCGCATAATGAGATCAAGGTCTTTGAGAATAGATACGGTAATAGACAACAAGGTATCTAAACAAAATTTTTCCATCAAAGAATACACCAAACCATTCTTATTCTATGAGGTAATACTACTGAATCTGTCTGAAAATAAAGTAATATACATAAGATTCATTGACCATGTTTTGTGGTTATCAAAACCTCAGTGATTTATAATGTAACATCATAATAAAATTATATAAAGAAAAACATGCCACAAAAACAAGATAAAATGTGGAAGTGTTATATTAAAAAATCATAACATAATTAAAGAGAACAAAGATATATACCATAAATACATCTTAAGTAGCTTACAAAAGAAATTTTTGGAAGCTTGTCTTCCTGTAAGCCAAAGGATGCAAAATAAAGTGGGAGATGATATCAAATTAGTTCCACAAAATGTAAGTGTAGTAAACATTAATGAAACGTTATCTGTTAAAAATGCACTTTCTCGAAAGAACTATGGACCTTTTTAAATTCTGAGATACCCTGCTTTACTCACCCCATAAATAACACATCATACTTTAATTAACTAAAGTTTCTGGAACTAAGCTTTTGAAAGGTAAGTTGAAAAACTGGATTATTTATTTTCCGTATTTAACTTGGAAACCAGTTAGTGATAATCTATATGCTGTGGGGTTTGACTTAGGTTTATATGAAATTGTCACAGCATCCATCCCAATCACTGCAAGATTTGTAAAGGTTTATATGAAATTGTCACATCATCCATACCATTCACTGCAAGATTTGTAAAAATAAGAAGACTACAAATGAAGCAATTTCTGAAAACTCAATTTAAATTTTGTGATATGTTTATCTTTGCTTAAGACAGACACATACTGGTATTATCACAAATTAGACTGGCTTTTGGTATGACTCAGAAAGGCTTTGATAATCTAAAGTTGCTGTTGTTAAAGGAACAGTCATACAAAGTTTGATTAACACTAACTCAATTTTTATAGAGAGATGAAACTGAAGGTATTTAAAGTCAGACAAGAGCTTGGGAAACTATCCGGAACTTGTTTCTTAATCAGAGATTGTCCCTACAAACATTCTTGCTCAATCTGATCAAAACTGGCTTTGACATTTTAAATTTGTTCAAAAACGGTTTTGCATCTGGTTGCCATGGAAGCCACTCCAGGCATTAATGTCACACAGTATATCCTAAGAAACATTCCTGCAAGGTTTGATCGAAATATATTCTGCAAACGTCAAAAACATGTTTTACACAAGGTTGTGACATAAACTACTCCAATGCAAGGGAAGCCACTTTGACATAATTTGGGCAGAGCATATCCTAAACATTTATATGAAGTTTAATGAAAATCAGTGGTGCACAATTTTATCTTAGAAGTCTAAATTAGAAAGCAGTAATGGGCTGATAATAGAAGCAGGACCAAGAAGTAAAATAAAATGACAGCCTTTTAATATACAGTGTACACTGGTATAGTCATGCAGAATCCACCTTACATAGGTTCCGTCCACCTAAAAATGAGTCCATGAAGCACCATATTTTGAATGCACATTGTATTTATACATGTACACCTAAGAAAAGAAAAGAAACTCAAACCGTGCACAACCTTTGGTCCTGTGATCAAGAAATATATATATTCATTCACTCCAAAAAAGGGAAACATTTCAAAGGCTTTAGAATTATAAGGCAAAACAAAACTGTACTTACAACTTCACTAATATAGTGTACAGTTATTTATTCTTTAACACGTATTTTAATGATATTAACAAGATATCTTTACTTAAGTCATGCAACACTAATAAAAGACCTTCATACAGTTGTCTGCCTTGCCTGTGCAAACAAACCAGAAAACATCTTCAGTAGCTAATGTTCTGATATGATAACACTATCTACACCTTAGCATATCAAGCAGGTATTTCTGTGCTTCGAGTCTTTGAATCTCATTGTGAACACTGTTCATAAATGATCAAGACAATGGGACCACATAACTTGAATGGGCTCATAAATAAGCAATTTTCCACTGCCAGTTTGCGTTTGTACAAATGTCTTTCAATCGAATACACCTGCAACAATAGCTTTCCTCTTGTATGTAGTCAAACTTTCGATGCTGAACTTACAAAGTATCCCTTCTGAAGTCAACTGCATCCAACATTTTTGACCAATGTACAATTCAAATGCTGTTACATGCTATTGGTTAGTTGGCATTACATACTAAGAGAGGCAACTCATGAAATCCAATAGATGTTGCTAGGACAAAGCACTAAAATATCTGTTTGAGCTGCCAAGGTGTAGATAGGTTATCATATTTGAACCCTGCCTAGTGAAGATGACCAGAAAATGTAATTAGAGTTAACTGTATTTTCTTTAGGATTTATTTATTTTTATTTATTTAATTTTAAATGTCATCTTTAAGATTTTCATACTTTTATCAAACACTACTTTAGATAACATACATTATTATACTATTTACAACTATACTAATGTTGATAAGCTTTTCAAATAGAGCACATACATTCTTCTTATGAATATGTACACTCGTAAATATATCAAATCAAACAGATATGCAAATATTCAACAGTTTAAACTTTCAAGTCTATCAATATCTTAACAAAATTTATTTTCAACAGCTTGCGTTTTAATCATGCAGTGGGTGGAACATGGTTCCTCCTTCAACAATATGATTATCAAGGAGAAAACAAACCCTACAAATTACACAAATCATAACCTTGTTGAGTGAAACCTCTTGTGTCACTCCAAGAGATTTCAATCAAATGAAGATTGGTCGAAAGTCTTGAGTATTTCTTCCTAATGCCAAAAAAGAGCTGGGGCTCCAGACTGAGCTTTTGTGTTAAAATTTTGAGACAAGTGTATCCAGGTTCAGTGGAACCCCGCTATAACGCGATAATTGGGGTCCACAAAAGTGGATCGCGTTAATATCGGGGTCACGTTAAGGCGGGGTTTTACAGTATTTTACTTTTTTGAGAGAACAACTCATTGGCAAATATACGTGTATTCATGTCTACGGTATATGATGAATAGGGTATCAACACCGTTTAACATCGTGCCGTCGTGGCATTCAGTTCATCTATAATGCATGTAATTCCATTGAAAAATTGCACACAGATTTACAATATTCAATATTATTTCCCCTGATCATTGTATCTGAATTATCAACACCGTTTACTTGCCGTCTGATATCACTGTGCGAGCTGTAATTGTATAATGTTGTGGCAGTATTCGAGTAAACACCCAAAACAATTTACCGTAGACAGAAAAGATAATCATCGTTGTCATACACGCGATAACGTGATGCTGACCTGTCTTGAGTGTAATCGAAGTAGAGGCGCTGGCGCCTTGGGTGCTAGTTAAGTGATCGGGGTGGTAATTGTGTGTCCTCGGGAATTACTTGTAATTGTTCACGTGTGAATCCACGTTGAGGAGCAGTCGAATCCAGCATGTAGATTGCTGGTCTACCAGTGGATCTAGTTATGTTAGATATCTTGTGTGCGGTAATACTCCAGATAGGATCAGTCGCTCTTTTTTTTACCACCTTCAAGTTCACCTGGTTCATATAAATATCTCACAGTGACACTACCCAGTATTGGCTGCGCTGAGAAACCACGTCGTTGTACAGGTACATGTTTTTTAGTGACAGCGATGGCAGGTTTCATGTTGGTTGTTCGAGTAATTTCATTATTTAGCGCAGCTATCACGCTTGGTAATCTTGCAACCCATTCACGAGATCTCTTATCCTGAATGAATTCCTTCGCGTATTGATATCCAAATAACCGCTCAGCAAGTGTTCGATTAAATCGCTCAACAATTGCCTGATCACGATGAATTGCACTATGTCCTCGCCTGATGGCGACATTATGTTGCTTCATCAACGACGATACTGCGCCTTGAAATTCTTTACCAGGATCAACTTGTAGCAGCTGTGGCCATCGTAGAGGCTCTCGTTGATAAATTCGTTCAAGCGCAGAAGCAACCTCAGATGCTGTTTTAGTCGCTAACGGTTCCGCATCTTTGTATCTACTTGCAATATCAACTACAGTTAACGCGTACTTGTACGTTCGGCGACGAATGGTATCATGTGGCAGAAATAATATAGCAGCCTGATGAACTTCATTTGGCACAACATCGAAATGTGCAAAGTGAATTTGTTTAGGCGGTGGTTGGTAAATTTGCCATATTGCCTGTTTGGATAACCAATTCTTAGCAGTATCACGTGTGACTTTTGCTGCGTTGGCAAGCTTGCCGATTGCTGCGCTACCTCTCCAGTATCCTCTTGGGGAATAATAAATCGACTCCATTATAATTAATTACCAGTGCCTAATACAAGCTTAGATTTCATCGCAGATTTTATTAACCAGCTAGCTAACTTTTCTTTGAAAGATTTATCAGTGATGGCATTTAACGCGTGAATTTCACATGCGCGAGATGCCTATCTTGTAGATCCTTACTTCGGTAAGCTACATCATGGACATGGCATGCTTTATCGATAGCAATTATCGGGTACTCACCTGGATT
The DNA here is from genome assembly GCA_028554795.2 of Sinohyriopsis cumingii. Classification (NCBI taxonomy): domain Eukaryota; kingdom Metazoa; phylum Mollusca; class Bivalvia; order Unionida; family Unionidae; genus Sinohyriopsis; species Sinohyriopsis cumingii. The sequence continues at coordinate 85,347,268 of CM068839.1, forward strand.
GGGTTGATTTAAGGCATCAAGCCTGATATCAAGTCGGGTTCCAGGACCACAGTAATTATATCCTGGAAGATGTTTTTCTCCTGGGTATTTAGCCCACGGAGTTCCTGGTAATTTTCCTAACTTGGCCGCGATATCACCTCTTTTTTTTGTTTAATTGACTTTGGTTTCGGCGCTCCACCTGACGGAATTAATTTTTAACTTTTTTGTGCCGCATCGTTCACACTTGCCTGTAAGCGCTTGTCGATTATTTTTTGTTGTAGTGGATGTTATGTTTGCAGTTGGGGTACGTGCTCTACATTTCACACAATATAAATCCATATTATTTTATAATATATCTAATGGAGATCACTGACTTTTCTGCTACAAAACGACGAGAGCCAATCAAACATAACTCGGTGCTACCAAATTCAATTCGAATGATTATTATAGGCCCATCTGGAAGTGGTAAGACGCAGTTGTTACTTAATTTAATAATGAAGTGGATGAAGTGGAATAAGTTGTATTTGGTAGCTCCATCTGTGGATGATCAGCGATGCTACAGCGTGTTAAAAGATTTTAATGAGAATGCAAAATCGATAAGCTGCGACGATGATGTTGTTGAATTTATTACTAGTATTGATGAATCAACAAGTATGGATGATATTGATGGAAGTATTAATAATTTAGTCATGTACGACGATGTGATGTTGGACAAACAATCAAATCCTGCCAGGATATTCTCACGCGGCAGACATAAAAATGTAGATGTGATTTATGTAACTCAACGATATATACAAATCCCAAAAGTGATCAGGGACAACTGTAACATTCTTGCGCTGTTCAACAGCGTTGACACACACACGTTACGAAATAAACATCAGACTTGGTGCAGCGGCGATATGGATATAAATAAGTTTAAACATTTCTTTAGTCGTGCTCAGGCAAAACCACATGGGTTTGTAACGCTAAATTTACATGATCCTCGAACACGGTATTGAGTCGGGTTAGATACAATTTTCAGCTAGAGAGCAGCAGAGGGGGCGACGACAACAGCACGCAGCAACAATGGCGACAATTATGTTTACAACGAAGCACCCTCGCGGTTTTATTTCGGCGTTTGGAAGTTGTAGGCGGCGCCCCTTTTGACGATGACAACAACAAAACGGCGACAACTGCGTTTACAATGAAGCGTCAACGCGGTTTTTTAAAGGGCTTATTTCGGCGTTTGGAGGCTTCTAAAAGTTGTGGGATGCTGCTTAAATTTCCAGGGTTTTTAAAGGACGAAATTAATTTTTTCAAGGTTCACCTATGACCATTACTGAATGGAATTAAAGAACATTTTAGATTGCAAAACATGCATTTTCTAAATCTAAAGATGTTTCTCTTTCAAGACTCGCCATAACATCTAAGTCAGAAAAGACGATCGTGTACAAAACCACAAAATGTATCACATGAAACAAGTTTGATTATATTTCTATAAATTGGCACGTAAAGTCATTTCAATGTACAGAACACAATTTCTAACATTATTTTGCTGACCTGCATTATGTTGCCAAGTGGTAACAACATAATGAATATAAATTAGTTTTGTTTCCTTTCAAACCTTTAAGTCGCGCATGTGTGTGTGTGTGTGTGTGTGTGTGTGTGTGTGTGTGTGTGCATCTTATAGAAAGCAAACATTTCCTATTAAAGTATATATAAAAAACAATAAATGCAAATAATTACAATCTTATATGGAACGAAAAAAATAAAATCCCAAACTAGATTTTTCAAAGAACCTAATCTCCTTTAGACGATCTGGTTAAAAATCCATCATTTTAAAAACATTTTCACAAGGGCTGATTTAAATTTTGACAAAAGACCTTCAAAAGTATATACTGTTGTACAAACAAGGACTGGATTTTATGTAAAATCAACATGTCTTCTTGTAATTCATTAAACCAGTTCCCAAGCCTGTATTGATACATGGGATCTTATCGTGTTTTAATATATAATACAAGGGACAACAATTTCTCATTTCAGCTCTGAGATTCAACAATTTGGACTACAAATTTGGCTTAAAACGAATAGAAGTCCATTTTTAATCAAGGTTTCCTGCGATTATTCTCACCCTATTTCTCATATTTGGGTATTTAGGTTGGGGTGTGGGGTCATTGCTAGTGCATATAGAAAATTTGGAATATGCCGCCACCATGCGTAGCGACATATGGTACTCGCTTACCAGTAGGCCTAGCAAATTTAAACTTATATCTACGCATACCTGCATGAAATCGAGAGAAAAGTGATTTATTTTCTCAAAAATGGCAATTATTATAAACGTTATATCTTTAATCCGCCGAGACTAGACGAAACTACGGCATAGATGAAACCTGACCCTGTACTCGCCATCTGCATTACTAGTCACATGACTTCACAAATCTCAAACGTTTTCTTTATTTTGTTTTTGTGGGGTTTAACGCAATTTTTCAGCACACGATTGGCTATACATGGCGGCCAGTATTAATGGTGGAGGAAGAACCCAGGAAAACTCCGGAAAGAACCACCGACCCTCGAGAAGCTACTGGCAAGCTTCCTCACATACCCACATTGGAAATCTCAAACGACGGCATTGGAAGTCCAAAAGTCACGTGATATCAACAACAAACTCCTTTTTAATGTTGTTGTAGAGAAATTCAATTATATTAAATAAAAAAGTGAGATACTTTTTGTAAAAACCAGCAATCTGGCCAATCTGATTTATCAAGCAGAGAGAACATGTCAACGTGGTAGTCACGTGATGCAACACAACTCCAGAAGTTGTTCTTGGAATATATAAAAATAGAGAATTTTGTGTTCTTTCGGTTTTGCATTTTTATTACAACCAGCATATGACTTTCATTTAATTTTGTTTTCTTTCTCTAGAAAATTTGAAAATGTGGGTTGTTAGATTTGTGAAATCATGAGACTAGCGATGCAAATAGCAAGTATCAGGTGACATTTCATCAACGCTGTATTTTTATCCTGTTTTTCTGCACATTAAAGGCAATGATTTTAATACTAATGATTTCTGAGAAATCGATTTCATGCATGTATCAATAGACCTAACAAAGTTTAAGTTTGCTCGGCCATTCGGTATGTGGCTGTGCTTTGCTACAACCATGTTGGCCTCTTGTGATGCTAGACTGGTTTTCATACCTTATATGTAATGAAAGATATGGATATCGAGTTGATTTTAAACATACAAGTCTACTAGACGAATCTAATCCACTCAGCATTTGGATTCACTCAGCATATATGTTTATTGCAAGCACCCAAATGATCCATACTGCACCCTCCGAATATTCTGGTTAGAACTTGATAAATTAAACACGATCAGTTTAGTTACGGCTCAGTCACATGATTGTTTTGGGCATCAATTGGTGGCGGAAAATTACCGAGTTTTCCGGACTTTTATCAATATTTGCAAAATTCAAGGACTTTTCACGGTCGGGATTTTTTTTATATTTCTCTCCACTTTTTCCTGACAGCGTGGGAACCCTGAATTAACAGATAGGTATAATACATCATAATTAATTAATCTTGGGAAAATCCACAAATAATCAATTACAGTAGTATGACTTTTCCACAAGGGCCCATACTCGCTTAGAAGTAGAGTCCAACTGCAAACATTGCAACATAGATCTGCTATCGCATAATGAGATCAAGGTCTTTGAGAATAGATACGGTAATAGACAACAAGGTATCTAAACAAAATTTTTCCATCAAAGAATACACCAAACCATTCTTATTCTATGAGGTAATACTACTGAATCTGTCTGAAAATAAAGTAATATACATAAGATTCATTGACCATGTTTTGTGGTTATCAAAACCTCAGTGATTTATAATGTAACATCATAATAAAATTATATAAAGAAAAACATGCCACAAAAACAAGATAAAATGTGGAAGTGTTATATTAAAAAATCATAACATAATTAAAGAGAACAAAGATATATACCATAAATACATCTTAAGTAGCTTACAAAAGAAATTTTTGGAAGCTTGTCTTCCTGTAAGCCAAAGGATGCAAAATAAAGTGGGAGATGATATCAAATTAGTTCCACAAAATGTAAGTGTAGTAAACATTAATGAAACGTTATCTGTTAAAAATGCACTTTCTCGAAAGAACTATGGACCTTTTTAAATTCTGAGATACCCTGCTTTACTCACCCCATAAATAACACATCATACTTTAATTAACTAAAGTTTCTGGAACTAAGCTTTTGAAAGGTAAGTTGAAAAACTGGATTATTTATTTTCCGTATTTAACTTGGAAACCAGTTAGTGATAATCTATATGCTGTGGGGTTTGACTTAGGTTTATATGAAATTGTCACAGCATCCATCCCAATCACTGCAAGATTTGTAAAGGTTTATATGAAATTGTCACATCATCCATACCATTCACTGCAAGATTTGTAAAAATAAGAAGACTACAAATGAAGCAATTTCTGAAAACTCAATTTAAATTTTGTGATATGTTTATCTTTGCTTAAGACAGACACATACTGGTATTATCACAAATTAGACTGGCTTTTGGTATGACTCAGAAAGGCTTTGATAATCTAAAGTTGCTGTTGTTAAAGGAACAGTCATACAAAGTTTGATTAACACTAACTCAATTTTTATAGAGAGATGAAACTGAAGGTATTTAAAGTCAGACAAGAGCTTGGGAAACTATCCGGAACTTGTTTCTTAATCAGAGATTGTCCCTACAAACATTCTTGCTCAATCTGATCAAAACTGGCTTTGACATTTTAAATTTGTTCAAAAACGGTTTTGCATCTGGTTGCCATGGAAGCCACTCCAGGCATTAATGTCACACAGTATATCCTAAGAAACATTCCTGCAAGGTTTGATCGAAATATATTCTGCAAACGTCAAAAACATGTTTTACACAAGGTTGTGACATAAACTACTCCAATGCAAGGGAAGCCACTTTGACATAATTTGGGCAGAGCATATCCTAAACATTTATATGAAGTTTAATGAAAATCAGTGGTGCACAATTTTATCTTAGAAGTCTAAATTAGAAAGCAGTAATGGGCTGATAATAGAAGCAGGACCAAGAAGTAAAATAAAATGACAGCCTTTTAATATACAGTGTACACTGGTATAGTCATGCAGAATCCACCTTACATAGGTTCTGTCCACCTAAAAATGAGTCCATGAAGCACCATATTTTGAATGCACATTGTATTTATACATGTACACCTAAGAAAAGAAAAGAAACTCAAACCGTGCACAACCTTTGGTCCTGTGATCAAGAAATATATATATTCATTCACTCCAAAAAAGGGAAACATTTCAAAGGCTTTAGAATTATAAGGCAAAACAAAACTGTACTTACAACTTCACTAATATAGTGTACAGTTATTTATTCTTTAACACGTATTTTAATGATATTAACAAGATATCTTTACTTAAGTCATGCAACACTAATAAAAGACCTTCATACAGTTGTCTGCCTTGCCTGTGCAAACAAACCAGAAAACATCTTCAGTAGCTAATGTTCTGATATGATAACACTATCTACACCTTAGCATATCAAGCAGGTATTTCTGTGCTTCGAGTCTTTGAATCTCATTGTGAACACTGTTCATAAATGATCAAGACAATGGGACCACATAACTTGAATGGGCTCATAAATAAGCAATTTTCCACTGCCAGTTTGTGTTTGTACAAATGTCTTTCAATCGAATACACCTGCAACAATAGCTTTCCTCTTGTATGTAGTCAAACTTTCGATGCTGAACTTACAAAGTATCCCTTCTGAAGTCAACTGCATCCAACATTTTTGACCAATGTACAATTCACAGCTGTTACATGCTATTGGTTAGTTGGCATTACATACTAAGAGAGGCAACTCATGAAATCCAATAGATGTTGCTAGGACAAAGCACTAAAATATCTGTTTGAGCTGCCAAGGTGTAGATAGGTTATCATATTTGAACCCTGCCTAGTGAAGATGACCAGAAAATGTAATTAGAGTTAACTGTATTTTCTTTAGGATTTATTTATTTTTATTTATTTAATTTTAAATGTCATCTTTAAGATTTTCATACTTTTATCAAACACTACTTTAGATAACATACATTATTATACTATTTACAACTATACTAATGTTGATAAGCTTTTCAAATAGAGCACATACATTCTTCTTATGAATATGTACACTCGTAAATATATCAAATCAAACAGATATGCAAATATTCAACAGTTTAAACTTTCAAGTCTATCAATATCTTAACAAAATTTATTTTCAACAGCTTGCGTTTTAATCATGCAGTGGGTGGAACATGGTTCCTCCTTCAACAATATGATTATCAAGGAGAAAACAAACCCTACAAATTACACAAATCATAACCTTGTTGAGTGAAACCTCTTGTGTCACTCCAAGAGATTTCAATCAAATGAAGATTGGTCGAAAGTCTTGAGTATTTCTTCCTAATGCCAAAAAAGAGCTGGGGCTCCAGACTGAGCTTTTGTGTTAAAATTTTGAGACAAGTGTATCCAGGTTCAGTGGAACCCCGCTATAACGCGATAATTGGGGTCCACAAAAGTGGATCGCGTTAATATCGGGGTCACGTTAAGGCGGGGTTTTACAGTATTTTACTTTTTTGAGAGAACAACTCATTGGCAAATATACGTGTATTCATGTCTACGGTATATGATGAATAGGGTATCAACACCGTTTAACATCGTGCCGTCGTGGCATTCAGTTCATCTATAATGCATGTAATTCCATTGAAAAATTGCACACAGATTTACAATATTCAATATTATTTCCCCTGATGATTGTATCTGAATTATCAACACCGTTTACTTGCCGTCTGATATCACTGTGCGAGCTGTAATTGTATAATGTTGTGGCAGTATTCGAGTAAACACCCAAAACAATTTACCGTAGACAGAAAAGATAATCATCGTTGTCATACACGCGATAACGTGATGCTGACCTGTCTTGAGTGTAATCGAAGTAGAGGCGCTGGCGCCTTGGGTGCTAGTTAAGTGATCGGGGTGGTAATTGTGTGTCCTCGGGAATTACTTGTAATTGTTCACGTGTGAATCCACGTTGAGGAGCAGTCGAATCCAGCATGTAGATTGCTGGTCTACCAGTGGATCTAGTTATGTTAGATATCTTGTGTGCGGTAATACTCCAGATAGGATCAGTCGCTCTTTTTTTTACCACCTTCAAGTTCACCTGGTTCATATAAATATCTCACAGTGACACTACCCAGTATTGGCTGCGCTGAGAAACCACGTCGTTGTACAGGTACATGTTTTTTAGTGACAGCGATGGCAGGTTTCATGTTGGTTGTTCGAGTAATTTCATTATTTAGCGCAGCTATCACGCTTGGTAATCTTGCAACCCATTCACGAGATCTCTTATCCTGAATGAATTCCTTCGCGTATTGATATCCAAATAACCGCTCAGCAAGTGTTCGATTAAATCGCTCAACAATTGCCTGATCACGATGAATTGCACTATGTCCTCGCCTGATGGCGACATTATGTTGCTTCATCAACGACGATACTGCGCCTTGAAATTCTTTACCAGGATCAACTTGTAGCAGCTGTGGCCATCGTAGAGGCTCTCGTTGATAAATTCGTTCAAGCGCAGAAGCAACCTCAGATGCTGTTTTAGTCGCTAACGGTTCCGCATCTTTGTATCTACTTGCAATATCAACTACAGTTAACGCGTACTTGTACGTTCGGCGACGAATGGTATCATGTGGCAGAAATAATATAGCAGCCTGATGAACTTCATTTGGCACAACATCGAAATGTGCAAAGTGAATTTGTTTAGGCGGTGGTTGGTAAATTTGCCATATTGCCTGTTTGGATAACCAATTCTTAGCAGTATCACGTGTGACTTTTGCTGCGTTGGCAAGCTTGCCGATTGCTGCGCTACCTCTCCAGTATCCTCTTGGGGAATAATAAATCGACTCCATTATAATTAATTACCAGTGCCTAATACAAGCTTAGATTTCATCGCAGATTTTATTAACCAGCTAGCTAACTTTTCTTTGAAAGATTTATCAGTGATGGCATTTAACGCGTGAATTTCACATGCGCGAGATGCCTATCTTGTAGATCCTTACTTCGGTAAGCTACATCATGGACATGGCATGCTTTATCGATAGCAATTATCGGGTACTCACCTGGATTGGGTTGATTTAAGGCATCAAGCCTGATATCAAGTCGGGTTCCAGGACCACAGTAATTATATCCTGGAAGATGTTTTTCTCCTGGGTATTTAGCCCACGGAGTTCCTGGTAATTTTCCTAACTTGGCCGCGATATCACCTCTTTTTTTTGTTTAATTGACTTTGGTTTCGGCGCTCCACCTGACGGAATTAATTTTTAACTTTTTTGTGCCGCATCGTTCACACTTGCCTGTAAGCGCTTGTCGATTATTTTTTGTTGTAGTGGATGTTATGTTTGCAGTTGGGGTACGTGCTCTACATTTCACACAATATAAATCCATATTATTTTATAATATATCTAATGGAGATCACTGACTTTTCTGCTACAAAACGACGAGAGCCAATCAAACATAACTCGGTGCTACCAAATTCAATTCGAATGATTATTATAGGCCCATCTGGAAGTGGTAAGACGCAGTTGTTACTTAATTTAATAATGAAGTGGATGAAGTGGAATAAGTTGTATTTGGTAGCTCCATCTGTGGATGATCAGCGATGCTACAGCGTGTTAAAAGATTTTAATGAGAATGCAAAATCGATAAGCTGCGACGATGATGTTGTTGAATTTATTACTAGTATTGATGAATCAACAAGTATGGATGATATTGATGGAAGTATTAATAATTTAGTCATGTACGACGATGTGATGTTGGACAAACAATCAAATCCTGCCAGGATATTCTCACGCGGCAGACATAAAAATGTAGATGTGATTTATGTAACTCAACGATATATACAAATCCCAAAAGTGATCAGGGACAACTGTAACATTCTTGCGCTGTTCAACAGCGTTGACACACACACGTTACGAAATAAACATCAGACTTGGTGCAGCGGCGATATGGATATAAATAAGTTTAAACATTTCTTTAGTCGTGCTCAGGCAAAACCACATGGGTTTGTAACGCTAAATTTACATGATCCTCGAACACGGTATTGAGTCGGGTTAGATACAATTTTCAGCTAGAGAGCAGCAGAGGGGGCGACGACAACAGCACGCAGCAACAATGGCGACAATTATGTTTACAACGAAGCACCCTCGCGGTTTTATTTCGGCGTTTGGAAGTTGTAGGCGGCGCCCCTTCTGACGATGACAACAACAAAACGGCGACAACTGCGTTTACAATGAAGCGTCAACGCGGTTTTTTAAAGGGCTTATTTCGGCGTTTGGAGGCTTCTAAAAGTTGTGGGATGCTGCTTAAATTTCCAGGGTTTTTAAAGGACGAAATTAATTTTTTCAAGGTTCACCTATGACCATTACTGAATGGAATTAAAGAACATTTTAGATTGCAAAACATGCATTTTCTAAATCTAAAGATGTTTCTCTTTCAAGACTCGCCATAACATCTAAGTCAGAAAAGACGATCGTGTACAAAACCACAAAATGTATCACATGAAACAAGTTTGATTATATTTCTATAAATTGGCACGTAAAGTCATTTCAATGTACAGAACACAATTTCTAACATTATTTTGCTGACCTGCATTATGTTGCCAAGTGGTAACAACATAATGAATATAAATTAGTTTTGTTTCCTTTCAAACCTTTAAGTCGCGCATGTGTGTGTGTGTGTGTGTGTGTGTGTGTGTGTGTGTGTGTGTGCATCTTATAGAAAGCAAACATTTCCTATTAAAGTATATATAAAAAACAATAAATGCAAATAATTACAATCTTATATGGAACGAAAAAAATAAAATCCCAAACTAGATTTTTCAAAGAACCTAATCTCCTTTAGACGATCTGGTTAAAAATCCATCATTTTAAAAACATTTTCACAAGGGCTGATTTAAATTTTGACAAAAGACCTTCAAAAGTATATACTGTTGTACAAACAAGGACTGGATTTTATGTAAAATCAACATGTCTTCTTGTAATTCATTAAACCAGTTCCCAAGCCTGTATTGATACATGGGATCTTATCGTGTTTTAATATATAATACAAGGGACAACAATTTCTCATTTCAGCTCTGAGATTCAACAATTTGGACTACAAATTTGGCTTAAAACGAATAGAAGTCCATTTTTAATCAAGGTTTCCTGCGATTATTCTCACCCTATTTCTCATATTTGGGTATTTAGGTTGGGGTGTGGGGTCATTGCTAGTGCATATAGAAAATTTGGAATATGCCGCCACCATGCGTAGCGACATATGGTACTCGCTTACCAGTAGGCCTAGCAAATTTAAACTTATATCTACGCATACCTGCATGAAATCGAGAGAAAAGTGATTTATTTTCTCAAAAATGGCAATTATTATAAACGTTATATCTTTAATCCGCCGAGACTAGACGAAACTACGGCATAGATGAAACCTGACCCTGTACTCGCCATCTGCATTACTAGTCACATGACTTCACAAATCTCAAACGTTTTCTTTATTTTGTTTTTGTGGGGTTTAACGCAATTTTTCAGCACACGATTGGCTATACATGGCGGCCAGTATTAATGGTGGAGGAAGAACCCAGGAAAACTCCGGAAAGAACCACCGACCCTCGAGAAGCTACTGGCAAGCTTCCTCACATACCCACATTGGAAATCTCAAACGACGGCATTGGAAGTCCAAAAGTCACGTGATATCAACAACAAACTCCTTTTTAATGTTGTTGTAGAGAAATTCAATTATATTAAATAAAAAAGTGAGATACTTTTTGTAAAAACCAGCAATCTGGCCAATCTGATTTATCAAGCAGAGAGAACATGTCAACGTGGTAGTCACGTGATGCAACACAACTCCAGAAGTTGTTCTTGGAATATATAAAAATAGAGAATTTTGTGTTCTTTCGGTTTTGCATTTTTATTACAACCAGCATATGACTTTCATTTAATTTTGTTTTCTTTCTCTAGAAAATTTGAAAATGTGGGTTGTTAGATTTGTGAAATCATGAGACTAGCGATGCAAATAGCAAGTATCAGGTGACATTTCATCAACGCTGTATTTTTATCCTGTTTTTCTGCACATTAAAGGCAATGATTTTAATACTAATGATTTCTGAGAAATCGATTTCATGCATGTATCAATAGACCTAACAAAGTTTAAGTTTGCTCGGCCATTCGGTATGTGGCTGTGCTTTGCTACAACCATGTTGGCCTCTTGTGATGCTAGACTGGTTTTCATACCTTATATGTAATGAAAGATATGGATATCGAGTTGATTTTAAACATACAAGTCTACTAGACGAATCTAATCCACTCAGCATTTGGATTCACTCAGCATATATGTTTATTGCAAGCACCCAAATGATCCATACTGCACCCTCCGAATATTCTGGTTAGAACTTGATAAATTAAACACGATCAGTTTAGTTACGGCTCAGTCACATGATTGTTTTGGGCATCAATTGGTGGCGGAAAATTACCGAGTTTTCCGGACTTTTATCAATATTTGCAAAATTCAAGGACTTTTCACGGTCGGGATTTTTTTTATATTTCTCTCCACTTTTTCCTGACAGCGTGGGAACCCTGAATTAACAGATAGGTATAATACATCATAATTAATTAATCTTGGGAAAATCCACAAATAATCAATTACAGTAGTATGACTTTTCCACAAGGGCCCATACTCGCTTAGAAGTAGAGTCCAACTGCAAACATTGCAACATAGATCTGCTATCGCATAATGAGATCAAGGTCTTTGAGAATAGATACGGTAATAGACAACAAGGTATCTAAACAAAATTTTTCCATCAAAGAATACACCAAACCATTCTTATTCTATGAGGTAATACTACTGAATCTGTCTGAAAATAAAGTAATATACATAAGATTCATTGACCATGTTTTGTGGTTATCAAAACCTCAGTGATTTATAATGTAACATCATAATAAAATTATATAAAGAAAAACATGCCACAAAAACAAGATAAAATGTGGAAGTGTTATATTAAAAAATCATAACATAATTAAAGAGAACAAAGATATATACCATAAATACATCTTAAGTAGCTTACAAAAGAAATTTTTGGAAGCTTGTCTTCCTGTAAGCCAAAGGATGCAAAATAAAGTGGGAGATGATATCAAATTAGTTCCACAAAATGTAAGTGTAGTAAACATTAATGAAACGTTATCTGTTAAAAATGCACTTTCTCGAAAGAACTATGGACCTTTTTAAATTCTGAGATACCCTGCTTTACTCACCCCATAAATAACACATCATACTTTAATTAACTAAAGTTTCTGGAACTAAGCTTTTGAAAGGTAAGTTGAAAAACTGGATTATTTATTTTCCGTATTTAACTTGGAAACCAGTTAGTGATAATCTATATGCTGTGGGGTTTGACTTAGGTTTATATGAAATTGTCACAGCATCCATCCCAATCACTGCAAGATTTGTAAAGGTTTATATGAAATTGTCACATCATCCATACCATTCACTGCAAGATTTGTAAAAATAAGAAGACTACAAATGAAGCAATTTCTGAAAACTCAATTTAAATTTTGTGATATGTTTATCTTTGCTTAAGACAGACACATACTGGTATTATCACAAATTAGACTGGCTTTTGGTATGACTCAGAAAGGCTTTGATAATCTAAAGTTGCTGTTGTTAAAGGAACAGTCATACAAAGTTTGATTAACACTAACTCAATTTTTATAGAGAGATGAAACTGAAGGTATTTAAAGTCAGACAAGAGCTTGGGAAACTATCCGGAACTTGTTTCTTAATCAGAGATTGTCCCTACAAACATTCTTGCTCAATCTGATCAAAACTGGCTTTGACATTTTAAATTTGTTCAAAAACGGTTTTGCATCTGGTTGCCATGGAAGCCACTCCAGGCATTAATGTCACACAGTATATCCTAAGAAACATTCCTGCAAGGTTTGATCGAAATATATTCTGCAAACGTCAAAAACATGTTTTACACAAGGTTGTGACATAAACTACTCCAATGCAAGGGAAGCCACTTTGACATAATTTGGGCAGAGCATATCCTAAACATTTATATGAAGTTTAATGAAAATCAGTGGTGCACAATTTTATCTTAGAAGTCTAAATTAGAAAGCAGTAATGGGCTGATAATAGAAGCAGGACCAAGAAGTAAAATAAAATGACAGCCTTTTAATATACAGTGTACACTGGTATAGTCATGCAGAATCCACCTTACATAGGTTCTGTCCACCTAAAAATGAGTCCATGAAGCACCATATTTTGAATGCACATTGTATTTATACATGTACACCTAAGAAAAGAAAAGAAACTCAAACCGTGCACAACCTTTGGTCCTGTGATCAAGAAATATATATATTCATTCACTCCAAAAAAGGGAAACATTTCAAAGGCTTTAGAATTATAAGGCAAAACAAAACTGTACTTACAACTTCACTAATATAGTGTACAGTTATTTATTCTTTAACACGTATTTTAATGATATTAACAAGATATCTTTACTTAAGTCATGCAACACTAATAAAAGACCTTCATACAGTTGTCTGCCTTGCCTGTGCAAACAAACCAGAAAACATCTTCAGTAGCTAATGTTCTGATATGATAACACTATCTACACCTTAGCATATCAAGCAGGTATTTCTGTGCTTCGAGTCTTTGAATCTCATTGTGAACACTGTTCATAAATGATCAAGACAATGGGACCACATAACTTGAATGGGCTCATAAATAAGCAATTTTCCACTGCCAGTTTGTGTTTGTACAAATGTCTTTCAATCGAATACACCTGCAACAATAGCTTTCCTCTTGTATGTAGTCAAACTTTCGATGCTGAACTTACAAAGTATCCCTTCTGAAGTCAACTGCATCCAACATTTTTGACCAATGTACAATTCACAGCTGTTACATGCTATTGGTTAGTTGGCATTACATACTAAGAGAGGCAACTCATGAAATCCAATAGATGTTGCTAGGACAAAGCACTAAAATATCTGTTTGAGCTGCCAAGGTGTAGATAGGTTATCATATTTGAACCCTGCCTAGTGAAGATGACCAGAAAATGTAATTAGAGTTAACTGTATTTTCTTTAGGATTTATTTATTTTTATTTATTTAATTTTAAATGTCATCTTTAAGATTTTCATACTTTTATCAAACACTACTTTAGATAACATACATTATTATACTATTTACAACTATACTAATGTTGATAAGCTTTTCAAATAGAGCACATACATTCTTCTTATGAATATGTACACTCGTAAATATATCAAATCAAACAGATATGCAAATATTCAACAGTTTAAACTTTCAAGTCTATCAATATCTTAACAAAATTTATTTTCAACAGCTTGCGTTTTAATCATGCAGTGGGTGGAACATGGTTCCTCCTTCAACAATATGATTATCAAGGAGAAAACAAACCCTACAAATTACACAAATCATAACCTTGTTGAGTGAAACCTCTTGTGTCACTCCAAGAGATTTCAATCAAATGAAGATTGGTCGAAAGTCTTGAGTATTTCTTCCTAATGCCAAAAAAGAGCTGGGGCTCCAGACTGAGCTTTTGTGTTAAAATTTTGAGACAAGTGTATCCAGGTTCAGTGGAACCCCGCTATAACGCGATAATTGGGGTCCACAAAAGTGGATCGCGTTAATATCGGGGTCACGTTAAGGCGGGGTTTTACAGTATTTTACTTTTTTGAGAGAACAACTCATTGGCAAATATACGTGTATTCATGTCTACGGTATATGATGAATAGGGTATCAACACCGTTTAACATCGTGCCGTCGTGGCATTCAGTTCATCTATAATGCATGTAATTCCATTGAAAAATTGCACACAGATTTACAATATTCAATATTATTTCCCCTGATGATTGTATCTGAATTATCAACACCGTTTACTTGCCGTCTGATATCACTGTGCGAGCTGTAATTGTATAATGTTGTGGCAGTATTCGAGTAAACACCCAAAACAATTTACCGTAGACAGAAAAGATAATCATCGTTGTCATACACGCGATAACGTGATGCTGACCTGTCTTGAGTGTAATCGAAGTAGAGGCGCTGGCGCCTTGGGTGCTAGTTAAGTGATCGGGGTGGTAATTGTGTGTCCTCGGGAATTACTTGTAATTGTTCACGTGTGAATCCACGTTGAGGAGCAGTCGAATCCAGCATGTAGATTGCTGGTCTACCAGTGGATCTAGTTATGTTAGATATCTTGTGTGCGGTAATACTCCAGATAGGATCAGTCGCTCTTTTTTTTACCACCTTCAAGTTCACCTGGTTCATATAAATATCTCACAGTGACACTACCCAGTATTGGCTGCGCTGAGAAACCACGTCGTTGTACAGGTACATGTTTTTTAGTGACAGCGATGGCAGGTTTCATGTTGGTTGTTCGAGTAATTTCATTATTTAGCGCAGCTATCACGCTTGGTAATCTTGCAACCCATTCACGAGATCTCTTATCCTGAATGAATTCCTTCGCGTATTGATATCCAAATAACCGCTCAGCAAGTGTTCGATTAAATCGCTCAACAATTGCCTGATCACGATGAATTGCACTATGTCCTCGCCTGATGGCGACATTATGTTGCTTCATCAACGACGATACTGCGCCTTGAAATTCTTTACCAGGATCAACTTGTAGCAGCTGTGGCCATCGTAGAGGCTCTCGTTGATAAATTCGTTCAAGCGCAGAAGCAACCTCAGATGCTGTTTTAGTCGCTAACGGTTCCGCATCTTTGTATCTACTTGCAATATCAACTACAGTTAACGCGTACTTGTACGTTCGGCGACGAATGGTATCATGTGGCAGAAATAATATAGCAGCCTGATGAACTTCATTTGGCACAACATCGAAATGTGCAAAGTGAATTTGTTTAGGCGGTGGTTGGTAAATTTGCCATATTGCCTGTTTGGATAACCAATTCTTAGCAGTATCACGTGTGACTTTTGCTGCGTTGGCAAGCTTGCCGATTGCTGCGCTACCTCTCCAGTATCCTCTTGGGGAATAATAAATCGACTCCATTATAATTAATTACCAGTGCCTAATACAAGCTTAGATTTCATCGCAGATTTTATTAACCAGCTAGCTAACTTTTCTTTGAAAGATTTATCAGTGATGGCATTTAACGCGTGAATTTCACATGCGCGAGATGCCTATCTTGTAGATCCTTACTTCGGTAAGCTACATCATGGACATGGCATGCTTTATCGATAGCAATTATCGGGTACTCACCTGGATTGGGTTGATTTAAGGCATCAAGCCTGATATCAAGTCGGGTTCCAGGACCACAGTAATTATATCCTGGAAGATGTTTTTCTCCTGGGTATTTAGCCCACGGAGTTCCTGGTAATTTTCCTAACTTGGCCGCGATATCACCTCTTTTTTTTTGTTTAATTGACTTTGATTTTGGCGCTGACTTTGGTTTCGGCGCTCCACCTGACGGAATAAATTTAAACTTTTTTGTGCCGCATCGTTCACACTTGCCTGTAAGCGCTTGTCGATTATTTTTTGTTGTAGTGGATGTTATGTTTGCAGTTGGGGTACGTGCTCTACATTTCACACAATATAAATCCATATTATTTTATAATATATCTAATGGAGATCACTGACTTTTCTGCTACAAAACGACGAGAGCCAATCAAACATAACTCGGTGCTACCAAATTCAATTCGAATGATTATTATAGGCCCATCTGGAAGTGGTAAGACGCAGTTGTTACTTAATTTAATAATGAAGTGGATGAAGTGGAATAAGTTGTATTTGGTAGCTCCATCTGTGGATGATCAGCGATGCTACAGCGTGTTAAAAGATTTTAATGAGAATGCAAAATCGATAAGCTGCGACGATGATGTTGTTGAATTTATTACTAGTATTGATGAATCAACAAGTATGGATGATATTGATGGAAGTATTAATAATTTAGTCATGTACGACGATGTGATGTTGGACAAACAATCAAATCCTGCCAGGATATTCTCACGCGGCAGACATAAAAATGTAGATGTGATTTATGTAACTCAACGATATACACAAATCCCAAAAGTGATCAGGGACAACTGTAACATTCTTGCGCTGTTCAACAGCGTTGACACACACACGTTACGAAATAAACATCAGACTTGGTGCAGCGGCGATATGGATATAAATAAGTTTAAACATTTCTTTAGTCGTGCTCAGGCAAAACCACATGGGTTTGTAACGCTAAATTTACATGATCCTCGAACACGGTATTGAGTCGGGTTAGATACAATTTTCAGCTAGAGAGCAGCAGAGAGGGCGACGACAACAGCACGCAGCAACAATGGCGACAATTATGTTTACAACGAAGCACCCTCGCGGTTTTATTTCGGCGTTTGGAAGTTGTAGGCGGCGCCCCTTCTGACGATGACAACAACAAAACGGCGACAACTGCGTTTACAATGAAGCGTCAACGCGGTTTTTTAAAGGGCTTATTTCGGCGTTTGGAGGCTTCTAAAAGTTGTGGGATGCTGCTTAAATTTCCAGGGTTTTTAAAGGACGAAATTAATTTTTTCAAGGTTCACCTATGACCATTACTGAATGGAATTAAAGAACATTTTAGATTGCAAAACATGCATTTTCTAAATCTAAAGATGTTTCTCTTTCAAGACTCGCCATAACATCTAAGTCAGAAAAGACGATCGTGTACAAAACCACAAAATGTATCACATGAAACAAGTTTGATTATATTTCTATAAATTGGCACGTAAAGTCATTTCAATGTACAGAACACAATTTCTAACATTATTTTGCTGACCTGCATTATGTTGCCAAGTGGTAACAACATAATGAATATAAATTAGTTTTGTTTCCTTTCAAACCTTTAAGTCGCGCATGTGTGTGTGTGTGTGTGTGTGTGTGTGTGCATCTTATAGAAAGCAAACATTTCCTATTAAAGTATATATAAAAAACAATAAATGCAAATAATTACAATCTTATATGGAACGAAAAAAATAAAATCCCAAACTAGATTTTTCAAAGAACCTAATCTCCTTTAGACGATCTGGTTAAAAATCCATCATTTTAAAAACATTTTCACAAGGGCTGATTTAAATTTTGACAAAAGACCTTCAAAATTATATACTGTTGTACAAACAAGGGCTGGATTTTATGTAAAATCAACATGTCTTCTTGTAATTCATTAAACCAGTTCCCAAGCCTGTATTGATACATGGGATCTTATCGTGTTTTAATATATAATACAAGGGACAACAATTTCTCATTTCAGCTCTGAGATTCAACAATTTGGACTACAAATTTGGCTTAAAACGAATAGCAGTCCATTTTTAATCAAGGTTTCCTCCGATTATTCTCACCCTATTTCTCATATTTGGACATTTAGGTTGGGGTGTGGGGTCATTGCTAGTGCATATAGAAAATTTGGAATATGCCGCCACCATGCGTAACGACATATGGTACTCGCTTACCAGTAGGCCTAGCAAATTTAAACTTATATCTACGCATACCTGCATGAAATCGATAGAAAAGTGATTTATTTTCTCAAATATGGCAATTATTATAAACGTTATATCTTTAATCCGCCGAGACTAGACGAAACTACGGCATAGATGAAATCTGACCCTGTACTCGCCATCTGCATTACTAGTCACATGACTTCACAAATCTCAAACGTTTTCTTTATTTTGTTTTTGTGGGGTTTAACGCCATTTTTCAGCACACGATTGGCTATACATGGCGGCCAGTATTAATGGTGGAAGAAGAAACCGGGAAAATCCCGGAAAGAACCACCGACCCTCGAGAAGCTACTGGCAAGCTTCCTCACATACCCACATTGGAAATCTCAAACGACGGCATTGGAAGTCCAAAAGTCACGTGATATCAACAACAAACTCCTTTTTAATGTTGTTGTAGAGAAATTCACTTATATTAAATAAACAAGTGAGATACTTTTTGTAAAAACCAGCAATCTGGCCAATCTGATTTATCAAGCAGAGAGCACATGTCAACGTGGTAGTCACGTGATGCAACACAACTCCAGAAGTTGTTCTTGGAATATATAAAAATAGAGAATTTTGTGTTCTTTCGGTTTTGCATTTTTATTACAACCAGCATATGACTTTCATTTAATTTTGTTTTCTTTCTCTACAACATTTGAAAATGTGGGTTGTTAGATTTGTGAAATCATGAGACTAGCGATGCAAATAGCAAGTACCAGGTAACATTTCATCAACGCTGTATTTTTATCCTGTCTTTCTGCACATTAAAGGCAATGATTTTAATACTAATGATTTCTGAGAAATCGATTTCATGCATGTATCACTAGACCTAACAAAGTTTAAGTTTGCTCGGCCATTCGGTATGTGGCTGTGCTTTGCTACAACCATGTTGGCCTCTTGTGATGCTAGACTGGTTTTCATACCTATATGTAATGAAAGATATGGATATCGAGCTGATTTTAAACATACAAGTCTACTAGACGAATCTAATCCACTCAGCATTTGGATTCACTCAGCATATATGTTTATTGCAAGCACCCAAATGATCCATACTGCACCCTCCGAATATTCTGGTTAGAACTTGATAAATTAAACACGATCAGTTTAGTTACGGCTCAGTCACATGATTGTTTTGGGTATCAATTGGTGGCGGAAAATTACCGAGTTTTCCGGACTTTTATCAATATTTGCAAAATTCAAGGACTTTTCACGGTCGGGATTTTTTTTATATTTCTCTCCACTTTTTCCTGACAGCGTGGGAACCCTGAATTAACAGATAGGTATAATACATCATAATTAATTAATCTTGGGAAAATCCACAAATAATCAATTACAGTAGTATGACTTTTCCACAAGGGCCCATACTCGCTTAGAAGTAGAGTCCAACTGCAAACATTGCAACATAGATCTGCTATCGCATAATGAGATCAAGGTCTTTGAGAATAGATACGGTAATAGACAACAAGGTATCTAAACAAAATTTTTCCATCAAAGAATACACCAAACCATTCTTATTCTATGAGGTAATACTACTGAATCTGTCTGAAAATAAAGTAATATACATAAGATTCATTGACCATGTTTTGTGGTTATCAAAACCTCAGTGATTTATAATGTAACATCATAATAAAATTATATAAAGAAAAACATGCCACAAAAACAAGATAAAATGTGGAAGTGTTATATTAAAAAATCATAACATAATTAAAGAGAACAAAGATATATACCATAAATACATCTTAAGTAGCTTACAAAAGAAATTTTTGGAAGCTTGTCTTCCTGTAAGCCAAAGGATGCAAAATAAAGTGGGAGATGATATCAAATTAGTTCCACAAAATGTAAGTGTAGTAAACATTAATGAAACGTTATCTGTTAAAAATGCACTTTCTCGAAAGAACTATGGACCTTTTTAAATTCTGAGATACCCTGCTTTACTCACCCCATAAATAACACATCATACTTTAATTAACTAAAGTTTCTGGAACTAAGCTTTTGAAAGGTAAGTTGAAAAACTGGATTATTTATTTTCCGTATTTAACTTGGAAACCAGTTAGTGATAATCTATATGCTGTGGGGTTTGACTTAGGTTTATATGAAATTGTCACAGCATCCATCCCAATCACTGCAAGATTTGTAAAGGTTTATATGAAATTGTCACATCATCCATACCATTCACTGCAAGATTTGTAAAAATAAGAAGACTACAAATGAAGCAATTTCTGAAAACTCAATTTAAATTTTGTGATATGTTTATCTTTGCTTAAGACAGACACATACTGGTATTATCACAAATTAGACTGGCTTTTGTTATGACTCAGAAAGGCTTTGATAATCTAAAGTTGCTGTTGTTAAAGGAACAGTCATACAAAGTTTGATTAACACTAACTCAATTTTTATAGAGAGATGAAACTGAAGGTATTTAAAGTCAGACAAGAGCTTGGGAAACTATCCGGAACTTGTTTCTTAATCAGAGATTGTCCCTACAAACATTCTTGCTCAATCTGATCAAAACTGGCTTTGACATTTTAAATTTGTTCAAAAACGGTTTTGCATCTGGTTGCCATGGAAGCCACTCCAGGCATTAATGTCACACAGTATATCCTAAGAAACATTCCTGCAAGGTTTGATCGAAATATATTCTGCAAACGTCAAAAACATGTTTTACACAAGGTTGTGACATAAACTACTCCAATGCAAGGGAAGCCACTTTGACATAATTTGGGCAGAGCATATCCTAAACATTTATATGAAGTTTAATGAAAATCAGTGGTGCACAATTTTATCTTAGAAGTCTAAATTAGAAAGCAGTAATGGGCTGATAATAGAAGCAGGACCAAGAAGTAAAATAAAATGACAGCCTTTTAATATACAGTGTACACTGGTATAGTCATGCAGAATCCACCTTACATAGGTTCTGTCCACCTAAAAATGAGTCCATGAAGCACCATATTTTGAATGCACATTGTATTTATACATGTACACCTAAGAAAAGAAAAGAAACTCAAACCGTGCACAACCTTTGGTCCTGTGATCAAGAAATATATATATTCATTCACTCCAAAAAAGGGAAACATTTCAAAGGCTTTAGAATTATAAGGCAAAACAAAACTGTACTTACAACTTCACTAATATAGTGTACAGTTATTTATTCTTTAACACGTATTTTAATGATATTAACAAGATATCTTTACTTAAGTCATGCAACACTAATAAAAGACCTTCATACAGTTGTCTGCCTTGCCTGTGCAAACAAACCAGAAAACATCTTCAGTAGCTAATGTTCTGATATGATAACACTATCTACACCTTAGCATATCAAGCAGGTATTTCTGTGCTTCGAGTCTTTGAATCTCATTGTGAACACTGTTCATAAATGATCAAGACAATGGGACCACATAACTTGAATGGGCTCATAAATAAGCAATTTTCCACTGCCAGTTTGTGTTTGTACAAATGTCTTTCAATCGAATACACCTGCAACAATAGCTTTCCTCTTGTATGTAGTCAAACTTTCGATGCTGAACTTACAAAGTATCCCTTCTGAAGTCAACTGCATCCAACATTTTTGACCAATGTACAATTCACAGCTGTTACATGCTATTGGTTAGTTGGCATTACATACTAAGAGAGGCAACTCATGAAATCCAATAGATGTTGCTAGGACAAAGCACTAAAATATCTGTTTGAGCTGCCAAGGTGTAGATAGGTTATCATATTTGAACCCTGCCTAGTGAAGATGACCAGAAAATGTAATTAGAGTTAACTGTATTTTCTTTAGGATTTATTTATTTTTATTTATTTAATTTTAAATGTCATCTTTAAGATTTTCATACTTTTATCAAACACTACTTTAGATAACATACATTATTATACTATTTACAACTATACTAATGTTGATAAGCTTTTCAAATAGAGCACATACATTCTTCTTATGAATATGTACACTCGTAAATATATCAAATCAAACAGATATGCAAATATTCAACAGTTTAAACTTTCAAGTCTATCAATATCTTAACAAAATTTATTTTCAACAGCTTGCGTTTTAATCATGCAGTGGGTGGAACATGGTTCCTCCTTCAACAATATGATTATCAAGGAGAAAACAAACCCTACAAATTACACAAATCATAACCTTGTTGAGTGAAACCTCTTGTGTCACTCCAAGAGATTTCAATCAAATGAAGATTGGTCGAAAGTCTTGAGTATTTCTTCCTAATGCCAAAAAAGAGCTGGGGCTCCAGACTGAGCTTTTGTGTTAAAATTTTGAGACAAGTGTATCCAGGTTCAGTGGAACCCCGCTATAACGCGATAATTGGGGTCCACAAAAGTGGATCGCGTTAATATCGGGGTCACGTTAAGGCGGGGTTTTACAGTATTTTACTTTTTTGAGAGAACAACTCATTGGCAAATATACGTGTATTCATGTCTACGGTATATGATGAATAGAGTATCAACACCGTTTAACATCGTGCCGTCGTGGCATTCAGTTCATCTATAATGCATGTAATTCCATTGAAAAATTGCACACAGATTTACAATATTCAATATTATTTCCCCTGATGATTGTATCTGAATTATCAACACCGTTTACTTGCCGTCTGATATCACTGTGCGAGCTGTAATTGTATAATGTTGTGGCAGTATTCGAGTAAACACCCAAAACAATTTACCGTAGACAGAAAAGATAATCATCGTTGTCATACACGCGATAACGTGATGCTGACCTGTCTTAAGTGTAATCGAAGTAGAGGCGCTGGCGCCTTGGGTGCTAGTTAAGTGATCGGGGTGGTAATTGTGTGTCCTCGGGAATTACTTGTAATTGTTCACGTGTGAATCCACGTTGAGGAGCAGTCGAATCCAGCATGTAGATTGCTGGTCTACCAGTGGATCTAGTTATGTTAGATATCTTGTGTGCGGTAATACTCCAGATAGGATCAGTCGCTCTTTTTTTTACCACCTTCAAGTTCACCTGGTTCATATAAATATCTCACAGTGACACTACCCAGTATTGGCTGCGCTGAGAAACCACGTCGTTGTACAGGTACATGTTTTTTAGTGACAGCGATGGCAGGTTTCATGTTGGTTGTTCGAGTAATTTCATTATTTAGCGCAGCTATCACGCTTGGTAATCTTGCAACCCATTCACGAGATCTCTTATCCTGAATGAATTCCTTCGCGTATTGATATCCAAATAACCGCTCAGCAAGTGTTCGATTAAATCGCTCAACAATTGCCTGATCACGATGAATTGCACTATGTCCTCGCCTGATGGCGACATTATGTTGCTTCATCAACGACGATACTGCGCCTTGAAATTCTTTACCAGGATCAACTTGTAGCAGCTGTGGCCATCGTAGAGGCTCTCGTTGATAAATTCGTTCAAGCGCAGAAGCAACCTCAGATGCTGTTTTAGTCGCTAACGGTTCCGCATCTTTGTATCTACTTGCAATATCAACTACAGTTAACGCGTACTTGTACGTTCGGCGACGAATGGTATCATGTGGCAGAAATAATATATCAGCCTGATGAACTTCATTTGGCACAACATCGAAATGTGCAAAGTGAATTTGTTTAGGCGGTGGTTGGTAAATTTGCCATATTGCCTGTTTGGATAACCAATTCTTAGCAGTATCACGTGTGACTTTTGCTGCGTTGGCAAGCTTGCCGATTGCTGCGCTACCTCTCCAGTATCCTCTTGGGGAATAATAAATCGACTCCATTATAATTAATTACCAGTGCCTAATACAAGCTTAGATTTCATCGCAGATTTTATTAACCAGCTAGCTAACTTTTCTTTGAAAGATTTATCAGTGATGGCATTTAACGCGTGAATTTCACATGCGCGAGATGCCTATCTTGTAGATCCTTACTTCGGTAAGCTACATCATGGACATGGCATGCTTTATCGATAGCAATTATCGGGTACTCACCTGGATTGGGTTGATTTAAGGCATCAAGCCTGATATCAAGTCGGGTTCCAGGACCACAGTAATTATATCCTGGAAGATGTTTTTCTCCTGGGTATTTAGCCCACGGAGTTCCTGGTAATTTTCCTAACTTGGCCGCGATATCACCTCTTTTTTTTTTGTTTAATTGACTTTGATTTTGGCGCTGACTTTGGTTTCGGCGCTCCACCTGACGGAATTAATTTTTAACTTTTTTGTGCCGCATCGTTCACACTTGCCTGTAAGCGCTTGTCGATTATTTTTTGTTGTAGTGGATGTTATGTTTGCAGTTGGGGTACGTGCTCTACATTTCACACAATATAAATCCATATTATTTTATAATATATCTAATGGAGATCACTGACTTTTCTGCTACAAAACGACGAGAGCCAATCAAACATAACTCGGTGCTACCAAATTCAATTCGAATGATTATTATAGGCCCATCTGGAAGTGGTAAGACGCAGTTGTTACTTAATTTAATAATGAAGTGGATGAAGTGGAATAAGTTGTATTTGGTAGCTCCATCTGTGGATGATCAGCGATGCTACAGCGTGTTAAAAGATTTTAATGAGAATGCAAAATCGATAAGCTGCGACGATGATGTTGTTGAATTTATTACTAGTATTGATGAATCAACAAGTATGGATGATATTGATGGAAGTATTAATAATTTAGTCATGTACGACGATGTGATGTTGGACAAACAATCAAATCCTGCCAGGATATTCTCACGCGGCAGACATAAAAATGTAGATGTGATTTATGTAACTCAACGATATATACAAATCCCAAAAGTGATCAGGGACAACTGTAACATTCTTGCGCTGTTCAACAGCGTTGACACACACACGTTACGAAATAAACATCAGACTTGGTGCAGCGGCGATATGGATATAAATAAGTTTAAACATTTCTTTAGTCGTGCTCAGGCAAAACCACATGGGTTTGTAACGCTAAATTTACATGATCCTCGAACACGGTATTGAGTCGGGTTAGATACAATTTTCAGCTAGAGAGCAGCAGAGGGGGCGACGACAACAGCACGCAGCAACAATGGCGACAATTATGTTTACAACGAAGCACCCTCGCGGTTTTATTTCGGCGTTTGGAAGTTGTAGGCGGCGCCCCTTCTGACGATGACAACAACAAAACGGCGACAACTGCGTTTACAATGAAGCGTCAACGCGGTTTTTTAAAGGGCTTATTTCGGCGTTTGGAGGCTTCTAAAAGTTGTGGGATGCTGCTTAAATTTCCAGGGTTTTTAAAGGACGAAATTAATTTTTTCAAGGTTCACCTATGACCATTACTGAATGGAATTAAAGAACATTTTAGATTGCAAAACATGCATTTTCTAAATCTAAAGATGTTTCTCTTTCAAGACTCGCCATAACATCTAAGTCAGAAAAGACGATCGTGTACAAAACCACAAAATGTATCACATGAAACAAGTTTGATTATATTTCTATAAATTGGCACGTAAAGTCATTTCAATGTACAGAACACAATTTCTAACATTATTTTGCTGACCTGCATTATGTTGCCAAGTGGTAACAACATAATGAATATAAATTAGTTTTGTTTCCTTTCAAACCTTTAAGTCGCGCATGTGTGTGTGTGTGTGTGTGTGTGTGTGTGTGTGTGTGTGTGCATCTTATAGAAAGCAAACATTTCCTATTAAAGTATATATAAAAAACAATAAATGCAAATAATTACAATCTTATATGGAACGAAAAAAATAAAATCCCAAACTAGATTTTTCAAAGAACCTAATCTCCTTTAGACGATCTGGTTAAAAATCCATCATTTTAAAAACATTTTCACAAGGGCTGATTTAAATTTTGACAAAAGACCTTCAAAAGTATATACTGTTGTACAAACAAGGACTGGATTTTATGTAAAATCAACATGTCTTCTTGTAATTCATTAAACCAGTTCCCAAGCCTGTATTGATACATGGGATCTTATCGTGTTTTAATATATAATACAAGGGACAACAATTTCTCATTTCAGCTCTGAGATTCAACAATTTGGACTACAAATTTGGCTTAAAACGAATAGAAGTCCATTTTTAATCAAGGTTTCCTGCGATTATTCTCACCCTATTTCTCATATTTGGGTATTTAGGTTGGGGTGTGGGGTCATTGCTAGTGCATATAGAAAATTTGGAATATGCCGCCACCATGCGTAGCGACATATGGTACTCGCTTACCAGTAGGCCTAGCAAATTTAAACTTATATCTACGCATACCTGCATGAAATCGATAGAAAAGTGATTTATTTTCTCAAAAATGGCAATTATTATAAACGTTATATCTTTAATCCGCCGAGACTAGACGAAACTACGGCATAGATGAAACCTGACCCTGTACTCGCCATCTGCATTACTAGTCACATGACTTCACAAATCTCAAACGTTTTCTTTATTTTGTTTTTGTGGGGTTTAACGCCATTTTTCAGCACACGATTGGCTATACATGGCGGCCAGTATTAATGGTGGAGGAAGAACCCAGGAAAACTCCGGAAAGAACCACCGACCCTCGAGAAGCTACTGGCAAGCTTCCTCACATACCCACATTGGAAATCTCAAACGACGGCATTGGAAGTCCAAAAGTCACGTGATATCAACAACAAACTCCTTTTTAATGTTGTTGTAGAGAAATTCAATTATATTAAATAAAAAAGTGAGATACTTTTTGTAAAAACCAGCAATCTGGCCAATCTGATTTATCAAGCAGAGAGAACATGTCAACGTGGTAGTCACGTGATGCAACACAACTCCAGAAGTTGTTCTTGGAATATATAAAAATAGAGAATTTTGTGTTCTTTCGGTTTTGCATTTTTATTACAACCAGCATATGACTTTCATTTAATTTTGTTTTCTTTCTCTACAAAATTTGAAAATGTGGGTTGTTAGATTTGTGAAATCATGAGACTAGCGATGCAAATAGCAAGTATCAGGTGACATTTCATCAACGCTGTATTTTTATCCTGTTTTTCTGCACATTAAAGACAATGATTTTAATACTAATGATTTCTGAGAAATCGATTTCATGCATGTATCACTAGACCTAACAAAGTTTAAGTTTGCTCGGCCATTCGGTATGTGGCTGTGCTTTGCTACAACCATGTTGGCCTCTTGTGATGCTAGACTGGTTTTCATACCTATATGTAATGAAAGATATGGATATCGAGCTGATTTTAAACATACAAGTCTACTAGACGAATCTAATCCACTCAGCATTTGGATTCACTCAGCATATATGTTTATTGCAAGCACCCAAATGATCCATACTGCACCCTCCGAATATTCTGGTTAGAACTTGATAAATTAAACACGATCAGTTTAGTTACGGCTCAGTCACATGATTGTTTTGGGTATCAATTGGTGGCGGAAAATTACCGAGTTTTCCGGACTTTTATCAATATTTGCAAAATTCAAGGACTTTTCACGGTCGGGATTTTTTTTATATTTCTCTCCACTTTTTCCTGACAGCGTGGGAACCCTGAATTAACAGATAGGTATAATACATCATAATTAATTAATCTTGGGAAAATCCACAAATAATCAATTACAGTAGTATGACTTTTCCACAAGGGCCCATACTCGCTTAGAAGTAGAGTCCAACTGCAAACATTGCAACATAGATCTGCTATCGCATAATGAGATCAAGGTCTTTGAGAATAGATACGGTAATAGACAACAAGGTATCTAAACAAAATTTTTCCATCAAAGAATACACCAAACCATTCTTATTCTATGAGGTAATACTACTGAATCTGTCTGAAAATAAAGTAATATACATAAGATTCATTGACCATGTTTTGTGGTTATCAAAACCTCAGTGATTTATAATGTAACATCATAATAAAATTATATAAAGAAAAACATGCCACAAAAACAAGATAAAATGTGGAAGTGTTATATTAAAAAATCATAACATAATTAAAGAGAACAAAGATATATACCATAAATACATCTTAAGTAGCTTACAAAAGAAATTTTTGGAAGCTTGTCTTCCTGTAAGCCAAAGGATGCAAAATAAAGTGGGAGATGATATCAAATTAGTTCCACAAAATGTAAGTGTAGTAAACATTAATGAAACGTTATCTGTTAAAAATGCACTTTCTCGAAAGAACTATGGACCTTTTTAAATTCTGAGATACCCTGCTTTACTCACCCCATAAATAACACATCATACTTTAATTAACTAAAGTTTCTGGAACTAAGCTTTTGAAAGGTAAGTTGAAAAACTGGATTATTTATTTTCCGTATTTAACTTGGAAACCAGTTAGTGATAATCTATATGCTGTGGGGTTTGACTTAGGTTTATATGAAATTGTCACAGCATCCATCCCAATCACTGCAAGATTTGTAAAGGTTTATATGAAATTGTCACATCATCCATACCATTCACTGCAAGATTTGTAAAAATAAGAAGACTACAAATGAAGCAATTTCTGAAAACTCAATTTAAATTTTGTGATATGTTTATCTTTGCTTAAGACAGACACATACTGGTATTATCACAAATTAGACTGGCTTTTGTTATGACTCAGAAAGGCTTTGATAATCTAAAGTTGCTGTTGTTAAAGGAACAGTCATACAAAGTTTGATTAACACTAACTCAATTTTTATAGAGAGATGAAACTGAAGGTATTTAAAGTCAGACAAGAGCTTGGGAAACTATCCGGAACTTGTTTCTTAATCAGAGATTGTCCCTACAAACATTCTTGCTCAATCTGATCAAAACTGGCTTTGACATTTTAAATTTGTTCAAAAACGGTTTTGCATCTGGTTGCCATGGAAGCCACTCCAGGCATTAATGTCACACAGTATATCCTAAGAAACATTCCTGCAACGTTTGATCGAAATATATTCTGCAAACGTCAAAAACATGTTTTACACAAGGTTGTGACATAAACTACTCCAATGCAAGGGAAGCCACTTTGACATAATTTGGGCAGAACATATCCTAAACATTTATATGAAGTTTAATGAAAATCAGTGGTGCACAATTTTATCTTAGAAGTCTAAATTAGAAAGCAGTAATGGGCTGATAATAGAAGCAGGACCAAGAAGTAAAATAAAATGACAGCCTTTTAATATACAGTGTACACTGGTATAGTCATGCAGAATCCACCTTACATAGGTTCTGTCCACCTAAAAATGAGTCCATGAAGCACCATATTTTGAATGCACATTGTATTTATACATGTACACCTAAGAAAAGAAAAGAAACTCAAACCGTGCACAACCTTTGGTCCTGTGATCAAGAAATATATATATATTCATTCACTCCAAAAAAGGGAAACATTTCAAAGGCTTTAGAATTATAAGGCAAAACAAAACTGTACTTACAACTTCACTAATATAGTGTACAGTTATTTATTCTTTAACACGTATTTTAATGATATTAACAAGATATCTTTACTTAAGTCATGCAACACTAATAAAAGACCTTCATACAGTTGTCTGCCTTGCCTGTGCAAACAAACCAGAAAACATCTTCAGTAGCTAATGTTCTGATATGATAACACTATCTACACCTTAGCATATCAAGCAGGTATTTCTGTGCTTCGAGTCTTTGAATCTCATTGTGAACACTGTTCATAAATGATCAAGACAATGGGACCACATAACTTGAATGGGCTCATAAATAAGCAATTTTCCACTGCCAGTTTGTGTTTGTACAAATGTCTTTCAATCGAATACACCTGCAACAATAGCTTTCCTCTTGTATGTAGTCAAACTTTCGATGCTGAACTTACAAAGTATCCCTTCTGAAGTCAACTGCATCCAACATTTTTGACCAATGTACAATTCACAGCTGTTACATGCTATTGGTTAGTTGGCATTACATACTAAGAGAGGCAACTCATGAAATCCAATAGATGTTGCTAGGACAAAGCACTAAAATATCTGTTTGAGCTGCCAAGGTGTAGATAGGTTATCATATTTGAACCCTGCCTAGTGAAGATGACCAGAAAATGTAATTAGAGTTAACTGTATTTTCTTTAGGATTTATTTATTTTTATTTATTTAATTTTAAATGTCATCTTTAAGATTTTCATACTTTTATCAAACACTACTTTAGATAACATACATTATTATACTATTTACAACTATACTAATGTTGATAAGCTTTTCAAATAGAGTACATACATTCTTCTTATGAATATGTACACTCGTAAATATATCAAATCAAACAGATATGCAAATATTCAACAGTTTAAACTTTCAAGTCTATCAATATCTTAACAAAATTTATTTTCAACAGCTTGCGTTTTAATCATGCAGTGGGTGGAACATGGTTCCTCCTTCAACAATATGATTATCAAGAAGAAAACAAACCCTACAAATTACACAAATCATAACCTTGTTGAGTGAAACCTCTTGTGTCACTCCAAGAGATTTCAATCAAATGAAGATTGGTCGAAAGTCTTGAGTATTTCTTCCTAATGCCAAAAAAGAGCTGGGGCTCCAGACTGAGCTTTTGTGTTAAAATTTTGAGACAAGTGTATCCAGTTTCAGTGGAACCCCGCTATAACGCGATAATTGGGGTCCACAAAAGTGGATCGCGTTAATATCGGGGTCACGTTAAGGCGGGGTTTTACAGTATTTTACTTTTTTGAGAGAACAACTCATTGGCAAATATGCGTGTATTCATGTCTACGGTATATGATGAATAGGGTATCAACACCGTTTAACATCGTGCCGTCGTGGCATTCAGTTCATCTATAATGCATGTAATTCCATTGAAAAATTGCACACAGATTTACAATATTCAATATTATTTCCCCTGATCATTGTATCTGAATTATCAACACCGTTTACTTGCCGTCTGATATCACTGTGCGAGCTGTAATTGTATAATGTTGTGGCAGTATTCGAGTAAAAACCCAAAACAATTTACCGTAGACAGAAAAGATAATCATCGTTGTCATACACGCTATAACGTGATGCTGACCTGTCTTGAGTGTAATCGAAGTAGAGGCGCTGGCGCCTTGGGTGCTAGTTAAGTGATCGGGGTGGTAATTGTGTGTCCTCGGGAATTACTTGTAATTGTTCACGTGTGAATCCACGTTGAGGAGCAGTCGAATCCAGCATGTAGATTGCTGGTCTACCAGTGGATCTAGTTATGTTAGATATCTTGTGTGCGGTAATACTCCAGATAGGATCAGTCGCTCTTTTTTTACCACCTTCAAGTTCACCTGGTTCATATAAATATCTCACAGTGACACTACCCAGTATTGGCTGCGCTGAGAAACCACGTCGTTGTACAGGTATATGTTTTTTAGTGACCGCGATGGCAGGTTTCATGTTGGTTGTTCGAGTAATTTCATTATTTAGCGCAGCTATCACGCTTGGTAATCTTGCAACCCATTCACGAGATCTCTTATCCTGAATGAATTCCTTCGCGTATTGATATCCAAATAACCGCTCAGCAAGTGTTCGATTAAATCGCTCAACAATTGCCTGATCACGATGAATTGCACTATGTCCTCGCCTGATGGCGACATTATGTTGCTTCATCAACGACGATACTGCGCCTTGAAATTCTTTACCAGGATCAACTTGTAGCAGCTGTGGCCATCGTAGAGGTTCTCGTTGATAAATTCGTTCAAGCGCAGAAGCAACATCAGATGCTGTTTTAGTCGCTAACGGTTCCGCATCTTTGTATCTACTTGCAATATCAACTACAGTTAACGCGTACTTGTACGTTCGGCGACGAATGGTATCATGTGGCAGAAATAATATAGCAGCCTGATGAACTTCATTTGGCACAACATCGAAATGTGCAAAGTGAATTTGTTTAGGCGGTGGTTGGTAAATTTGCCATATTGCCTGTTTGGATAACCAATTCTTAGCAGTATCACGTGTGACTTTTGCTGCGTTGGCAAGCTTGCCGATTGCTGCGCTACCTCTCCAGTATCCTCTTGGGGAATAATAAATCGACTCCATTATAATTAATTACCAGTGCCTAATACAAGCTTAGATTTCATCGTAGATTGTATTAACCAGCTAGCTAACTTTTCTTTGAAAGATTTATCAGTGATGGCATTTAACGCTTGAATTTCACATCCGCGAGATGCCTATCTTGTAGATCCTTACTTCGGTAAGCTACATCATGGACATGGCATGCTTTATCGATAGCAATTATCGGGTACTCACCTGCATTGGGTTGATTTAAGGCATCAAGCCTGATATCAAGTCGGGTTCCAGGACCACAGTAATTATATCCTGGAAGATGTTTTTCTCCTGGGTATTTAGCCCACGGAGTTCCTGGTAATTTTCCTAACTTGGCCGCGATATCACCTCTTTTTTTTTTTGTTTAATTGACTTTGATTTTGGCGCTGACTTTGGTTTCGGCGCTCCACCTGACGGAATTAATTTTTAACTTTTTTGTGCCGCATCGTTCACACTTGCCTGTAAGCGCTTGTCGATTATTTTTTGTTGTAGTGGATGTTATGTTTGCAGTTGGGGTACGTGCTCTACATTTCACACAATATAAATCCATATTATTTTATAATATATCTAATGGAGATCACTGACTTTTCTGCTACAAAACGACGAGAGCCAATCAAACATAACTCGGTGCTACCAAATTCAATTCGAATGATTATTATAGGCCCATCTGGAAGTGGTAAGACGCAGTTGTTACTTAATTTAATAATGAAGTGGATGAAGTGGAATAAGTTGTATTTGGTAGCTCCATCTGTGGATGATCAGCGATGCTACAGCGTGTTAAAAGATTTTAATGAGAATGCAAAATCGATAAGCTGCGACGATGATGTTGTTGAATTTATTACTAGTATTGATGAATCAACAAGTATGGATGATATTGATGGAAGTATTAATAATTTAGTCATGTACGACGATGTGATGTTGGACAAACAATCAAATCCTGCCAGGATATTCTCACGCGGCAGACATAAAAATGTAGATGTGATTTATGTAACTCAACGATATATACAAATCCCAAAAGTGATCAGGGACAACTGTAACATTCTTGCGCTGTTCAACAGCGTTGACACACACACGTTACGAAATAAACATCAGACTTGGTGCAGCGGCGATATGGATATAAATAAGTTTAAACATTTCTTTAGTCGTGCTCAGGCAAAACCACATGGGTTTGTAACGCTAAATTTACATGATCCTCGAACACGGTATTGAGTCGGGTTAGATACAATTTTCAGCTAGAGAGCAGCAGAGGGGGCGACGACAACAGCACGCAGCAACAATGGCGACAATTATGTTTACAACGAAGCACCCTCGCGGTTTTATTTCGGCGTTTGGAAGTTGTAGGCGGCGCCCCTTCTGACGATGACAACAACAAAACGGCGACAACTGCGTTTACAATGAAGCGTCAACGCGGTTTTTTAAAGGGCTTATTTCGGCGTTTGGAGGCTTCTAAAAGTTGTGGGATGCTGCTTAAATTTCCAGGGTTTTTAAAGGACGAAATTAATTTTTTCAAGGTTCACCTATGACCATTACTGAATGGAATTAAAGAACATTTTAGATTGCAAAACATGCATTTTCTAAATCTAAAGATGTTTCTCTTTCAAGACTCGCCATAACATCTAAGTCAGAAAAGACGATCGTGTACAAAACCACAAAATGTATCACATGAAACAAGTTTG
This sequence comes from Sinohyriopsis cumingii, assembly GCA_028554795.2. Classification (NCBI taxonomy): domain Eukaryota; kingdom Metazoa; phylum Mollusca; class Bivalvia; order Unionida; family Unionidae; genus Sinohyriopsis; species Sinohyriopsis cumingii. Next base: position 85,381,444 of record CM068839.1, read on the forward strand.
ATTATATTTCTATAAATTGGCACGTAAAGTCATTTCAATGTACAGAACACAATTTCTAACATTATTTTGCTGACCTGCATTATGTTGCCAAGTGGTAACAACATAATGAATATAAATTAGTTTTGTTTCCTTTCAAACCTTTAAGTCGCGCATGTGTGTGTGTGTGTGTGTGTGTGTGTGTGTGTGTGTGTGTGTGCATCTTATAGAAAGCAAACATTTCCTATTAAAGTATATATAAAAAACAATAAATGCAAATAATTACAATCTTATATGGAACGAAAAAAATAAAATCCCAAACTAGATTTTTCAAAGAACCTAATCTCCTTTAGACGATCTGGTTAAAAATCCATCATATTAAAAACATTTTCACAAGGGCTGATTTAAATTTTGACAAAAGACCTTCAAAAGTATATACTGTTGTACAAACAAGGACTGGATTTTATGTAAAATCAACATGTCTTCTTGTAATTCATTAAACCAGTTCCCAAGCCTGTATTGATACATGGGATCTTATCGTGTTTTAATATATAATACAAGGGACAACAATTTCTCATTTCAGCTCTGAGATTCAACAATTTGGACTACAAATAGAAGTCCATTTTTAATCAAGGTTTCCTGCGATTATTCTCACCCTATTTCTCATATTTGGGTATTTAGGTTGGGGTGTGGGGTCATTGCTAGTGCATATAGAAAATTTGGAATATGCCGCCACCATGCGTAGCGACATATGGTACTCGCTTACCAGTAGGCCTAGCAAATTTAAACTTATATCTACGCATACCTGCATGAAATCGATAGAAAAGTGATTTATTTTCTCAAAAATGGCAATTATTATAAACGTTATATCTTTAATCCGCCGAGACTAGACGAAACTACGGCATAGATGAAACCTGACCCTGTACTCGCCATCTGCATTACTAGTCACATGACTTCACAAATCTCAAACGTTTTCTTTATTTTGTTTTTGTGGGGTTTAACGCCATTTTTCAGCACACGATTGGCTATACATGGCGGCCAGTATTAATGGTGGAGGAAGAACCCAGGAAAACTCCGGAAAGAACCACCGACCCTCGAGAAGCTACTGGCAAGCTTCCTCACATACCCACATTGGAAATCTCAAACGACGGCATTGGAAGTCCAAAAGTCACGTGATATCAACAACAAACTCCTTTTTAATGTTGTTGTAGAGAAATTCAATTATATTAAATAAAAAAGTGAGATACTTTTTGTAAAAACCAGCAATCTGGCCAATCTGATTTATCAAGCAGAGAGAACATGTCAACGTGGTAGTCACGTGATGCAACACAACTCCAGAAGTTGTTCTTGGAATATATAAAAATAGAGAATTTTGTGTTCTTTCGGTTTTGCATTTTTATTACAACCAGCATATGACTTTCATTTAATTTTGTTTTCTTTCTCTACAAAATTTGAAAATGTGGGTTGTTAGATTTGTGAAATCATGAGACTAGCGATGCAAATAGCAAGTATCAGGTGACATTTCATCAACGCTGTATTTTTATCCTGTTTTTCTGCAGATTAAAGACAATGATTTTAATACTAATGATTTCTGAGAAATCGATTTCATGCATGTATCACTAGACCTAACAAAGTTTAAGTTTGCTCGGCCATTCGGTATGTGGCTGTGCTTTGCTACAACCATGTTGGCCTCTTGTGATGCTAGACTGGTTTTCATACCTATATGTAATGAAAGATATGGATATCGAGCTGATTTTAAACATACAAGTCTACTAGACGAATCTAATCCACTCAGCATTTGGATTCACTCAGCATATATGTTTATTGCAAGCACCCAAATGATCCATACTGCACCCTCCGAATATTCTGGTTAGAACTTGATAAATTAAACACGATCAGTTTAGTTACGGCTCAGTCACATGATTGTTTTGGGTATCAATTGGTGGCGGAAAATTACCGAGTTTTCCGGACTTTTATCAATATTTGCAAAATTCAAGGACTTTTCACGGTCGGGATTTTTTTTATATTTCTCTCCACTTTTTCCTGACAGCGTGGGAACCCTGAATTAACAGATAGGTATAATACATCATAATTAATTAATCTTGGGAAAATCCACAAATAATCAATTACAGTAGTATGACTTTTCCACAAGGGCCCATACTCGCTTAGAAGTAGAGTCCAACTGCAAACATTGCAACATAGATCTGCTATCGCATAATGAGATCAAGGTCTTTGAGAATAGATACGGTAATAGACAACAAGGTATCTAAACAAAATTTTTCCATCAAAGAATACACCAAACCATTCTTATTCTATGAGGTAATACTACTGAATCTGTCTGAAAATAAAGTAATATACATAAGATTCATTGACCATGTTTTGTGGTTATCAAAACCTCAGTGATTTATAATGTAACATCATAATAAAATTATATAAAGAAAAACATGCCACAAAAACAAGATAAAATGTGGAAGTGTTATATTAAAAAATCATAACATAATTAAAGAGAACAAAGATATATACCATAAATACATCTTAAGTAGCTTACAAAAGAAATTTTTGGAAGCTTGTCTTCCTGTAAGCCAAAGGATGCAAAATAAAGTGGGAGATGATATCAAATTAGTTCCACAAAATGTAAGTGTAGTAAACATTAATGAAACGTTATCTGTTAAAAATGCACTTTCTCGAAAGAACTATGGACCTTTTTAAATTCTGAGATACCCTGCTTTACTCACCCCATAAATAACACATCATACTTTAATTAACTAAAGTTTCTGGAACTAAGCTTTTGAAAGGTAAGTTGAAAAACTGGATTATTTATTTTCCGTATTTAACTTGGAAACCAGTTAGTGATAATCTATATGCTGTGGGGTTTGACTTAGGTTTATATGAAATTGTCACAGCATCCATCCCAATCACTGCAAGATTTGTAAAGGTTTATATGAAATTGTCACATCATCCATACCATTCACTGCAAGATTTGTAAAAATAAGAAGACTACAAATGAAGCAATTTCTGAAAACTCAATTTAAATTTTGTGATATGTTTATCTTTGCTTAAGACAGACACATACTGGTATTATCACAAATTAGACTGGCTTTTGTTATGACTCAGAAAGGCTTTGATAATCTAAAGTTGCTGTTGTTAAAGGAACAGTCATACAAAGTTTGATTAACACTAACTCAATTTTTATAGAGAGATGAAACTGAAGGTATTTAAAGTCAGACAAGAGCTTGGGAAACTATCCGGAACTTGTTTCTTAATCAGAGATTGTCCCTACAAACATTCTTGCTCAATCTGATCAAAACTGGCTTTGACATTTTAAATTTGTTCAAAAACGGTTTTGCATCTGGTTGCCATGGAAGCCACTCCAGGCATTAATGTCACACAGTATATCCTAAGAAACATTCCTGCAAGGTTTGATCGAAATATATTCTGCAAACGTCAAAAACATGTTTTACACAAGGTTGTGACATAAACTACTCCAATGCAAGGGAAGCCACTTTGACATAATTTGGGCAGAACATATCCTAAACATTTATATGAAGTTTAATGAAAATCAGTGGTGCACAATTTTATCTTAGAAGTCTAAATTAGAAAGCAGTAATGGGCTGATAATAGAAGCAGGACCAAGAAGTAAAATAAAATGACAGCCTTTTAATATACAGTGTACACTGGTATAGTCATGCAGAATCCACCTTACATAGGTTCTGTCCACCTAAAAATGAGTCCATGAAGCACCATATTTTGAATGCACATTGTATTTATACATGTACACCTAAGAAAAGAAAAGAAACTCAAACCGTGCACAACCTTTGGTCCTGTGATCAAGAAATATATATATATTCATTCACTCCAAAAAAGGGAAACATTTCAAAGGCTTTAGAATTATAAGGCAAAACAAAACTGTACTTACAACTTCACTAATATAGTGTACAGTTATTTATTCTTTAACACGTATTTTAATGATATTAACAAGATATCTTTACTTAAGTCATGCAACACTAATAAAAGACCTTCATACAGTTGTCTGCCTTGCCTGTGCAAACAAACCAGAAAACATCTTCAGTAGCTAATGTTCTGATATGATAACACTATCTACACCTTAGCATATCAAGCAGGTATTTCTGTGCTTCGAGTCTTTGAATCTCATTGTGAACACTGTTCATAAATGATCAAGACAATGGGACCACATAACTTGAATGGGCTCATAAATAAGCAATTTTCCACTGCCAGTTTGTGTTTGTACAAATGTCTTTCAATCGAATACACCTGCAACAATAGCTTTCCTCTTGTATGTAGTCAAACTTTCGATGCTGAACTTACAAAGTATCCCTTCTGAAGTCAACTGCATCCAACATTTTTGACCAATGTACAATTCACAGCTGTTACATGCTATTGGTTAGTTGGCATTACATACTAAGAGAGGCAACTCATGAAATCCAATAGATGTTGCTAGGACAAAGCACTAAAATATCTGTTTGAGCTGCCAAGGTGTAGATAGGTTATCATATTTGAACCCTGCCTAGTGAAGATGACCAGAAAATGTAATTAGAGTTAACTGTATTTTCTTTAGGATTTATTTATTTTTATTTATTTAATTTTAAATGTCATCTTTAAGATTTTCATACTTTTATCAAACACTACTTTAGATAACATACATTATTATACTATTTACAACTATACTAATGTTGATAAGCTTTTCAAATAGAGTACATACATTCTTCTTATGAATATGTACACTCGTAAATATATCAAATCAAACAGATATGCAAATATTCAACAGTTTAAACTTTCAAGTCTATCAATATCTTAACAAAATTTATTTTCAACAGCTTGCGTTTTAATCATGCAGTGGGTGGAACATGGTTCCTCCTTCAACAATATGATTATCAAGAAGAAAACAAACCCTACAAATTACACAAATCATAACCTTGTTGAGTGAAACCTCTTGTGTCACTCCAAGAGATTTCAATCAAATGAAGATTGGTCGAAAGTCTTGAGTATTTCTTCCTAATGCCAAAAAAGAGCTGGGGCTCCAGACTGAGCTTTTTTGTTAAAATTTTGAGACAAGTGTATCCAGTTTCAGTGGAACCCCGCTATAACGCGATAATTGGGGTCCACAAAAGTGGATCGCGTTAATATCGGGGTCACGTTAAGGCGGGGTTTTACAGTATTTTACTTTTTTGAGAGAACAACTCATTGGCAAATATGCGTGTATTCATGTCTACGGTATATGATGAATAGGGTATCAACACCGTTTAACATCGTGCCGTCGTGGCATTCAGTTCATCTATAATGCATGTAATTCCATTGAAAAATTGCACACAGATTTACAATATTCAATATTATTTCCCCTGATCATTGTATCTGAATTATCAACACCGTTTACTTGCCGTCTGATATCACTGTGCGAGCTGTAATTGTATAATGTTGTGGCAGTATTCGAGTAAAAACCCAAAACAATTTACCGTAGACAGAAAAGATAATCATCGTTGTCATACACGCTATAACGTGATGCTGACCTGTCTTGAGTGTAATCGAAGTAGAGGCGCTGGCGCCTTGGGTGCTAGTTAAGTGATCGGGGTGGTAATTGTGTGTCCTCGGGAATTACTTGTAATTGTTCACGTGTGAATCCACGTTGAGGAGCAGTCGAATCCAGCATGTAGATTGCTGGTCTACCAGTGGATCTAGTTATGTTAGATATCTTGTGTGCGGTAATACTCCAGATAGGATCAGTCGCTCTTTTTTTACCACCTTCAAGTTCACCTGGTTCATATAAATATCTCACAGTGACACTACCCAGTATTGGCTGCGCTGAGAAACCACGTCGTTGTACAGGTATATGTTTTTTAGTGACCGCGATGGCAGGTTTCATGTTGGTTGTTCGAGTAATTTCATTATTTAGCGCAGCTATCACGCTTGGTAATCTTGCAACCCATTCACGAGATCTCTTATCCTGAATGAATTCCTTCGCGTATTGATATCCAAATAACCGCTCAGCAAGTGTTCGATTAAATCGCTCAACAATTGCCTGATCACGATGAATTGCACTATGTCCTCGCCTGATGGCGACATTATGTTGCTTCATCAACGACGATACTGCGCCTTGAAATTCTTTACCAGGATCAACTTGTAGCAGCTGTGGCCATCGTAGAGGTTCTCGTTGATAAATTCGTTCAAGCGCAGAAGCAACATCAGATGCTGTTTTAGTCGCTAACGGTTCCGCATCTTTGTATCTACTTGCAATATCAACTACAGTTAACGCGTACTTGTACGTTCGGCGACGAATGGTATCATGTGGCAGAAATAATATAGCAGCCTGATGAACTTCATTTGGCACAACATCGAAATGTGCAAAGTGAATTTGTTTAGGCGGTGGTTGGTAAATTTGCCATATTGCCTGTTTGGATAACCAATTCTTAGCAGTATCACGTGTGACTTTTGCTGCGTTGGCAAGCTTGCCGATTGCTGCGCTACCTCTCCAGTATCCTCTTGGGGAATAATAAATCGACTCCATTATAATTAATTACCAGTGCCTAATACAAGCTTAGATTTCATCGTAGATTGTATTAACCAGCTAGCTAACTTTTCTTTGAAAGATTTATCAGTGATGGCATTTAACGCTTGAATTTCACATCCGCGAGATGCCTATCTTGTAGATCCTTACTTCGGTAAGCTACATCATGGACATGGCATGCTTTATCGATAGCAATTATCGGGTACTCACCTGCATTGGGTTGATTTAAGGCATCAAGCCTGATATCAAGTCGGGTTCCAGACCACAGTAATTATATCCTGGAAGATGTTTTTCTCCTGGGTATTTAGCCCACGGAGTTCCTGGTAATTTTCCTAACTTGGCCGCGATATCACCTCTTTTTTTTTTGTTTAATTGACTTTGATTTTGGCGCTGACTTTGGTTTCGGCGCTCCACCTGACGGAATTAATTTTTAACTTTTTTGTGCCGCATCGTTCACACTTGCCTGTAAGCGCTTGTCGATTATTTTTTGTTGTAGTGGATGTTATGTTTGCAGTTGGGGTACGTGCTCTACATTTCACACAATATAAATCCATATTATTTTATAATATATCTAATGGAGATCACTGACTTTTCTGCTACAAAACGACGAGAGCCAATCAAACATAACTCGGTGCTACCAAATTCAATTCGAATGATTATTATAGGCCCATCTGGAAGTGGTAAGACGCAGTTGTTACTTAATTTAATAATGAAGTGGATGAAGTGGAATAAGTTGTATTTGGTAGCTCCATCTGTGGATGATCAGCGATGCTACAGCGTGTTAAAAGATTTTAATGAGAATGCAAAATCGATAAGCTGCGACGATGATGTTGTTGAATTTATTACTAGTATTGATGAATCAACAAGTATGGATGATATTGATGGAAGTATTAATAATTTAGTCATGTACGACGATGTGATGTTGGACAAACAATCAAATCCTGCCAGGATATTCTCACGCGGCAGACATAAAAATGTAGATGTGATTTATGTAACTCAACGATATATACAAATCCCAAAAGTGATCAGGGACAACTGTAACATTCTTGCGCTGTTCAACAGCGTTGACACACACACGTTACGAAATAAACATCAGACTTGGTGCAGCGGCGATATGGATATAAATAAGTTTTAAACATTTCTTTAGTCGTGCTCAGGCAAAACCACATGGGTTTGTAACGCTAAATTTACATGATCCTCGAACACGGTATTGAGTCGGGTTAGATACAATTTTCAGCTAGAGAGCAGCAGAGGGGGCGACGACAACAGCACGCAGCAACAATGGCGACAATTATGTTTACAACGAAGCACCCTCGCGGTTTTATTTCGGCGTTTGGAAGTTGTAGGCGGCGCCCCTTCTGACGATGACAACAACAAAACGGCGACAACTGCGTTTACAATGAAGCGTCAACGCGGTTTTTTAAAGGGCTTATTTCGGCGTTTGGAGGCTTCTAAAAGTTGTGGGATGCTGCTTAAATTTCCAGGGTTTTTAAAGGACGAAATTAATTTTTTCAAGGTTCACCTATGACCCATTACTGAATGGAATTAAAGAACATTTTAGATTGCAAAACATGCATTTTCTAAATCTAAAGATGTTTCTCTTTCAAGACTCGCCATAACATCTAAGTCAGAAAAGACGATCGTGTACAAAACCACAAAATGTATCACATGAAACAAGTTTGATTATATTTCTATAAATTGGCACGTAAAGTCATTTCAATGTACAGAACACAATTTCTAACATTATTTTGCTGACCTGCATTATGTTGCCAAGTGGTAACAACATAATGAATATAAATTAGTTTTGTTTCCTTTCAAACCTTTAAGTCGCGCATGTGTGTGTGTGTGTGTGTGTGTGTGTGCATCTTATAGAAAGCAAACATTTCCTATTAAAGTATATATAAAAAACAATAAATGCAAATAATTACAATCTTATATGGAACGAAAAAAATAAAATCCCAAACTAGATTTTTCAAAGAACCTAATCTCCTTTAGACGATCTGGTTAAAAATCCATCATATTAAAAACATTTTCACAAGGGCTGATTTAAATTTTGACAAAAGACCTTCAAAAGTATATACTGTTGTACAAACAAGGACTGGATTTTATGTAAAATCAACATGTCTTCTTGTAATTCATTAAACCAGTTCCCAAGCCTGTATTGATACATGGGATCTTATCGTGTTTTAATATATAATACAAGGGACAACAATTTCTCATTTCAGCTCTGAGATTCAACAATTTGGACTACAAATAGAAGTCCATTTTTAATCAAGGTTTCCTGCGATTATTCTCACCCTATTTCTCATATTTGGGTATTTAGGTTGGGGTGTGGGGTCATTGCTAGTGCATATAGAAAATTTGGAATATGCCGCCACCATGCGTAGCGACATATGGTACTCGCTTACCAGTAGGCCTAGCAAATTTAAACTTATATCTACGCATACCTGCATGAAATCGATAGAAAAGTGATTTATTTTCTCAAAAATGGCAATTATTATAAACGTTATATCTTTAATCCGCCGAGACTAGACGAAACTACGGCATAGATGAAACCTGACCCTGTACTCGCCATCTGCATTACTAGTCACATGACTTCACAAATCTCAAACGTTTTCTTTATTTTGTTTTTGTGGGGTTTAACGCCATTTTTCAGCACACGATTGGCTATACATGGCGGCCAGTATTAATGGTGGAGGAAGAACCCAGGAAAACTCCGGAAAGAACCACCGACCCTCGAGAAGCTACTGGCAAGCTTCCTCACATACCCACATTGGAAATCTCAAACGACGGCATTGGAAGTCCAAAAGTCACGTGATATCAACAACAAACTCCTTTTTAATGTTGTTGTAGAGAAATTCAATTATATTAAATAAAAAAGTGAGATACTTTTTGTAAAAACCAGCAATCTGGCCAATCTGATTTATCAAGCAGAGAGAACATGTCAACGTGGTAGTCACGTGATGCAACACAACTCCAGAAGTTGTTCTTGGAATATATAAAAATAGAGAATTTTGTGTTCTTTCGGTTTTGCATTATTATTACAACCAGCATATGACTTTCATTTAATTTTGTTTTCTTTCTCTACAAAATTTGAAAATGTGGGTTGTTAGATTTGTGAAATCATGAGACTAGCGATGCAAATAGCAAGTATCAGGTGACATTTCATCAACGCTGTATTTTTATCCTGTTTTTCTGCAGATTAAAGACAATGATTTTAATACTAATGATTTCTGAGAAATCGATTTCATGCATGTATCACTAGACCTAACAAAGTTTAAGTTTGCTCGGCCATTCGGTATGTGGCTGTGCTTTGCTACAACCATGTTGGCCTCTTGTGATGCTAGACTGGTTTTCATACCTATATGTAATGAAAGATATGGATATCGAGCTGATTTTAAACATACAAGTCTACTAGACGAATCTAATCCACTCAGCATTTGGATTCACTCAGCATATATGTTTATTGCAAGCACCCAAATGATCCATACTGCACCCTCCGAATATTCTGGTTAGAACTTGATCAATTAAACACGATCAGTTTAGTTACGGCTCAGTCACATGATTGTTTTGGGTATCAATTGGTGGCGGAAAATTACCGAGTTTTCCGGACTTTTATCAATATTTGCAAAATTCAAGGACTTTTCACGGTCGGGATTTTTTTAATATTTCTCTCCACTTTTTCCTGACAGCGTGGGAACCCTGAATTAACAGATAGGTATAATACATCATAATTAATTAATCTTGGGAAAATCCACAAATAATCAATTACAGTAGTATGACTTTTCCACAAGGGCCCATACTCGCTTAGAAGTAGAGTCCAACTGCAAACATTGCAACATAGATCTGCTATCGCATAATGAGATCAAGGTCTTTGAGAATAGATACGGTAATAGACAACAAGGTATCTAAACAAAATTTTTCCATCAAAGAATACACCAAACCATTCTTATTCTATGAGGTAATACTACTGAATCTGTCTGAAAATAAAGTAATATACATAAGATTCATTGACCATGTTTTGTGGTTATCAAAACCTCAGTGATTTATAATGTAACATCATAATAAAATTATATAAAGAAAAACATGCCACAAAAACAAGATAAAATGTGGAAGTGTTATATTAAAAAAATCATAACATAATTAAAGAGAACAAAGATATATACCATAAATACATCTTAAGTAGCTTACAAAAGAAATTTTTGGAAGCTTGTCTTCCTGTAAGCCAAAGGATGCAAAATAAAGTGGGAGATGATATCAAATTAGTTCCACAAAATGTAAGTGTAGTAAACATTAATGAAACGTTATCTGTTAAAAATGCACTTTCTCGAAAGAACTATGGACCTTTTTAAATTCTGAGATACCCTGCTTTACTCACCCCATAAATAACACATCATACTTTAATTAACTAAAGTTTCTGGAACTAAGCTTTTGAAAGGTAAGTTGAAAAACTGGATTATTTATTTTCCGTATTTAACTTGGAAACCAGTTAGTGATAATCTATATGCTGTGGGGTTTGACTTAGGTTTATATGAAATTGTCACAGCATCCATCCCAATCACTGCAAGATTTGTAAAGGTTTATATGAAATTGTCACATCATCCATACCATTCACTGCAAGATTTGTAAAAATAAGAAGACTACAAATGAAGCAATTTCTGAAAACTCAATTTAAATTTTGTGATATGTTTATCTTTGCTTAAGACAGACACATACTGGTATTATCACAAATTAGACTGGCTTTTGGTATGACTCAGAAAGGCTTTGATAATCTAAAGTTGCTGTTGTTAAAGGAACAGTCATACAAAGTTTGATTAACACTAACTCAATTTTTATAGAGAGATGAAACTGAAGGTATTTAAAGTCAGACAAGAGCTTGGGAAACTATCCGGAACTTGTTTCTTAATCAGAGATTGTCCCTACAAACATTCTTGCTCAATCTGATCAAAACTGGCTTTGACATTTTAAATTTGTTCAAAAACGGTTTTGCATCTGGTTGCCATGGAAGCCACTCCAGGCATTAATGTCACACAGTATATCCTAAGAAACATTCCTGCAAGGTTTGATCGAAATATATTCTGCAAACGTCAAAAACATGTTTTACACAAGGTTGTGACATAAACTACTCCAATGCAAGGGAAGCCACTTTGACATAATTTGGGCAGAACATATCCTAAACATTTATATGAAGTTTAATGAAAATCAGTGGTGCACAATTTTATCTTAGAAGTCTAAATTAGAAAGCAGTAATGGGCTGATAATAGAAGCAGGACCAAGAAGTAAAATAAAATGACAGCCTTTTAATATACAGTGTACACTGGTATAGTCATGCAGAATCCACCTTACATAGGTTCTGTCCACCTAAAAATGAGTCCATGAAGCACCATATTTTGAATGCACATTGTATTTATACATGTACACCTAAGAAAAGAAAAGAAACTCAAACCGTGCACAACCTTTGGTCCTGTGATCAAGAAATATATATATATTCATTCACTCCAAAAAAGGGAAACATTTCAAAGGCTTTAGAATTATAAGGCAAAACAAAACTGTACTTACAACTTCACTAATATAGTGTACAGTTATTTATTCTTTAACACGTATTTTAATGATATTAACAAGATATCTTTACTTAAGTCATGCAACACTAATAAAAGACCTTCATACAGTTGTCTGCCTTGCCTGTGCAAACAAACCAGAAAACATCTTCAGTAGCTAATGTTCTGATATGATAACACTATCTACACCTTAGCATATCAAGCAGGTATTTCTGTGCTTCGAGTCTTTGAATCTCATTGTGAACACTGTTCATAAATGATCAAGACAATGGGACCACATAACTTGAATGGGCTCATAAATAAGCAATTTTCCACTGCCAGTTTGTGTTTGTACAAATGTCTTTCAATCGAATACACCTGCAACAATAGCTTTCCTCTTGTATGTAGTCAAACTTTCGATGCTGAACTTACAAAGTATCCCTTCTGAAGTCAACTGCATCCAACATTTTTGACCAATGTACAATTCACAGCTGTTACATGCTATTGGTTAGTTGGCATTACATACTAAGAGAGGCAACTCATGAAATCCAATAGATGTTGCTAGGACAAAGCACTAAAATATCTGTTTGAGCTGCCAAGGTGTAGATAGGTTATCATATTTGAACCCTGCCTAGTGAAGATGACCAGAAAATGTAATTAGAGTTAACTGTATTTTCTTTAGGATTTATTTATTTTTATTTATTTAATTTTAAATGTCATCTTTAAGATTTTCATACTTTTATCAAACACTACTTTAGATAACATACATTATTATACTATTTACAACTATACTAATGTTGATAAGCTTTTCAAATAGAGTACATACATTCTTCTTATGAATATGTACACTCGTAAATATATCAAATCAAACAGATATGCAAATATTCAACAGTTTAAACTTTCAAGTCTATCAATATCTTAACAAAATTTATTTTCAACAGCTTGCGTTTTAATCATGCAGTGGGTGGAACATGGTTCCTCCTTCAACAATATGATTATCAAGAAGAAAACAAACCCTACAAATTACACAAATCATAACCTTGTTGAGTGAAACCTCTTGTGTCACTCCAAGAGATTTCAATCAAATGAAGATTGGTCGAAAGTCTTGAGTATTTCTTCCTAATGCCAAAAAAGAGCTGGGGCTCCAGACTGAGCTTTTTTGTTAAAATTTTGAGACAAGTGTATCCAGTTTCAGTGGAACCCCGCTATAACGCGATAATTGGGGTCCACAAAAGTGGATCGCGTTAATATCGGGGTCACGTTAAGGCGGGGTTTTACAGTATTTTACTTTTTTGAGAGAACAACTCATTGGCAAATATGCGTGTATTCATGTCTACGGTATATGATGAATAGGGTATCAACACCGTTTAACATCGTGCCGTCGTGGCATTCAGTTCATCTATAATGCATGTAATTCCATTGAAAAATTGCACACAGATTTACAATATTCAATATTATTTCCCCTGATCATTGTATCTGAATTATCAACACCGTTTACTTGCCGTCTGATATCACTGTGCGAGCTGTAATTGTATAATGTTGTGGCAGTATTCGAGTAAACACCCAAAACAATTTACCGTAGACAGAAAAGATAATCATCGTTGTCATACACGCTATAACGTGATGCTGACCTGTCTTGAGTGTAATCGAAGTAGAGGCGCTGGCGCCTTGGGTGCTAGTTAAGTGATCGGGGTGGTAATTGTGTGTCCTCGGGAATTACTTGTAATTGTTCACGTGTGAATCCACGTTGAGGAGCAGTCGAATCCAGCATGTAGATTGCTGGTCTACCAGTGGATCTAGTTATGTTAGATATCTTGTGTGCGGTAATACTCCAGATAGGATCAGTCGCTCTTTTTTTACCACCTTCAAGTTCACCTGGTTCATATAAATATCTCACAGTGACACTACCCAGTATTGGCTGCGCTGAGAAACCACGTCGTTGTACAGGTATATGTTTTTTAGTGACCGCGATGGCAGGTTTCATGTTGGTTGTTCGAGTAATTTCATTATTTAGCGCAGCTATCACGCTTGGTAATCTTGCAACCCATTCACGAGATCTCTTATCCTGAATGAATTCCTTCGCGTATTGATATCCAAATAACCGCTCAGCAAGTGTTCGATTAAATCGCTCAACAATTGCCTGATCACGATGAATTGCACTATGTCCTCGCCTGATGGCGACATTATGTTGCTTCATCAACGACGATACTGCGCCTTGAAATTCTTTACCAGGATCAACTTGTAGCAGCTGTGGCCATCGTAGAGGTTCTCGTTGATAAATTCGTTCAAGCGCAGAAGCAACATCAGATGCTGTTTTAGTCGCTAACGGTTCCGCATCTTTGTATCTACTTGCAATATCAACTACAGTTAACGCGTACTTGTACGTTCGGCGACGAATGGTATCATGTGGCAGAAATAATATAGCAGCCTGATGAACTTCATTTGGCACAACATCGAAATGTGCAAAGTGAATTTGTTTAGGCGGTGGTTGGTAAATTTGCCATATTGCCTGTTTGGATAACCAATTCTTAGCAGTATCACGTGTGACTTTTGCTGCGTTGGCAAGCTTGCCGATTGCTGCGCTACCTCTCCAGTATCCTCTTGGGGAATAATAAATCGACTCCATTATAATTAATTACCAGTGCCTAATACAAGCTTAGATTTCATCGCAGATTGTATTAACCAGCTAGCTAACTTTTCTTTGAAAGATTTATCAGTGATGGCATTTAACGCTTGAATTTCACATCCGCGAGATGCCTATCTTGTAGATCCTTACTTCGGTAAGCTACATCATGGACATGGCATGCTTTATCGATAGCAATTATCGGGTACTCACCTGCATTGGGTTGATTTAAGGCATCAAGCCTGATATCAAGTCGGGTTCCAGGACCACAGTAATTATATCCTGGAAGATGTTTTTCTCCTGGGTATTTAGCCCACGGAGTTCCTGGTAATTTTCCTAACTTGGCCGCGATATCACCTCTTTTTTTTGTTTAATTGACTTTGGTTTCGGCGCTCCACCTGACGGAATAAATTTAAACTTTTTTGTGCCGCATCGTTCACACTTGCCTGTAAGCGCTTGTCGATTATTTTTTGTTGTAGTGGATGTTATGTTTGCAGTTGGGGTACGTGCTCTACATTTCACACAATATAAATCCATATTATTTTATAATATATCTAATGGAGATCACTGACTTTTCTGCTACAAAACGACGAGAGCCAATCAAACATAACTCGGTGCTACCAAATTCAATTCAAATGATTATTATAGGCCCATCTGGAAGTGGTAAGACGCAGTTGTTACTTAATTTAATAATGAAGTGGATGAAGTGGAATAAGTTGTATTTGGTACCTCCATCTGTGGATGATCAGCGATGCTATAGCGTGTTAAAAGATTTTAATGAGAATGCAAAATCGATAAGCTGCGACGATGATGTTGTTGAATTTATTACTAGTATTGATGAATCAACAAGTATGGATGATATTGATGGAAGTATTAATAATTTAGTCATGTACGACGATGTGATGTTGGACAAACAATCAAATCCTGCCAGGATATTCTCACGCGGCAGACATAAAAATGTAGATGTGATTTATGTAACTCAACGATATACACAAATCCCAAAAGTGATCAGGGACAACTGTAACATTCTTGCGCTGTTCAACAGCGTTGACACACACACGTTACGAAATAAACATCAGACTTGGTGCAGCGGCGATATGGATATAAATAAGTTTAAACATTTCTTTAGTCGTGCTCAGGCAAAACCACATGGGTTTGTAACGCTAAATTTACATAATCCTCGAACACGGTATTGAGTCGGGTTAGATACAATTTTCAGCTAGAGAGCAGCAGAGGGGGCGACGACAACAGCACGCAGCAACAATGGCGACAATTATGTTTACAACGAAGCACCCTCGCGGTTTTATTTCGGCGTTTGGAAGTTGTAGGCGGCGCCCCTTCTGACGATGACAACAACAAAACGGCGACAACTGCGTTTACAATGAAGCGTCAACGCGGTTTTTTAAAGGGCTTATTTCGGCGTTTGGAGGCTTCTAAAAGTTGTGGGATGCTGCTTAAATTTCCAGGGTTTTTAAAGGACGAAATTAATTTTTTCAAGGTTCACCTATGACCATTACTGAATGGAATTAAAGAACATTTTAGATTGCAAAACATGCATTTTCTAAATCTAAAGATGTTTCTCTTTCAAGACTCGCCATAACATCTAAGTCAGAAAAGACGATCGTGTACAAAACCACAAAATGTATCACATGAAACAAGTGTGATTATACTTCTATAAATTGGCACGGAAAGTCATTTCAATGTACAGAACACAATTTCTAACATTATTTTGCTGACCTGCATTATGTTGCCAAGTGGTAACAACATAATGAATATAAATTAGTTTTGTTTCCTTTCAAACCTTTAAGTCGCGCATGTGTGTGTGTGTGTGTGTGTGTGTGTGTGTGTTTGTGTTTGTGTGCATCTTATAGAAAGCAAACATTTCCTATTAAAGTATATATAAAAAACAATAAATGCAAATAATTACAATCTTATATGGAACGAAAAAAATAAAATCCCAAACTAGATTTTTCAAAGAACCTAATCTCCTTTAGACGATCTGGTTAAAAATCCATCATTTTAAAAACATTTTCACAAGGGCTGATTTAAATTTTGACAAAAGACCTTCAAAAGTATATACTGTTGTACAAACAAGGGCTGGATTTTATGTAAAATCAACATGTCTTCTTGTAATTCATTAAACCAGTTCCCAAGCCTGTATTGATACATGGGATCTTATCGTGTTTTAATATATAATACAAGGGACAACAATTTCTCATTTCAGCTCTGAGATTCAACAATTTGGACTACAAATTTGGCTTAAAACGAATAGCAGTCCATTTTTAATCAAGGTTTCCTCCGATTATTCTCACCCTATTTCTCATATTTGGACATTTAGGTTGGGGTGTGGGGTCATTGCTAGTGCATATAGAAAATTTGGAATATGCCGCCACCATGCGTAACGACATATGGTACTCGCTTACCAGTAGGCCTAGCAAATTTAAACTTATATCTACGCATACCTGCATGAAATCGATAGAAAAGTGATTTATTTTCTCAAAAATGGCAATTATTATAAACGTTATATCTTTAATCCGCCGAGACTAGACGAAACTACGGCATAGATGAAACCTGACCCTGTACTCGCCATCTGCATTACTAGTCACATGACTTCACAAATCTCAAACGTTTTCTTTATTTTGTTTTTGTGGGGTTTAACGCCATTTTTCAGCACACGATTGGCTATACATGGCGGCCAGTATTAATGGTGGAGGAAGAACCCGGGAAAACCCCGGAAAGAACCACCGACCCTCGAGAAGCTACTGGCAAGCTTCCTCACATACCCACATTGGAAATCTCAAACGACGGCATTGGAAGTCCAAAAGTCACGTGATATCAACAACAAACTCCTTTTTAATGTTGTTGTAGAGAAATTCAATTATATTAAATAAAAAAGTGAGATACTTTTTGCAAAAACCAGCAATCTGGCCAATCTGATTTATCAAGCAGAGAGAACATGTCAACGTGGTAGTCACGTGATGCAACACAACTCCAGAAGTTGTTCTTGGAATATATAAAAATAGAGAATTTTGTGTTCTTTCGGTTTTGCATTTTTATTACAACCAGCATATGACTTTCATTTAATTTTGTTTTCTTTCTCTACAACATTTGAAAATGTGGGTTGTTAGATTTGTGAAATCATGAGACTAGCGATGCAAATAGCAAGTATCAGGTGACATTTCATCAACGCTGTATTTTTATCCTGTTTTTCTGCACATTAAAGACAATGATTTTAATACTAATGATTTCTGAGAAATCGATTTCATGCATGTATCAATAGACCTAACAAAGTTTAAGTTTGCTCGGCCATTCGGTATGTGGCTGTGCTTTGCTACAACCATGTTGGCCTCTTGTGATGCTAGACTGGTTTTCATACCTATATGTAATGAAAGATATGGATATCGAGCTGATTTTAAACATACAAGTCTACTAGACGAATCTAATCCACTCAGCATTTGGATTCACTCAGCATATATGTTTATTGCAAGCACCCAAATGATCCATACTGCACCCTCCGAATATTCTGGTTAGAACTTGATAAATTAAACACGATCAGTTTAGTTACGGCTCAGTCACATGATTGTTTTGGGCATCAATTGGTGGCGGAAAATTACCGAGTTTTCCGGACTTTTATCAATATTTGCAAAATTCAAGGACTTTTCACGGTCGGGATTTTTTTTATATTTCTCTCCACTTTTTCCTGACAGCGTGGGAACCCTGAATTAACAGATAGGTATAATACATCATAATTAATTAATCTTGGGAAAATCCACAAATAATCAATTACAGTAGTATGACTTTTCCACAAGGGCCCATACTCGCTTAGAAGTAGAGTCCAACTGCAAACATTGCAACATAGATCTGCTATCGCATAATGAGATCAAGGTCTTTGAGAATAGATACGGTAATAGACAACAAGGTATCTAAACAAAATTTTTCCATCAAAGAATACACCAAACCATTCTTATTCTATGAGGTAATACTACTGAATCTGTCTGAAAATAAAGTAATATACATAAGATTCATTGACCATGTTTTGTGGTTATCAAAACCTCAGTGATTTATAATGTAACATCATAATAAAATTATATAAAGAAAAACATGCCACAAAAACAAGATAAAATGTGGAAGTGTTATATTAAAAAATCATAACATAATTAAAGAGAACAAAGATATATACCATAAATACATCTTAAGTAGCTTACAAAAGAAATTTTTGGAAGCTTGTCTTCCTGTAAGCCAAAGGATGCAAAATAAAGTGGGAGATGATATCAAATTAGTTCCACAAAATGTAAGTGTAGTAAACATTAATGAAACGTTATCTGTTAAAAATGCACTTTCTCGAAAGAACTATGGACCTTTCTAAATTCTGAGATACCCTGCTTTACTCACCCCATAAATAACACATCATACTTTAATTAACTAAAGTTTCTGGAACTAAGCTTTTAAAAGGTAAGTTGAAAAACTGGATTATTTATTTTCCGTATTTAACTTGGAAACCAGTTAGTGATAATCTATATGCTGTGGGGTTTGACTTAGGTTTATATGAAATTGTCACAGCATCCATCCCAATCACTGCAAGATTTGTAAAGGTTTATATGAAATTGTCACATCATCCATACCATTCACTGCAAGATTTGTAAAAATAAGAAGACTACAAATGAAGCAATTTCTGAAAACTCAATTTAAATTTTGTGATATGTTTATCTTTGCTTAAGACAGACACATACTGGTATTATCACAAATTAGACTGGCTTTTGTTATGACTCAGAAAGGCTTTGATAATCTAAAGTTGCTGTTGTTAAAGGAACAGTCATACAAAGTTTGATTAACACTAACTCAATTTTTATAGAGAGATGAAACTGAAGGTATTTAAAGTCAGACAAGAGCTTGGGAAACTATCCGGAACTTGTTTCTTAATCAGAGATTGTCCCTACAAACATTCTTGCTCAATCTGATCAAAACTGGCTTTGACATTTTAAATTTGTTCAAAAACGGTTTTGCATCTGGTTGCCATGGAAGCCACTCCAGGCATTAATGTCACACAGTATATCCTAAGAAACATTCCTGCAAGGTTTGATCAAAATATATTCTGCAAACGTCAAAAACATGTTTTACACAAGGTTGTGACATAAACTACTCCAATGCAAGGGAAGCCACTTTGACATAATTTGGGCAGAGCATATCCTAAACATTTATATGAAGTTTAATGAAAATCAGTGGTGCACAATTTTATCTTAGAAGTCTAAATTAGAAAGCAGTAATGGGCTGATAATAGAAGCAGGACCAAGAAGTAAAATAAAATGACAGCCTTTTAATATACAGTGTACACTGGTATAGTCATGCAGAATCCACCTTACATAGGTTCTGTCCACCTAAAAATGAGTCCATGAAGCACCATATTTTGAATGCACATTGTATTTATACATGTACACCTAAGAAAAGAAAAGAAACTCAAACCGTGCACAACCTTTGGTCCTGTGATCAAGAAATATATACATTCATTCACTCCAAAAAAGGGAAACATTTCAAAGGCTTTAGAATTATAAGGCAAAACAAAACTGTACTTACATCTTCACTAATATAGTGTACAGTTATTTATTCTTTAACACGTATTTTAATGATATTAACAAGATATCTTTACTTAAGTCATGCAACACTAATAAAAGACCTTCATACAGTTGTCTGCCTTGCCTGTGCAAACAAACCAGAAAACATCTTCAGTAGCTAATGTTCTGATATGATAACCCTATCTACACCTTAGCATATCAAGCAGGTATTTCTGTGCTTCGGGTCTTTGAATCTCATTGTGAACACTGTTCATAAATGATCAAGACAATGGGACCACACAACTTGAATGGGCTCATAAATAAGCAATTTTCCACTGCCAGTTTGTGTTTGTACAAATGTCTTTCAATCGAATACACCTGCAACAATAGCTTTCCTCTTGTATGTAGTCAAACTTTCGATGCTGAACTTACAAAGTATCCCTTTTGATGTCAACTGCATCCAACATTTTTGACCAATGTACAATTCACAGCTGTTACATGCTATTGGTTAGTTGGCATTACATACTAAGAGAGGCAACTCATGAAATCCAATAGATGTTGCTAGGACAAAGCACTAAAATATCTGTTTGAGCTGCCAAGGTGTAGATAGGTTATCATATTTGAACCCTGCCTAGTGAAGATGACCAGAAAATGTAATTAGAGTTAACTGTATTTTCTTTAGGATTTATTTATTTTTATTTATTTAATTTTAAATGTCATCTTTAAGATTTTCATACTTTTATCAAACACTACTTTAGATAACATACATTATTATACTATTTACAACTATACTAATGTTGATAAGCTTTTCAAATAGAGCACATACATTCTTCTTATGAATATGTACACTCGTAAATATATCAAATCAAACAGATATGCAAATATTCAACAGTTTAAACTTTCAAGTCTATCAATATCTTAACAAAATTTATTTTCAACAGCTTGCGTTTTAATCATGCAGTGGGTGGAACATGGTTCCTCCTTCAACAATATGATTATCAAGAAGAAAACAAACCCTACAAATTACACAAATCATAACCTTGTTGAGTGAAACCTCTTGTGTCACTCCAAGAGATTTCAATCAAATGAAGATTGGTCGAAAGTCTTGAGTATTTCTTCCTAATGCCAAAAAAGAGCTGGGGCTCCAGACTGAGCTTTTGTGTTAAAATTTTGAGACAAGTGTATCCAGTTTCAGTGGAACCCCGCTATAACGCGATAATTGGGGTCCACAAAAGTGGATCGCGTTAATATCGGGGTCACGTTAAGGCGGGGTTTTACAGTATTTTACTTTTTTGAGAGAACAACTCATTGGCAAATATACGTGTATTCATGTCTACGGTATATGATGAATAGGGTATCAACACCGTTTAACATCGTGCCGTCGTGGCATTCAGTTCATCTATAATGCATGTAATTCCATTGAAAAATTGCACACAGATTTACAATATTCAATATTATTTCCCCTGATCATTGTATCTGAATTATCAACACCGTTTACTTGCCGTCTGATATCACTGTGCGAGCTGTAATTGTATAATGTTGTGGCAGTATTCGAGTAAACACCCAAAACAATTTACCGTAGACAGAAAAGATAATCATCGTTGTCATACACGCGATAACGTGATGCTGACCTGTCTTGAGTGTAATCGAAGTAGAGGCGCTGGCGCCTTGGGTGCTAGTTAAGTGATCGGGGTGGTAATTGTGTGTCCTCGGGAATTACTTGTAATTGTTCACGTGTGAATCCACGTTGAGGAGCAGTCGAATCCAGCATGTAGATTGCTGGTCTACCAGTGGATCTAGTTATGTTAGATATCTTGTGTGCGGTAATACTCCAGATAGGATCAGTCGCTCTTTTTTTACCACCTTCAAGTTCACCTGATTCATATAAATATCTCACAGTGACACTACCCAGTATTGGCTGCGCTGAGAAACCACGTCGTTGTACAGGTATATGCTTTTTGGTGACCGCGATGGCAGGTTTCATGTTGGTTGTTCGAGTAATTTCATTATTTAGCGCAGCTATCACGCTTGGTAATCTTGCAACCCATTCACGAGATCTCTTATCCTGAATGAATTCCTTCGCGTATTGATATCCAAATAACCGCTCAGCAAGTGTTCGATTAAATCGCTCAACAATTGCCTGATCACGATGAATTGCACTATGTCCTCGCCTGATGGCGACATTATGTTGCTTCATCAACGACGATACTGCGCCTTAAAATTCTTTACCAGAATCAACTTGTAGCAGCTGTGGCCATCGTAGAGGTTCTCGTTGATAAATTCGTTCAAGCGCAGAAGCAACCTCAGATGCTGTTTTAATCGCTAACGGTTCCGCATCTTTGTATCTACTTGCAATATCAACTACAGTTAACGCGTACTTGTACGTTCGGCGACGAATGGTATCATGTGGCAGAAATAATATATCAGCACGATGAACTTCATTTGGCACAACATCGAAATGTGCAAAGTGAATTTGTTTAGGCGGTGGTTGGTAAATTTGCCATATTGCCTGTTTGGATAACCAATTCTTAGCAGTATCACGTGTGACTTTTGCTGCGTTGGCAAGCTTGCCGATTGCTGCGCTACCTCTCCAGTATCCTCTTGGGGAATAATAAATCGACTCCATTATAATTAATTACCAGTGCCTAATACAAGCTTAGATTTCATCGCAGATTTTATTAACCAGCTAGCTAACTTTTCTTTGAAAGATTTATCAGTGATGGCATTTAACGCTTGAATTTCACATGCGCGAGATGCCTATCTTGTAGATCCTTACTTCGGTAAGCTACATCATGGACATGGCATGCTTTATCGATAGCATTTATCGGGTACTCACCTGGATTGGGTTGATTTAAGGCATCAAGCCTGATATCAAGTCGGGTTCCAGGACCACAGTAATTATATCCTGGAAGATGTTTTTCTCCTGGGTATTTAGCCCACGGAGTTCCTGGTAATTTTCCTAACTTGGCCGCGATATCACCTCTTTTTTTTTTAATTGACTTTGATTTTGGCGCTGACTTTGGTTTCGGCGCTCCACCTGACGGAATAAATTTAAACTTTTTTGTGCCGCATCGTTCACACTTGCCTGTAAGCGCTTGTCGATTATTTTTTGTTGTAGTGGATGTTATGTTTGCAGTTGGGGTACGTGCTCTACATTTCACACAATATAAATCCATATTATTTTATAATATATCTAATGGAGATCACTGACTTTTCTGCTACAAAACGACGAGAGCCAATCAAACATAACTCGATGCTACCAAATTCAATTCGAATGATTATTATAGGCCCATCTGGAAGTGGTAAGACGCAGTTGTTACTTAATTTAATAATGAAGTGGATGAAGTGGAATAAGTTGTATTTGGTAGCTCCATCTGTGGATGATCAGCGATGCTACAGCGTGTTAAAAGATTTTAATGAGAATGCAAAATCGATAAGCTGCGACGATGATGTTGTTGAATTTATTACTAGTATTGATGAATCAACAAGTATGGATGATATTGATGGAAGTATTAATAATTTAGTCATGTACGACGATGTGATGTTGGACAAACAATCAAATCCTGCCAGGATATTCTCACGCGGCAGACATAAAAATGTAGATGTGATTTATGTAACTCAACGATATACACAAATCCCAAAAGTGATCAGGGACAACTGTAACATTCTTGCGCTGTTCAACAGCGTTGACACACACACGTTACGAAATAAACATCAGACTTGGTGCAGCGGCGATATGGATATAAATAAGTTTAAACATTTCTTTAGTCGTGCTCAGGCAAAACCACATGGGTTTGTAACGCTAAATTTACATAATCCTCGAACACGGTATTGAGTCGGGTTAGATACAATTTTCAGCTAGAGAGCAGCAGAGGGGGCGACGACAACAGCACGCAGCAACAATGGCGACAATTATGTTTACAACGAAGCACCCTCGCGGTTTTATTTCGGCGTTTGGAAGTTGTAGGCGGCGCCCCTTCTGACGATGACAACAACAAAACGGCGACAACTGCGTTTACAATGAAGCGTCAACGCGGTTTTTTAAAGGGCTTATTTCGGCGTTTGGAGGCTTCTAAAAGTTGTGGGATGCTGCTTAAATTTCCAGGGTTTTTAAAGGACGAAATTAATTTTTTCAAGGTTCACCTATGACCATTACTGAATGGAATTAAAGAACATTTTAGATTGCAAAACATGCATTTTCTAAATCTAAAGATGTTTCTCTTTCAAGACTCGCCATAACATCTAAGTCAGAAAAGACGATCGTGTACAAAACCACAAAATGTATCACATGAAACAAGTTTGATTATATTTCTATAAATTGGCACGTAAAGTCATTTCAATGTACAGAACACAATTTCTAACATTATTTTGCTTACCTGCATTATGTTGCCAAGTGGTAACAACATAATGAATATAAATTAGTTTTGTTTCCTTTCAAACCTTTAAGTCGCGCATGTGTGTGTGTGTGTGTGTGTGTGTTTGTGTTTGTGTGCATCTTATAGAAAGCAAACATTTCCTATTAAAGTATATATAAAAAACAATAAATGCAAATAATTACAATCTTATATGGAACGAAAAAAATAAAATCCCAAACTAGATTTTTCAAAGAACCTAATCTCCTTTAGACGATCTGTTTAAAAATCCATCATTTTAAAAACATTTTCACAAGGGCTGATTTAAATTTTGACAAAAGACCTTCAAAATTATATACCGTTGTACAAACAAGGGCTGGATTTTATGTAAAATCAACATGTCTTCTTGTAATTCATTAAACCAGTTCCCAAGCCTGTATTGATACATGGGATCTTATCGTGTTTTAATATATAATACAAGGGACAACAATTTCTCATTTCAGCTCTGAGATTCAACAATTTGGACTACAAATTTGGCTTAAAACGAATAGAAGTCCATTTTTAATCAAGGTTTCCTCCGATTATTCTCACCCTATTTCTCATATTTGGGTATTTAGGTTGGGGTGTGGGGTCATTGCTAGTGCATATAGAAAATTTGGAATATGCCGCCACCATGCGTAACGACATATGGTACTCGCTTACCAGTAGGCCTAGCAAATTTAAACTTATATCTACGCATACCTGCATGAAATCGATAGAAAAGTGATTTATTTTCTCAAAAATGGCAATTATTATAAACGTTATATCTTTAATCCGCCGAGACTAGACGAAACTACGGCATAGATGAAACCTGACCCTGTACTCGCCATCTGCATTACTAGTCACATGACTTCACAAATCTCAAACGTTTTCTTTATTTTGTTTTTGTGGGGTTTAACGCCATTTTTCAGCACACGATTGGCTATACATGGCGGCCAGTATTAATGGTGGAGGAAGAACCCGGGAAAACCCCGGAAAGAACCACCGACCCTCGAGAAGCTACTGGCAAGCTTCCTCACATACCCACATTGGAAATCTCAAACGACGGCATTGGAAGTCCAAAAGTCACGTGATATCAACAACAAACTCCTTTTTAATGTTGTTGTAGAGAAATTCAATTATATTAAATAAAAAGGTGAGATACTTTTTGTAAAAACCAGCAATCTGGCCAATCTGATTTATCAAGCAGAGAGAACATGTCAACGTGGTAGTCACGTGATGCAACACAACTCCAGAAGTTGTTCTTGGAATATATAAAAATAGAGAATTTTGTGTTCTTTCGGTTTTGCATTTTTATTACAACCAGCATATGACTTTCATTTAATTTTGTTTTCTTTCTCTACAACATTTGAAAATGTGGGTTGTTAGATTTGTGAAATCATGAGACTAGCGATGCAAATAGCAAGTATCAGGTGACATTTCATCAACGCTGTATTTTTATCCTGTTTTTCTGCACATTAAAGACAATGATTTTAATACTAATGATTTCTGAGAAATCGATTTCATGCATGTATCAATAGACCTAACAAAGTTTAAGTTTGCTCGGCCATTCGGTATGTGGCTGTGCTTTGCTACAACCATGTTGGCCTCTTGTGATGCTAGACTGGTTTTCATACCTATATGTAATGAAAGATATGGATATCGAGCTGATTTTAAACATACAAGTCTACTAGACGAATCTAATCCACTCAGCATTTGGATTCACTCAGCATATATGTTTATTGCAAGCACCCAAATGATCCATACTGCACCCTCCGAATATTCTGGTTAGAACTTGATAAATTAAACACGATCAGTTTAGTTACGGCTCAGTCACATGATTGTTTTGGGCATCAATTGGTGGCGGAAAATTACCGAGTTTTCCGGACTTTTATCAATATTTGCAAAATTCAAGGACTTTTCACGGTCGGGATTTTTTTTATATTTCTCTCCACTTTTTCCTGACAGCGTGGGAACCCTGAATTAACAGATAGGTATAATACATCATAATTAATTAATCTTGGGAAAATCCACAAATAATCAATTACAGTAGTATGACTTTTCCACAAGGGCCCATACTCGCTTAGAAGTATAGTCCAACTGCAAACATTGCAACACAGATCTGCTATCGCATAATGAGATCAAGGTCTTTGAGAATAGATACGGTAATAGACAACAAGGTATCTAAACAAAATTTTTCCATCAAAGAATACACCAAACCATTCTTATTCTATGAGGTAATACTACTGAATCTGTCTGAAAATAAAGTAATATACATAAGATTCATTGACCATGTTTTGTGGTTATCAAAACCTCAGTGATTTATAATGTAACATCATAATAAAATTATATAAAGAAAAACATGCCACAAAAACAAGATAAAATGTGGAAGTGTTATATTAAAAAATCATAACATAATTAAAGAGAACAAAGATATATACCATAAATACATCTTAAGTAGCTTACAAAAGAAATTTTTGGAAGCTTGTCTTCCTGTAAGCCAAAGGATGCAAAATAAAGTGGGAGATGATATCAAATTAGTTCCACAAAATGTAAGTGTAGTAAACATTAATGAAACGTTATCTGTTAAAAATGCACTTTCTCGAAAGAACTATGGACCTTTTTAAATTCTGAGATACCCTGCTTTACTCACCCCATAAATAACACATCATACTTTAATTAACTAAAGTTTCTGGAACTAAGCTTTTAAAAGGTAAGTTGAAAAACTGGATTATTTATTTTCCGTATTTAACTTGGAAACCAGTTAGTGATAATCTATATGCTGTGGGGTTTGACTTAGGTTTATATGAAATTGTCACAGCATCCATCCCAATCACTGCAAGATTTGTAAAGGTTTATATGAAATTGTCACATCATCCAAACCATTCACTGCAAGATTTGTAAAAATAAGAAGACTACAAATGAAGCAATTTCTGAAAACTCAATTTAAATTTTGTGATATGTTTATCTTTGCTTAAGACAGACACATACTGGTATTATCACAAATTAGACTGGCTTTTGTTATGACTCAGAAAGGCTTTGATAATCTAAAGTTGCTGTTGTTAAAGGAACAGTCATACAAAGTTTGATTAACACTAACTCAATTTTTATAGAGAGATGAAACTGAAGGTATTTAAAGTCAGACAAGAGCTTGGGAAACTATCCGGAACTTGTTTCTTAATCAGAGATTGTCCCTACAAACATTCTTGCTCAATCTGATCAAAACTGGCTTTGACATTT
Organism: Sinohyriopsis cumingii; assembly: GCA_028554795.2. Lineage (NCBI taxonomy): Eukaryota > Metazoa > Mollusca > Bivalvia > Unionida > Unionidae > Sinohyriopsis > Sinohyriopsis cumingii. The sequence goes on from CM068839.1 coordinate 85,409,259, forward strand.
TAAATTTGTTCAAAAACGGTTTTGCATCTGGTTGCCATGGAAGCCACTCCAGGCATTAATGTCACACAGTATATCCTAAGAAACATTCCTGCAAGGTTTGATCAAAATATATTCTGCAAACGTCAAAAACATGTTTTACACAAGGTTGTGACATAAACTACTCCAATGCAAGGGAAGCCACTTTGACATAATTTGGGCAGAGCATATCCTAAACATTTATATGAAGTTTAATGAAAATCAGTGGTGCACAATTTTATCTTAGAAGTCTAAATTAGAAAGCAGTAATGGGCTGATAATAGAAGCAGGACCAAGAAGTAAAATAAAATGACAGCCTTTTAATATACAGTGTACACTGGTATAGTCATGCAGAATCCACCTTACATAGGTTCTGTCCACCTAAAAATGAGTCCATGAAGCACCATATTTTGAATGCACATTGTATTTATACATGTACACCTAAGAAAAGAAAAGAAACTCAAACCGTGCACAACCTTTGGTCCTGTGATCAAGAAATATATACATTCATTCACTCCAAAAAAGGGAAACATTTCAAAGGCTTTAGAATTATAAGGCAAAATAAAACTGTACTTACAACTTCACTAATATAGTGTACAGTTATTTATTCTTTAACACGTATTTTAATGATATTAACAAGATATCTTTACTTAAGTCATGCAACACTAATAAAAGACCTTCATACAGTTGTCTGCCTTGCCTGTGCAAACAAACCAGAAAACATCTTCAGTAGCTAATGTTCTGATATGATAACCCTATCTACACCTTAGCATATCAAGCAGGTATTTCTGTGCTTCGGGTCTTTGAATCTCATTGTGAACACTGTTCATAAATGATCAAGACAATGGGACCACACAACTTGAATGGGCTCATAAATAAGCAATTTTCCACTGCCAGTTTGTGTTTGTACAAATGTCTTTCAATCGAATACACCTGCAACAATAGCTTTCCTCTTGTATGTAGTCAAACTTTCGATGCTGAACTTACAAAGTATCCCTTTTGAAGTCAACTGCATCCAACATTTTTGACCAATGTACAATTCACAGCTGTTACATGCTATTGGTTAGTTGGCATTGCATACTAAGAGAGGCAACTCATGAAATCCAATAGATGTTGCTAGGACAAAGCACTAAAATATCTGTTTGAGCTGCCAAGGTGTAGATAGGTTATCATATTTGAACCCTGCCTAGTGAAGATGACCAGAAAATGTAATTAGAGTTAACTGTATTTTCTTTAGGATTTATTTATTTTTATTTATTTAATTTTAAATGTCATCTTTAAGATTTTCATACTTTTATCAAACACTACTTTAGATAACATACATTATTATACTATTTACAACTATACTAATGTTGATAAGCTTTTCAAATAGAGCACATACATTCTTCTTATGAATATGTACACTCATAAATATATCAAATCAAACAGATATGCAAATATTCAACAGTTTAAACTTTCAAGTCTATCAATATCTTAACAAAATTTATTTTCAACAGCTTGCGTTTTAATCATGCAGTGGGTGGAACATGGTTCCTCCTTCAACAATATGATTATCAAGAAGAAAACAAACCCTACAAATTACACAAATCATAACCTTGTTGAGTGAAACCTCTTGTGTCACTCCAAGAGATTTCAATCAAATGAAGATTGGTCGAAAGTCTTGAGTATTTCTTCCTAATGCCAAAAAAGAGCTGGGGCTCCAGACTGAGCTTTTGTGTTAAAATTTTGAGACAAGTGTATCCAGGTTCAGTGGAACCCCGCTATAACGCGATAATTGGGGTCCACAAAAGTGGATCGCGTTAATATCGGGGTCACGTTAAGGCGGGGTTTTACAGTATTTTACTTTTTTGAGAGAACAACTCATTGGCAAATATACGTGTATTCATGTCTACGGTATATGATGAATAGGGTATCAACACCGTTTAACATCGTGCCGTCGTGGCATTCAGTTCATCTATAATGCATGTAATTCCATTGAAAAATTGCACACAGATTTACAATATTCAATATTATTTCCCCTGATCATTGTATCTGAATTATCAACACCGTTTACTTGCCGTCTGATATCACTGTGCGAGCTGTAATTGTATAATGTTGTGGCAGTATTCGAGTAAACACCCAAAACAATTTACCGTAGACAGAAAAGATAATCATCGTTGTCATACACGCGATAACGTGATGCTGACCTGTCTTGAGTGTAATCGAAGTAGAGGCGCTGGCGCCTTGGGTGCTAGTTAAGTGATCGGGTTGGTAATTGTGTGTCCTCGGGAATTACTTGTAATTGTTCACGTGTGAATCCACGTTGAGGAGCAGTCGAATCCAGCATGTAGATTGCTGGTCTACCAGTGGATCTAGTTATGTTAGATATCTTGTGTGCGGTAATACTCCAGATAGGATCAGTCGCTCTTTTTTTACCACCTTCAAGTTCACCTGGTTCATATAAATATCTCACAGTGACACTACCCAGTATTGGCTGCGCTGAGAAACCACGTCGTTGTACAGGTATATGTTTTTTAGTGACCGCGATGGCAGGTTTCATATTGGTTGTTCGAGTAATTTCATTATTTAGCGCAGCTATCACGCTTGGTAATCTTGCAACCCATTCACGAGATCTCTTATCCTGAATGAATTCCTTCGCGTATTGATATCCAAATAACCGCTCAGCAAGTGTTCGATTAAATCGCTCAACAATTGCCTGATCACGATGAATTGCACTATGTCCTCGCCTGATGGCGACATTATGTTGCTTCATCAACGACGATACTGCGCCTTGAAATTCTTTACCAGGATCAACTTGTAGCAGCTGTGGCCATCGTAGAGGTTCTCGTTGATAAATTCGTTCAAGCGCAGAAGCAACCTCAGATGCTGTTTTAGTCGCTAACGGTTCCGCATCTTTGTATCTACTTGCAATATCAACTACAGTTAACGCGTACTTGTACGTTCGGCGACGAATGGTATCATGTGGCAGAAATAATATAGCAGCCTGATGAACTTCATTTGGCACAACATCGAAATGTGCAAAGTGAATTTGTTTAGGCGGTGGTTGGTAAATTTGCCATATTGCCTGTTTGGATAACCAATTCTTAGCAGTATCACGTGTGACTTTTGCTGCGTTGGCAAGCTTGCCGATTGCTGCGCTACCTCTCCAGTATCCTCTTGGGGAATAATAAATCGACTCCATTATAATTAATTACCAGTGCCTAATACAAGCTTAGATTTCATCGCAGATTTTATTAACCAGCTAGCTAACTTTTCTTTGAAAGATTTATCAGTGATGGCATTTAACGCGTGAATTAATTTCACATCCGCGAGATGCCTATCTTGTAGATCCTTACTTCGGTAAGCTACATCATGGACATGGCATGCTTTATCGATAGCATTTATCGGGTACTCACCTGGATTGGGTTGATTTAAGGCATCAAGCCTGATATCAAGTCGGGTTCCAGGACCACAGTAATTATATCCTGGAAGATGTTTTTCTCCTGGGTATTTAGCCCACGGAGTTCCTGGTAATTTTCCTAACTTGGCCGCGATATCACCTCTTTTTTTTTTTAATTGACTTTGATTTTGGCGCTGACTTTGGTTTCGGCGCTCCACCTGACGGAATAAATTTAAACTTTTTTGTGCCGCATCGTTCACACTTGCCTGTAAGCGCTTGTCGATTATTTTTTGTTGTAGTGGATGTTATGTTTGCAGTTGGGGTACGTGCTCTACATTTCACACAATATAAATCCATATTATTTTATAATATATCTAATGGAGATCACTGACTTTTCTGCTACAAAACGACTAGAGCCAATCAAACATAACTCGGTGCTACCAAATTCAATTCGAATGATTATTATAGGCCCATCTGGAAGTGGTAAGACGCAGTTGTTACTTAATTTAATAATGAAGTGGATGAAGTGGAATAAGTTGTATTTGGTAGCTCCATCTGTGGATGATCAGCGATGCTACAGCGTGTTAAAAGATTTTAATGAGAATGCAAAATCGATAAGCGGCGACGATGATGTTGTTGAATTTATTGCTAGTATTGATGAATCAACAAGTATGGATGATATTGATGGAAGTATTAATAATTTAGTCATGTACGACGATGTGATGTTGGACAAACAATCAAATCCTGCTAGGATATTCTCACGCGGCAGACATAAAAATGTAGATGTGATTTATGTAACTCAACGATATACACAAATCCCAAAAGTGATCAGGGACAACTGTAACATTCTTGCGCTGTTCAACAGCGTTGACACACACACGTTACGAAATAAACATCAGACTTGGTGCAGCGGCGATATGGATATAAATAATTTTAAACATTTCTTTAGTCGTGCTCAGGCAAAACCACATGGGTTTGTAACGATAAATTTACATGATCCTCGAACACGGTATTGAGTCGGGTTAGATACAATTTTCAGCTAGAGAGCAGCAGAGGGGGCGACGACAACAGCACGCAGCAACAATGGCGACAATTATGTTTACAACGAAGCACCCTCGCGGTTTTATTTCGGCGTTTGGAAGTTGTAGGCGGCGCCCCTTCTGACGATGACAACAACAAAACGGCGACAACTGCGTTTACAATGAAGCGTCAACGCGGTTTTTTAAAGGGCTTATTTCGGCGTTTGGAGGCTTCTAAAAGTTGTGGGATGCTGCTTAAATTTCCAGGGTTTTTAAAGGACGAAATTAATTTTTTCAAGGTTCACCTATGACCATTACTGAATGGAATTAAAGAACACTTTAGATTGCAAAACATGCATTTTCTAAATCTAAAGATGTTTCTCTTTCAAGACTCGCCATAACATCTAAGTCAGAAAAGACGATCGTGTACAAAACCACAAAATGTATCACATGAAACAAGTTTGATTATATTCCTATAAATTGGCATGTAAAGTCATTTCAATGTACAGAACATAATTTCTAACATTATTTTGCTGACCTGCATTATGTTGCCAAGTGGTAACAACATAATGAATATAAATTAGTTTTGTTTCCTTTCAAACCTTTAAGTCGCGCATGTGTGTGTGTGTGTGTGCATCTTATAGAAAGCAAACATTTCCTATTAAAGTATATATTAAAAAAAACAATGCAAATAATTACAATCTTATATGGAACGAAAAAAATAAAATCCCAAACTAGATTTTTCAAAGAACCTAATCTCCTTTAGACGATCTGGTTAAAAATCCATCATTTTAAAAACATTTTCACAAGGGCTGATTTAAATTTTGACAAAAGACCTTCAAAATTATATACTGTTGTACAAACAAGGGCTGGATTTTATGTAAAATCAACATGTCTTCTTGTAATTCATTAAACCAGTTCCCAAGCCTGTATTGATACATGGGATCTTATCGTGTTTTAATATATAATACAAGGGACAACAATTTCTCATTTCAGCTCTGAGATTCAACAATTTGGACTACAAATTTGGCTTAAAACGAATAGAAGTCCATTTTTAATCAAGGTTTCCTCCGATTATTCTCACCCTATTTCTCATATTTGGACATTTAGGTTGGGGTGTGGGGTCATTGCTAGTGCATATAGAAAATTTGGAATATGCCGCCACCATGCGTAGCGACATATGGTACTCGCTTACCAGTAGGCCTAGCAAATTTAAACTTATATCTACGCATACCTGCATGAAATCGATAGAAAAGTGATTTATTTTCTCAAAAATGGCAATTATTATAAACGTTATATCTTTAATCCGCCGAGACTAGACGAAACTACGGCATAGATGAAACCTGACCCTGTACTCGCCATCTGCATTACTAGTCACATGACTTCACAAATCTCAAACGTTTTCTTTATTTTGTTTTTGTGGGGTTTAACGCCATTTTTCAGCACACGATTGGCTATACATGGCGGCCAGTATTAATGGTGGAGGAAGAACCCGGGAAAACCCCGGAAAGAACCACCGACCCTCGAGAAGCTACTGGCAAGCTTCCTCACATACCCACATTGGAAATCTCAAACGACGGCATTGGAAGTCCAAAAGTCACGTGATATCAACAACAAACTCCTTTTTAATGTTGTTGTACAGAAATTCAATTATATTAAATAAAAAAAGTGAGATAATTTTTGTAAAAACCAGCAATCTGGCCAATCTGATTTATCAAGCAGAGAGCACATGTCAACGTGGTAGTCACGTGATGCAACACAACTCCAGAAGTTGTTCTTGGAATATATAAAAATGGAGAATTTTGTGTTCTTTCGGTTTTGCATTTTTACTACAACCAATATACGACTTTCATTTAATTTTTTTTTTCTTTCTCTACAACATTTGAAAATGTGGGTTGTTAGATTTGTGAAATCATGAGACTAGCGATGCAAATAGCAAGTACCAGGTAACATTTCATCAACGCTGTATTTTTATCCTGTCTTTCTGCAGATTAAAGACAATGATTTTAATACTAATGATTTCTGAGAAATCGATTTCATGCATGTATCACTAGACCTAACAAAGTTTAAGTTTGCTCGGCCATTCGGTATGTGGCTGTGCTTTGCCACAACCATGTTGGCCTCTTGTGATGCTAGACTGGTTTTCATACCTTATATGTAATGAAAGATATGGATATCGAGCTGATTTTAAACATACAAGTCTACTAGACGAATCTAATCCACTCAGCATTTGGATTCACTCAGCATATATGTTTATTGCAAGCACCCAAATGATCCATACTGCACCCTCCGAATATTCTGGTTAGAACTTGATAAATTAAACACGATCAGTTTAGTTACGGCTCAGTCACATGATTGTTTTGGGCATCAATTGGTGGCGGAAAATTACCGAGTTTTCCGGACTTTTATCAATATTTGCAAAATTCAAGGACTTTTCACGGTCGGGATTTTTTTTATATTTCTCTCCACTTTTTCCTGACAGCGTGGGAACCCTGAATTAACAGATAGGTATAATACATCATAATTAATTAATCTTGGGAAAATCCACAAATAATCAATTACAGTAGTATGACTTTTCCACAAGGGCCCATACTCGCTTAGAAGTAGAGTCCAACTGCAAACATTGCAACATAGATCTGCTATCGCATAATGAGATCAAGGTCTTTGAGAATAGATACGGTAATAGACAACAAGGTATCTAAACAAAATTTTTCCATCAAAGAATACACCAAACCATTCTTATTCTATGAGGTAATACTACTGAATCTGTCTGAAAATAAAGTAATATACATAAGATTCATTGACCATGTTTTGTGGTTATCAAAACCTCAGTGATTTATAATGTAACATCATAATAAAATTATATAAAGAAAAACATGCCACAAAAACAAGATAAAATGTGGAAGTGTTATATTAAAAAATCATAACATAATTAAAGAGAACAAAGATATATACCATAAATACATCTTAAGTAGCTTACAAAAGAAATTTTTGGAAGCTTGTCTTCCTGTAAGCCAAAGGATGCAAAATAAAGTGGGAGATGATATCAAATTAGTTCCACAAAATGTAAGCGTAGTAAACATTAATGAAACGTTATCTGTTAAAAATGCACTTTCTCGAAAGAACTATGGACCTTTTTAAATTCTGAGATACACTGCTTTACTCACCCCATAAATAACACATCATACTTTAATGAACTAAAGTTTCTGGAACTAAGCTTTTAAAAGGTAAGTTGAAAAACTGGATTATTTATTTTCCGTATTTAACTTGGAAACCAGTTAGTGATAATCTATATGCTGTGGGTTTTGACTTAGGTTTATATGAAATTGTCACAGCATCCATCCCAATCACTGCAAGATTTGTAAAGGTTTACATGAAATTGTCACATCATCCATACCATTCACTGCAAGATTTGTAAAAATAAGAAGACTACAAATGAAGCAATTTCTGAAAACTCAATTTAAATTTTGTGATATGTTTATGTTTACTTAAGACAGACACATACTGGTATTATCACAAATTAGACTGGCTTTTGTTATGACTCAGAAAGGCTTTGATAATCTAAAGTTGCTGCTGTTAAAGGAACAGTCATACAAAGTTTGATTAACACTAACTCAATTTTTATAGAGAGATGAAACTGAAGGTATTTAAAGTCAGACAAGAGCTTGGGAAACTATCCGGAACTTGTTTCTTAATCAGAGATTGTCCCTACAAACATTCTTGCTCAATCTGATCAAAACTGGCTTTGACATTTTAAATTTGTTCAAAAACGGTTTTGCATCTGGTTGCCATGGAAGCCACTCCAGGCATTAATGTCACACAGTATATCCTAAGAAACATTCCTGCAAGGTTTGATCAAAATATATTCTGCAAACGTCAAAAACATGTTTTACACAAGGTTGTGACATAAACTACTCCAATGCAAGGGAAGCCACTTTGACATAATTTGGGCAGAGCATATCCTAAACATTTATATGAAGTTTAATGAAAATCAGTGGTGCACAATTTTATCTTAGAAGTCTAAATTAGAAAGCAGTAATGGGCTGATAATAGAAGCAGGACCAAGAAGTAAAATAAAATGACAGCCTTTTAATATACAGTGTACACTGGTATAGTCATGCAGAATCCACCTTACATAGGTTCTGTCCACCTAAAAATGAGTCCATGAAGCACCATATTTTAAATGCACATTGTATTTATACATGTACACCTAAGAAAAGAAAAGAAACTCAAACCGTGCACAACCTTTGGTCCTGTGATCAAGAAATATATACATTCATTCACTCCAAAAAAGGGAAACATTTCAAAGGCTTTAGAATTATAAGGCAAAATAAAACTGTACTTACAACTTCACTAATATAGTGTACAGTTATTTATTCTTTAACACGTATTTTAATGATATTAACAAGATATCTTTACTTAAGTCATGCAACACAAATAAAAGACCTTCATACAGTTGTCTGCCTTGCCTGTGCAAACAAACCAGAAAACATCTTCAGTAGCTAATGTTCTGATATGATAACCCTATCTACACCTTAGCATATCAAGCAGGTATTTCTGTGCTTCGGGTCTTTGAATCTCATTGTGAACACTGTTCATAAATGATCAAGACAATGGGACCACACAACTTGAATGGGCTCATAAATAAGCAATTTTCCACTGCCAGTTTGTGTTTGTACAAATGTCTTTCAATCGAATACACCTGCAACAATAGCTTTCCTCTTGTATGTAGTCAAACTTTCGATGCTGAACTTACAAAGTATCCCTTTTGAAGTCAACTGCATCCAACATTTTTGACCAATGTACAATTCACAGCTGTTACATGCTATTGGTTAGTTGGCATTACATACTAAGAGAGGCAACTCATGAAATCCAATAGATGTTGCTAGGACAAAGCACTAAAATATCTGTTTGAACTGCCAAGGTGTAGATAGGTTATCATATTTGAACCCTGCCTAGTGAAGATGACCAGAAAATGTAATTAGAGTTAACTGTATTTTCTTTAGGATTTATTTATTTTTATTTATTTAATTTTAAATGTCATCTTTAAGATTTTCATACTTTTATCAAACACTACTTTAGATAACATACATTATTATACTATTTACAACTATACTAATGTTGATAAGCTTTTCAAATAGAGCACATACATTCTTCTTATGAATATGTACACTCGTAAATATATCAAATCAAACAGATATGCAAATATTCAACAGTTTAAACTTTCAAGTCTATCAATATCTTAACAAAATTTATTTTCAACAGCTTGCGTTTTAATCATGCAGTGGGTGGAACATGGTTCCTCCTTCAACAATATGATTATCAAGAAGAAAACAAACCCTACAAATTACACAAATCATAACCTTGTTGAGTGAAACCTCTTGTGTCACTCCAAGAGATTTCAATCAAATGAAGATTGGTCGAAAGTCTTGAGTATTTCTTCCTAATGCCAAAAAAGAGCTGGGGCTCCAGACTGAGCTTTTGTGTTAAAATTTTGAGACAAGTGTATCCAGGTTCAGTGGAACCCCGCTATAACGCGATAATTGGGGTCCACAAAAGTGGATCGCGTTAATATCGGGGTCACGTTAAGGCGGGGTTTTACAGTATTTTACTTTTTTGAGAGAACAACTCATTGGCAAATATACGTGTATTCATGTCTACGGTATATGATGAATAGGGTATCAACACCGTTTAACATCGTGCCGTCGTGGCATTCAGTTCATCTATAATGCATGTAATTCCATTGAAAAATTGCACACAGATTTACAATATTCAATATTATTTCCCCTGATCATTGTATCTGAATTATCAACACCGTTTACTTGCCGTCTGATATCACTGTGCGAGCTGTAATTGTATAATGTTGTGGCAGTATTCGAGTAAACACCCAAAACAATTTACCGTAGACAGAAAAGATAATCATCGTTGTCATACACGCGATAACGTGATGCTGACCTGTCTTGAGTGTAATCGAAGTAGAGGCGCTGGCGCCTTGGGTGCTAGTTAAGTGATCGGGGTGGTAATTGTGTGTCCTCGGGAATTACTTGTAATTGTTCACGTGTGAATCCACGTTGAGGAGCAGTCGAATCCAGCATGTAGATTGCTGGTCTACCAGTGGATCTAGTTATGCTAGATATCTTGTGTGCGGTAATACTCCAGATAGGATCAGTCGCTCTTTTTTTACCACCTTCAAGTTCACCTGGTTCATATAAATATCTCACAGTGACACTACCCAGTATTGGCTGCGCTGAGAAACCACGTCGTTGTACAGGTATATGTTTTTTAGTGACCGCGATGGCAGGTTTCATATTGGTTGTTCGAGTAATTTCATTATTTAGCGCAGCTATCACGCTTGGTAATCTTGCAACCCATTCACGAGATCTCTTATCCTGAATGAATTCCTTCGCGTATTGATATCCAAATAACCGCTCAGCAAGTGTTCGATTAAATCGCTCAACAATTGCCTGATCACGATGAATTGCACTATGTCCTCGCCTGATGGCGACATTATGTTGCTTCATCAACGACGATACTGCGCCTTGAAATTCTTTACCAGGATCAACTTGTAGCAGCTGTGGCCATCGTAGAGGTTCTCGTTGATAAATTCGTTCAAGCGCAGAAGCAACCTCAGATGCTGTTTTAGTCGCTAACGGTTCCGCATCTTTGTATCTACTTGCAATATCAACTACAGTTAACGCGTACTTGTACGTTCGGCGACGAATGGTATCATGTGGCAGAAATAATATAGCAGCCTGATGAACTTCATTTGGCACAACATCGAAATGTGCAAAGTGAATTTGTTTAGGCGGTGGTTGGTAAATTTGCCATATTGCCTGTTTGGATAACCAATTCTTAGCAGTATCACGTGTGACTTTTGCTGCGTTGGCAAGCTTGCCGATTGCTGCGCTACCTCTCCAGTATCCTCTTGGGGAATAATAAATCGACTCCATTATAATTAATTACCAGTGCCTAATACAAGCTTAGATTTCATCGCAGATTTTATTAACCAGCTAGCTAACTTTTCTTTGAAAGATTTATCAGTGATGGCATTTAACGCGTGAATTAATTTCACATCCGCGAGATGCCTATCTTGTAGATCCTTACTTCGGTAAGCTACATCATGGACATGGCATGCTTTATCGATAGCATTTATCGGGTACTCACCTGGATTGGGTTGATTTAAGGCATCAAGCCTGATATCAAGTCGGGTTCCAGGACCACAGTAATTATATCCTGGAAGATGTTTTTCTCCTGGGTATTTAGCCCACGGAGTTCCTGGTAATTTTCCTAACTTGGCCGCGATATCACCTCTTTTTTTTTTTAATTGACTTTGATTTTGGCGCTGACTTTGGTTTCGGCGCTCCACCTGACGGAATAAATTTAAACTTTTTTGTGCCGCATCGTTCACACTTGCCTGTAAGCGCTTGTCGATTATTTTTTGTTGTAGTGGATGTTATGTTTGCAGTTGGGGTACGTGCTCTACATTTCACACAATATAAATCCATATTATTTTATAATATATCTAATGGAGATCACTGACTTTTCTGCTACAAAACGACTAGAGCCAATCAAACATAACTCGGTGCTACCAAATTCAATTCGAATGATTATTATAGGCCCATCTGGAAGTGGTAAGACGCAGTTGTTACTTAATTTAATAATGAAGTGGATGAAGTGGAATAAGTTGTATTTGGTAGCTCCATCTGTGGATGATCAGCGATGCTACAGCGTGTTAAAAGATTTTAATGAGAATGCAAAATCGATAAGCGGCGACGATGATGTTGTTGAATTTATTACTAGTATTGATGAATCAACAAGTATGGATGATATTGATGGAAGTATTAATAATTTAGTCATGTACGACGATGTGATGTTGGACAAACAATCAAATCCTGCTAGGATATTCTCACGCGGCAGACATAAAAATGTAGATGTGATTTATGTAACTCAACGATATACACAAATCCCAAAAGTGATCAGGGACAACTGTAACATTCTTGCGCTGTTCAACAGCGTTGACACACACACGTTACGAAATAAACATCAGACTTGGTGCAGCGGCGATATGGATATAAATAATTTTAAACATTTCTTTAGTCGTGCTCAGGCAAAACCACATGGGTTTGTAACGATAAATTTACATGATCCTCGAACACGGTATTGAGTCGGGTTAGATACAATTTTCAGCTAGAGAGCAGCAGAGGGGGCGACGACAACAGCACGCAGCAACAATGGCGACAATTATGTTTACAACGAAGCACCCTCGCGGTTTTATTTCGGCGTTTGGAAGTTGTAGGCGGCGCACCTTCTGACGATGACAACAACAAAACGGCGACAACTGCGTTTACAATGAAGCGTCAACGCGGTTTTTTAAAGGGCTTATTTCGGCGTTTGGAGGCTTCTAAAAGTTGTGGGATGCTGCTTAAATTTCCAGGGTTTTTAAAGGACGAAATTAATTTTTTCAAGGTTCACCTATGACCATTACTGAATGGAATTAAAGAACACTTTAGATTGCAAAACATGCATTTTCTAAATCTAAAGATGTTTCTCTTTCAAGACTCGCCATAACATCTAAGTCAGAAAAGACGATCGTGTACAAAACCACAAAATGTATCACATGAAACAAGTTTGATTATATTCCTATAAATTGGCATGTAAAGTCATTTCAATGTACAGAACATAATTTCTAACATTATTTTGCTGACCTGCATTATGTTGCCAAGTGGTAACAACATAATGAATATAAATTAGTTTTGTTTCCTTTCAAACCTTTAAGTCGCGCATGTGTGTGTGTGTGTGTGTGCATCTTATAGAAAGCAAACATTTCCTATTAAAGTATATATTAAAAAAAACAATGCAAATAATTACAATCTTATATGGAACGAAAAAAATAAAATCCCAAACTAGATTTTTCAAAGAACCTAATCTCCTTTAGACGATCTGGTTAAAAATCCATCATTTTAAAAACATTTTCACAAGGGCTGATTTAAATTTTGACAAAAGACCTTCAAAATTATATACTGTTGTACAAACAAGGGCTGGATTTTATGTAAAATCAACATGTCTTCTTGTAATTCATTAAACCAGTTCCCAAGCCTGTATTGATACATGGGATCTTATCGTGTTTTAATATATAATACAAGGGACAACAATTTCTCATTTCAGCTCTGAGATTCAACAATTTGGACTACAAATTTGGCTTAAAACGAATAGAAGTCCATTTTTAATCAAGGTTTCCTCCGATTATTCTCACCCTATTTCTCATATTTGGACATTTAGGTTGGGGTGTGGGGTCATTGCTAGTGCATATAGAAAATTTGGAATATGCCGCCACCATGCGTAGCGACATATGGTACTCGCTTACCAGTAGGCCTAGCAAATTTAAACTTATATCTACGCATACCTGCATGAAATCGATAGAAAAGTGATTTATTTTCTCAAAAATGGCAATTATTATAAACGTTATATCTTTAATCCGCCGAGACTAGACGAAACTACGGCATAGATGAAACCTGACCCTGTACTCGCCATCTGCATTACTAGTCACATGACTTCACAAATCTCAAACGTTTTCTTTATTTTGTTTTTGTGGGGTTTAACGCCATTTTTCAGCACACGATTGGCTATACATGGCGGCCAGTATTAATGGTGGAGGAAGAACCCGGGAAAACCCCGGAAAGAACCACCGACCCTCGAGAAGCTACTGGCAAGCTTCCTCACATACCCACATTGGAAATCTCAAACGACGGCATTGGAAGTCCAAAAGTCACGTGATATCAACAACAAACTCCTTTTTAATGTTGTTGTACAGAAATTCAATTATATTAAATAAAAAAAGTGAGATAATTTTTGTAAAAACCAGCAATCTGGCCAATCTGATTTATCAAGCAGAGAGCACATGTCAACGTGGTAGTCACGTGATGCAACACAACTCCAGAAGTTGTTCTTGGAATATATAAAAATGGAGAATTTTGTGTTCTTTCGGTTTTGCATTTTTACTACAACCAATATACGACTTTCATTTAATTTTTTTTTTCTTTCTCTACAACATTTGAAAATGTGGGTTGTTAGATTTGTGAAATCATGAGACTAGCGATGCAAATAGCAAGTACCAGGTAACATTTCATCAACGCTGTATTTTTATCCTGTCTTTCTGCAGATTAAAGACAATGATTTTAATACTAATGATTTCTGAGAAATCGATTTCATGCATGTATCACTAGACCTAACAAAGTTTAAGTTTGCTCGGCCATTCGGTATGTGGCTGTGCTTTGCCACAACCATGTTGGCCTCTTGTGATGCTAGACTGGTTTTCATACCTTATATGTAATGAAAGATATGGATATCGAGCTGATTTTAAACATACAAGTCTACTAGACGAATCTAATCCACTCAGCATTTGGATTCACTCAGCATATATGTTTATTGCAAGCACCCAAATGATCCATACTGCACCCTCCGAATATTCTGGTTAGAACTTGATAAATTAAACACGATCAGTTTAGTTACGGCTCAGTCACATGATTGTTTTGGGCATCAATTGGTGGCGGAAAATTACCGAGTTTTCCGGACTTTTATCAATATTTGCAAAATTCAAGGACTTTTCACGGTCGGGATTTTTTTTATATTTCTCTCCACTTTTTCCTGACAGCGTGGGAACCCTGAATTAACAGATAGGTATAATACATCATAATTAATTAATCTTGGGAAAATCCACAAATAATCAATTACAGTAGTGTGACTTTTCCACAAGGGCCCATACTCGCTTAGAAGTAGAGTCCAACTGCAAACATTGCAACATAGATCTGCTATCGCATAATGAGATCAAGGTCTTTGAGAATAGATACGGTAATAGACAACAAGGTATCTAAACAAAATTTTTCCATCAAAGAATACACCAAACCATTCTTATTCTATGAGGTAATACTACTGAATCTGTCTGAAAATAAAGTAATATACATAAGATTCATTGACCATGTTTTGTGGTTATCAAAACCTCAGTGATTTATAATGTAACATCATAATAAAATTATATAAAGAAAAACATGCCACAAAAACAAGATAAAATGTGGAAGTGTTATATTAAAAAATCATAACATAATTAAAGAGAACAAAGATATATACCATAAATACATCTTAAGTAGCTTACAAAAGAAATTTTTGGAAGCTTGTCTTCCTGTAAGCCAAAGGATGCAAAATAAAGTGGGAGATGATATCAAATTAGTTCCACAAAATGTAAGCGTAGTAAACATTAATGAAACGTTATCTGTTAAAAATGCACTTTCTCGAAAGAACTATGGACCTTTTTAAATTCTGAGATACACTGCTTTACTCACCCCATAAATAACACATCATACTTTAATGAACTAAAGTTTCTGGAACTAAGCTTTTAAAAGGTAAGTTGAAAAACTGGATTATTTATTTTCCGTATTTAACTTGGAAACCAGTTAGTGATAATCTATATGCTGTGGGTTTTGACTTAGGTTTATATGAAATTGTCACAGCATCCATCCCAATCACTGCAAGATTTGTAAAGGTTTACATGAAATTGTCACATCATCCATACCATTCACTGCAAGATTTGTAAAAATAAGAAGACTACAAATGAAGCAATTTCTGAAAACTCAATTTAAATTTTGTGATATGTTTATGTTTACTTAAGACAGACACATACTGGTATTATCACAAATTAGACTGGCTTTTGTTATGACTCAGAAAGGCTTTGATAATCTAAAGTTGCTGCTGTTAAAGGAACAGTCATACAAAGTTTGATTAACACTAACTCAATTTTTATAGAGAGATGAAACTGAAGGTATTTAAAGTCAGACAAGAGCTTGGGAAACTATCCGGAACTTGTTTCTTAATCAGAGATTGTCCCTACAAACATTCTTGCTCAATCTGATCAAAACTGGCTTTGACATTTTAAATTTGTTCAAAAACGGTTTTGCATCTGGTTGCCATGGAAGCCACTCCAGGCATTAATGTCACACAGTATATCCTAAGAAACATTCCTGCAAGGTTTGATCAAAATATATTCTGCAAACGTCAAAAACATGTTTTACACAAGGTTGTGACATAAACTACTCCAATGCAAGGGAAGCCACTTTGACATAATTTGGGCAGAGCATATCCTAAACATTTATATGAAGTTTAATGAAAATCAGTGGTGCACAATTTTATCTTAGAAGTCTAAATTAGAAAGCAGTAATGGGCTGATAATAGAAGCAGGACCAAGAAGTAAAATAAAATGACAGCCTTTTAATATACAGTGTACACTGGTATAGTCATGCAGAATCCACCTTACATAGGTTCTGTCCACCTAAAAATGAGTCCATGAAGCACCATATTTTGAATGCACATTGTATTTATACATGTACACCTAAGAAAAGAAAAGAAACTCAAACCGTGCACAACCTTTGGTCCTGTGATCAAGAAATATATACATTCATTCACTCCAAAAAAGGGAAACATTTCAAAGGCTTTAGAATTATAAGGCAAAATAAAACTGTACTTACAACTTCACTAATATAGTGTACAGTTATTTATTCTTTAACACGTATTTTAATGATATTAACAAGATATCTTTACTTAAGTCATGCAACACAAATAAAAGACCTTCATACAGTTGTCTGCCTTGCCTGTGCAAACAAACCAGAAAACATCTTCAGTAGCTAATGTTCTGATATGATAACCCTATCTACACCTTAGCATATCAAGCAGGTATTTCTGTGCTTCGGGTCTTTGAATCTCATTGTGAACACTGTTCATAAATGATCAAGACAATGGGACCACACAACTTGAATGGGCTCATAAATAAGCAATTTTCCACTGCCAGTTTGTGTTTGTACAAATGTCTTTCAATTGAATACACCTGCAACAATAGCTTTCCTCTTGTATGTAGTCAAACTTTCGATGCTGAACTTACAAAGTATCTCTTCTGAAGTCAACTGCATCCAACATTTTTGACCAATGTACAATTCACAGCTGTTACATGCTATTGGTTAGTTGGCATTACATACTAAGAGAGGCAACTCATGAAATCCAATAGATGTTGCTAGGACAAAGCACTAAAATATCTGTTTGAGCTGCCAAGGTGTAGATAGGTTATCATATTTGAACCCTGCCTAGTGAAGATGACCAGAAAATGTAATTAGAGTTAACTGTATTTTCTTTAGGATTTATTTATTTTTATTTATTTAATTTTAAATGTCATCTTTAAGATTTTCATACTTTTATCAAACACTACTTTAGATAACATACATTATTATACTATTTACAACTATACTAATGTTGATAAGCTTTTCAAATAGAGCACATACATTCTTCTTATGAATATGTACACTCGTAAATATATCAAATCAAACAGATATGCAAATATTCAACAGTTTAAACTTTCAAGTCTATCAATATCTTAACAAAATTTATTTTCAACAGCTTGCGTTTTAATCATGCAGTGGGTGGAACATGGTTCCTCCTTCAACAATATGATTATCAAGAAGAAAACAAACCCTACAAATTACACAAATCATAACCTTGTTGAGTGAAACCTCTTGTGTCACTCCAAGAGATTTCAATCAAATGAAGATTGGTCGAAAGTCTTGAGTATTTCTTCCTAATGCCAAAAAAGAGCTGGGGCTCCAGACTGAGCTTTTGTGTTAAAATTTTGAGACAAGTGTATCCAGGTTCAGTGGAACCCCGCTATAACGCGATAATTGGGGTCCACAAAAGTGGATCGCGTTAATATCGGGGTCACGTTAAGGCGGGGTTTTACAGTATTTTACTTTTTTGAGAGAACAACTCATTGGCAAATATACGTGTATTCATGTCTACGGTATATGATGAATAGGGTATCAACACCGTTTAACATCGTGCCGTCGTGGCATTCAGTTCATCTATAATGCATGTAATTCCATTGAAAAATTGCACACAGATTTACAATATTCAATATTATTTCCCCTGATCATTGTATCTGAATTATCAACACCGTTTACTTGCCGTCTGATATCACTGTGCGAGCTGTAATTGTATAATGTTGTGGCAGTATTCGAGTAAACACCCAAAACAATTTACCGTAGACAGAAAAGATAATCATCGTTGTCATACACGCGATAACGTGATGCTGACCTGTCTTGAGTGTAATCGAAGTAGAGGCGCTGGCGCCTTGGGTGCTAGTTAAGTGATCGGGGTGGTAATTGTGTGTCCTCGGGAATTACTTGTAATTGTTCACGTGTGAATCCACGTTGAGGAGCAGTCGAATCCAGCATGTAGATTGCTGGTCTACCAGTGGATCTAGTTATGTTAGATATCTTGTGTGCGGTAATACTCCAGATAGGATCAGTCGCTCTTTTTTTACCACCTTCAAGTTCACCTGGTTCATATAAATATCTCACAGTGACACTACCCAGTATTGGCTGCGCTGAGAAACCACGTCGTTGTACAGGTATATGTTTTTTAGTGACCGCGATGGCAGGTTTCATATTGGTTGTTCGAGTAATTTCATTATTTAGCGCAGCTATCACGCTTGGTAATCTTGCAACCCATTCACGAGATCTCTTATCCTGAATGAATTCCTTCGCGTATTGATATCCAAATAACAGCTCAGCAAGTGTTCGATTAAATCGCTCAACAATTGCCTGATCACGATGAATTGCACTATGTCCTCGCCTGATGGCGACATTATGTTGCTTCATCAACGACGATACTGCGCCTTGAAATTCTTTACCAGGATCAACTTGTAGCAGCTGTGGCCATCGTAGAGGTTCTCGTTGATAAATTCGTTCAAGCGCAGAAGCAACCTCAGATGCTGTTTTAGTCGCTAACGGTTCCGCATCTTTGTATCTACTTGCAATATCAACTACAGTTAACGCGTACTTGTACGTTCGGCGACGAATGGTATCATGTGGCAGAAATAATATAGCAGCCTGATGAACTTCATTTGGCACAACATCGAAATGTGCAAAGTGAATTTGTTTAGGCGGTGGTTGGTAAATTTGCCATATTGCCTGTTTGGATAACCAATTCTTAGCAGTATCACGTGTGACTTTTGCTGCGTTGGCAAGCTTGCCGATTGCTGCGCTACCTCTCCAGTATCCTCTTGGGGAATAATAAATCGACTCCATTATAATTAATTACCAGTGCCTAATACAAGCTTAGATTTCATCGCAGATTTTATTAACCAGCTAGCTAACTTTTCTTTGAAAGATTTATCAGTGATGGCATTTAACGCGTGAATTAATTTCACATCCGCGAGATGCCTATCTTGTAGATCCTTACTTCGGTAAGCTACATCATGGACATGGCATGCTTTATCGATAGCATTTATCGGGTACTCACCTGGATTGGGTTGATTTAAGGCATCAAGCCTGATATCAAGTCGGGTTCCAGGACCACAGTAATTATATCCTGGAAGATGTTTTTCTCCTGGGTATTTAGCCCACGGAGTTCCTGGTAATTTTCCTAACTTGGCCGCGATATCACCTCTTTTTTTTTTAATTGACTTTGATTTTGGCGCTGACTTTGGTTTCGGCGCTCCACCTGACGGAATAAATTTAAACTTTTTTGTGCCGCATCGTTCACACTTGCCTGTAAGCGCTTGTCGATTATTTTTTGTTGTAGTGGATGTTATGTTTGCAGTTGGGGTACGTGCTCTACATTTCACACAATATAAATCCATATTATTTTATAATATATCTAATGGGGATCATTGACTTTTCTGCTACAAAACGACGAGAGCCAATCAAACATAACTCGGTGCTACCAAATTCAATTCGAATGATTATTATAGGCCCATCTGGAAGTGGTAAGACGCAGTTGTTACTTAATTTAATAATGAAGTGGATGAAGTGGAATAAGTTGTATTTGGTAGCTCCATCTGTGGATGATCAGTGATGCTACAGCGTGTTAAAAGATTTTAATGAGAATGCAAAATCGATAATAGGCGACGATGATGTTGTTGAATTTATTACTAGTATTGATGAATCAACAAGTATGGATGATATTGATGGAAGTATTAATAATTTAGTCATGTACGACGATGTGATGTTGGACAAACAATCAAATCCTGCCAGGATATTCTCACGCGGCAGACATAAAAATGTAGATGTGATTTATGTAACTCAACGATATACACAAATCCCAAAAGTGATCAGGGACAACTGTAACATTCTTGCGCTGTTCAACAGCGTTGACACACACACGTTACGAAATAAACATCAGACTTGGTGCAGCGGCGATATGGATATAAATAAGTTTAAACATTTCTTTAGTCGTGCTCAGGCAAAACCACATGGGTTTGTAACGATAAATTTACATGATCCTCAAACACGGTATTGAGTCGGGTTAAATACAATTTTCAGCTAGACAGCAGCAGAGGGGGCGACGACAACAGCACGCAGCAACAATGGCGACAATTATGTTTACAACGAAGCACCCTCGCGGTTTTATTTCGGCGTTTGGAAGTTGTAGGCGGCGCACCTTCTGACGATGACAACAACAAAACGGCGACAACTGCGTTTACAATGAAGCGTCAACGCGGTTTTTTAAAGGGCTTATTTCGGCGTTTGGAGGCTTCTAAAAGTTGTGGGATGCTGCTTAAATTTCCAGGGTTTTTAAAGGACGAAATTAATTTTTTCAAGGTTCACCTATGACCATTACTGAATGGAATTAAAGAACACTTTAGATTGCAAAACATGCATTTTCTAAATCTAAAGATGTTTCTCTTTCAAGACTCGCCATAACATCTAAGTCAGAAAAGACGATCGTGTACAAAACCACAAAATGTATCACATGAAACAAGTTTGATTATATTCCTATAAATTGGCATGTAAAGTCATTTCAATGTACAGAACATAATTTCTAACATTATTTTGCTGACCTGCATTATGTTGCCAAGTGGTAACAACATAATGAATATAAATTAGTTTTGTTCCCTTTCAAACCTTTAAGTCGCGCATGTGTGTGTGTGTGTGCATCTTATAGAAAGCAAACATTTCCTATTAAAGTATATATTAAAAAAAAAAAGGCAAATAATTACAATCTTATATGGAACGAAAAAAATAAAATCCCAAACTAGATTTTTCAAAGAACCTAATCTCCTTTAGACGATCTGGTTAAAAATCCATCATTTTAAAAACATTTTCACAAGGGCTGATTTAAATTTTGACAAAAGACCTTCAAAATTATATACTGTTGTACAAACAAGGGCTGGATTTTATGTAAAATCAACATGTCTTCTTGTAATTCATTAAACCAGTTCCCAAGCCTGTATTGATACATGGGATCTTATCGTGTTTTAATATATAATACAAGGGACAACAATTTCTCATTTCAGCTCTGAGATTCAACAATTTGGACTACAAATTTGGCTTAAAACGAATAGCAGTCCATTTTTAATCAAGGTTTCCTCCGATTATTCTCACCCTATTTCTCATATTTGGGTATTTAGGTTGGGGTGTGGGGTCATTGCTAGTGCATATAGAAAATTTGGAATATGCCGCCACCATGCGTAGCGACATATGGTACTCGCTTACCAGTAGGCCTAGCAAATTTAAACTTATATCTACGCATACCTGCATGAAATCGATAGAAAAGTGATTTATTTTCTCAAAAATGGCAATTATTATAAACGTTATATCTTTAATCCGCCGAGACTAGACGAAACTACGGCATAGATGAAACCTGACCCTGTACTCGCCATCTGCATTACTAGTCACATGACTTCACAAATCTCAAACGTTTTGTTTATTTTGTTTTTGTGGGGTTTAACGCCATTTTTCAGCACACGATTGGCTATACATGGCGGCCAGTATTAATGGTGGAGGAAGAACCCGGGAAAACCCCGGAAAGAACCACCGACCCTCGAGAAGCTACTGGCAAGCTTCCTCACATACCTACATTGGAAATCTCAAACGACGGCATTGGAAGTCCAAAAGTCACGTGATATCAACAACAAACTCCTTTTTAATGTTGTTGTACAGAAATTCAATTATATTAAATAAAAAAAGTTTGATAATTTTTGTAAAAACCAGCAATCTGGCCAATCTGATTTATCAAGCAGAGAGCACATGTCAACGTGGTAGTCACGTGATGCAACACAACTCCAGAAGTTGTTCTTGGAATATATAAAAATGGAGAATTTTGTGTTCTTTCAGTTTTGCATTTTTACTACAACCAGTATATGACTTTCATTTAATTTTTTTTTTCTTTCTCTACAACATTTGAAAATGTGGGTTGTTAGATTTGTGAAATCATGCGACTAGCGATGCAAATAGCAAGTACCAGGTAACATTTCATCAACGCTGTATTTTTATCCTGTCTTTCTGCAGATTAAAGACAATGATTTTAATACTAATGATTTCTGAGAAATCGATTTCATGCATGTATCACTAGACCTAACAAAGTTTAAGTTTGCTCGGCCATTTGGTATGTGGCTATGCTTTGCCACAACCATGTTGGCCTCTTGTGATGCTAGACTGGTTTTCATACCTATATGTAATGAAAGATATGGATATCGAGCTGATTTTAAACATACAAGTCTACTAGACGAATCTAATCCACTCAGCATTTGGATTCACTCAGCATATATGTTTATTGCAAGCACCCAAATGATCCATACTGCACCCTCCGAATATTCTGGTTAGAACTTGATAAATTAAACACGATCAGTTTAGTTACGGCTCAGTCACATGATTGTTTTGGGCATCAATTGGTGGCGGAAAATTACCGAGTTTTCCGGACTTTTATCAATATTTGCAAAATTCAAGGACTTTTCACAGTCGGGATTTTTTTTATATTTCTCTCCACTTTTTCCTGACAGCGTGGGAACCCTGAATTAACAGATAGGTATAATACATCATAATTAATTAATCTTGGGAAAATCCACAAATAATCAATTACAGTAGTATGACTTTTCCACAAGGGCCCATACTCGCTTAGAAGTAGAGTCCAACTGCAAACATTGCAACATAGATCTGCTATCGCATAATGAGATCAAGGTCTTTGAGAATAGATACGGTAATAGACAACAAGGTATCTAAACAAAATTTTTCCATCAAAGAATACACCAAACCATTCTTATTCTATGAGGTAATACTACTGAATCTGTCTGAAAATAAAGTAATATACATAAGATTCATTGACCATGTTTTGTGGTTATCAAAACCTCAGTGATTTATAATGTAACATCATAATAAAATTATATAAAGAAAAACATGCCACAAAAACAAGATAAAATGTGGAAGTGTTATATTAAAAAATCATAACATAATTAAAGAGAACAAAGATATATACCATAAATACATCTTAAGTAGCTTACAAAAGAAATTTTTGGAAGCTTGTCTTCCTGTAAGCCAAAGGATGCAAAATAAAGTGGGAGATGATATCAAATTAGTTCCACAAAATGTAAGCGTAGTAAACATTAATGAAACGTTATCTGTTAAAAATGCACTTTCTCGAAAGAACTATGGATCTTTTTAAATTCTGAGATACCCTGCTTTACTCACCCCATAAATAACACATCATACTTTAATGAACTAAAGTTTCTGGAACTAAGCTTTTAAAAGGTAAGTTGAAAAACTGGATTATTTATTTTCCGTATTTAACTTGGAAACCAGTTAGTGATAATCTATATGCTGTGGGTTTTGACTTAGGTTTATATGAAATTGTCACAGCATCCATCCCAATCACTGCAAGATTTGTAAAGGTTTACATGAAATTGTCACATCATCCATACCATTCACTGCAAGATTTGTAAAAATAAGAAGACTACAAATGAAGCAATTTCTGAAAACTCAATTTAAATTTTGTGATATGTTTATGTTTACTTAAGACAGACACATACTGGTATTATCACAAATTAGACTGGCTTTTGTTATGACTCAGAAAGGCTTTGATAATCTAAAGTTGCTGTTGTTAAAGGAACAGTCATACAAAGTTTGAATAACACTAACTCAATTTTTATAGAGAGATGAAACTGAAGGTATTTAAAGTCAGACAAGAGCTTGGGAAACTATCCGGAACTTGTTTCTTAATCAGAGATTGTCCCTACAAACATTCTTGCTCAATCTGATCAAAACTGGCTTTGACATTTTAAATTTGTTCAAAAACGGTTTTGCATCTGGTTGCCATGGAAGCCACTCCAGGCATTAATGTCACACAGTATATCCTAAGAAACATTCCTGCAAGGTTTGATCAAAATATATTCTGCAAACGTCAAAAACATGTTTTACACAAGGTTGTGACATAAACTACTCCAATGCAAGGGAAGCCACTTTGACATAATTTGGGCAGAGCATATCCTAAACATTTATATGAAGTTTAATGAAAATCAGTGGTGCACAATTTTATCTTAGAAGTCTAAATTAGAAAGCAGTAATGGGCTGATAATAGAAGCAGGACCAAGAAGTAAAATAAAATGACAGCCTTTTAATATACAGTGTACACTGGTATAGTCATGCAGAATCCACCTTACATAGGTTCTGTCCACCTAAAAATGAGTCCATGAAGCACCATATTTTGAATGCACATTGTATTTATACATGTACACCTAAGAAAAGAAAAGAAACTCAAACCGTGCACAACCTTTGGTCCTGTGATCAAGAAATATATACATTCATTCACTCCAAAAAAGGGAAACATTTCAAAGGCTTTAGAATTATAAGGCAAAATAAAACTGTACTTACAACTTCACTAATATAGTGTACAGTTATTTATTCTTTAACACGTATTTTAATGATATTAACAAGATATCTTTACTTAAGTCATGCAACACAAATAAAAGACCTTCATACAGTTGTCTGCCTTGCCTGTGCAAACAAACCAGAAAACATCTTCAGTAGCTAATGTTCTGATATGATAACCCTATCTACACCTTAGCATATCAAGCAGGTATTTCTGTGCTTCGGGTCTTTGAATCTCATTGTGAACACTGTTCATAAATGATCAAGACAATGGGACCACACAACTTGAATGGGCTCATAAATAAGCAATTTTCCACTGCCAGTTTGTGTTTGTACAAATGTCTTTCAATCGAATACACCTGCAACAATAGCTTTCCTCTTGTATGTAGTCAAACTTTCGATGCTGAACTTACAAAGTATCCCTTTTGAAGTCAACTGCATCCAACATTTTTGACCAATGTACAATTCACAGCTGTTACATGCTATTGGTTAGTTGGCATTACATACTAAGAGAGGCAACTCATGAAATCCAATAGATGTTGCTAGGACAAAGCACTAAAATATCTGTTTGAGCTGCCAAGGTGTAGATAGGTTATCATATTTGAACCCTGCCTAGTGAAGATGACCAGAAAATGTAATTAGAGTTAACTGTATTTTCTTTAGGATTTATTTATTTTTATTTATTTAATTTTAAATGTCATCTTTAAGATTTTCATACTTTTATCAAACACTACTTTAGATAACATACATTATTATACTATTTACAACTATACTAATGTTGATAAGCTTTTCAAATAGAGCACATACATTCTTCTTATGAATATGTACACTCGTAAATATATCAAATCAAACAGATATGCAAATATTCAACAGTTTAAACTTTCAAGTCTATCAATATCTTAACAAAATTTATTTTCAACAGCTTGCGTTTTAATCATGCAGTGGGTGGGACATGGTTCCTCCTTCAACAATATGATTATCAAGAAGAAAACAAACCCTACAAATTACACAAATCATAACCTTGTTGAGTGAAACCTCTTGTGTCACTCCAAGAGATTTCAATCAAATGAAGATTGGTCGAAAGTCTTGAGTATTTCTTCCTAATGCCAAAAAAGAGCTGGGGCTCCAGACTGAGCTTTTGTGTTAAAATTTTGAGACAAGTGTATCCAGGTACAGTGGAACCCCGCTATAACGCGATAATTGGGGTCCACAAAAGTGGATCGCGTTAATATCGGGGTCACGTTAAGACGGGGTTTTACAGTATTTTACTTTTTTGAGAGAACAACTCATTGGCAAATATATGTGTATTCATGTCTACGGTATATGATGAATAGGGTATCAACACCGTTTAACATCGTGCCGTCGTGGCATTCAGTTCATCTATAATGCATGTAATTCCATTGAAAAATTGCACACAGATTTACAATATTCAATATTATTTCCCCTGATCATTGTATCTGAATTATCAACACCGTTTACTTGCCGTCTGATATCGTACCGTCGGGGCTGAAATTAAATCATAAATTATATAATTCCATTGCAAAAATTGCATACATATTTAAACTATTCAATAATTTTGTCAAACATCATTATGTGTCTGAATTCAATGGAAAAAATAACAGCAAAATTAGGTTAAGAAAGACGAAGCATGTGTATGGTTCATTACGTTCCATGGTCTATGAACGGTGTCTGTACAAATTTCATACTGCTAAAATTTTCTCATATGCGTTTCCATGTACATTTATCCATTGCAAATTTCCAATAATTAAAGCCTGTACACCTATTCATTTGAACGACTACAAGAAGAATAATTAACAATCAACACATACTTTCAGCGTGCATATAACTTTTACTTCAGATTTTGTGAATATCGGAAAAAAAACGTGAAAACTACTATACTAATCACTGCGCAAAGTGCAGAGAACGACTTGCGTTTGTGAACTTGCTTTTCCACAATGGTAAAATATTATTTTATAAAAAAATAGGAAATTAATAACAAGTTCATAAACAAACACCATACACAAGTATAACCCGAGAACTAAGTGCAGTAGGCATGCGATGGTCACGAGTCACGAGAAAAATACATGTACATGTATTTAAAATTTCAGGAACAATGCCACGATCGTATTATATTCAAATTCATACACGATCTCTTCTAAAAAATTATAACAATTTTTTTATGTGCAAAGTGCAGAGCACAAATTGCGTTTGTGAACTGGCTTTTCTATAACGGTAAAAAAATTTAATAAAAAATAGGAAATTAATAATGAGTTCATAAGAAAACCTGATACACATGTAAAACCCGAGAACTAAGTGCAGTAGGCAAATTTTTTTTCCATGTGCGAATGAATATACAAAATTTCGGGATCCATGCCACAACCACGTTATATCCGAATTTGTGGTATAGCGGGGCGCATTATAGCGGGGTTGCACTGTACCTTTATCCCAGTCAGCACAGGAAAATATCCTAATACTTTCTATTTGGCCAGATAGAAGATTTTCATGATATAGCTAAAATATCTTGATCTTCCTATCTATTTACAAAAATAATTACAATTCATTAAAACAAAACTTTAACAATAAAATCTTTAACTTAATCCAGACTAACTAATTAGGGATTAATGCACAGTCTGAAATGGCATCACAACAGGGTCTGTAAAATAATACAGTTTAACTTTCAAAACAATGTTTGCAAAATTAGTGAAACTTGTAAAAGAACCATTACATGTAGTCCTGTGTAGATTAGCATCCTTCATAAAATAGTCAAATAACAGGAGCAAATAAATTTTGTCCTTTAAAACCAGGTGTCCTTTATATTAAGATAACAAATATCAGAGGTTTTACTATAACTGAAAATAGCTGAAAAAATGTGTGCAAAAATGCAAGTGAAGTTCAGCTTGCTGCATCTACCAGGAATATCTAATCATATATGTAAACAATTCAATGAACAAGGCAAATTAAATTTCTAAACTTTTGAAACTATAGATATATGGCTGTCAAGTTAATTGAGGGTAGGAAAGCTTGCACAGATGTTTGTTCAACTTTTTAATTTGTTCGCGTTTTCATTTCCTATGAATAGCTTCAACCCCTTTGGTAGCCTCTGCAAGATGATAGTTGTCTCAGGCTGACTGAAATTTAGGCAAAGTTAAGTGCATGTAGCATGTAAACAACAACTATATTAGACACATGCTACTGGTGATAATGAATACCGTAGTGAATTGTTTAGTGACACCTGTTTGCTGAAAATGGGATATAGATCCAACAAAGACTACCATTTTTATACATGTTTTTTGTGTTTTCAAATGGTATGTGCCTAAGACATGATATTTCTTATATGTGATCTATACCTGAATTCATGGATTTTTGCTAACATATGTACGGTATTTAATGCATTATGGCTTGTATTACAAAACTGAAAGTCTAGTTTCCCTTTATTTAATCAAAATTTCCATGGTTTATTTTCTTTCTGTGTAAATTCTAGATGACAGGTCACCTCACACAAATTTCACTTCTTTGCAACATTTGTTCAGCATCCCCAACACTTAACTCAATATCCACCTACGTGGACAAAATGACCTTGGACACAAGGATGCTGAGATAAACTGGTAGTACTGCACTATGAAAATAT
Source organism: Sinohyriopsis cumingii (assembly GCA_028554795.2). Taxonomy (NCBI): domain Eukaryota; kingdom Metazoa; phylum Mollusca; class Bivalvia; order Unionida; family Unionidae; genus Sinohyriopsis; species Sinohyriopsis cumingii. The sequence goes on from CM068839.1 coordinate 85,437,975, forward strand.
CCAGTTTTTTGAAAATTGGTGACAAATTATTGATATTATCAATAGCAACAACTTTTTGTAAAACTAGTGCCATCCCTGTCAGAACCTGTAAAGACCAAATAGATCTGTGCTTTGGCATGAAAATCCTGAAAACAGTCCAACTGATTCCTATTGTTAACATCAGTTGTGAAGACCTTAACCTGATCCTCACACAACAAAGATGGCTGCCAGTCTTAACTTTCTGACTTTTATTTATCCACCAAATTTGTGTATTAATTTAATGCATGTACAAATACAAACAGTGAAGACCCAGACCTGCTATAACTCAATTTGCTGACTGATCAGAATAAGTGCTCTGTGTCCAACTGATCAATTCTAGTGAACTGTGCAAATACCTCATCTATTAGCCAATTATGTGACTGCATATCTGGGTCAATGCAGTTAACAGATTGGTGTACATTCAAAAGTGTAAATATAGTATTTACACAATGCTCACTTTGCAGCCCCAATGTCACCAATTATCATAAACTTCACCATTCTTCAAATTTAACTAAAGTTAGGAAGGAAGGAAATGATATGATAAAAACAACTGTCAAATATTTAGTTTAGAATTAAGAGGTGTCACCCTTTATTCGGTCAATGAAGTTGCTCGTAATTCTGATCTTTTTCCACAGTGCTCCAAAAGCAGTGATTTGATACATTCAACAAATTCCATTAGTGACTAATCTAATAACAACAACATTCACATGTGGCACACAAATTGATTCAGGAGGGAATGAAGAGAAACAGGCAATCTCTTTTAAGTGGATCTGAGAAGAAGAAGCATGCATTAGATAAAAATAAGACTTGGATTAATATTGGTGATCAGCTGGGGTGCTGAAATATAAACTGAAGCGCAAATTTGGGCTGAAGACAATCTGACATAGCGTAGTGTTAGCATCTTATGTTTACAACGGTGATGTCATAAAATCTTGTGTGCCAGGTATTGACTAAAGTCGGTTGACTCATAAATATTGCCAATCAACATCGAATTCATACAAGTGGAAAATGGCAGGGTATCTCAGTCTGATGGAGAAATTACATGACTCATAATGTGATGAAACGTTGATATTATTTGGTTTTAATGGAACCCAACAAAGTTTGGGCCCAATATCTTTCAAGATTCAGTATTATTCAGATGACTGGCAAATATGACTTTTTGCACATAATGGCGATACTGAGGCTTTAACATAACACACAGCATTACTGGATGCAGTGCACTACAAATCTTAAATATGACAACATTAATGGGCACAATGTATGGAGATTCTTAAATATAACACCATTATTGAGCAAAATGTATTAAAAAAGTCTTAAATATGACACCAGTGATGGGCACAATGTATTAAAAATCTTAAATGACATCATTAATGGGCATATTGTACCGAATGTCTTAAATAAACCCCACCCTTATTGGGAACAATGTATTGAATGTCATAAACATAACACCACTGATGAGTACACTTTGTAATGAAAGTCAGAAAAACACAAAGCTAGTGGGCACAATATATATGGAAAGTCATAAATATGACACTATTGATGAAAAACATTGTATGGAAAGTCTTAAATATTATGCCATAAATCAACAGAATGTGTTGAACATCATTAATGACATCCTTAGTGGGCACAGTGTACTGAAAGCCTAAAAAATGACACCATTAATGACACCCTTAGTGGGCACACTGTACTGAAAGCCTAAAAAAATGACACCATGTAATGAAATTCATTAATATGACACCACTGATGGCCATAATGTAACAAATAACTTAAAAATGACACCATTAATGGGCACATTGCATTGAAAGTCCATTATTCCATAATTAGTAGGCCTTTTATCCAACAATCAATTATATCCCACAGTCTGTTAATGGACATCAATAGTTAAGGAACTTGATCAGATTAATGATTCATGTATAATGAATTTATAGTTTTAAGAATCCACTGATAGATTTCTAGTCCACTGTCTGACAGGTTTTAATATGCCTCTCCAAATCTTCTGAACTGGAAAAAACCTTTTCACATACAGTACAAAGCAAAGGTTTAACATCCTCTTGACAATGACCTTCATCAAGACATTTCCATGACCTTTTTCTTCTTTTTTCTTTAGCAGCAGTGTTACTGTGATCCTTTAAATGCCCTCCACAGTGAATTCCATCAATGTGATTGATCAGTTCCTCTTCACTTGCAAAACATTTCCCACATTCTTCACATCGGTAGGGATGACGTTTCTTATGGATATTTGAATGTCTTTTTAGAATGGACTCAGCCATGAAACACTTTCCACACACACTACATGTGCATGACTGTTCACTTTTTGGTGTTCTTTTGTTTGCTACTGATGTTTTAGGATTGGTACCTTTATCACCACCCTTTCCAGGATCATGTGATATAGCACTGTGAGTCTTTTCATGCCTTCTAAGTGAACTTGCCTGTTTGAATTTCACTCCACAAATTCCACAAATATGTGCCTTATCATCATTTTCAATCTCTATTATTTCTTTTCTAGTTGTCCTCTTTGTTTCCTTCTTAGTAGATATAACTGTTTTGTCTGGCTTACTTTTTGAACAGGCATTTTCCTTCGATTGCATTGGATCATTTACTTGATCTAAGGTTTCAATTGAATTTCCAGATTTAACAACTATTTCCTCACGTTTACTTTTTTCACAGGCATTCTTCTTTGACTTTCCTGAATCACTTTTTCCTTCCCTGGTTGTTTTTCTTGAATTCCCAGATTCAACTAAAGTCACAGATTTGTTCTTTGTGGAAGGTTTCTTCAGCTTTTCTGAATCATTTACTTGTTGCGGGTTTTTGTCAGAATATACACATTTGGGAGAACTTTCTGATTCATGACAATTCATATGTTTGTCTAGGTCTACTTCTGAAGCAAACGTTTCACTGCAAATATCACACTGGAAACCCCCTTCCCCTGCACCTATCAAAGATTTAGTTTGATGTGTTTTATTGTGTGTTTTGACATGTCTTTTCAGGTAATCTATCAAAGAAAAGGTTTTCCCACATGTTAAACATTTGTGAACTTTGTCTTCTTTACAGTGAGTTTTCATATGTCTCGTCAAACCAAAGGAATATGTAAACTCCTTTCCACATTCAATACATTTGTGGTCTCTCTCTGGTTTGTGGATTTTCATGTGACGTTTTAGGTCTTTTGCCAGTAAAAATTCTCTTCCACAAATGTCACATTTATTCAGTTTTTCTGCATGTTCAGACTGAAAGTGACGCTTTAATAGATCAAGTTCATTAAACATTTGACTGCAAATATAACACTTTTGAATCTTTTCACCTTTGTGAATTTCTGAGTGCTTCTTCAGTGCAATTTTATCTGGAAATGATGTACCACAAAAAGCACAAGTTGGTGTAGACACCTGCTCATGTTTTTTCAAATGTGCATTCAAGGCTGTTTCCAACATAAATGTCTTATCACAAATGTTGCAAGAAAAGGGCTTTGTGGGTGTTCCATTACTTCCTTCATTATGTTTCTCACTGAAATGTTTCTTCAAGCTACATCCGACTTCAAACTGTTCTCCACAAATGTGACAACTGTACAAGTTTTTTCTGCTGTTTCTGATGTTATGTCTCTCCAAATTTCCAAACCTTGAAAATGCCCTTCCACAAAATGCACACTTGAAGGGCTTCTCTTCACTATGGCAAATCAGATGTCTCTGCAAAATGCAAGCAACTGGAAATGTTTTATCGCAAATTTCACATCTGAATGGCCGAGAATGAACAGCCTTGTGACGTAAGTATGCTCCCCTCTCCTTGCATAACTTGGAACACAGGTTACATTTGTATCTCAGCAACTGAGTGGAGTGTTCTATCTTAAAATGAACTGAAAGATTGGAACTGTATGGAAAAGACTCATTACAAACAGGACATAAAACTATTTCATCTGTTTCAACTTTCACAGCATACTGGCTGTTGTGCCTCAACATATGAGCTGCTAATCTCTTTTCTCCAGTAAATGGCATGAAGCATATGTCACATTTGAAAGGTCTCTCCTCATGTAAAGCCATGTGCTTTGTTAAATTTCCTTTTATTCTGAATGCTTTGTGACAGATTCTACATCCAAATGGCTTTGATCCATCATGATTTAATACATGCTGCTTTAGATTTCCTTTTGTTGAAAATACCTTTTCACACAATTTGCACTGAAACTTTTTGTCTCCATTATGGAGTTGCAAATGCTTTTTCATATTGCCTTTCAGTGTGAACGTTTGTCCACAAATGTTGCACTTGAATGGTTTTTCATTCGTATGAAGCGCCATATGTTGTTTCAAATTTCCTTTAAGGCCAAAGACTTTGTCACACTGGTTGCACTTATAATGTCCAAGAGATCTATAATAGGACAAAATATTTCTATTTGGCATCAGTACCACTTGTGATGTGCCTGAATCTTCTGAAGGATTTTCTGGAGTCTGTACTTCAACTTCCTTTGATTTGTTTGCCACCTGAACAACAATTTCATTTGAATGGAGACAACGATATTCTTTTACCCCATCTTCCCTTTCCTCCACCTCCAGGACATAGTATGTTTCTGAATTACCATCTTGGGAATTATCGGATCCATCACCGGACTGGCTATCAGTGATATGTATAATTGCTCCATCCTCAGCTTGAATATAACTGCCATCCTCTGAAATTTTGATAATGGTTCTTCCCTCATCTTGGGTGGACAATGATATGGATTCCTTAGGATTATCTTCAAGTGCTTCTGCATTATGAAGCACAACAACAGCTGCTTCTGTCTGGGCGGCAGAATCAATAGCCTGCTTTTCAATGTCAACATCCAAAGATCCAGGGTTTGAGTTTCCATCAATCTGAATAAAAGAATATCTAGTTCCTTTGGCTAAATGCTCACAAGCTACTTCATTTACTGTAATGCTGTTCTGAGTTTCTTGATCCTTGCAGTTATGTGTTGCTAGTTTTAAATCTGCCTCAGAGTTTGAAAGTTCTAGCTCATGTTCTATATTTCCCTCTTGTTCATCCTCACCATTCATGGCATCCCCTTGAAGACCTTCCTCAGAATCCTTAGTTACAACCTGCACAGCTCTCTGATTGGCTATCTGAAGAATTGTCTGACAATCATCAAGAGGTGTTGCTTCGGCTGCCACATTGTTATTTTCTCCATCAACATAGAGTACAATTGTATTTTGTTCATCACTACAACTAGACTCCTCCTCTTCTTCACTCTGGTTATGAATTAACTGAAGCACTATTTGATTGCAACGCTGAGATATCACCACAGTTTGTGGCCTCTGAAGCCCTGGTTGTTCTGCTGAAGGGGTGTGAGACAGCTCCACCTGGAAATGGCTCTCAGTCATGTCCTGGACTTTTTTCATGTCACTACATTCTACTTTATTATTCTGAAGTTAAGAAAGAATTATTTTAAAACCAAACATACATATTTTATTGCACTAGAATCCAACAGACCACATTATCTGAACGAAAGTATTAAGCACAATAAAGAAAATTAATCTTGATTTGGCCCTACCATCTTAAAACTTTAGGCAACACTCTTAGTAACAAATCTTACTCCAGTCTGAAATTTTACTCAAATTAACAAAGGCTGCATTGTCATTGGTAGGAATACCAAGATTAAAGTAAAGGTTTATGAAGATTGAGTGCCTGTTTATTGATCATGTGACATGTGGTTTTCGGTTATGCTGGTCACACCTGTAGTTGTGATTTTGGGTTTAACACGATGTCTCAATGCAAGATAGGCTATACATGGCCAATAAGAACCACTGACTTGTAAAAACCTGATGGTAGCTTTCTCACTTACCCACACTGGCCGAGCCTGAGACTCAAACCCACAAGGACAGAGGTGAGGTGGCAGTGATCAGTAAAGTTGAGCACTGCAGACCACAGCCATCAAGGGCCCCTTCAAACTTGTATACAATTCCATGGGGGCATGAACAGATAAAGGCATCATTGCCAGATGTGTATATGAATTCATCTCTGCATGCCCAATATATGTACAACAAAGCCTGCCCAAATAATCACCTGGACCCAACCGCCATTCTCATACCCCAATGTCTAAAAATCACGTTAAACAGTCACCTGCTTTCCAGTTAAAAGCTAGGTGTTTTCTGACTACTATGGCTGTCATGCTTACACATGTAAATGATATAGTTTTTTTTAATAAATGTAAACATGTACAAAGTGAATATTCTGTTTAAATGAATTAAAAATGACCAATGACAGGAGAAAAGCACTGAATACTGGTATAATTACAGTCAAAGCCACATTGAATACTGGTATAATTACAGTCAAAGCCACATTGAATACTGGTATAATTACAGTCAAAGCCACATCATCTAAGCTTCTGTTACATACCAAAGAGGGTCTATGTGACCTATATTTTTTGCTTTACTAATAATACAGGTTAAGTATTTGTGTTTAGCTCATAACAAAATCTAATAAATCAACCTCCAAGCCTATACTGACACTGACTAGCACTCTGTGGTCTGATCTTGCCAATTCATTAAATTGTGAAAATTTCATGCAGACACTTTTATCCCACTCACTGGTGTACATTTTAGATACCTACTGTTATTTTTCCCAGCTCTTTAGTTTCAGAGGGCAGAAGGGTCTTTTGAACAATATGAACAGAATATTTCCAGAAAACAAATTCACTGTCCGACAACTTGTAAATGCATATGGAATATTACAACCCCAACAACTGTGGTCATTTAAAATTCTGTGGCTAATTTGGATGACTACTAGCCTCATCTTGGAATGCAACAATGTTGTGCTCTTTCCTGAGATATTCAAAGACCATGTGAACCAATACAAATACCGAAGCCACTGGATTTGTGTGTGAGTCACTGATAAGGGAGAATGTGGAGAATTTTTTAAAAAATTTGCAGTGACAATTATATTGACACAACTAACTTTGCTATTCAGAAATATGTGCTCAGAGTATTTAATATTCTTGATGGAAAACATGCAGAGATTTTCATTATATGTGCCAATTTGTATGCAAAGTTGTAGAAAAAAAGCACAGAGTAATCTGACTTCTCAATTTTCAGTAGTTTGACATGAATTAAAATGGTACTAACAGCTGCCTCGCGAGATGCTCAGCATTAAGAGGTTAGTGTTAGGACCGGTCAGCCTGTTGTCAGGATAATGTGACTGGATGGGACATCATGCTACATGTCTGTGGCATGATGCCTAAGTGCTAGACAGCACTATAAGCTGCCACATTGCAGACATTGTAGCGATATGACTGAAAAACTGTTAAATCTAAGTTAGAAACCTAAATCACACAAACACATTATTACAAACATGTAAGTAGTTATGGTGAATGATATATGGGATATAGGGCACACTTTTGTGATCTATGGGAATTAACATAAAGTATGACCCTATAAGAATATATGAGAATTTTACATTCAGTACGACACTTTGGAAATTTTACATAAAATATGATCCGATGCCCTATGGATTCTATGGAATATGTAATGTTAAAAACACCTGTAGGTAAATGAGATATTATAGACCTTATTTGGATTTAGCATGGTGCAACTCAATGAGACAAATACCTTGACAGACCGAGATTTGTACCAACTTGAAAACACCTACAAACTACAAAGACATGTTTGGTGGGCAGATATAATAAGATGCAGTCTCTTATTGACCATGCACACACACATACACAATGCAAAATTCATCCTTTATAAGCCAAACAGATGATGGAGGACAGGGATAGGAAATGCTCAGTTACACACTTGTGCATTCTCCAACATTTCATGTCACAACAAAACAATCACATGTAAGTAACATATAACCAATGTGCTGAGTCACTATGACAAACCAAGAAACATCTTTCTTTAATTTTTCGCAAACAATATCCCCCCAGCATGCAATGAAACAAGATAAATTTATAACAGTCAGTTATGCTGTACTAATAAAACATTTATTACCTGTATGGCCATACCAGAATGACTGGGTCAGTACCATACCTGTACAAGTTAAAATCTACTTGCACCACTGGTATGGTCCCTATTGAAACTTCAATCAGCGATCATGAAGCCACTTTTGTTGTAATAGATACACCTGTTAAGGTAAGTTATACTGTCAAGAGAGATGTCTGGATTTACAGAGCAGCAAATTCGGATAGCTTTTGTGATCTTGTACAAATAACAGATGGGTTTCAACTTTTTAATGACTTCTGTTGATCAGGCATACTGAACATTTGCATCTACTATTCCAAAAACTTGTATCCCAATACAAAGAAGCAGGAATCAGCCAGAAACTTGTATCCCAATACAAAGAAGCAGGAATCGGCCAAAACCTTGTATCCCAATACAAAGAAGCAGGATTCGACCAAAAACTTGTATCCCAATACAAAGAAGCATGATTAGGCCAAAAACATGTATCCCAATACAAAGAAGCAGGATTTGGCCAAAAACTTGTTTCCCAATACAAAAAAGCTGGATTAGGCCAAAACCTTTTATCCCAATACAAAGAAGCAGGATTAGGCCAAAAACTTATATCCCTATACAAAGAAGCAGGATTAGGCCAGATGATAAATCATGATTTACATTAAAATGAATGCGAGAGATTAGAAAAAGAAACAGGCTGAGGAGTAATGCCATTGGAACTAAAAGCCAAAGCCATTTTAAAAAATATAAAAAGCAGCAAAAGAAACATCAGTTTCAAAACTTTATGAACATTTTGCTTCCTGGAACTCTTTAAAACAGCCACTTTATTGGAAAATGATGAGACAGCAAGTACATATGAAAAAAAGGAAGTAACTCTTACAAATTGCATCCTGTAACTTCACAACAAGTGAGCAGAAAGTGTGAGCTACTGAACTTTTACCATGTAGCATGGTTAAAGAAATAATGATAAACAGTTATCACATCTTAAAGTCAGAAATCCAACTATTTTCTGATATCATAATACCAGGGTATGTAGCAATCATTGACCCCCACCCCTGAGTTCCAGTTGAACCTGGAAAACCTTGATAAAGACTTCAGATTTTAATACTGTCCTGGAATTCTGTCAGAAAACTGTTCAAAATGAAACTGATGCAAAATAAAAGTTTGATCTCAAATGAGACTTTTGTGATATCTGATAACAATTTGTTTTGCCTGGATGCAGAGATGGCAAGCAAGACAAAATACCAAGTTTTATGGATTGAAGATCAAGAATGCAAACAATGGCAACAGAAAGATATAGACATTTATTTGGCTCATTGCAGGATGTATCTTGAGACATTCAGTGTGATGTCTATGTGTGAAAGTGAATTGAAATCTCAAACATCAAATACCTATCGAAATAACAAGCAATTTAATTTAAAAAAAAAAACAAAACAAAAAACACACACAGACCCAATATTTCTTACAAATATTATTTAAAGGGTATGTTTCCAAACAAGGCATGCAGACATAATGAAACAATTTAAAACACTGACGTTGTCATAGTGTACTTAATAGTACTCAAAATGGCCATAGCAGGTAGGATTGTGTTATTCTACGTGCATTTACAAGTTGTCAAACATAAGTTTTCATCCAGAAAGATTCTGTACATATTGCCATAAGGACTCTTCAGCCGACCGTAAATCAATAGCTGCAAGAAATGTTGGTTAATTTCTAAAGTGTACAGCGATGTATGCAGACAAAGTGAGTGCATGAAATTTCACAATTTAAAGAACAGACAAGATCGGACTACAAACTATCCACAAGTATCAGTACTGGTTTGGGGGCTATGTATCCAACAAGCTCATGATCACACTGATTCTTTCATGCCATGTACATTCTAGCCTGCACAGAAGGCCCTTTATGACCATGTTAACTTGAAGTAGAAACATGCTGAATTAATGGTAAATTGACATTATTAACTCTGCTGTATTTGTGATGGGTTACCATCAACTTGCATTGATATAGCAATTGGATGAGTGGACTTCGGGTTTTTCATGCAAGGCCTCAGCCCAGTGGTTAATGAATGTATTTAACAATGCATGAACCATGCTTCTGATACCGGCCATTATTCTAACAGGGATGGTCCTGGCTTTTAAAAAGCTGTCGCCAAAAAAATCGCCAGCCTCAATATTTTGTCGCCAATTTTCAAATAGTGTCGCCAAAAAAAGTAGTGTACATTTTTCCAAGTGTTAATTTAGTCTATTAATGTAACAGGCAATGAAAATTACAAAAGACGGATTAGTTAATACTTTAATTACAACAAGTATTAACAAAATGTTACAAAGTGTTACATGAAGATCCATCGCGATTTTAGGGCTGCCCACTTGTTGAATGCAGTTTCAAAGTCTAATTTTTCACATCTGTACATGCTGATTCTCATTAAATTCTCGAGAGATGAGATGCAGAGCTTATTTCTGATGTCAGTTTTTATGAGGTTCATCTTACTGAATCCACGTTCACAGTCCTCAGTGCTGACAGTTGACACCAGTAGTCTCTCAGCAGCCCCCCCACCCCCTTTTTATGGCTAGCTTCACAAAGCTTGTAGCGAATTGCTTCCTAAATCCCAAGAATGATCACTGAATGCTGTATAAATTTTCTCGACAAGAAAAATAGGATCTCCATTCCCACGAATGAAACTTACACGAGTCAACACCTGGCAATATTGGACTGTATATATAAGTGTAAATTCACACCCAATTTAGGGATTCTTTCACTCCTGTATTTTGAGAAATAAATAATTATTATTAATTATGCACAACTGTTTTTTTTTTGCTATTTCTTGTTGCGGAGTTTAAGTCTCTGCAGCCGTAACACGGGACTGAAGGCAAAAGGAAAAGATCGATGAGTAAAATGCTGCACTGGCGACAGATGTAATTGTGATTGAGATTTTTTCCATTTGCTTTGTATTTATACACAGTAGTCGGTACTTCAAAGGTTATCAATTTTCTATGAAGGTTCAGCAAAACTATTGCATTGGTATATGTTTTAAAAAAAACAGAAGGATTAGCCATACAATTAACTGTATCTGTTCTATTCGCGTCTTCAGAAGTCGGTCAGTTGTAGGTATAGTGTGGTAGCATGATTGACTGTATCGCAGCATACAGTAATCAGCCCAGATGTCAGCATAAGCAGATTATGATGTAACAATGCACTGTAAAGATAGGGTTGTCAATAAGAACAAAGGATTGTTTGTGTAACAGATTGATTCCAATGCATTGCTTAGTCAAGTTTGTGGCTTCCTTTCGTTCTGGCTTTAAATTTATTCAGTCCAAATCCATGATTGTATGTACAAATTAAATAACCAAAAAGTATGTCGCCAAAACAATCGCCAGATGGGATATTTTTGTCGCCAATAAGGAAAAAAAATCGCGATTTGCGACATTGGCGAAGCCCAGGACGATCCCTGTCTAAGATTACTTAAAACTTCTTATAGTAGCTGGCATTCCATGGTTACTTTAAAACCTGTGAATTTTAACTAGTTAAAACTGGCTTCTAAGATTGAACAATAATAATTGCATTTGAAGCAGAATTTATAAACTCATTATTTAGTCTCTCTGCTTTGAAATTGTATATATAATCATTCAGTTATACATTTTCAAAAAATTGTTTTGTCTTGCATTCCCTTTGACCTACTGACCCACAAAACAGATGCTTTTCTTGTCTCATGCAAACTATCCACAAAGTTGGTGATGCTATGGAGTATAGAACTTAATCTATTTTGGAAATTATTTTCCTTCTTGGTCTGATGGATGGCTAACAGAAAAAAAGAAATCAGTGGATTCAAGGAAACCTGCTGACATGATACAGCTAAAGAAAAAAACTAGATGTATCTAATATACATGATGCCAAAGTGGGGTAAGGGAAGGTAATCTGTAAGAATTACTTCCCTTGGTCCATGCAAAGTAGACACGGAGAGACTTTAAAGTCTATGGGAAGCCTGGATTCTGGAGGAAGCAAAAGTAATGTTAATGTGATTGGGTAATGTCTTTGATGGAGAAAAAAGAATTTGGAAAATGTAGTAAAATTTGAAGAAGACAGATTTTAGAAGAAAACTGATTAAAGAAACAGTAATAAACACAACAACAATGAAAGTTACAATAATAAGGTCACATGTATTAAGAGGCTAGTTTGGCCTTTTCCAAGAGGCAGCTGCTTAAAACAGGCCTTATTGTTTACAGGGTCTTGATAGTCGATAAATTTTGATCCCTGGACCACAACTGTATAGCTTCACGGCAAGATCAATGGGGTTTCACTTAAACCCTTCATCTGACATAGGTAAAAAATTGAGCCAGTAATCACACACAAATTCTCACAATTTAGTCTACACATTTTCCAATTTAATCTCAGATTTTTGTAAATACACAGACCCACATAGCCCTGCTCCTCCCCCCCCCCCACCATCAGCCAGGCAGGCTTCAATACAATTTTTACAACCATTATGCACATCTACAGACCATATAAAATTATATCTCAATCTTAAAAAGTGTTGGAGGAATTACATGACAGTATTCCTGTACACGTGCATGTACAGGCAGAATTGTGTAATCCACACCCTATCTCTGAATGGAACAGGAATAAAAACAATTCTCTTCCACTCAATATTTTAATCCTTCTGACTGAATATCAGAGTGACCTAAAATGTTTAAACTAGGCTGTCAGTGGCAGCATGGCGGTGATCAGTTAGCCTGTCAGTGGCAGAATGCAAAGTTCAGATAGCCTATCAGTGGCAGTAGGCAATGCTCAGATAGCCTGTCAGTGGCAGTATGCAAAGTTCAGAGAGCCTGTCAGTGGCAGTAGGCATATTTTTCAGACAGGTGGTCAATAGCTGCAGGCAGCAAGATAAATTCTGCATTTGAATGTTATAGTTTTACTTACTTCTTGAAATGAAGTCTCTGTAGTCATTTTGAATACCCAGCAGTCTCACTTTGAAAACTTCAGTTAGCTCAATGCTTGCAACAGACTGTAATTTAAAAACAGTTATGATAAAATATGTGAAGAAATCAATAGTTATTCATGATTTGAATATTGTATAGATCTTACAATATTACACTGGTATATTGAATCAAAATGAACTCATGATTCTTCTTTCATAGCAGAGGTACTTTATTATGTTAAATAACGCAAAACTTCTCTCTCTCTTGAGACATTCGCCAATGGGTGGCCATTTACAAGTTTTCCTGAACTAGCTAGCATATATGGTTTACTGATTAGTTTTGTATTCTTTGAAGCTTAACATAGCTTTGCTTTAAATGATCTGTCAACTCCAAGGAAAGGTCTTTGTCAGCTTCTCATTTTGCCAAGATTTTACAAGTTATGGCTTTTCTTAGAGAGTCATTTGAAGGGGTTTTTATCGAGGTTGTCATATTTTCATGTATCAGTTCATATCTAACAAATATTTATATTAAGAGCCCTCCTGTGCCTACTTGCACTCAAATCCACTGTAATTGTGAAAATTGTAGTTTTACTTCAGCAGTTAAGGAGAATCAAGTGATTAGGCAAAATTAATGACCTGCAGTCACATGATACTACAATTTCAATAGGATTTAAATTTGTAAACTGCACATACATCCGTATTATACTTCAGAAATAAATGTTAAATATGGAACTCATCACACTAATTTGATCATCTAGCAATGACAATACCAATGGTGACTTCATAGCAAATCAATAATTCTCATGTGTACAGTATGTTTTACATAAAATTGATATAGTATAGCACACCACTTTCCAAACAACAATTCTTATTCTATATCAAACATTTTATCATGCCTATAATACAACTGTCACATGATTAACATAAGAATTTCCAGCTGTGCTTTTATTTTGTCCTATTTATATTACAAAACAAATAACATAAATCAGTCGAGAATAATTGTTACAATTAAACGATTCTTCTTGTTATTATATATAATTATCATTTTCAACTTATCCATGGTTGTTAGACCATCAGAAACATAATCCAAATTTTGCAGATTTGACACACAGCCAGCTCAGCCCAGTTCAATTGCCTCAGTGTGTCTTTGGGAAGGTAACTTAGCATCCATTTCATCAGCTTGATATAAACAACAAATAAAAAAAGAAATAAATTCATGCATGTTTTTGCTTTACCATACTTTTTATTTTATCACCATGTGTTATGCAAAGCTTGCTTTTGAGTAAAATAACATTATTGAATGAATTTTCTATTTTGTCTTCTTTCTTGTGTCCATTGTTTCAATTTTGCCATCTTATTATAATTTTCAAAGTGGGTCATTTTTTGAAAGGTTCACCAAAACACTGTGTCCATATTAGAAATCTTTCTGATTACCATATATATTCATTTATTAGTCTAGCCCAACTGCAAACTGCACAGACCCAGATCTGCCATCAAATGATTATTAGGCAGATTTGGGTCTATGCAGTTAGGATGAATCAGTAAAATAAACAAAACAGACCCTTATCTGCTGTCTCGTTATGAAATGGGAGATCAGGGTCTATTATTTGCAATTAGACTGAATATATAAGCATGTACATATGATACCCTAGAGTTAATCGAATTACCTACACTTGTGTGTGTGTGTGAGAGAGAGAGAGAGAGAGAGAGGAAAATGTGGATCCTTTGAACCAATTGCTTTGATATCTGCTTTGCAATATTATGAAGTGTATATTATTAGTTCAGCTCCTTCTCCAATTATTGTATTCAGTGATCACAACCCCATAACTTCATTAACAAAACAAAAAACAAAAATCAGAGATTGCTGAGGTCGAGTTTCACATTGCAGGAACACAGTATTCATATTAGGCACATCAAGGTAAAAGATAATTTGATTGCAGATGCACTTTCATGTACATAGAAGTATTATACTATTTTATTTTGTATATATTTTGTGTCATTCATAAGACATCTTCCTATGTACTTTTAATTATTATAGTATCATATGTATATCTGACTAATATGTGAAAGAAAGCATTATTGTACAGATCTTTATTTTTCTTTATTAGGGGTGTTACATACACCGATACTTAATTTGTTATGTGTATTTGACCATTGTCCATAACTGTTGTAAATTTTTTATCTACCTGACTTCTGTCATGTTTTTAAGTTATAAATAAGCTGTTTACTGATATCTGAGGTCAAGGTCTAGCCTTATTTACAAACTTAAAATCGTATAACAGTTGTTCAGTTAAAATCATCCTGATCTAAGTATTTGTTGACAGTCGCTGCTGAGTTGAAGACATGGGGTCAAATTAAAGAGCCGATAAATGTGATATTTGATGCCCACCATACAGATATATAAAAGTAACAGGAGATGCATATAAACAGCTGTAAAGTGCAGTCTTTACAAGACTTGAAAATGGATCACCTAAAATCAGGAAAGGAAGAGACAGATTCCTAAATAAAATAAGGTCAGCTTATTTTATTTTTTAAATGGAAAGAAGTGATAATGGCAGCTATACGAAACTCTGCATGCCTGTTTAGACCTTGTCTTAATGTAGCAACGATGTCATAGCCCCACTGTGGTTAAGGCTATGATTTCATCCTATACCAGGGCCATGAGTGGCTAAGTGGTCTAAAGCACACACCGTTCCAGATCACTGCCATCTCACCTCTGTCTGCATGTGTTCATGTCTCAGGCTCGGCTAATGTGGACATGTCAGAAAGCCTGCCAGTAGTATCTTGTGGGTCGGTGGTTCTTCTTGTGGTTTCCCAGGGTTCTTCCTCCAACAGTTATACTGGCCGCCATGTATAGCCTATCTTGTGCTGAAAAATGGTGTTAAACCCTATAACAACAACAACAATCATCCTATACCCTGTGATGGAGCAAATAAAACTATATTGACACAGTCAAAAAGATGACTAGTTGAAATCTACTACCTAAGTTATGCTTTTCAGATACAATTTTTAAAGAAATAAGAAATAATATACAGGAATATAGAGGATGCTGATTAAGATATGAAATATATCATAAAATTGTTTCATATAACTTTCCACAAATTATATTAACAAAATAAGCGCCACACACACACACACCAGAATATCAGTAATGACAGATCAATAAAACTTAATATTTTGTACATCATACTAAATGGTGTAATTTTTGAAGTCATCATCTGTGAATCTTGTGACTAACACATATTTAAAGCAGACTGGATACTTATGGTGGGAAATTGATTTGCCCCACCATAATAGATAAAGCATAAATTATCAAGGCTGTCTCCCGTCACCCACGCTTTTTAACATCTACTTAGAGTGCATCATGAGCGAAGCCCTGGAAAACCACTGTGGGACAGTCAGCATTGGAGGGCATAACATCACCAACCTCCGCTTTGCAGACGACATTGATGGGCTGGCAGGCAGTGAAGACGAGCTTGCCACCTTAGTGAAGAACCTGGACGAAACATCTTCCAGATTTGACAGAGATAAGTGCTGAGAAGACAAAGCTGATGACAAATAGTGGCAAACAAATCCCAGCCAAGATTAAAGTCAGAGGACAGGAACTAGAAACAGTGAACCAGTTTAAATATGTTGGTTCCATAATCACTGAAGAGGGATCAAGAGCAGAAACTTTGTCAAGAGCAGCACAAACAACGGCAGCTGTGTCAAAGCTAAGACCCATCTGGAGAGACAAGAATATGTCTGAAAACTAAAATCAGACTATTGCAAGCACTAGTCATCTCAATCTTTTTGTACTCATGTGAGGCCTGGACCATGACAACAGAATTACAACAAAGAATCCAGTCACTTGAAATGAGATGCTACAGAACCATCCTTGGCATCTTTTACATGGACCACATCACAAATGAAGAAGTGCGTAACACCCTCAGGTGCAAAGTAGGCCAATATGAAGACCTCCTCACCACTGTCAAAAAGAGAAAGCTGAAATGGTATGGTCATGTCACTAGAGCAAACAGTCTATCCACAACAGTCCTGCAAGGCAGCATCCAGGGTGGCAAGAGGAGAGGTAGACAGAGAAAAAAAGTGGACTGGCAACATCACAGAATGGACCAGGAAAAGTTTTGCAGAGACACAGGCATTGGCACATGATCGAGACAAGTGGAGGGAACTGGTCAGATGTTCAGCAGCACAGCTCCTCGATGACCACACTAGGCCAAGAGACTGATGATGATGATGATGAATAGATAAGGTTTGTTATCAGAATTTAATAATTGGAAGAAAGAAAAAGAATTAATGAAATGCCAGGATTTTCATGGTATTTATCTTTCTTTTCACAAATGATCGTAAAAGGATTTTCGATAAAACTTTCTATCTACATTACCCAATTCTGATCAGTGCAAACATATATTGTGGTTGTGGCGTCTACGACAGATGCATTTATTGAGAAATGTGAGTTTGTTGCCACTGTACCAATATAGGGATGGATAGTACTAATATTAGTACCCTTACCCCTACCTCGTGGACAGGGTACTAACATGAAACTATGTGTCAATGGAGCAAGCTAGGCGTGATTCACATATAACGCTTTTTTAGCTTAATATCAACAATTTTGACCATGTTCCTTGAATATAATGAAAACAATTGAATAGTCCTCTTATTTAATACGGGAATAATCGCAAATCATTTTAGAAATAGTTGTAAAATCTTGTTTACCTTTCTTATCCAATATTTTCGTTTAGATCGTTGCCATATTAGTTCAAATGATGACTACTTCCATTCTCAACCTCATTTGTTTGTGTGCCATATTAGGACACTGAGGCCTTATTTGGAAACATAAACAGATCATAGTAAAAATATGGCATGGTTTGAGTCAGAATTCCTGCGCATTAAAAGTAAATATGAACTACCAATGACTTTGAAATTCCACAAAGAAGGATTATTCACCACTTGATTGATAATAACATAGCGTAGAATAGCCAAATATGGTCTGGTAAGCCATATATAGAAATGGGGTCACGGCGAGAGCCTCGCATTATCTGCTATGGCGGACATGGTGAGGTTAGTGTAACCATGCCAATTTATTTTATCGTGTAAGGGCTTAATAAATTCAAAATAAACCAAACTTCTTTCACAACATGATTATACTTATGTAGCAGATTTCTACACTATTTGTTTTTCTGACTTTAGTCATAATTTTTTCTTCTCCATTACATGATATGGGATCAGTTCGCAGCCTCAACCAGCTAAGGGACGGAACGTGGTATGTAAGGAACGTTCAAGCATCTTCTCTGTTTTTATAGTAAGCTAAAAAGCGGTAACTGTGAATCACATCCGACTACTCTGTTCATACACATAGGCTTATGTTAGTACCCAGTCCACTAAGTTGGGGTACTAATGTTTTACTAAGGTCAATGCAGTTCCGAGTTTAATCTTTGCTGGGTCAATCATCTCGAAAATAGGTGACTGAAACACTTATTAGCAGAATGCTAGTAAATCTATCGTCAACTTCGTTAATTTTCTCATATTAAAGCTGAATAGCGCCTTAATGAACACCAATAAATTATAAATGTCCTGCAGATAAAGTCTGAAGTAAATACTAGATGTTTCCTGCTTAGTTTAGAAGTTCAGCTAGCTAGTGCTTCTGCGACATGCTCCTCAAGTACTATGATTGGTGACGTTTGGCTCGACTAAGAGATAGGCAAAATAAGTGACCGAGACTATATGTGAGCCAGCTTGACTCTTTGAGTTAAAATAAATAAATAAAAAATAAATAAATAAATAAATAATGATACATGTAGACACATTTTTATATAGAGTCGGAATTAATTTAAATACCAAAAATATTAGCTTGCTGGAGCGATTTTATCGACAATAAATAATGATAAAATAATTTACTTAAGCGATCGGGCATGCATACCAACATCATTTATGTTTATCTGCATCTTGTTAACGAGTTTTAATTTATATGCTAAATACTCTAAAAATAAGTCTTTGCACATCATCCAACAATTTCTATTTCAAATCCAATGCTGTATGAATGAATTTATATGAATAGTTTATATTGTACATTATCATATGAGTTGTATAGAGCAACTCTTAAGGATAATGGTAGAACGAGAATGTGAGGTTTTAATTTGCAATAAGGTTTCTGTCCTCACCTCCACCACCACCCGACTTTTTCACCACTGAAAACAAAACTGCAGCGCGAGGGATTTTTCTTAGGCACACACACATTTCTTTGCCACGCCGGCGTGTAAAAAGGAAAATAAATACATAAGCAAGCGACAAAACTCAAAACCCGTCTAAACTTGCTTGCTGTATGTCACAGCTAATTGCGAGGTCAAGTAAAGCGAAGCGAAATATATTCAAGCGACTCAAGGAGTAGATTACACAAGTTTCGAACAAAGCGTGAATTCCAGGTCACAAAGTAAGGTTTACATTTCGCAAATTCTCGTACACCATCGCTGCCCTCAGTCGCGAGGCTTACAACATCTATAAATATATGATGAAATACCGTGAATTTAAGATAGTAGTTATTGATTCTTTGATCGACATCGAAAGCAGGTACTAGCGGTTGCAACTCTTTTATAACGCATCGGAACCCGAGCTGGATTTGCTGCGAGTTTTCATGCAGTATCACAACAATATGAAGGCATGATAGTAATTATAGGTGATACTTTAGTGTCAATGGAAATCCTAGTCAAAAAGGCAGTGGGAACGTTTAGAGTCAAGACTGTTAAGATCATCCCGGGAACGTTAATCGTCAAAGGGAATTTAACATGGGTAATATTGGGCCTGTATAGCGACATGGGGAAAAAAAATGGAACATGGGTGGCCTCACTGTACTTGCCACTGGCAACAATGTTGCAAGTGGCTGACCTGAATACGTGCGATCTTAGGTAAACACATTTATAACACGTACATAGATTGATGAACATTATTCTATCACACCTAAACTATAAAATCTACTAAAATCCTTTTAGGCAAGAAAGCAAATCTTTTCGAGGCAATGGAGTGGCCCTGAAAAGGGTCTTTGGGTTTCTTCTTCTATTTTATCCAGTTCTTCTTCTATTTTCTCTAGTTTTTCCACCATCTCATCAATTTCTCAATGATTCCTTTTTTTATTCTTCTTTTCATCTTCTCTTATCCAGTTAGGATGTCCCATCGATCTAAATTTTTCCTGCACCTTGAGCCAGTTTTGGTTTATTTTGTCAAAATCCTCTTTTTTCTTTCTGTTTTCTTTGTCCTTTCTCTCTTTAGCCCAGGTATCTTTATTCTTTTTCATCTCTTCTTCCAGCACATTTCTCTTCATTTCTTCTGCTTTCTTTAATTGCTCTAACCCCCACTTCACAAAAGACCACTCTGTGAAATTCAGTATGTCTTGTAAAAAGCACCTGACTTGTTCAAGCCTTTCCACTTCATAGGCTACATCCACCATCCAATACCAACTGTCTTTTAAGTTATTGAACAAATTCATTTTTTGAAGGTGTTGACTGGTCAACGCAGGGTAGTCAGACTGATGTTGACGATGAGATTTAATTAGCGTCGCTTGCGCACATAGTGCATGCTGGACGATTTAAATTCCGCAATGGTGGACTAATTAATTGTTCGAGGGGGACGGAAAAAGAGCCTCATCCCCCAACTCTTTAATGCACTAAAAGATGTTTTTTAATTCAGAAAACAGGTCGTGAGACAATAAATTCCCAATCGATAAAGTCCCAGTCGACCTGTATGAAGGGCTGTCATGAGTGGGAATGGACCCAACACACAGTGATGCTGTTTAAATGCCTGGTTACTGCAGTATGAGACCTCGAGTTTGATTGGGCAATTATCTTATGACGTCACCCAGGTTCCGTGCGTACACGCTCTTCGGGGCACCTGATTTTAGACGAGTGAGAATCGACCCACACACTTGTCTTTTAATATCCGAGTCGGCAAGGAGGAGAGGGACCCGGAAAGAGACGCTAAACGCCAACTGGAACATATCTGAAACGCCAGAAATTTAGATTGTCTAATTCAACCCAATTGTCTATGTAGAGGGTATTCCTTATTACCAATTTTTTGTTAGCCACAATTGTAATTAGAGTCATGAATTTATTTTTATTTTTCCTACATAGTGGACATATTTTATTTTAAGCCAATCGTGTAGGTTAGAGAGACCACTACAAAACGTTTTTGGTTGTCAAGTTCATTACTGTGATTATAATTTAGAACGGTTGTAAAATGATCATATTAGGTTATCAGTAGTATTTTCGAGTCGAAATTTGAAGCCAAACTGAAATTTCGTAATAAACTGGCAATTAAAGCCCTTAAAAGGACTGGTTTATTTTTAGGAGAATCCAAGTGGTAGCACTTAATGTCCAAAGTATTTCATCAGATGTATTAGTACCATCCACTTGTATATAGGACGACCACTAGGATATTCTTCCTTCGTTAATTCGATTAAGGTTAGATGGTCCTATGCAAACTGATGTACGGCTGCAACATCTAGTTGATGGTAGTTCTGTAGTCTTCGGCATATAGACCAAGCTAGTGGCATTAGACATTCGAGATGTTTGTCCCCCTAAAAAGTTTATGTTGTTGACTGTTCTTCTCCATCTGGTTTTTGCTGGGGTTTTGTGGGTGGGTGAGGGTGGGGTTCTAGTTCATTCAAAACTTTCAGGTCTTCTGTGTATTGGATTGCAGCTGATTTGTCATGGTAAAGATTTTCAATACCCCGTTCTCTGGCTGTATCATAAATAGGTTGGTATACACACTGTCCAATCATCTTTATCATCATCGCCACTGTCACTGATAATACGTTTTTAAGTCCAAGACCTTTCAGTGCACTCATGGCTGTGGCGGGAAACCGTTCCGTTGCTAGCATCATGGTTACTAATTTTAATAGTCCATCAAATAGTCTGTCGTGATATCTGTCACGTCGTTACTTTCGGTAACGCGTCCATATTCTGGATCTGTTGTGAAGCGTTCATCGTAATATTGCTACTATATTTATATTACGTGATAATCTTGAATTTCGAATCTCAGGCGTCATTAGTATATTTGCTCGTACAACTCTTCCACGGTGGATTCTGAGAAAGGACTTTTCATGTTTCGTTGAGGAAAACAAATGGGGCATCGGTGAAAAAAATATTTCTGAAATTCATAACCGATCTGGGATTTTTTAAATATAAACCCCAGTCATCCACATAAAGATTTCCACTTTTCTTTTGTCCACCGTTTCTATCATATCTGTTTGTTTTCTCTTTCACATAAGTAATGCAGCAAGCGAATAGTTTTGGCGGAATATCGACGGTTAACTAAGAGATATGATTTGGGTATGATGGCTATTTTGTTCGTGGATTAAACTTATTTCGATACATTAAGCAACATGATGTGGCTAAAGCAAAATAAATCTTCAAAGGATCAATACCTCTGTGACCCGAAATTTTTTTCGAAATTTTCCATAGAATGGGCGTAAAATGTTCAAATAAGATCGGCAATATTTCAACATTTCTTCTTGAAAGTCAGACGGAACTAAAGTCTGTTACAAAGCGTAAAATGTATATCATTGTTCTGTGTGTATGCAGTCAGGGTCATAATAGCGAACGTCAGCCAAATGCGGTAGCACAAAATGATAATAACTTCAATATTGAAAAGAGTGGAAAATATTCTTTGGCCATTCTGTTATTTCTTTAAACGTTACTTGTCCCGCTTTTAAGTAAATGAATTCAGCTGTGTTCTTCGTGTCAGGGCAACAATCGGCACATTGTTCTGGATATTATTTCAAAAGTAATTGTCCGTCATATCCCGAGAAATTGTGCGCATTTACTGTAACATATAGATGGTAGCCCCGGTAACGCTGGGTGTCCCCTTCACTTCAAGAATCGTTGGTAGGGTCTAAAATCAATTCAGCAAACTAGGTAGGAGTACAAGAGGCCCAAAATAAATTTTTCACCTATTCCTGGATTTGTACTACAGTTGGGACAGTGAAAAAAATATAGGTTCTTATATGCAATTCTCTCAAGCACGACGAGTTACGCATACCTTAGGGATGTGAATGCCGGTATTTTTTTTTACAAAACAGATACAATCCACTTGTTTCTTTTAGTTATTATGCTGGTCTTCCTTTAAATCTTACTCTAGTTCATTGTCATATTTCTGAACATAGCACTGAATCACGAAGTCCACGACTTATCAACATAGGCATGGTTTCTTTCCTGGACAAACGTGTGCCGTTGGGTTATTGATTCGCATACGACTTCCACAAGTGGAACAAAGTTTAATTAATTCGCAAATACTTTAATGCAGGTTAGTTTCATGCGATGTTGCACATAACAAGAAGGACTCACAAACGTTTGCCTGCATGTCGAGCAATACATTCGTTATTTTCATTCAAGAAAGCAATGTTTTTTTAGGCTAAATACCCACGACATCTCTCCCCGCAGTGAATGTGTCGGCCACGATTGAGAAGTCCACGATAACGTTTCTCACAATTGTAATTGTATCCAAGATATCCTTTTATACTTGTTATGAAATCAAAATGCACTGATGATGATATACATAGATGTATATTCCATCTGGGAAATCTAGTCCTCGAAACATGAGAGATGCAGGAACCACTTGAGGGTATGCTTTCACAGTATATCGAAGGAATAGGACGTCTTGAAGTTTCTGCATTTTAAGAATGATATACGGTCTCTTTGGAAATGCCTACTTGCTGCAAAAAGAGCTCTGCTTCAGTTTGTAACTCGGCTTTGGATTGATTTACAATTGCACTACCGTGATCTTTTCTGTTTCGCTGTATCGTTCTTCTCGGTACAAGTTCGACCCAAAAGGATGGTACTAGCTAAGCACATGTGATATTGTGAATTGTCAATTTGGACAATGCTACTTTTGATAGTAAGAGTTTCGTATACCAATAACACATTTCTGCGTCCGCTTCATCTAGGAGGTAAAATGTGCAGTATTTCCATCGGTCATGTTAAATTCGTCATTGGTTTGTTGAACGTGTTGAATTTGATCGATACATTTTAGTGTTTATTCTTCCGGTGTACTAAACTCGATCCAAGCGCGAGACTTCAACTGTGTGATTGATGAGGTATTTCAAACGTTAGTCCTCTTTAGATTGGCATCGACGTTTCAATATCTCTATCAATGAATCACACACATCTGTAACAAAACCTGCTGTGTTCTCTGGTTGTTTAAAAGTTTCTGGAAGTCACCCTTTGCGTTCGAGGAATATAAACATCATATTAGGGCGCAACTGAACTACGTTCCTTTTTGGTGGATCTTGATTCTCTTGGATCTTGTTGCAAGGGAGGTATAGGGTCCTAGCTGAGGCTCATTCATGTTTGTTTTCGACATCACTGGCATGCACTTGTGCTAACACTTCAATATCATGTGAGGCGATACCTAAAGGAGTCGTCGTCTCTTGGTGTCCCACCTGATTTGTTCTCAGAGAAGGGCAATTGTTTCATCTTGACTTAAAATTTGATCTGACTTAATTTTACATACTCGCTTCCTGTAGAGAGAGAAAGCTTCTCACCCTAAGAGTTGTATTAGCTGAGCTTTCAAACTGAACAAGATGGAAGAGTCATAATAGATAGCCATTCTCGTTAGATATTATAGTTATTCGAAATTAACTTCCGTCAAAACTACGGATTACTCCGCTTGAACTAAAAGCATAAATAATTTACAACACATTGGGCTGCAGCTTGTCCACAACTTGAAAGCAAACAAAATAAAGGAGAAAAGCGTCAAAAGTAAAGATACATGTTATCAATGTTAAGAAAAATGGTACTGGCAGTAAGAGTGTCCCAGGAAGAAAGAGAACAAGCAGAAGGATAAAGAAGAGGAGGATTTATTATTCGGAAGCAAAAGAAGAACCCATACCCGTCACAAAATTCAAGACGGCAAGACGAAGCGATACAAATGAAGAGGAAAAACCCATCCCAGTGAAAAAATTAAAAAAGAAACAAACAGTAAAAAAGGAACGCAGGAAAGAAGGTAAAGAAGAAGTTTGTGATATGCTATGATTCTTATTCAAAGACAATATACAAAAGAAACAAATAAGTATCTCTTTGTCATAATTTGTACCAATATGATATTAAAACACACGCACAAACCGACACCATTGAATCATGGAAAGGGATTTGAGCTTTACTTGATATTGCAATTACTAAGTAGTATTTTCAAAGAGCTATATGTGGCTGTGAAAAGGACCGTTGGCCATAATAATAGCTATAATTTTAGTCACAAACAAATGTATTGACAACATCAGCTTTAATTGTCACAATCTCTTTCTATGTCCTACACTTCTCGAGCTACTATTGCTGCTGTTTTAGTAGTGGTACTCACTGCTGCTGCTGGCTACTTAGTGGTGATGAGCGTGAATGAAGTAATGGAAGGCTTAGAAATCTTGGCACGTGAAGGTCTCTTTATGACTGGTTGAACTAAAGAAATATGATACATTTCTAGTGGTGATCTAGCTACTTCTTATCTTCATATCTTATAGCTGCAAGACTACGTCCATCTGTCAAGACCACCCCTTCTATCAAATACATTCGTTCTTATGGCTGCAAAACTCCGATCGGGATAAGCCATACTGTTACTTAGAACCAGTTATCTTTAACACTTGATTTAATCGCTGCAAGACTTCACACTTCCATCAATTCGCTTCATTCTATAGTTACAAACTAGAGGATCCTCTAACTACAAACTAGTTCCTTCCATCAGTTATACGTGATCAAATAGATTACTAGGGATCCAATAGCTTAGATAACTAGGTCCTTCCATCAGTTATACGTGATCAAATAGATTACTAGGGATCCAATAGCTTAGATGACTAGGTCCTTCCATCAGTTATACGTGATCAAATAGCTTAGAGGACTAGGTCTTTCCATCAATAACACTGAATGGTATATCTGCAAGACTAGGACCTCCCATAAATATGACCCATTCTATTATCTCTTAACACAGGATAAGATAGCTGTCATGATGTTACCCATACTGTTAATTCATAACCATTTTTGTTGAACATTCAATGATATAGTGAAAGAATGTGCTTTCATCACTAAAAACTTGATACTGTAGCTACAAGGCTAGGTCCTTTTATCAGTATCTTATAGCTGCCATAAATATCACACATGGGGTTTATTCAGAGCCAGTTATCTGGTCCTTACATAAATGACACTTGATCCTGTAGATGCAAGACCACGTCCTTTCATCAAGAACACTTGATTTTACAGCTACAAGAATAGCTTTTGTCTTCAAAATACTTGATCCTAGAGATGTAAGTCTACATCCTTTCATTAATAAGACTAGATTTTAGAGCTTCGAGAAGAGATTAATTCTTCAATAACATCTGAGTTTACCCCTGCAAGACTACGTCCTTTCATCAATAATACTGGAAGACTCAGTGCTTTCGTAAAAATGAATAAACTCATTTATGTAACGTTTCACAATCGAAGCGTGATGATCACCATCCACAAATAAAATTTCTGTTCTTACTGTTGAAAGAACTTACAAAGATGGTTACAAAATCTTCATTGGAAATATCGCACTTAAAATACAGTAGAGCGCGAAAATAAAATTAAATACTACTGTATTTGTTTCACTTCAATTCAAAATAAATGAGAGGGTTTCTCTTTTTCTTTTTGACTGTGCAGTTAGTTAGGTATCCTACTGTTTGTCTTGGTATATAAACAATCGGTCTAACATATTTTGCGGAGCTTAGGTGATGTATATAGAAAAGTTATTAACTGTCAACCCATTCGTGCATCACAACGTCCCACAGGGTAAACTTTCATGGAAACGTGAGTAATACCCGCCGTAAATGAATTAACAAATTCAGTAATTTTTTTCTCCACCGCCTACTGTGGTGAGAAAATCATATCGATATCATAGGTAAACCTGGCCATGTCCCTTGCGACAGATCAGTAGAGAACTTGGAAGATATGGAATGGAACAAAGATTCATGACTGAATTAGCAAATTCAGTGATTTTTTTTTTCATCCACCGCCTACTGTGGTGAGAGCACCACACACACACACACACATTTATATAAATATTATAAAATAAACAACACGAACACGTAGAATGTGTGACCGGTTTCGCTTTAATTCTTCATCAGATTCAAAAACGCTATACGACATTCATTAATCATGTTCTTGTTGTTTTTTTTGCTGAATTATGTCCCGTTTACAATTAGTTAAGAATATTTTTATATTATTCAACTTTGCAGAATAACTTAATTAGTGAAAGTATAAACTAATATCATAAAAATAAGTTTAATAATTCTTCAAAAATGAAAGTGCATTTTTAAATTCATTCACATATATTATGATTAATTATTTATAAAATACTTGATAGTAAGTAATATGGACGCCATAATTTTTTATTATATAAATTGGTTTCTGATGAAATATCGAACATTCGTCAAGATATATATATATATATATATATATATATATATATATATATATATATATATATATATATATATATATATATATATATATATATATATATTTATTTATTTATTTATTTATTTATTTATTCTCTATAGCTTTAATAAGTGTGCATTATACATATAAGAATATTAATAAAACTGTTTATCTCTATTTAGTTATAAATTATATATATATATATATATATATATATATATATATATATATATATATATATATATATATATATATATATTTATTTACGTATATTTGATTAATTGTATCTGATTTAATATATATTTATTTCAATTTAATTGTTGTCAATTTTAATTTTCCGAATTTGTAGCAACCTTCGCAAACAAGTTCTATATTATTTTAAAATGATTGGTTGTTTCCAAGATCATGACGGGACCTTGTCTTTTAGATACAAACAATATTTTTTAATTTTGTTTTCTTTGAGTAAAAGTGATTGGTTTTCGTCAGGATCTGACTTGGTAAACGTGATCGGTAACAAGTACTTGCTTCCATAACTACCAGAAGATGATCACGTGACCATTGTTTACGTTTTAGAAAGCCCGTATATCCCATGTTTTGGAGAATTAATATCGGTATAAGCAGGGCTGTTAAAGTGTTCGTTGTATGTTGTGCTTTTTTGAGTTTATTTCAAATTACTTGGTTTGTAGTTATATGAAATTACTTGGATTCAAAAGGATTAATACTGTTATTTTTCTGGAAAATACTTGTGCTCTTGTCATATTGTGGAACAAGGACAGGTTTTTATAAAAATGTATTCAGCTATCAGAAACCAGAATGATAATTCTTATTTCTACAAGGAACTGTGGACATCAACACTACATATTGCAGCATACGTCATCGTCTTCCATCTTGGATTCTTTGTCGGGATTCGAACGTGAAATCAGTAGAACATTTTGTTATTAGGAATACTAAAATTTTGTTCTCGGATTATTTTTGGATGATCTTTGGATTTGAGTCTATAAAACGGTAAGTTCATTTTTTTCTTCTTCATTTTTACAGAATTTTTCCAGGGAAATAAATTATTGCATTTTTAAAAGCTTGTTGTTTTCTCTCTTTTTTGTGTTACTGTTTATTCGAGCCTAAACAAGTGACATAAGATGACCCTTGTGACCGATCAGTAGTGTACTTAGAAGATATGGAATGCAACAAAGTTTCATGACTCTATCTAAATACGATTAGCGTAAAAGTCAAGAATCGGAACAAGTCGATAAGTGACTTTGATCTACAAGGTAAAACCTTGACGGTCATGTGTTAGATGTTATTAAACAGACAAATATTGTACAAAGTTTCACCCCTGAATCTCAAACAAACTTCAATTAGGAACAAAAGAACCAATGAAATGAATGTAATTGACCTTGACGTTGAAGATAGCGTCCCAAAATATTTGAAAGCAGCACATCTCAAAATGACAATATATAGGTATATTAAATTTTAATAATTTATCTTAAACAACTTGGAAGTTTTGAGCAGAAGTGAAAAAGCTACTGAAATCTAAACATTGATCTCTGACATCGGCCTTGAAGATATAATCCCAAATGTAGCACACTATACATATGCCATGTATCATACTTTAAGGAAATTATGAAACTATTCTCCCGATACGAATACCAAGTTTTATCTATCGATTGATCTCAAATCTCTCGTTAGTTGTATAGAGGGAAAGGTATGATTACAATCTTAAGATATTGAGCAATAACCTTAAAAATGAGGATACCACTTTCAATGATGTATACGAAATACTTTCTACCGATATTGAATAAATGACTAAGTCTTATCCTTAAATTTGAAATGGTTCTAAAGTTATACAACTCACAGAACTGAGAGAATGACACAAAACTATTATATTGACCTCTGACCTTCACCTTAAATATATGACCACACCATATTACACAGTACACTATCTAAGAATGATATGTAGGTACAATAAATCTTTTTATTATATGCTTATTTTTCCCCCGTTAACTTTACATTGTCAGAATCGTGCAGTAATACCCGATATTGGACTCGCGCGACAATACACATATAGCGTTCAGGTGCATAAAGGAACTATTTTCTATTGTAAACAAACAATGGACGCATACGCCAGCACTTTTGATTTGTAAACAAATCACATACACTCGCGTAAGACGCTCTCTACGTTGTGGTTGTTTAAATTTGTTTCTGAATGAACTAAAACAGATGTTTCGTGGACTGCCACATACCAGCTGCTTTGGCACAATCCGCGTTGATGCAATGTTTCGGATTTAGGCTAGCTACAGTATATAACAGACGCAAGATGAGGTCCTTACAAATAACATACAAGTGACAAGTCATATACTCTCTTCTTTAGCTGGTGATAAGAATGGCAAAATAAAATATACTTACAGTTTTACATCCTGAATTTCCTTAAAATATATTTTCTTAATTCTGCAAATCCGAATTACATGAGCCATATCATAGGTTCGCAATCTGGATTACACATTTCGAAATTGTACTGTAACTTCGATGATAAGTGCAATTGCATCCTCCTTACTGCACTCAAAATGAAATAAGCATTAAATTCCATAGCGTCGTTTTGATAATTGCAATTGAAAGACTTCGTATTTTTCCCACATTATGATTTAAAACATTCAATGACAGAAACAGAAACACATTTGTAGATGTCAACACGCTTCTCCCTAGCTTCGTCAGTCTCATGTATTTCATATGGAATTATCACATACAAATCCAGTCCATAATCACGAACTTTCCTAGAATCGAGAAAAATACCAAAATCTATTCATTCCAGATCGAATGGAAAAGTTGTTGCAATGCACATTCATTCACAATATGACTCCAAATTTCAATTTTAACTAGTCATGCCATTTTCTTTCGAAAGTTAGGTCGAGCGCGCGACTAAGTTCAAATTTATCTGGGCGGAGTTATGTGCGCAATAATAATGTTGATTTGTGTAATGATGAATATGCGCTTGTGTATTTAGTTTGGAATGCGGCATACATTCATTTACGTTGTTTATTGTAGTGTATTTTGTTTATATAATTAAGCCTTAGGTAGAATTAGAAAAATGAGCATATAATAAAAAGGTTACTCCATTTGTATGGGAAAATATGAACTCGTTTTGTCGGAAGGATATACTGCACTCCCAAGGTCGTGCAGTATTCCGTCCAAAAAATTCGTTCATATTTTCCCATACAAATGCAGTAACCTATAACTACAGAATTATTACCTGTTTTAAAGATGTAAACTTCAATGCAAAATGTCATGGCTAACTTAAAATATTTAGCAGCGACCTTGACCTTAAAGATAGGATCCACATGTTAATGATATTGTAATACCTAACTCAGCAAACCAAAATATTAGGCACTATTAAAAACTACATTCCTTTCCAATAGTTGTTGTTGTTGTTGTTGTGGGGTTTAACGCCATTTGTCAGCACACGATATGCTATACATGGCGGCCAGTATTAATGGTGGAGGAAGAACCCGGGAAAACCCCTGAAAGAACCACCGACTCACGAGTAGCTACTGGCAAGCTTTCTGACATACCCACATTGGCTGAATCCGAGACTCGAACCCACGCAGACAGAGGTGAGATGGCAGTGATCCGTAACGGACAGCGCTTTAGACCACTAGGCCACTCGGGGCCCCCTTTCCAATAGTAATACTAATAATGATAATGGAAAAACACGAAACAAAGTCAGAAAAATATGAAGCAGTTCAATATGTTGTAATACCTTAATGGTATTGTGAATGGAGTTTTGCATACACATTGTCCAATTAATGTGTGAAGATTATTTGATGATTAAACGTTGAAATGTGAGATGATGTTTGACCTACGAGACTTTGGCATATTTGATCATGTCATTTGAATCTGTCACTGAAAACATCTACCACGTATGAATTACTTCTTCCATTCCTTTACGTATGCCACCCGCCCAACATTGTTTAGATCGCCATCGGCATCTCTTATAAATGTGTACTCTGTGTTTTATACTAAATGTGAGTATAAAATCATGCTCTGGTCCTCGTAATGTCACGCTGTTGTCATGAGTATTAATGAATTCGTCAAGGAATTCATCTAAAGACAACAGTTCTACAAGCCCTGGGACATCAACATTAAGTGGAAAGAAGTTTGCATGTTAGGAGTTATTGTGTCATATTCATTTCCATGTTGGACCATGAATGTGTCGTGGTGGAATAGCTTAGGAAATTAATTATCTTACCTTCCATGATTTTGGAATATCAAAGCCAGAAATATATTAGTCCATAAATTAGTGACTTCATCCATCCGGTGGAGTTTTATTGCCGAAACAGCGGAGATGCAGGATAGTGATGGAAAATGTGACAATGTGCCCAGCCGAAGAATCACATTTCTCTTGTCAGACTTTTGTTGAACAATAGGTTAGAACTAATGTTACTGTTCATTACTGTAAGTTCTTGGTCATGTAGAACTTGTTCTTTTACTTTCATGTGCGAAATAGTATGCATTTGATAGGGTCGATTTCTAACCCTATTACGACTCATTGCATCAGCAGTACGTTGTACTCTCGCTCGATTCGCATCGAATATATAAATAAGATTAAATGTAAAAACGCACACCACGGACATTGAGAGGACAACTTAATTCTGCCTAAATTGTGTGTTCAGATGGAATTTTCCATGCAGTTTGAACAGTTGACTTGGTTACCGCCATGGCTAACGTAGAGAAGGACAAACATTGATTGGCTAACTAAGGTCATATGACGTGAATTGGAGTCTGTAAATACGAGTGAAGACAATGCACTGCAGATAGCTGTCGGAGCCGCAAAGTATGAACATCTAAGTAGAAACTAATTTCGGCTTTGTAATTCTAAAACCATCAATAATATATTTCTACATAACCGATACTAAATTTGGCACTTGAAAATACCAAAACTGAATCAAATTGTTATGAGAAGTTTTAAATAGATTTATTACATGATTGCTTTTGAATTTAAATGCTTTATAATTATTATATATTTTTTTATAAAGCCGCTGCTATCTACCACCACACTGCTCAAGTACGCTAGTATTAAAAGTATTTCTTTTTCATTGAGATCACGCTACTATACGAGAATGTGTTACAGTCACACAAGACTGCTTTATATTATCAGAAGTTGATATTGTTGTGACAAACACTGTGTTGATATAAAGTCACTATGCGATATTGAAAGGTATGTTCTGTCTCACCTTTATTATTAATAAAAAGCATTTTAAGTCTTGAACTCTGGTCCTTTCGATATATAGTACACGGTGTGTTACAATATTGAACAAAGACAGGAAGTTTCATCCCTAAATTTCAAAGAGCAGAATTGATAATGTGATGGTAATTGTGAGAACGTGAGCTATGACCTTGAACTTTAAAATATGAACTCTAGTGTGGTATGCGACATATATTCTAATGATGATGTATACTTTTGCCAAGTTTCCATTCCTTAGCAAACACTGTCTCTACATTTATACAGTGGAAAGGAAAGAGTGAGAAGAAAAACACCCTGAAAATATTGATCTGTAAGTTTGATCTTGGAGAGTCGACACCATTATTCTTAAATTTTAAGATCGAACACTCAACAATGCGACACACGTTATTATAATGATGTCCAAGTAAATGCGACACACGTTATTATAATGATGCCCAAGTAAATAAGATTTTATCCAATAATCTCAAAGTTCTTTAATGTTACAGAGCAGAAAAGAAAAAAATGCCAGACAGAACGAATAGCGGATACTATATTTTCTTGTTTTGGTGAAACGACCCCGCCTACTAGAGTTAATTGAGCAATAGAAACTATCACGCGCATACTTACACCTCTAACAACCTTGATCTTGAAAAACTAGACATGAATACACATCGAAATGTTGTTGGAATAAGGCATACTATTAGTTTCTTTTCGTTTAATAAACCCATAGGCTAAAGTTGTATTCGATTACCGTAACAGCGAACTGAGCAACTTTCGTGAGGCATGATCGATTTATTTACGCTATATTCTCACTCATTCTGAAGAAATACTGTAACGTCGCATCCTTAAGAAGAGGGGTGGTTAATTGGATGTGGCTGGCGTTATCTAGAGGATGACATCCCTCGATGTTATAGCCCTGTAGTAGTGAAAAAAGAATTTCAACAGAGAACTGAGCAAGAATACTGGGAAGAAATAAAGCAATGGGCTTGTGGAATTTCAGTCAAGGCTAGTGAGTTTATTTAAGTCACCAGCCTTGGGCCTGTGCCTAAATTTGTTTTTCTTGCAGCACTGCCCAGTACAGTAAATAAGCTATTTACACCAGACATGTATATATTATCAGATTTGTCAATACGTTAACTGTAGCCTGCATGTAAAATACACTTTAATTGAATCATAAAAAGAAGCTTCTTAATGTTTTAATTAATTACTTATGATTTCCGATCTGCAGATTTATTTGTGGTTTTATTGTGTGTGAAAAACTAATGCTTAAGTTATGACCGATAAAAACCGTTTTCAATGCCTTTTACACCTCCCCGGTAATGAATATTGTTTCACACGAAAGTCGGTCCCCGTTCTAGTCTCTTCGCCCAGAATTCAGTATTATCTCTCAGTGTTTCAGTATTGGATGCATATTTTCAAGATATCAGTCCTTAGTTGGTGTGTGTGTGTGTGTGTGTGTGTGTGTGTGTGTTGGGGGTAGATAATGAATATGTTATTTACATATACACTTGAACCTCGTCCTTCTTAAATGAATTTATTGCATTGTGGTAAATTTTTAATTTTTACATTGGCACCATTACTTAATCCTTATCACATTTTTACACAGGACACAATAAGTATTTTTTTTTATATAAAAAAAATTACATTGCTTTTTTCAATTTCAAAATATGAAAAATTAGCACCTTCTTACTGTTGTACTTTTCTGCTGTCATGTCTTAAACACATTATTAACACACAATTCAACATATATAGTTATGAGCATATCTCGGAAGCAGATTCAACTTTTGAATGTACAACCCAAATCTGGTCTCCTTATGTCTGTCTGGCTCTCTATTTTTCTGTTTGTATTCGAGGACTGGCTAGTATTGCGTCACGGGACCACGTGAACTGTCGTCTCATCAAAACTCGGAAAAACTCGGCAATTTACGAAATCGTGGTATCTTCAGCGCAATATAATCAGTACTCGCCCACGATATTTAATTTATAAACATTACAGTCTAATAAAAATTTGTAGAGAATTACATACATAAAAGGAAAAGTTTTATTTCAGGTCTCTTTTAATAGCAGTGTCCAATTTAGATTTATTCCATCATAATAACGATTGATGAAAAGAGGTCAATGTCCACGACTGATTTGCAGCACCTTCCTCCCTTGACCGTGCGGGTATCAATATCTTCCTATTTCCTCGACTTCCTATTCTCTACACACTTTCCGTTCCTGGACTTCCTAGTCACTTATTCTGACCTCGTCCTTCTTTTTTTCTCGTACTGTCTTCGTACTGTCCTGTCTCTCTCACAGAAATCTGTTCCTTAAAGGACAAAATTACCCCTAAATCTCTGTATGGAACCTAGTCATATCAAACATATTTGCATAAAACAAACAATCAATAAACCGAAAATTACGTACCTTAATGCTGTTCTCTTTGAGAACTTGTGCATCCTAGCACTAAACCCTGTATTTTATCACAAGACAGCCGTCTGGTCCCTTTATAGCTTAACGAGGAAAGCATTATTATCTAGGCTTCATCGGAGCCAAAAACTACTCCTCTCTCAGGAAATTAAGACTAAAGAATTCCGACTAAGGTCGTAACTTTAAATTCAGATTGCTTCTTAAGTGTAAGCCTTAATTTATTCTGCCCATTCGAAGGCAGCTGTTCCTAAATCCCCCTCCCCCATAATAATTTCTTCCGCCAGATTTAGACAGCATAAAATCTGTGAACTACAGGATATCAATTTCCCTTTGAAAATGATAATTTGACATGGGTTCCTATCAAGCTGTTATGGTTGGTAGCTCAAATGTTTACATTATTCAGGACAGCATAGCAATGCCCTTGGTCAAATCTCACGCAGTCATACATTTATAGCCTTTCAAATTTTAACACTGACACGGGAAGGGGGAGGAGAGAAAAGAAGAAAGGCCGAATTGACCCTTCACAAAGACTTTTTTGGCTTAAATGCGATAAAATTTTAATGCTTAATACATTCAACATTAAGGTTCGGTACAATTAAAAATTCGACGCTTCACAAATATATTGTTGGAATAGTCTTTGTAACTCATGCAGTATGAAACAGATTGTGATGTTGTGATTGTTTGCTTGTTTGTGTTGTGTTGTGTTGTGTTAGCAAAACCAAAAGATTTTTAAGAATGAATTAAATTGTTAACAGTTTGTTGTCGACGAAGTTTTCAAGTATTCTTTGCGAATTTTCATTCCTCAGCTCTTACAAATGATTTATGATGCAATATTACACATTAGCTTTAAAAGTCATGCAATGGTGGTTTATATTCCAGTTATTAAATTGTGTGTTCATTGACATACTGAATGTCAATATCTGATAACAACTCCTTTCTCAAAGATGAAATATTATGACCCTGAGTATGTTTTGTTTATGTTAGTTAGTGCATGTTTTATAACTACTCGTGACAGTGTTTGAAACATAAAGAGTAGTATTGAAAAAATATACATTAAGTCATATTCTAGTTGTTTTGCTACTCAGGGTCAACCTGCATTTTACTTGTACCATCTATTTGTTCATGGTTATATGGATATATATGGGTTGACAGAATGAATCAGAATGAATGAATGAATGAATCACTTGTAAACTATGGCATGAAGGAAATCTCCTGGCCTCATACCTGTCAGTGGATGGCAGGTGACATGCTTGTACAAACACTTACATGCACATTTCTGGGGTGTATAATATGTACTATACTGCCATGATGTATCTAACTGATAGCGGGTAGGGTTTCTGAAAAACAGTCATTTTTGAAAAACAGCTGTTTACTGTTTTCAATTTTCAAAAAACAGCTGTTAACATCTGTTTTTACTGGTTTTTTTTCATATTTTCACTAATTTTACAGTCAATAGCTTATTTTTGTGATGAACACCGTTTTATTATATATCTTTCGTGATAAGTTCTAAATCAATACATTTTTACTTCTTATAATAATATTTCAAGAATACAAGTGCATTAAGCGACTTGTCTGAGAGACGCGATCTTAATTTTGTACAGAAATTCGTACAGACCGAAAAAAACTATTTCAACGTCCGTTGATGTCGGTTTATTGGATGGAATTGCGTTGTACAATTTCTGGAGATTTTCAGTGCGCTCGCCAGAGTTCCTGAAGAGCGTGAATTCGGACTTGAGCCATTTGAAACTGTCTTGCCCTCCGACTGCAATTGATGATCCATCTTTTTGAAGCAACAAATTCAATTCATCTTGAAGAGACAAGTTCATACTTTCAGCATCATTTGACGACTGTTCGACGACATCTTCTACATCGTTGACTTCAAATAGACGAAACGCTAGATTTCCTGCGAAATTTAGCGTAGTTTTTGACGGGGCGACAGATGGATCTTTGAGACTGCGCAGGAGGTTCATGACATCATTGTTCAATCGCTCTTCAACGCGACACTTCAAATTTTCCATGAGCTTGGTACTAATGTCATTATTCAGGTTAGAGAGCTTGTTGAACATGAATTCTAAAATTGTGTCAGCACTCATCAATTCGCGTCTTCTCGACTTAAATTCTCAACAGCAAGTTTCACAGGTTCCATTGCCTTCAGAAGAGTTTTGAGAGCGTTAAAATCCAATGTCTCAATGTCCGTTAGAAACAGTAAAACACTTAGAAAAAAACAGCTGTTTACTGTTTTTTTTTATTTTGGACGAAAAATAGCTGTTTTACTGTTACTGTTAAACAGTTACCAGAAACCCTAATAGCGGGATCTATTTAAGGCCTTAAATAGTTTAAATACTGATAGCGGGATCTATTTAAGGCCTTAAATAGTTTAAATACTGATAGCGGGATCTATTTAAGGCCTTAAATAGTTTAAATACAGGTACATACAGACTAGCTTCGATGAACGTATCTCCTTGACCTTTTAGTGCAGGTTTAAATATTTGATGGAAGAAGCAATATACATGAACAGGCAAGAAAAAATATGCTATTACTGTCTATTTACCCACCAAAATGAAAAATGCTACTGAGTTCTTCATGCATGCTAATAGCTTTATTTATTTAAAGGTCCTCTCTCATATCTTGCAGATTGTCTGAGCGGCTATTATACTTGCTTGGTACCTAGATCAGCGGGCGGGCCATTCTTAAAAATCGTCTCAGTAACCTAAAACAAAACTTCATTAAATGGGCATTGACTATTAAATTTTCGAAAAGACCATCGAGACAATCGATGTTGACAGGATCGATAATGAAATCAACATTTTTATGTGTTGATAAATATTAAAAAATTTGCATTCTTGGACACGAACTTCCACGGGGTTGGTTCAAGACTTGAAATAGTAGGGTATATATGTGTCCGTGCATGTGCGTATTTGCATGTGTAAATGCGTGTTTCCACACATGAGTAGTTTCAGTGATTTATTTTATTGGAGTTTAAAATAAATCATTGCTATTAGCTGAGATCTTTAAATATATATTGTATGTATTCAAGTAAGCACTTTGTTGTCAATGTGACTAGTATATTGTATGGTGATTTTACGTAAAATATGGATTAATATTGAATATAATCATTAGTTATATATTAAGCTTTAAATAAATGGTTCTTTCAATGAAATTTATTGCTTATATATGCAGTAATTTCATCTAATTTTTATTTTTATTTTTTATTCAATCAGTTGATTCGGCGATTCAATGTCTTTCAAACTTTGCAAAACGCAATGGCAGGTCTTCAAGCCTTTCTTGTTCACCTTCAATTTTCTCGTAACAATTAAGTTCCTGTTCAGAATTTATAATGGGATAACAGCTAAATCATACATGCTAGATATTTTGATAAATTAGGATTAGTTGGAGGAAGTCTAAGATTAGTGTAAAACTGTACATGAAGATTCGTAGACTCTTATCAATCCGAACATGTGGGTCGATATGTCTGGTGGGACGGTGTGAAGAGTAATAATTTGGAGTGAAAGGTAGGATGCGATATTCATTTCAGCCCACACATAACTAGTCAAATGAAGATAAAACAGAAATGATTATTCACTCATATAATGTAATAAATAAATATTCTCATACAAAACAAAAAATAAAATCACCACTCAACTGATACCTTTTCCAAAATTTATTATATCTTCAGTTGTTCAGTTGGTATACAAATAATTTCAACCTTCTAGCTATTGTTCTAGTAGCCCATGTCTGAATTGTGTTTATTTATTCACATTGAATGGGTTACTGTGGCACTATTTGTAAAGTGGCAGGGTAAAAGACTAATGGCCAATATGGAACAATACTGGATTAAGTTTCAAATATTTTAAAAACATTTTGAAGAAGGCTGACTGCTAGTGATGACTAGTAAATCAATGGAATTTAAATAAATATTCTCTAAATTAAAACAGAGTCTTCATGGATCAGCGAATCTGGTCGATTTGTATGCCACGGATTGAAAAATGTAGCCAAGCACACACCTCAAAAGTTGAATATCCCAATAACCTGACTACACAACAATTAAGCAACACAATCGTACTGGTTTTACTTGTATGTAGTGACTGCTTAATTTAATTGATTGAAATACTGTAATGCTTGTTAATTTATTACCGTCTTGAAGATTTACAAACTTATTATGTAAAAAGTTTTAATTCTTCAACATAGAAAAGACCATTGCAGATAACGTTCAATTAAACATAAAGTAACACTGCATATATTTTAGTTGAACGACCAAGACATATTACACACTGAATTTACAATGATTGTACAATGTTTGAGTACTGTGATCACTGAATAGCATTTTAAAGATAGAAGCTTGAATCTCGCAGACGGATTGTTTGCGACATTATCCACTGAACACTCGATATACCGTTATTATAGGTTGTGGAGATAAAGTAATCAGAAGCTCATCAGCCTAAAACACTCCCAACGAAACTCCAAACGACATAAACACGTTATAAAGCCATACAACAATCCAAAGGGTAAACAGAGCACTAACAGCTACAAGCCCAACTTGCAATTCAGGAGTGGGTTATAGTGGTCTTTACCAGGAGACAGACGCTTCACGAGGAAGATGCCACAACCAAGTTATCACTATCCGGAAGGGTCTTAGCCAAGTTATCGACAACAAGCTAAGAACCCTCTTTTGCATCGTTCTCGTTTAGAT
Organism: Sinohyriopsis cumingii; assembly: GCA_028554795.2. Taxonomy (NCBI): domain Eukaryota; kingdom Metazoa; phylum Mollusca; class Bivalvia; order Unionida; family Unionidae; genus Sinohyriopsis; species Sinohyriopsis cumingii. The sequence goes on from CM068839.1 coordinate 85,477,552, forward strand.
TCTCACCGCGCTCGGTTTGATGATAAACATATTTTTGCTCTCAGTGACAGGAAAAAGCCTGGGCGGCACAATACCATCTCCACCCCGGTACCTAAACCTAGGGAAGAAGAATGGGTAATACAAACCTGGAACAGCTGGACGTGATACTGGAAGCGCTTGCAGAAAAAGCGGCGGCGAATCTGCACTGTATTATATTGGTAAACGTTCGTTCTTGCAGAGTACTGACAATACCATCGGTTGGCTAACCGAAACCCTTGTGGTGTCTGTAATCAACATAGCTGAGGCGTTCTTTGCCATTCATCGCTCTCACATGGAACGCTAGGTACTTAGACAACAAATCAAATGGCTGCAAGCCTCACCGCAATACCTACTATTGTGGTCCTTTTTTGCGGTGTCCGCTTCTGTGAACCAACGCTATAAGGCTTTCCTCCAAGGGTATGCCCTATAGCAGAGGACTCGCAAACCGCACTGTATGTTAATGGTGGGGTGAGGGGACTCCAGTGATTTATATTTGCCTCCTGCAGTGCACTCTGTTACTTCCATAATGTGGTATGTTCGTCTACCGTACTACACGCTCCACCGCTAATGGATCAATAATGCATTCAATTATTTTTCTCTTCTTCATGTATTCTTGCAATCAGAAAGGTCGGATTATTTTCCGTATGTCCTTCGAGAGGACGGAGGCCATTATATTGGCAAGGTATGATTAAATTAGTCTTTAAATGACTGGTTTCCTTTTGGCTGAAGTTAATTTATCTCTATTCTTCCCCTTTCGTATACAATCTGTAGGTGTTCCAATTGCTAAGAATATAACCCGAATATACTCTCCTGAGTGCTCCACAAAGCCCAACACCCATGTTTCTAAATGCAAAATATAGTACAGCAACAAATGCAACTGTAATATGTTTCCTACGTGCCCGATTCCGTACTTTACTTCCATGTTCAGGAATGCGTACTGTTTTCGGTTGCCATCTGTAGAGTGTGATATGCTTTATGAAAGTGTACAGTGTCTTCTATCTTGGGTAAAATCAGGACCGGCGTTTAGGGGTTGCAAGTGGGGCGACCCCAGGCCCCGCGCTTCAGGCCTAAGGTCGTCCTTATGAGCTTGTCAAGCTATATTCTCAGGTAAATTGGAAACGCTGAACAGGCCGCACGTAATGCACGCAAATCGCTACAGTTGATCTAGTCTTGATATAATCAATGTTTGCAGTAGCATACCAGTCGAGATACCGATACTCTGGTCATGGTCGGCCCTAGGCCCCGCGTACTCCTAACGCCGTCTCTGGGTAACATTGACATTTGTTAGCCCCGGTGTAAATTATGGCTGAACTGAATATCCTAATTAGTGTCCTTTCCTATCGCATCGGAAACTAGAAGTCATATTAACCTTAAGACTCATAAACGTATCAGCCATATTCGTGCCCACAGATATCGCTATTGCCGAAGAACCTTGTTCCTTCGTATCTGTTATTGATCTTTCTATTCCATCACCATGACGATGATGATGATGATGATGATGATCTTCTTCTTCCTTCCACTACTACTAGTGGTAGCAGTATATAATTAGTAATAGCAGCAGTTCGTCTGTCATATCTTAATGAAGGTTGATATTTAGGAATATTTCTCGTTGTTAGCGCCTTAGTAGTGCGTCTTTTTAAACGCGTGTTAGTAAGTAGAACATCAGTCACAAAACGTAAGCTACAGTGACCTACATTTTAGGCTTCAGTGATTTCAGTTAAAATTTCTTTTAGGTCAGAACCTGCGGTATTGTTCACCATAGTAATATAACTTTGTGGTTGTGTCTTTAGTCACTAACATTTAACTACGATTCAGTTTAGTGTTAAGCTTTTGGATGTTGTTGACTACGGAAGCAGTTAATTTCTAGTCGATGTAACTCGATGAATGCAACGCGTCAGTTCCAAGATATATTCACTGTGGCCTATATCGTGTACCACAGTAACATCGACTGAGTTTTGCATTTAGGTCACTTTCTTATGTACAATTTACCTCGGTGTTATATAAAACGGACGTTTGGGAGGGAAATTCATTAATTCCAATACCTTTCACGTTATTTTCTATTTCTACTACTAACGCTTGTACCCATGCGGGTGGGATACAGGTGATAAACGATGACGTTTCCCAATACAAGTCACTGTATGCCCGAGCAGCAGAGAGGGTGAACAAGCTCTAATTGGTTCACTCTCTGTTTCGCAAAATAAGCCTTCCTGGAAAAATCGCAACAAAAAAAAAAAAAAAAAAAAAAAAAAATCGCGATTGTCTCAGTACCATGTATGAGGCAACCCTGTCAACGAACTTAATAAACTCTAATTGACTTACCCAGCCTATCGCTGGTAAGTTTTTCTGATCGCGAAAAATCGCAGGAAAAGTCAGCGATCGCGTCTGTGACAAGTTTGAGGCTCTCTGCTGCTATTATCCAAAAATTTTATCAAGACCCACACGATATCTTGTTCTGGGATCATGTAGATTTATTGTTATAAATCCGTGTGGAGTAGCCTGCGCTCGGGCAAAGAAGTTTCTAAATTTAATTATATCCATGTCACCACCACACCAAGTTTGACGAATATTTCGCAACGTATGTTTGTCTACTCCGTTAAACACAACTAAAATATTACAGTTATCTCTGATCACTTTTGGTATTTGTGTGTATCGCTGAGTAACATAAATCACATCAGTGTTTTTATGTCTGCCTCGAAACAAAATCCTAGCTGGATTTGATTGTTTGTCCAGCATCACATCATATACACCAAATTATTAATAAATCCGTCTAAATCATCAACACTGGGCGCTTCATCAATATCGGTTATAAATTCAATGACGTCGTCATCACGCTCATCCAACAATCTTGCGTTTTCATTAAAATCTTTAAGTACATCATAACATCGTTGATCATCAACTGATGGTGCTACCAAATACAACTTATCCATTTTAACCATCTCATTATCAAACTGAGTAGCAATTGTGTCTTACCCGATCCAGATGGACCTATTATTATCATTCTGATAGAATTAGGTAATGCAGCACGATGCCTGACCGGTTCTCGTTTTCTTGTCGCTGAGAAATCAATTATATCCATGTTATTTATAAAATAATTATGGATCTATATTGTGTGAAATGCAGGACGTGTACCCCGACGGATACACTAACAACTATTACAACAAAAAAATAACAGGTCAGCGGTTACAGGTAAGTGTACGCAGTGTGGTACAAAAAAATTAAATTTATCCCCGGTGACAAGTCAGCGTTAAAAAAAAACAGGAGGTGATATTGCAGCAAAATTAGGAAAATTACCCGGAACTCCGTGGGCTAATTATCCAGGAGAAAAACATCTCCCAGGATATAATTACTGTGGCCCTGGAACCCGACTTGATAATCAAGATCAACCAAGATCAGCCGAATATCCGATAAATGAAATTGATAAAGCGTGTCATGCCCATGATGTTTATATGAGCCCGGTGAACTTAAAGGTGGTAAAAAAAAGAGCAACTGCTCCTATTTGGAGTATTACGACGCTCAAGATATCTAACATAGTAAGATCCTCGGGTTGACCCGCAATCTACAGACTGGATTCAACTGCTCCTCAACGTGGATTTACACGTGAACAATTACAAGTAAGTCCGGAGGATACACAATTACCACCAAGGGTGCCAGTACCCCTACGTCGATTAGATTCAAGACAGGTCAACATCGTATTTTCGCGTGTATGACCGCGACTACTATCTTTTCTATCCACGGTAAATTGTCTTGGATTATTACTCGAATACTGCCATAACATTACACAATTACAGCCCGTACAATGATTATTCTGATGTTGTTTCAGCACGTTGATAAATTCAGTGTCAAGATCAAAATCGCGTTTATTTGTTTTGTCACATTGTTTATAACCGGCTAATTTTATTCTTATTATATCGCTGTCAATATCATCATTGATCACTGACGCGTCCATGACAATTCTCCGCAACTGAGAGATTCTTCTGACTCGAGACACTGCGAGATAAACTAAATTCGACCATTCGATACGATCATCAACAATCTAGACAACTGTATCAGTAATAGTTAACCCCTGAGATGAGTGAATTGTCATCACGTATCCTAGCTTCCACGAACATTTGTCAGGATGTAGCGCATCGTCAACAACATTGACAGAGACTAAAACAACATCATTTAATACAATATTCTGTTTCTCGGTCTTTCCTGTTATATCAACGTCGATATTCCGTCGTCGCGTATCAGCTGGTCTATAACACAACGGTACACGTAACGCTTAGAATTTCTTTTAATGCGTTTTAAACAACTCCCGTTGAAGCGTGTCTCTGACTATTTTTCTACTTGCCACTGTCAAATCAGTTGGTCTCCACCTTTCTCAAAAGTCGTTCAAAGAAGTTTCTGGAATTATTTTACGAGCTTTTTCACACTGAATTTTATTCGGTTGTAGTCTGATTAATTTTTTAAACTCGTTTAAATCTTCATCAAGAGATCTATGATCATCGGTTATTTCTTCGTAATAATCTTCAAAATTCTTCAACCAATCTGTGGAGATAACCCAACAAACGGTGGTGGTTGGCCGTGACAGCCGCACATTATCACAGCGGTGTTTTTCAATAATAACCAATCAAGAAATGTTTTTAACGTTTCTAACGACACTGTGCACACCTCATACCAAATGATGATCTTTGGAATATATTTCTCTCCCATTCGGTCAGGAGTCCATGTGCCACCGCTGTATTTGAAAAAGCTATGATAAGTACGTGATTGTACTACTCGTTGTTTTATTTCTCTCGCGAGTCTGTGTGTAGGTGTTAGCACGATCGTATCATCGGAATTCTGTCGAAATAATTCGATCACTCGAGTCGTCTTACCAGAGCATCCTGTCCCGTTTAGATAAACCGTCTTGTGTCTGGATACCGGATCATACACGGACGCCGCATATGATAATTCTGATATCTGATCGCTGTGATAATTATCCTTGATCGTAACATCAGTGGATTCTGAATAATCATGTAACATTTCTTCTTTTATTCTCCACGAACCCCATGATGCATCAGTACTTGCAAAACGAGCCAGTAATTCTGAATATTTTTTATATCGATATCAAATGAATCCGTGGCAACTCTGACTGCGGTGCGAGGAAATCTATTTATCATTGATAAACATTTATAGAAACATAAGCGAGGATTGACAATTGTGCCGAACTTTTTTCCGTTGGACAAGTAAGAGTGTTCCCGATTACAATATATATTTCTCGCTGTTGCATCAGCAATTATAAAATCATATTCGAAGGGATCCATAATCAATCTTACACAATGCCGTCGGTGATCATATGCTCCACCTTGGGTAAATTTGCCAATGCTTTCTTCAGTGGTATTTTTCGCAAAAATGTCTAATCGCGCATCAAAATCGTCAACGTCAGGAGCAGGGTGTTGTTCAGGTGTGGGTAACCAAACTTCGGTTTGTTTCCGATATGATATAATTGCCTCACTGACCGTCAACGATATCAGTATTTTACAATCAATCATATATCGTAATAACACTATTGGCGCCCAGCGTTTTTCTGAGAAGTGTCTACCAAACCAAGCATAACAAGACGGATGAAGATCTTTAGATAATTCGAACGACACTACACAAGCGAATCCTGTCAAATCAAAATCGGGTAATGGACCATTAATTGCCACTCTTATCATTTCATGACAGAGATGTCCAAACCGCGTAAAATATCCAGAACACTCACCCGCTCCAAGAAACCTTCCCCGATAACACGCGACCATATCTACCGAAATAACATCATTGTGGTTGTACTTGATATTCCACAAACCGCCATGTCCGTATTTGATACAACTTAACTGCACATCTTTAAGAAATTCCAGTCGCGTTGGATTCCATGAATTTCTCTCTCTGGCAGCGTGGGCAGCAACTGACGGAACTGTAAAATATTTTTTTTTATAAATTGCTCAGTATTTCTTGAATATCTTTGCGCAAGATTTCTCATTTCCTCGTGAAGAGATTCTTTACGGTATAAATCGCCGTTGGGTCGAACAAATTGATCATATTTTTTATAAACTGAACTTGAAAATAATCATATCGATACAGGATCGTTTTTACTTATTTCGTGAACAAAATCAAATATTTTCCCCCCATAAAACTTTGGGGGGTTAAATGTTACAGTTTGATCTCGTGGAAATATTGTTACTGCGTTGGTCCACGCGTGCGCATTATGATCAATAATTTCAATTGGTGTCCCATTTCCTTTATTCATTGATTCATATAAAATCTCTCCGGTTAACGTTTTTATTATCATTGGAAATTTAAATTTACTTGATAACTCGGCAACATCTTTTATTGTAGCTCCGGTATCCTTGACCGATTCAGCCCATTTGTTTATATTTTCACGTCGCTAATTAGTTAACCCATTTCCACGCGTCGCATTTGTAAAATGCTCAATTACTCGTTCGGCTACACAATTCAACCTTGAAAATCTCATTGGTGCAAGATCATTAATGTTGCGTTTATCATTTAGCCGATAAATTCCATAAATAACCGCGGTCACAGGATACGCTCGCCAGTAATATGGTCTGTCAATACCAGTCAGCATTCCTGGGCTGGAATTTTTACTTAACACAGCGGTTTTTCCATTAGCAAGGACAGGGTCACCTTTGTCACGGATAATCCACGTAGAAGAATCTGCTAGCACAATAAACTTTATTCTGAAAATATATTTCTGATCATCAAGGTAATCGATAATCGTTTTCGCCCGCGTATCGTTCAGTGTAGCATCAATGACATCGTCGACACCCTTGTCCTTGACAGAGTCGATGACTTTGTCATTGCGTATAATTTTGAATGTAGACCATGTGTATGATGCCCCATCAGCACGAAATTCTTTTCTGAGATCCAACTGGGAAAATGTCAACGGTTAACTATATAATCATTTTTTAATCATATACCAGTAGATTGGAACATGGCGCATTGGTAGAGTGGCTGATTCTCATTCCGGGGGTCAGTGGTTCGAATCTCGTAACAGGCATATTGCCGGCGGTACCGATAATAGGTTTTTTCCTATATAAAAACAGACAGCCCGAAAAGCATTTTATGTACATCTCTCACCACGTCAATCAACGCATTTCACCCCCAAAATAAACAGTAGCGTGGATGTATAAGCTCTAAATCACTCGGGTACCCCACAGAAAAACATTCAGAAAGAATATCGGCTAAAAGAAACGGTCAAAGGGTGCCGAGAAGAAAGATCTCAAGAAAAGACAAAAATCTCCAAAAAAAGACAAAAGTCTCAAAAAAAACCCAAAAGTCTCAATAAAAAGACAAAAGTTTCAAAAAAGGACCTTATGAAAGACACAATGCCATTGAAGGGACCCATAAATGATAACCGCTCATCTTGCTACTGTAGCAGCAGAGAGGGTGAACAGACCACTTAAGGGAATGGTCACCCTTGTGTTTAGACAAAAAAAAAATAGTGACCCTTCATAGAGGTCAATACCACGTCTACGATTATTGTTTGTCCCAAACAGAATTGTAGACAGGACCCTCTCTGCTGCTATTAATTAAAAAATTGTTATATTAAAAATAATGGTATATCCAGAATCTCATACTGCAAGAATAGCACGAGAACGATTAGAAGCAATTAAAAAATTTCTTCCTGTCAGAGACTCATTTAGAAAAAATCTACAAGAGCAGCAAGAAGCACAAGTTGAGTACGAAGAAGAAACTAAAAAACTGTTTAAACCCGTCACTGCAGCTACTGAACAAGTTACAGATGTCATCAAAGAAGATCTTCTTCCGGTATCAAAACAAACAGCAGAACAAACCGAAAAAATAGCAAGAAGAACTAAACAAACAAAGAAGATTTTACGAGATCTTCCACCTGGCATAGCCAGGGAAATAGCTGCGGCTCAACCTCCACCTGTTGGTGAGGAAATACTTGAAAGTATTGGAAAACTTCGTACTGAAGTCGCCGACTTGCAAAAAGAACATGCACCTGAACCCGAACTAGTAGAAAAAAACGTAAAATTGATTGCAAAATTCAAAGAAGGGGTTGTTGAAGAAATTAGAAATACTAAAGAAGAACAATTACCCGAAGAAATATTAAATATACTATTTAATAAATCTAGTATTTTAAAACCCCGTCATGAAAAAGTAAATGATGATAATCTTATTAAATATATAAATTGCGTATATTACAACAAAAAACAAGCTAAAGGACAAGAATACAAAATTATTAAAGAAGAAGTAAAAAGACTTTATAGAGAGAGACTGAAACAACAAGAACAACTCTCCCAGTATCAACTTCCTCCACCTTTACAACGTAAAAAAATGTCTGCGCCGACAATGACATATTCACCGGTAGATTCACCACATGGATTTCGAAGAAGTGACTCACCTGACATACCCCCGGTCACCACTGAAGTACTCTCTCCGGTATTGCAATCACCAGTATTTAAAACACCTCAAGATGAACCTAAAACAGGATCTGGTTTATGTCCTGATAATATCATTAATGATGTGTCACGGTTAGAAGTTCTCATAGGAGGAAAACGTGCCGGAAATAATTCACCAGAAATAATTAATGAAGCAGCTGATATTTGTCGGCGATTATTTCAAGGTGGTATCATGGATATCGGAGTTTACCGAGAACTTATCGATGAACTTGTTGATGACTAGTTGTTAAATAAATGGTAAATTAAAAAAGATGATCATACATAATAATCATCGTAAACCTGTACAGGTCAGAGCGGTAAACTCACGATTACCAATCTACAGAGCTACTTACGGAGATGGACTTGGTGATGTTGTACGGGGATTATTTACAAGGATAGCTCCAAAAGCAGCACCTATTGCAAAACAAATATCGATGAAAGCTATTGATATTGTTCGTGATAAAGCTCCTGGAGCAATTGTCAATGTTGCTGGTAAGGCGTTTTCGGCAATCAAAGAAAGACTAGCACGATTATTGCGACGAAAACAACAACCACCAGTGAAACTGACAAGTACTGAAATTATGCTCGCAGACGTAAGTAAAATAATAAATCAGGCTGCAAATAAAAAACTAGCGGAATTATCTGAAGAGGCAGAAAGAAATATAACATCAAATTTGATAGCAGATCAAAGACTCAGTGAATCAGGAAATAATATTTCAAGCATGATATCAGGAAGTGGAGTTTCCAAACCCGGTTTTCGTGTTAGACGAAAATAATTATAATAAAATGTTTAAACGTGAATCCGATGAAGCATTTGATATGGAGGCACCTGTCCTTAAAGATGAATCGGTACGTGATTATCAGTTTTATTCTTATGAGGCACGAATACCAGATCAACGTGGAAGAATTGAACTACAAGTTCATGATACAAGTAGATACTTTTTACCCGCTGAGGCTTTTCTTGAGGTAGAAGGTACAATTATAAAAACGGATGATACTAATATCGGAGGTGCAGTAAAAGTTGGTTTTGTCAACAATGGGATTATGGCGTTGTTTGATAGCGCCACTTATATGATCGATGGAACAAATATTGAATCGATTCAGAAAGATGTAGACGTTGCTACAACAATAATAGGATTAGCAAGATATTCTGATGATTATACAAGATCAGCAGGTCCTACAATGATGTTTGTGAAAGATAACTCCAATCACCCTGAAAGCGATCCGTATAATATAAGACGACCAAGAAATTTTGCCAATAACGCTGATGCTGATGTGTGGCCAGTGGTTCATGGTTCTAGCGAAAATTTCAACTTGGGATTTGCAGCACGTAAAAATATGTTACTAGGAGACAATAGAAGATTTTCATGTGCAATTCCACTATCGCATATTTTTGGATTTTGTAGAAATTTTAGAAAAGTTATTTTTGGAGCTAGACACACGGTTTTTCTTGTGCGAAAAGGTGATGATAACGATGCTCTGTGGAGACCTGTTGGTGATGCTGGTAAAGTAATATTGTCTAAACTTTCACTACGGATGCCGGTAATGACTCCAACGATCGCAGTAGAACAAAAATTAATTTCTTTCATGGACACTGGTGGTAAATCCTTGTTGTCATGGTTAACAACAAGCACAGATAGTATGCAAACTAACGTTAACGGTCAGTTTACATGGCATATAGCATCACAAGAGGGTGTTTCTGCACCGCGACATATTTTTGTTGCGTTTCAGGAAACTAATCGATTAGGCTCACAAGTTCACTCTCATATGATATTTGATAAACTAGGTATCACAGATATTTCTTTACGGATAAACGGACAACAAGAACCAACAGAAAATATACAACTAAATTATGAACAGAATCGTATAGGACGTGCATATCATCGTTTAATGTCATTCATGGGACGTGATCAAAATGTTGATACTGGATTGCAAATATCACAATATGATTTCAGAACTTTGTATCCGATTTATTATTTTTCACTGGAACATCTTGATCTATCAAAACAATCTGTCGTTGATATACATCTTAAAGCAACATTGAATACAGGTGGTGCTAATTATAGAGCAATCGCGGTCATACTCAGCGATAAAGCCATGTTACTTGAAGGTGGTAGTGGTCGAATGAGAGTCGTTGATGCACCAGTGGAAAATCTTTAATTATTCAGAAAAATATTATTTATATAAAAATGTCGTATAGTCATGTTAATGTTACTCTGACTCCCGGTCAGGTCAAAAAGCTTCAATCAAAAACCACCAGCAAATGCGGAACTAAAATATCACTAAAACGAGATCAGATGGGTGGTGGTCCAAACAAATTATCGTTGACAAATAATCAGATTAAACATTTCAATAAAGCCCTAGAATCAAAAACTGGAGTTCAATTACGTCTTTCTCCGAGCACCATCAAAGACATGGTTAAAATAGGTGGTATATTTCCACTTCTTGCGGCTATTCCAGCGTTAACAGCTGCTGCCGCTCCAGCCGTAGCAAAAGCAGCCGCGTTAGGTGCTGTTGGAACAGCTGCTGGCATGGCTCTAAAGAAAGCAGTAGGAAAGGGGTACAAAAAAGGGACGCGGTCTAAGATTACCGGGATCTCGCTGGGGAAAAGGTCTAAGGCTCCCACGTTAGATGTTCCAGCATCAAATATTGATTTACTTGATGCTGATAAACGATTAAAAATAAAAGCCTTTAGAGGTGTTTTTATGCGAGATCAATTACCAAAACAACCAAACAAACTCGAAACAGGTATTATTAATCTCGACGAACGTTCCGGACCCGGTACTCATTGGGTATCATACGCGGTTGATCCACGTGGAATCGTTTATTTTGATTCATACGGGTTAGCTCCACCTGCTGAATTTATCAAGTATGTCGCACCACTTCACGCAAGAACCTCTGGTTGTAAAGTTTGGTATTCAACGCTACCCACACAAACAATGACAGATCCGCCAATGTGCGGCCGTGAGGTAATTAATGTGCTCGACGCTATATCAAAATCATCCAAACCGCCACATAAAGTTGTGCATGATTATACAAGCAACCGATTCGTTGCGCGTAAAGCGTTTTAAATAGCTCTTGGATCTTATATAATGGTTGATATTTACGGAAGAAGATCTTCCCGCGTTAAGAGAAAATCCGGCGATGTTATCTGTCGAAGTATGAGACTAAAGATGAACTTGCTGATATCATGAGCCTGGCTGGAGTTGACCCAGATGAGGTCGTTATTTTTCAAGATCGATATGGTAAACTAAAAACGAGCAATATCAGATGGAATGATATAGTTCGACGAGTACTTGGTGCAGTTACAGATAATATTCCTGTGTTTACTGACGGTGGTAGAATCAAAGATTCAAGTATATCGTTTACAACAATTAGAGATGAAATTGCAAGAAGCGTTGCTAATCGCGTGAAAAATACCGGTGACACAATGACGGGTGAACTCTTCATGAACGGAAATAAAATAGTAGTTTTAAGAGATCCAACATCCGACGAAGATGCAGCAACAAAAAAATACGTCGACACCGTAGATGGTAAATTATCCACGCTGCGGGCCGAGTATGACGTTCACGTGGGCGCTTTTGCAAGATTTCGCAGAAACCATCAAAGAACCGCAGAAGAATTCTTCGGCATTCCGCACTCCGTTGACATGAAACTTTCTGATATCAAGACGAACATCGACACAACTAAAAAAACACTTGAAGACATCGTAGCGGGGATTCCTGATATCGTTAACAAAACCAATTTGATTAAAATTTCAGCCGGAATAACTCCTGGGCATATCACAAACATCGTATACACTGTATCATCGGGATTCGCAACATGGTCGCAGCAAAATAAAACCATCAAATATACCGCAACAGTCACTGGCGTGTACAGGTTGTCTGTGTTCAGTGCTGCGCGATTTGAGATATTTACAACGTATCCATGGCGTCATTCAACGGATAGGTTTTCCGGAGTTGTATCTGTTATATTAAATAGCGGAACCGAAGAAATTTTTATCCTGGAAGCAGATGATAAGAAATTAACCGCAACATCTTACTGGTGGTGTTTGGAATTTGTAGCTGAAACACCTCAAGTGGTTACTGCATAAAAATATATGGACGGTGCACAATACAGATACAATCAAGCGCGTGAATGGCAGGCGGCGCTAAAAGATCAAGTCGAACAATATATAGTAAAAGCAAATAAATATCGACGACGATTAGTTATCGTGGACGTGATTGTTTATTCAATATCCGCTGTTGTTGCTGAAACCGGTGTTATATTATCAGCGGTGACAATGATGGCACCAGTAGCTGTAACTATTTGTATTTCAGCAGCAACAACGATTGCAGGTGTGCTCAATATCATCACAAAAATAATATGTACTTGCATGAATGAAAAATTATCCGATTACATGATAAAATTACATACAGCGACGGTCGCATACTCGAAGTTATCCTCGTTGTTATCAGCGAGTCTCAGTGACGGAATTATATCTGATTTCGAGTTTTCAATGATGACTAAAATATACGACGAAGGTATCGGTATTAAAGACATAAATACTAATAATGACAGAATTACTACAGCAGATCGTGACTAACACAACTCCGCCAAAGATAACGATGATCTCGGTAAGTTCAACTAATCCTGAATTTAGTATTAATTTTCCTACTGCAATTCCAGTAAAAGAAATAGCATTAGCTCAATTACGGGTATATTACAGCTGGCCAAATATCAGATCAAAATCATTTAATGGTACACCAGCAAATAATTTGCTTGTATTTGCTAACAAGAACAAACCAGATGGTACTCCTGACTGGATAGATGTTGGAATACCCACTGGTAGTTATGAGATCGAACAAATCAATGAGGAATTTCAACGTAGAATAAAATCAATAACCGGAAAAGAAGCAAAAATATCAATTAACGTTCATGAACCGACGCTGTCCTCGACGGTTGAGATACATTCTCCTGATTATGCCGTTGATATCTATCAATCCACGATAAGATCCGTACTAGGTTGGCCGGATGTTCCCCCAGTGTATGAAGGACCACCAGAACCGAAAAAATCTGATTTTACGTCAACAAGTAGCTCTCGTTACGATATTGAAATGAATTCAAATTGGTTAGGTTACATAGAAATAAAACCAACGGTGATAGATGGAGGACTTTATTATGATCCTGACTCTATTTTTTATTATCTTATTAGACGTATTATTGTTTTGGATATTGATCCTATATTTTCTTCAATAAACTCAGACCATAAAATACAGTTAAATAATTTACATGATAGTTTTCGGGAGTATTTATCTGATTTGACATCTGCGCGCGATAATATCATCAAGTACATAGAAGTTTTAAATTTTATAGTTAATTCTTCTGAAAATATTTATAATAGAATTAGAGATGTAGTTCTTAAGTCATCAAGCGATTATAAAAAATCCTTCACAGCCAAATACAAAATATCCGAAGCTGATATTGCAACATTTAAGTTCCCTGATTATAATCCAGATAACTTAAGAAAATCTGTCAATGATGTCATTGATGAATATTTTCCTAAAACACTCGATGCGTGGAAAAAACTAACACCACCTCCAACTGTTCTCAGACATAATAATGATCGACATGGCGGCGGCAGGCACGTTTCTCCCGGAATCGTTAATATAACCAGCACGATCGTGGTCAATCTGGTTTGTGACGTAGTCGATGGCAGCTATCAAATAGACCTCGGAAAATCAAATCGGGCTCAACAAGGATATATTTTATATACATTTACACCACAAGTTCCCCCTGGAAGTTTAATCGTGCAAGAACCAACTAATCCTGTGTATCTGCGGTGTCACAATAATATGTTAACACGAATAAATTTTAAGCTCACAGACCACCTTAATCGCTTAATTGACATGCGTGGAGAAGAGCTTGTGATAAATCTGTATGTGAAATCTTAATTAATCCAGTAAATGTTATATAATGTACCAGCACGTGATTGTTTTTATACATGACAAAGAAGCATTGAAAAACGCCATCAGAACAGTGTTTTCACAAGACACAGAGCAATTTAGCGTTAATTTAGTTATTGATGAATACGGAAGAGAGGATTTCTTATTAACACAAGAACAGTTAGATGAGCTCCGCCGAAAACACATTATCGAGATCATCTGTAACAGACATCAGATTCTAAAGTATACACACTCCTGTATTAAACTCAATCAACTTAAAATAAATAATATTTCAGAATAAATAAATATAATCACTGATGGGATAAATTACACAAATTAATCAATTTTGTACAATCTGAAATAATTCTGAAATGAATCAATCTGATGGGGTGGTTGGTACTGAAAATTACACAAATCAATCAGTTTGCTAATTCTGATGGGGTAATTGGTACTGAAAATTACACAAATCAATCAGTTTGCTAATTCTGATGGGGTAATTGGTACTAAAAATTATACAAATTAATCAGTTTTCCAAAAAATACTACAAAAAAATATTGTATTATTATTCTGAAATATTTTTATTATTATTCTGAAATATTTTTTTTTTGTGAATCAATCTGATGGGGTAATTGGTACTTAAAAGTATGCAAATCAATCAGTGTGCTAATTCTGATGGGGTGATTGCCACTTAAAAGTATACAAATAAATCAGTTTTGTAATTTTGATGGGGTGGTTGGTACTTAAAAGTATAGAAATCAATCAGTTTTCCAAAAAAATATTTTATTATTATTCTGAAATATTTTATTTTTTTATGTAAATTAATTCTGACGTGATATACAGTGAGGGAAATTATACTACTACTCAGGCTTGCTTTGGTCGTTACCCGCTGACATAATTTTTCTTAAGTATCTTATGCGGGTACTGATTGTTTTTTTTTTGTTTCGTATTCGCTGGATAATCCCGACCTGATCTTTTCTACTGCAACAGAAAGAGAAATAAATTCATTTACTTGATCATCGTTCACCATAGCCAGTGACTGAAAGATAGCTGCCTGAATCCGCTTTATGAACTTGTATTGAGATGATAGAACATACTTATTTTCATTTTTAAGTTCTTCTAACGTTTCAAAATCAGATATTATTTTTTCAGGATTTAGTTCATCAGATATATCAATTCCGTTTTCTTCTAGTTTTTTAATAGCAGAAATAATGTCTTTGATATTTTCATGGTTCATTATATAATATATCAATCTTTAAAATAAAAAAAAATTATCCCTAGAACCCCTATCGAGTCTTTAGCGAGTTCGTCGGGATGTTTCAAGGACGGCACAGGTACACGAAACACTACCCCCTATGAGAGCCCCTAACCTGTCAAACAAGGGTCTAGAGGCCCAAGAGGGTGTGTTTGGTGAAGACATACAATGAAATGGGTATATACAATGAAATGGATATATACAATGAAATGGGTATATACAATGAAATGGATATATACAATGAATGAAGAGCCCCTATCGAGTCTTTAGCGAGCTCAGATTATGGATATATACAATGAATGAATGACGGCACAAACATATATTATGAAATGAACTTCTATTCGAGTTTTTTAGCAAGTTCATTAAGTATGAAATGAATATATACAATAAAATGGGTATGTACAATGAATGAAGGACATTACAAACATATAATGAATGAAGGACAGTACAAACATATAATGAATGAAGGACATACGCTCAGAAAAAACCCACCCACAATAATCAAGCCCGTAGGTGATACGAAAATATGTATCAACTACCGGTTGATATGGTGATTGAGTTTTGCTGAGCGGGGGGGATTTGGCGGAGCCCCCAATTATTATAAAAATCGCAATTATGCGCAAACCACCGACATGTTGTCAGCCATGGGGATTCGATCCTGGACCGCGAGCGTCACAGTCCAATACGATACCGCTTGAGCTATCAAATCTTGTTACAAACATATGTTTCAAAAGTTAATATATAGCTAATAATCATTGAAAAGGAACTAATTTCTAATATATTTACTCAAAATACAATTCTGAATTCAAGAAATACGTTTATATGATATATTCTCACCAAACAAAGATAAATTAAGGAATTTCCTATTTACTATACCACGCCATCTATGATAGAACATCCGGTCTAGATCATCTAATTGCTAGATTTTTCCATCCTCTATGACTGGTCAAAGGGAGTTTACTCGATAAATAAATAATCACACATACATACACAATCTCGCATTATATTTCTGCACTGAACAAGGAAAATGCAACTGATTTTTAATTCCAAACACTGTCCAGGACCTATTTCTGTAATCGGGTCAGTACATGCTGTACATTGGATCTAAAATTAAACCGCCACACGATACAGACTAGACGCTGGATTCTGCACTCAGTAGGCTGGAATATACATGTCGGTTTTCTGTAGTTTAGATGTAATGTATATGCTGTCTATGTGTTGCGCTGTTCTAAATGTTTCACGAATAGGGCAGAAAAATACACGAACTGTATATTTTGTAAGTTAGAAATCATAAATCCTTTCTGTAATGCATACTGTTCAACTTGCTCCACCAGGCATCACAGACCTTGGATGTTGTATATGATTATGACCATAAATTACCTCCCTTTCATGAGTCAAAAAATAAGTAGTATAATAATGACAATTTCTGACCCCCAAAAAAATAAATATAATTCGAGGTAGTGATGATAGTCAACAGTACTGAAAGGTGATTTTCTGCTTATATTTTTTTGAGAAAGCGGTTTTATATATATTTTCTGCTACTTTTTGTACTGAACGTGGATTAATATTAAAGTATTTCGCAGCAGAACATATCGAACGAAATATAATTACTTCGCCAGTTTCTGTGTTTGTGGAATTTACCGCCCTCTTTCCGATTGTTTCACATCTTCCAGTATTATCACATGCAGAGTTCACGCTTTGTGTGACAACACGAAGGTTGGATAAGGAGTTGT
The DNA here is from genome assembly GCA_028554795.2 of Sinohyriopsis cumingii. Classification (NCBI taxonomy): domain Eukaryota; kingdom Metazoa; phylum Mollusca; class Bivalvia; order Unionida; family Unionidae; genus Sinohyriopsis; species Sinohyriopsis cumingii. The sequence continues at coordinate 85,494,905 of CM068839.1, forward strand.
TCTGAGGATCCCCGTCAACATGATCAATAACAAGATCATCTTTGATCACTCCGAAGAAACACTCATACGTGAATCGATGACACAGATATTTTTTCTTCCCAACTGTAAATCTAAGATAGCCAGTATTAGAAACAACGCCAACCGGTCTCTTCAACCTGCAGTGTCTGATCATGCCATTACGATCTGATTCATAGTTTGTTATTGTGGGATGTGGGACAAATATATTTTGCTCCATTATAATAATATTATTTGTTTAAATCATTGTTTGTCTGAAATCTTGATATACAATCCTCCACGGATTTTATAGCGTTTTCACTATTATTATTTTTTTTGTCATAATATCTTTTAAGTTCTCTGAACCGTTTTCCACCGCACTTTCCACATAATCATGTTTTTCTTCGTACCCCAACACCACATCGCAGACACGGTATTGGTCCTAGACTTCCTCGTCGTATACTTTGTAAGTGCATCCAACAAAATTCCTTTCTGCAGGATTTGTTGCATCGATTTACTGAGCCTATCATGAGCCATCTGCATTGAGACATTGTATATATATAATATTCTTTATTTAAATATTTGTTTTAATTATATGAATGAGTTTGAGAGATTATCCCAAACTAGGCCTGTTAAATATAAATTCAACCTCGACAGACTATCTTCTGATTTACCAGTACGAGATTTGGTTGATCCGAAAAATAAAAGTTTGATCAATAAAATTCACGACGCCAAGAAAGAATTTTACTGACACCCATGAAATTTTCAAGGTTAAATTGTGTAGCCGAAAGAGTAATAGAACACTTTGCAAACGCGATGCGTGGAAACGGATTAACTGATTTAAGACGTGAAAAAATAAACTCGTGGGCTGATTCAGTTAAGGATACCGGTGCTACAATAAACGATGTTGCTGAGTTAGGAAAACTATTAAAATTTCCAATAACCGTAGCGACAATAACGGGAGAAATACAGTACGAATCGAAATATAAATCGAAAGGAGCTCTAATAAATATTATTGATCATAACGCGCACGCATGGACCAGCGCAGTAACAATATTTCCACGTGATCGAACTATTAGATTTTACCCCCCAAATATGTTTGATTTTATCAACGAAATAAGTAAAAACGATCCTGTATCGGTATGGTTATTTAAAAGTAATGAGGAAGGTGGATTTGATCAGTTTGTTAGACCAAACGGTGAAATATATCGAACAGAATCTCTCCATGACGAGATGAAAAATCTCGCGGAGAAGTTTTCCAAGTACAAACACGCGGAAAATACTGACAAATTACTAACTAATTGTTTTACCGTTCCATCTGTTGCGGCTCATTTCGCTAGAGAAAGAAATTCATGGAAACCAACACGATTTGATTTACTCGAGGACGTACGCGCAAGTTGCGTCGAATACGGACATGGCGGATTGTGGAATACCAAGTATAATTACAACGATGTTATTTCGGTTGATATGGTTGCATGTTATCCAGGAAGTTTTCTAGGATACGGAGATTGTTCTGTATACTTTAAAAGATTTGGTCACCCTACAAACGAGATGACGCGAGTGGCAATTAATGGACCATTACCTGATTTTGATCTGACTGGATTCGCTTGTGTTGAACCATTCGAGCTTAAGGAAGATCTTCACAAGAATTGTTATGTTTGGTTTGGTAGACATTTTTTTGAAAAACGTTGGGCGCCTATTGTTTTATTATGATATATGCTAGATTGTGCGGCACTGACATCGTTGGTGGTTAGTGAGGCAATTATATCATATCATGCACAGACCGAAGTTTGGTTGCCCATGTCAGATTCTATCAGTGCTGATGAAGTTATTAGCGAGTTTAAGGAAAAATGTCCTGATGTTTCCGAAGATGATATTATCAAAAAAGCTCCTAAAATTCTCGAGATTAAACTCAAAACCGCAAAAGATCTCGGTAGAAAAATTATAGGTAAATTTACTCAGGGTGGTGCATATGATCATAAAAGACATCACGCACGATTAATTTTAGATGATGCCGAGTACGATTTTATATTCGCTGATACAACAGCGAGAAATATATTTGTAAATCGAGAAAGTGTTTATTTATCAGACGGAACAAAATTGGGTACTATCGTTAGTTACATAAATGATATCTCCCCACAGTATACTCATCTAAGATCTTCCATGTTGGCTTATGTTTCCATAAATTTATTATCGATGATTAATAGATTTCCTGAGACCGAAGTCAGAGTCGCAACATATATTTCGAGTAAATATTTAGAGTCTGTTATGAAATTTACAAGTAATGATGAACGATGGAGTTCGTGGAGAATAAAAAAGGAAATAAAACACAATTATACAGAATCAGCAGATATTCCAATGAGACATTTTTATCGTAAGTGCAATAAAATATCAGAAATGTCGAAAGCACCATCGTTGAGTGATCCAATAACTAGATATAAGACAGTATATCTCAATGGACCTGGTGGATGCGGCAAAACGACTCGAGCGATTAATGTTTTTAGAAAATCAGATATGATCGTGCTGACACCCACACGTAGACTTGCACGCGAGATGAAACAACGGCAAGTACAATCGTGCACGTATCATAGTTTCTTTCGGTGGCGCGGGGATACATGGGCTCCTGAACGAATGGGAGAAAAGTATATACCTAAAATAATTATTTGGGACGAGATATGTACGGTGTCATTGGATACATTAAAAATGTTTCTTGATTGGTTGCTGACGAAAAATACCGCTATAATAATGTGTGGCGTTCATGGTCAACCGCCGCCTTTTGTTGGACCATCTCCACATGATTGGTTAAAAATTTCGTCGATTATTACGAAGAAATAGATGATGATCATAGAGCTCTCGATGAAAATTTAAAGGAATTTAAAAAATTAATCAGATTACAATCAAACAAAATTCAGTGTGAAATAATACGCGGAGTAATCTCAGAGACCTCAATGAGTGATTTTTTGAATTTATGGAGACCCAACGATTTGATCGTAGCAAGCAGAAAAATAATCAGAGACGATTTACAACAGCAGTTATTTCAGTTGCATAAAGAAAAATATTCAGAATTACCCGTACCGTTGTGTTATAGACCATCAGATACACGAAAACAGAATATTAATGTTGATATTCCAGGACAGACTGAGAATCAAAATCTCGTATTAAATGATGTTGTCGCTGTTGATATCAGTGTGGTCGAAGATGCATTACACGCTGAGTGTTGGGATACGCTATGACGATCCACTCGTCTCAGGGATTAACTATTTCTGACACACGAGTCTGGATTGTAGACGATCACATCGAGTGGTCAAATTTAGTTTATTTAGCGGTATCGAGGGTGAGAAATATATCTCAATTACGTAGAATTATAATTCCTGAAATCGTTAATAAATTTAACGTCATTGATGATGATATAATAAGAAAAAATTAACCGGATACAAACAATCTGATAAAAAAAATAAACGCGACTTTGATCTTGATGTTGAATTTATTATTGAGTTAAAACAGCAGCAGAATAATCATTGCGCAAGTTGCAATTATATAATGTTATGGCGGTATTCGAGTAATGATTCAAGACAATTTACCGTAGACAGAAAAGATAATAGTCGCGGTCATACACGAGAAAATACCATGTTGACCTGTCTCGAGTGTAATCGACGTAGAGGCGCTAGTGCTAGTTAAGTGATCGCGGTGGTAATTGTGTATCCGTGGGAATTATTTGTAGTTGTTCACGTACAAATCCACGTTGAGGAGCAGCCGAATCTAATCTGTAGATTGCAGGTCTACCTGGCGATCTTGTCATGGTGGATATTTTGTGTGTGGTAACACTCCAAATAGGATCAGTCGCTCTCGCGCTACCACCTTCAAGTTCACCCGGTTCATATAAATATCTAACTGTAACATCACCCAGTAGTTTTTGTTTTTCAGTACCTTTTCGTTGTGTTGGTATATTTTTTTTGTGACTGCGCTAATGGGTTTCATGTTGGTTGTTCGTGTCATCTCGCTATTTAATGCAGCTATCACGCTTGGTAATCTTGCAACCCATTCGCGAGATCTTTTATCTTGAATAAATTCCTTCGCGTATTGATATCCAAATAACCGCTCAGCAAGTGTTCGATTAAATCGCTCAACCATTGCCTAATCACGATGAATTGCAGTATGCCCTCGTCGTATTTTGGTATTATGTTGTTTCATCAACGAGGATACTGGACCAAGAAATTCCTTACCAGGATCAACCTGTAGCAGCTGTGGCCATCGCAGACCACTTTGTGGTCCACCACCTCGTTGATAAATTCGTTCAAACGCATCGGCTACTTCAGATGATGCTTTCGTTGATAGCGGCTCTGCCTCGTTATATCTACTTGCAACATCAACTACAGTTAACGCGTACTTGTACGCTTTTCCACGCACAGTATCATGTGGTAAAAACAGAATATCTGCTTGATGAACTTCATTAGGAACACTGACATCGAAGTACGCGTACTGAATTCGTTTCGGTGGTGGTAGGTAAATTTGCCATATTGCCTGTTTGGATAACCACGCTTTAGCAGTAGAATGTTTAACCGCTGATGCATCAGCGAGTTTTCCAATTGCTGCTTTGCCTTTCCAGTATCCTCTTGGTGAATAATAAATTAATTCCATTATATATTACCAGACCCAAACGCTAATTTACTTTTCATCGCAGATCTTACTAACCAATTAGCTAATGATTCTCTGATATTTTTATTTTTTATGGAATTTAACACGTGAATTAATTTCACATCTGCATATGCCTATCCTGTAGATTTTTACTCTTATACGCAACATCATGAATATGACAAGCTCGATCAATAGCGTTTACTGGTTCCTCGCCTGGTTTTGGTTGATCCTGATTGTCGAGCCTGATATCGAGTCGAGTACCAGGACCGCAATAATTATATCCTGGTAGATGTTTTTCTCCTGGGTATTTAGCCCATGGAGTACCCGGAAACTTTGACATCAAATTAGCAATATCACCACCGCGCTTATTAGGTAAAAACGAAAATTTCTTTCTACCGCATACAGCACATTTTCCACCGTACGCTATTTTTTATATTTTGTTATAACTGTAGCTAAATCAGTAGTTGGAGTTTTAACTCTACAGCGTAAACAATATAAATTCATGTTATAATATATATGGATATAATTGATTTCTCAGCAACTCGGCAGCGAGAACCTGTTAAGCATCATCCTGCGCTACCGAATTCCATCAGAATGATTATCATAGGACCATCTGGATCGGGTAAGACGCAGTTATTACTTAATCTGATAATGAGATGGTTGAAATGGGATAAGTTGTATTTGGTAGCACCATCCGCTGATGATCAACGATGTTATGAAGTATTAAAAGATTTTAACGAAAATGCAAGATTACTGGACGAAGATAATGATGTTATAGAGTTTATAACAGATATTGATGAAGCACCGTCCGTTGATGTTTTAGACGGATTTATTAATAATTTAGTTGTGTATGATGATGTGATGCTAGATAAACAATCAAATCCAGCCAGAATATTTTCTCGCGGCAGACATAAAAATACAGATGTTATCTATGTTACTCAACGATATACACAAATACCAAAAGTAATCAGGGACAATTGTAATATTTTAGTTGTGTTTAATAGCGTAGACACACACACGCTGCGAAATATTCATCAAACTTGGTGCAGCGGTGACATGGATATAATTAAATTCAGAAATTTCTTTTCACGAGCGCAAGCTACTCCACATGGATTTATAACAATAAATTTACATGATCCTAGAACAAGATATCGTGTGGGTCTTGACAAAATATTTGGATAAATTAATAGCAGCAGAGAGGGTCCTGTCTACAATTCTGTTTGGGACAAACAATAATCGTAGACGTGGTATTGACCTCTATGAAGGGTCACTATTTTTTTCTTCTAAACACAAGGGTGACCATTCCCTTAAGTGGTCTTTTCACCCTCTCTGCTGCTACTGTTTATTTTGGTGTAAAACGTTTTTCAGCGATGTAATTTCTGCTATTAAAAAATTAGAGCGCGACGGCATAAATATATCTAATGAATTAAATCCTGAAAAAAATAATTTCTGATTTTGAAACACTACAAGAGCGAAGGGAGGGGGAGCATACACGCTACCATCTCAGTATAGATTTATAAAGAAGATTCAGATGGCGCTGTCTCAATCACTAGCCACAATAAAAGAAAGTGAAGTAAAGGAATTTGTTTCGTTGTCTCGTGGTATCGAAAAAATTAGTTCAGAATTATCTCGTGAATATGAAGCAAAGAAGATAATTAATACTCGTGTGAGGCAACTAAGAAAAATTATGTCTAATGAAAATGAAAGTTAGAAAGTGAAAGTAGTATGTCAGATTTTAATTCAGTCAGTAAAAAATAAATTTCTTATAATACTTTTGTAATTCTGAATACACTGACAGATTTCATTAAAATATTATATTTCTTTTGTTTTCCACTGAAATGTTAGATTCACACGATTTTTAATACCAAAATACGCTTCAGAATTAACAAATCAGCCTGATTTTCAGTAAAAAATAAATTTCTTATAATATTTGTGAAATCTGGTCTGAGTATTTGTCAATCCACCTGTTGACTTATCCTTTTTTTTATCCTTGATTATATCAAGGGGAACGGAGAATTACTTTTTTTTGGTACTGTTTCTTTGAAATCGTAGATTTTTCGCGATTGGAAATCCTTAGCATTTTACATATAAAATTATACTCATCGTCACATACCTTAAATCCAGCAAATGCCCTGATTGGTCAGTTAGTTTGAAATGTATTCTTGATAACAGTGGATTATGACATTGTAGATTGACCGGATTGATCGGTTCTTGTACAGTCAGATATCCGGGTGGTTCTTTAGGTGTGAATGAATAAAGAATAAATCCTTGCTGTGCTTGATTTGATATTGTTGTGTCTGTGATGTAACCTCCATCAATTACATCACACACAAGATTGACCGTGACCACCTGGGTTATATTTATGATTTCCAGGGATACATGTCGTCCTTCTCCTTGTGGATTATTGTTTCATCGGAGAATAGTTGGTAACGGTAGTGTTTCTTTGTACCGTGTAAGTATATCAGAAAAGAACTCATCAATGATATCGTTGACTGATTTTTTTTGTCGATTACATTATACCCAGGAAATTTTTAATGTCGGTAGATCAGCTTTTGTTACCTTGCATTTGTTAAGAAATTGTTGTTTAAGTTTATCTTCTGATTTAATTACCGCTTGTAAGCAACTTTGATTAAAGTATTCGATATTGGCAATAATTTGATTAAATACCTCAATCAGTTTAATGATATTATCCTTGTTATTTGACCCTGTATCGCGAGGTATTCTGTAAAATACTGACATAAATCCCTTAGTAAAGTTTTGTAAAATTCTGTAGAATCTGAAATAAAAAAGTTGATTTTTTCATAAGTTATTTTTACATTTCGAGGTTGATAGATCCAAGCCAACTCGTTGCAGGAAGGACTAAAGGTATCAGTTTGATTTTTACCCGCTATGACAAGCATTGGCACAGGACCAAATAATCGATAGGAGCTATCACCACGATCCATATGTTTCGAGTATGATTGTCCGTTGTATAATCAGACTTTTTTGGTTCTGGTAACGGTGGTGGTACTTCAGGCCATCCTTACACTGTTCTAATCGATGACTTATATATATCCACGGCGTAATCGGGAGAGTTTATCTCTATCACGGAAGAGAGCGATGGTTCGTGAGATGTTATTGTTATTTTGGATTCCCTTCCTGTGATATTTATTGTTTTGCTCTGTAATTCCTCATTGATTTCTTCGATTTGATAGCACCCAGTTGGTATTCCAGCAACGTTCTTGTAGGGTGTACCATCTGGTTTATTTTTATTTGCAAACACAACTGAATTATTCGCTGGTAATCCACCAAATGACTTTGATCCAATATTTGGTCAGCTATGGAATACTGTGCTAACGCGATTTCGCTTACCCGAATCGCAGTTGGAAAATTAATATTGAATTCAGGCTTGGTTGAGCTTACTGTTATCATCATGGTTTTCGGCGGAGTTGTATTTGCGGCTATCTGCTGAAGTAGTTCTGTCATTATTTATTTTTATTTTCTTTCAAATGGTGTTTTTCTCCATTGTTCAAGTATTTTAAGAAAGATCTCATCAATGATATCGTTGGTGGATTTTCTTAACTTGTCTGCGTTATACCAGGGGAGTTTAAAATTTGGCAGTTCAGCTTCTGTTATCGAATACGCGTTTAAAAACTGTTGTTTGTGGTCTATCTTTTTAGTATTAATTGTTACCTGAATTGCTCGCTGAAGATATTCTATGGTAGATACAAGCTGAGTTAATATTTCTACTTGTTTAATGATTTCTTCGCATGAACTTGCTATATCAAAAAGATGTTCTTGGAAACTTTGCCATAGTTGCTCTCATTGTGGTTTATTTTCCCCCATAATTTCTTCAAAGAATGCAACAATTTGATATAAGTGAATAGCTATGCTTGAAGTCCCCCCTCCCTGTTATCATAAATAAAATTCCAAGTTACATTGTCTTTGTTGAAGAAGAAAAAAATCACCATGCAACGTTGCATTTTTTATGTTAAGTAAACAATTTCTGTATGTTAGGCTAATACGGTGGTATGATTTTTTGTCCGTTGTACAATCAGACTTCTTAGGTTCCGGGGGCATCAGTAATGTTTCAGGTCTTCCCAATACTGTTCTAATCCATGACTGATCGTGGTCGGTGGAGTTTATCTCAATGACCAAAGTTGGAAAGTTGATACCAAATTCAGGCTTGGTGAAGCTTATTGATATTGTTGTTCTTGCCGGAGTTAGTTCTGTCATTATTTATTTTTTCTTCCATCAAATGGTTTACTTCATTGTACATCTTATCCATTAACGTGAATTCGGAATCTGATATTGTTTCGTCATTGAGGCTTGATGATATCAGCGACGATAATTTAGAATATGCTGTTGTTGCCGTGTGTAGTTTTACAACTGCATCGTTGAGTTTTGTGCTCGTACACGTGGATATCTTTCTCGCGATAATATTAAAAACACCTGCAACAGCTGCTGATGATGAAACACATATTGCTACTGCTACTGCAGTTGTTACTGGCGTTAGCGCTGATAATACTACCCTGGTGGATGCAACTAACGTAGATGCTATTAAACTATAGCATCCAGAGCGATTACACAGCGCTTGTATTTTTTTACTTTTAACGTATACTGGTCAATGATGGTTTTTAACTCTGATTGCCATTCGCATACTTGATTGTATCTATATTGTTGAACTTTTGTTGACGCTGTCAGTGCCATTATTATTTTACGCAGTAACCAATTGAGATGTTTCAGCAACAAATTCCAAACACCACCAGTAAGATGTTGCCGTTAATTTCTTATCAGCTGCTTCCAGTATAAATCTTTCTTCGGTTCCGCTTTTTAATATGATAGACACAAGTCCAGAAAACTTATCAGTTTTATGCCGCCATGGATACATTGTAAATATCTCAAATTTTGCAGCACTGAACACAGACAGCCTGTACACACCAGTGATTGTTGCGGTATATTTGATAGTATTATTTTGCTTTGACCATGTTGCGAATCCAGATGATACTGTGTATTCTATGTTAGTAATATGTCCCGGAGTAACTCCGGGTGGGATTTTAATCAGACTAATTTTGTTAACAATCTAAGGATTTCCACTTAACGACATCTTCGAGTGTTCTTTTTAAATCGTATCCAATGTTTTTTCTTTTATATCGGAGAGCTTTGCGTCAACGGTCAATGGAGTACCAAAGAATTCCATTGCGGTTTCATTAATTTTTTTAAAGTTCCTACGGAGATTTGTAAACGCGCTTATGTGAACATCATACTTGGCCCACAATGTGAATAATTTACCATCTACGGTGCTGTGGTTAACGTCAACATATTTTGTTGTTGCCACGTCTTCATCAGATGCTGGATGTGTCACGGCTACTATTTTATTTCCGTTCATGCTGAGTTCACCTGTCATTGTATCGCCAGTTGATTTTAAACGATTAGCAACACTTTTTGTGATTTCATCTCTAATGGTTGTAAATGATATACTTGAGTCTCTGATTTTTCCGCTGTCAGTAAACACAGGGATGTTATTCGTTACCGCACCGAGTACTCGTCGAACTATGTCATTCCATTTGATATTGCTGATTTTCAACACACCGTATCGGTCCTGAAAAACAACAACCTCATCTCGGTCAACCCCGGAGAGGTTCATAAGATTATCAATTTCATCTTTAGTCTCATATTTTGATAAATCAATATCATCACGTTTTTTGTCTTTACCCTTCCATAAATATCAACCATATTATCTTTAAGGGTTGTTTAAAATGTTAGATTTTACTGCGGTATATTCGTGCACGACTTTGTGAGGTGGTTTGGTTGATTTTGATAACGTGTCAAGTACATTAATTACTTACGGCCACATATTGGTGGATCGGTTAATGTTTGTGTTGGTAGCGTTAAGTACCAAACTAGAATTTGAAACGGAGTACTTTGTACTCAACCGATATATTTTAGAAATTCAACTGGAGGTGCTAACCCATACGAATCGAAAAAAAAATTCCACGTGGATCAATCGAGTAGGCAACCCAATGAGTTTCTGGACCATCGCTGTTATCAAGATTAATAATTCCTGCTTCTTTGGTATTCGGTTTCCTCAGTAACTGATCTCGCATAAAAACCATGATGGTGGAGTTCCTGGAAGTCTTAGACCCGCTCCGTATTGTTCCACTGGTAGTCACTGGTAGCTGAGGCATATTTGACTTTTTGGGCGCCTTGTTGGTTTTTGTGTCCATGATGATCTTTTTTTTAAGCTTTCCTTGTGTAAAATTCCTTTCCCAGTTGCTTTCTTTAATGCCATTCCATCAACTGGGGCAGCAACAGCAATTAATGCTGGTATTGCTGCGAGAAGTGGAAATATACCACCGGTTTTAATCATGTCTTTGATGGTACTTGGATTGAAATCAAGTTGAACTCCGGCTTTTGCTTTTTTGCGCTTTATTGAAATGTTTTAGTTGAGTTTTAGTCAACGATAACTTGTCTGGACCATGACTAGCAATCTGATCTCGCTTCAATGTTATTTTTGTGCCGCATGTGCTCGCGTTTTTTGATTGTAATTTTTTCACCTGACTGGGAGTCAGAGTGACATTAATGTGACTATATGACATTTATAATTAACACGATTGATCTAATTGTCTACATATTTTCCACTGGGGCATCAATGACCCTCATTCGCCCACCAACACCTTCAAGTAACATTGATTTGTCGCCGAGTATAACAGCAATTCCTCTGTAATTAACACCACCTGTGGCTATGTGAGCTCGAAAATATATATCAACGACAGATTGCTTAACTAAATCAAGATGTTCCAGCAAAAAGTAATAAATCGGGTACAGCGTTGTAAAATCTAACTGTGATATTTGCAAACCAGTATCAATATTTTGATCACGTTCCATAAATGTTAGCAATCGATGATACACGAGCAACATAATTATTTTCAAAATTCAGTGATATATCCTCGGATGGTTCTTGATGTCCATTTATTCTTAAAGATACTCTAGAGACACCAAATTTGTCAAATACCATTGGATTTCTTTCTCGATTGTTTAATCGTGCAGTATCTTGAAAAGAAACAAAGATATACATTGGTGCAGAAACATCTTGCTGTGATGCTATATGCCATGTAAATAATTCGTCGACGGTACTGTGAATACTATCGGTAGTTGATGTTAACCATGATAATATCGATTTACCACCTTGATCCATAAAATAAAGTAGTCACTGTTCTTCAACGAGTGATGGAGTCATTACCGGCATTCACAACGAAAGTTTAAATAATATTAATTTACCAGCAGCAGCGCCATCTTCTCGCCAGATAGCGTTGTCATCATCACCTTTTCGATGAAGAACAATTGTATGTTTGGTTCTAAAAATAACCTTTTGGACATTTCTGCAAAATCCAAAGATGTGGGACAGTGGAATTGCAGATGAAAATCTTCTACGATTACCCTTTAACATCAACTGATGTGTTCTAAATCCTAAATTGTAATTTGGGTTGTCATGAACCACCGGCCACACATCAGCGTCAGCGTTGTTGGCAAAGTTTCTTGGTCGTTTTACAATATTAGGTCTTCCATCAGGATGGTCAGCATTATCCTTGGCGAACATCATAGTCGGACCAGCTGATCTAGTATAATCATCTGAATATCTTGCTAGACCCATAATCGTTGTATAAACGTCAACATTATCTTGGATTGTCTCAATTTCTTTTCCATCGATCATGTATGTAGCACTTTTGAATAACGCCATGATGTCATTATTAACAAAGCCAACCCTGACATAAGCTCCGTATTATGTATTAGCGACAACGTCTGTTACAAGTTCACCTTCGACTTCAATAAATGCATCAGCGGGCAAGAAATATCTACTTGTATCCTGAACTTGTAATTCAATTCGTCCCCGTTGATTTGGCGATGCTGCTTCATAAGAATAATACTGATAATCACGCACAGACTAATCCTGTGTATTGGTGCGTCCATGTCAAACGCTGGGTCAGACATACGTTTAATCATTTTATTATAATTTGTTATCGTCTAACACGAAGACCACTTCCTGATATCAGACTTGTATTTATTTGTTCAGTCCCTTGATTTATCAAAGCTGCTAGTTTTTTTTATTTGCGGCTTGATTTATTACTTTACTTACATTTGCAGGCATCACTTCAGTGCTTTGTAATTTTACTGGTGGTTGTGGCTGGACTGCTTTTGGTCTGCGTATTAATCGTGCTAGTCTGTCCTTGATTGTCAAGAATGCTTTACTGGCAACATTACCAATAGCAACAGGCGCTTTATCATGAACAACGTCAATAGCTGTCATTGACAATTGTTTTGCGATCGGTATTGCTTTGGGGGCTATCTTTCTGAATAAACCCTGAACAACATCACCGAATCCATCTCCGTAAGTTGCTTTATAGGTTGGTATTCGCGAATTTATCACCCTAACCGCTACAGGTCCATGATGAGCATTATGTATAGTCATCTTATTTGTTATTCATTTATCTAATCATGATAACAACTTGTCATTATGATAGTCATCAACGATTTCATCAATGAGTTCCCGATAAACATTAACGTCCATGATACCGCCTTGAAATAATCATCGACAAATATCAGCTGCTTCATTGGCTATTTCCGGAGAATTATTTCCAGCTCGTTTACCCCCACTTAGAATTTCTAACTGTAGCGCGTCCTCGAGAATATTATTAGGACAGGCAATAAGACCATTTCCAGTAAAACCACTACCATTAACACCGGTGTCAGGAATATCGTAAAATTCTTCTTCTGTAGGTTCTCCATATAGTTTTTAAAAGTCTTCAGTTGATTCTTCTTCTGTTTGTTGCAATGGCGGAGGAAGTTGATATGAAGGCTTTTGCTGGGAAGTTTTTTGTTGACTTTTTGTTTCTGTTCTCACTTTTGTTCCCTTTCTTTTCGTTTCTGTTCTTGCTCTTGTTCTTGTTTTTGTTTCTGTTCTTGCATCATTTTATCATATTTCTTTACTCCTGATAAATATGTGGTATAAAATATTTCTCGTTTGTTTATCTGATCAACATTTCGATTTATTTTAAACACCCAATTAATCCATGTAGTACGACTTACATCTTTAACATGTTCGGGTTTTAAAATACTTGTTCTTGAAGGATAACTTCTAGCAACAAACTCACCAAAATCGACTATTTCACCAGATTTTATTGTTTGAATTCTTTTTATTATTTTTATACCGTCTTCAGTAAATTTCTCCATAAAACCAGTTCCTCCCCCCCTTTTTTTGGTTCTTCACCAGCAGCACCTACAGGTGCTTTTTCTTCTTCTTTAGGTTGAGGTTGTGCGGCAGCCATCTCAGTTGGAAGTGCTCGTAAAATCTTCTTTGTTTGTTTAGTTCTTGCTGCTAATTTTTCAGTAGCCATAGCAAATCTTTCAGTAACCACTGTAACAGGCTTAAATAATTGTTCTGCACCCGTTGCAAATTCAACTTGAGATTCTTGTCGTGATTGTAATTTTTGTCTGACACTCTCGTACGGGAAGAATTTTTTTGTCTCTAGTCGCTCTCGAGCTAATCTAGTGGTATATGCTTCACCGAGGTTAGCCATTATTGATATTATAATGATTTAATTTACAGCAGCAACGAGGGCGCTGTTGGCACCAATGCGAAAGCTGTGATTTTTCACGATCAGAAAAACTTATCAGCAATAGGCTGGGTAAGTCAATTAGAGTTTATTAAGTTCGTTGACAGGGTTGCCTCATACCGGGTACTGAGACAATCGCAATTTTTTTGTTGTTGCAATTTTTCCAGGAAGGCTTATTTTGTGAAATGGAGAGTGAACCAATTTGAGCTTGTTCACCCTCTCTGCTGCTGCCCGAGCAGTCAATACACTCTGCATCGTAAACATAACTAGTGGAGGAAGATCAATGAAGTTTGTCATATATGGATGCAATGAGATGAGAGGACACAATATCTTATTAAGATGTATTACAATCAAAAAATCTTATTAATATCAGCAAAGTGTTGAGATGTGAATAAAGAAAGAAATTCAATTTGAGATCTGTGAAACATTATTTTTTTGTCATTATTTATAATGAATATTTAACTTTATCAATATAAATATTGATTTTATTATAATACATGTCACACTGCGTTAATCGTACGATAAACCGGTCATGTCAATTTCTTCTGTATCAAATTTTTGCCAGCTGATGTTCTAGTATATCTATTTCGATTGGGATGGGACAAAAATAATGATACTTGGGGCAAGGTTTGGGTGATAGTACTGTATTACTGTTATCAATTTATTCCACACAGTGATCAAAGTACTACCAACCCTGCTTCGGCTAACGTGGGTATGTGAGAAAGCTTGCCAGTAGCTTCTCGTGGGTCGGTGGTTCTTCCCGGGGTTTTGCTGGGTTCTTCCTCCACCATTAATACTGGCCGCCATACATAGCCTATCGTGTGCTGAAATATGGCGTTAAACCCCACAACAACAACAACAACAACAACTACCAACCCTGCAGTCTAAAGAATAACATGTATTGGCCTAGTAGTACTAAAATAAATATAATTTTTTTTATACATTTATTAGCTACAATGTAGTTAACTCATGTTTAGAATTAAAGAATATGTATCAAATGAGATGCAACAGGGGAATCGAGACAACTAATGAACTCGGACAATAATCTGCTAAACCAATGTGTTTCCCAGTTCAACTATTTATTCAGAAGGCTTTTTGTATGCACTTATTAACTCAGATGTTGTCAGTTAAAGTCTCGGATCAAGCATAATATTTATGGAAAGGGAGTTACAGGATACGATCTACAATGTACCGGTGTATCAGTGGATGGATCTCTTACCGTCTTGCAGACCAAACTACAACCTGCATAATATTAATAATACCTGCCAACTTACTATAATAAAGTCTCTAGCACATGGAACGTTCTCAACTTTTGCAAAATGTATGTGAATGAGTCTGTTAAATGAATTACTAATTATATTAAACTGATAATGTAACAAGAGAGGATGTCATGCTAAAGAGTTTTAAACTGTTTCAGAGTTGATGATTTTTGCATGAAACAGATGTCTGTACTTCTTGAACATAAGGAATGTTATTTTTGTTGTGCAGAAAGAATTTATATAATTAACAATGTTTTGCAGGTGCACAATGAGGTGCACATGCACGTGTTAAAACTTGGAGTTATGTTTTCAGCTTTATAGAGATTAGTTATGTTTAAAATATAGGTAATTTATACAGAAAAGCAAACAATTTAATTAGATAAATCCGTTTATTGTCAACTACACTGTATTCCCAGTGCGATTATATAAAATGAGTGTTCTTCTTCATTTTCCAACAGTTCTACGGTAACTTGTGCCATACAGTGTATGCTTATGGATCCCATTATATATACTGTAACGGTTGAGCTAGGTCCTGATAATACTACATTGGAGTACAACACCAGGGATGAGTATGCTTCCTATCAGCTGACTAAGGAGGGTAGAATGGCGAAAACCCTAACTCTTGATTTCTTTTCAACCACAACACAAGATGATTCATTTATTAAGAAATATTGGATAAAGTCACAGTTCACAGCCATGACAGTCTTGTCACATGTATGCTAAGCCAGAATACTATCATTGTCTTGAGATACAGTTGGCATATGATAATTTCACACAAGGTCAGGGTACACATGAAACACTGTACTGTTAGTTCATCATATTATTACTTCTTTTGATGAATGAAACTTATATAAGATTTACCATATTTGGATTTAGTTGCAATAAAGTTTACTACAGAAGAGAAAATATGACTTGATTGCAATATGTAAAATGTAAATTTATCAAGAACACTTGCTTGACTTTACACTTCAACTATAATATAATACTTATCTGAACTGAATTGATATAAATGGAAATAAACTGGCTGTCAAGTTGGAGAGAAAAAACACTCACTATGACTTATAAAACTGGCAAATTTTAAAATAGAAATATAAATAATGTTTTGTAGATTGCTAAATTAATCACGTGTTGTTGAATTGAATTTAGAATGTCAAGTCAGTGAGGAAAAGCACTCATAATGATGCAGACAACTAGTAAATTATAAAAAAGAAACATACGTAAATTATTTTTTATGGATTGTTAAATTAATCAAGTATTGCTGAATTGAATTTAGAATGTAAATTCAATGATGAAAGCACTTACAATGACTTAGACAACTAGTAAATTATAAAATAGAAACATAAATAAATTATGTTGTATAGATTGCTAAATTAATCAAATATTGTTAAATTGAATTTAAATGTCATGTCGGTGAGGAAAATGCTCACAACAACTTGGGCATTCTATTTCCATAAGAATATTTTTGCACCTATAATTTAAGAAACGGAATAATATATTTCTCTGCATGTATTTAGCTTCATAAAAAATTAAATAAAGAAAATTAATACATAAATAAATAAAAGGATTGGTTGTGAGGACAACACTCACTTGACCATATCACTGAGTTTTCAAAAAACAAATGATATAACAATATCTAGTTTGCTTGTAAAAATAAATTAGAAATGAACAGACTTTATTTAATTCAGAAGAGAGAAAACTGGAAATACTGCCAATATGTCAACACATAAAAGGGCACCATCTACCACCAATCACCAATAAACCTAAAGATAGAAAGCCCATCAACATGATATGTTTATCAATAATGTATTGTATCCCAGGCTGTGAATCACGGATCACATAGATATGTGGCACAGGTGTATCATTTTACCCCAAATAAATACCCTTTTCCTTTCAACTTCAGCATACACGGATCCAAGGTTGTGAAACAGCAGACCTTCCAGCCCTTATGATTTGGTCGTATGTCTAATGGAGATGACCCTTAAAAAAGAGACTTTCAAATTACAGAAAAATGACTGTTGCAGTAAAATCCAGATACTGGCTTGCCTGTGTTTGAATTTGATCCAGGTTTTGTATTAGATTCAGTGGTGTTGGGCACGAACCCAGACTAACTTTACATGATTACCTAAGAGACTTTAAATTGCACATATCTTTTCATGCAAAACATCTGCACGATCAAAATGTTACTCGTAGAATTCTTGAATATGACTCATAGTATTCATTCAGTTCCCATAGTAAACCTATGCAAACATCATGATATTAAAAATTCATTAACATTAAAATTTCTGAGTGCTTATGAATTAAGTTATATTTAATAGTATAGTGACATCCTTAATGACTGTCTATATAGAGAAAACCATGAGCTGTGGCCTTTTCTGGATGTACACGTTTTAGACCACCATGTTCTTTCACTACCGCAACAAAGCCAGATACTTGTGTCAGTACCGAGTCTTCCAAACTCAAGTCTGTAATATGACTGAAATTATATCAATAAAACAAGATCTCTTTTCCAGTTACAACTAGGATAATCTCTCAAAAGATTCTTTTTACTAAATTACCAACCAATCCTGGTCAGCCCAACCCATATATACTCTTCACTCATTTCTAGACTGGTTCCCATCATTCGGCATCACAAAAAGATCATTAGTACCGTGATTCATAAACCTGGTGTCCAACACATGATGCACATTCAAGACTCAAAAAAATAAGCCTCTGAAAAGAAAAAGATAATTCAGATTCTTGTGGAAAAGAGCAGGTAGGGTAGCAAATACATTTTTTGGACATCATCTGTTAATTTGAGTATATCTCATGGCAGGAGAGATTATGAAATGTTTGTCATTGCCACCATATATTATAAAAAAGGCCTAGGATTATGTCAGGTTGAGATAGCAAGAGGCCATTGAGCTCTATAGGGTTTGGAACTGCATTTGTGAAACTGTACTGGGGTTCATTACGGTCTAAGTGCACTTTACAAACTTGTTTCTTCAACATAATGTTTACTATTACTGCATCAGTCTTGAATTGCACTTCTGAACTTTCTAAATGCCTGCTTTCCAACTTGACAATAGTAGTACATGATATTTTGTTACACATTACTGAAAACTGGTCTAACTTGTGGGGAAAGTAATAGACTGTCTTACAGAGAATGCCTTGGTAGGGTTGGCAGTTCAGTGTGAGTGCATGTTATTGTTTGGCACAAAAATGTAAAATATATACCATCATTTCCAACAATTCTCCTGGTTATTTAATAATTTGTATCAAGCTTAAATGGAGAATTTAAATAACATCATCTCAATGATTTCAGCATATTGCTCTGTGTCCTTTATTGTTCATTTTATCTTACTGGACTATGGAATCCTTAATTAAATTGTGTATTAGCATGGTCATGTTGCTGCATTTACTAGATTAAATTAAATACGAATTGTTGTTCTAAAATTTAATACTAATATGTCTTAACCAAAGTCAATTCAGTCCTGACTGTTGAATGCTCTGTGCTATAAATGACATCAAAAAGCCTCCAGATGAAATTGATTGCTATGGACTTTTACAGTGGTTACCTGGTACTAAACTTCGTCAAGAAAAGATTAGCTGGATTTTTTTCTTCAAAACACATGCACCTCTCATTGTGACATTATAGCTCGCAACATTCAAGGCAGTTTGTACTGGATCACACCTTGAGGTTCACTTCATTAAAATATATCCACATACTTTAACATTGATTTTGCCATACAGTTTGTATTTCTGAGGGCATGTATAAAATAACTGTACACAGAATATGGATATTTGAGGCTTGAAATCTAGTGAATAATTGTAAGTTAAGGTATGCAATCTGATTAAAATCAGATCTCCACTGCCCAACAAGAAGACCTGACAGCGACCACTTAGGGGTCATATTATGGTGACCTTTTAATTAGCCACTGGAAATCTAGGTTTCAAAAATCTTAAAGTGAATCAAATCATTTGGCACACATTAATACTCTTCAGCCATGCTGCTCAGTCTCACAAAAGTGAAGATATAAGACTTCATCTGATGGTATGATAAAATTAGCAAATATGGTATTAACATATGTCACCAGAACATGACCCCTAAGCAGTCGTATTCAGATCTTTATATAGAACAAAAGGAGATCAGATTGTTAAGGTATGTATAATCAAATTCTAGTAAATAGTTGGTATTGAATGTCTACATGACCTGTATGACTTGAACTTTAACTGACACTAAAAATCATACACTGATAAACATTTAAAAAAATATGAAATGACCATTGACAAAACCCATTACATCAACATTATTATTATATAAATTGTGGACCAATTGTCTTAGTATGTAACTGGCCGATTTGGGTAGTCTGATATTCTTTAGCCAAATGTTTTCTTTCTTATCCTCAAGATAAAACTTTTGTCAACTGATATAATAGGTTCTTTTGTTTTATAAATCAGACCAAGAATACTTGTTTTAAGCTATTTTGGGGCCAGAAATCCCGACCCACCCCAAAGAATAAAAAATCAACTGCCATCTTGCAATGATCTTTAAAAAAAATCGAAATGGTTCTTTTTCGTTGTAAGTAATTATATGAGTAATTTGTTTTCTTCTTTGAGAAGATGTAAAATACTAAATGTTTTACAGGTATAATGTCACAGCTCTTTGAAATGGATGGTAAAACTAAAATTGAGTATCACTTTATAGGACAGTCATAAATAACACAAGGATATGTTTCTAAGGCTGAAGTGAGTTTCGAATGTTCAACTAAATCAAATGCTTACATTGTTTTGCCTAACTGGTAAATAGTCCCATTTGTGTCCATGTTACATAGTACATGTACATGTTACTGTAATCTATTTCAGTGGATTGACAGTGGTACCTAAACCATACAAGCAGCAGGGAAAAATGGAGGATTTTGTTGCACAGGGTCTTCTGTATTTGCTATATATGCAAAAATCTTGCAAGGAAACAGTATATTACATTTTTAAAAAGGACAAAATGTAATAGCTAATGAAATATATTTTCTGTACAAAGTGAAATTAAACAACATATCAGAACATTATGGTTCACTAGTGAGAGGTTTCATTTTAATAAACTTTTAAAATACTACAATAGAAACTACCATTATATTGCATAAGTGTGTGAAAGAATATTTCATCTTGATAAATACTGTTGCAAACAATTATGAATTTGTATTCATTCCTAGCACTGTTTCTTATGATTTACCGTACTCGTACATTACAGTAGGTCCCCAGTGAAACCACATGAATAATAATGGGCAAAGCTTAAGCATTTTGTAAATAAGTCCTTTAGAAAGTTTACCAGTTTAATGCTTTAATCCCAGCAGGGCTGATCAAATTTTTCTACCCATTTGTCCAGGGCAGTTGGTTTCAGAAATTTCACTTGTCCTACCTACATTTTCATTTATTGCAAAATCTATCCCAGATCTGATGTCGAGATGCATGCATTAATTTTTTTTAGACAAAAACGAAATAATATGCAACAGATTTATTTCTTTAAAGGGCTTAACTTTTATTCTCATGTATATTATATACACTATTTCTTGCTCCAAAAGTGTATCATCCAAACTTTCACCAGCAAGAACACCCAAACTTCTCCCAGGGCTTGAACAATTGATGGAGAAAGTCTCTTGCCTTGGGTGTGTTAATATAATTAACACCAAATTTACTGCTGTTCTTCTGGAGCACACATAGCAATTCCGTATCAGAAAATAGTTTTTCATATTGGGCTAGGTAGTAGTCTGTGTTGACAAGAGCTCTTGTTTTGCTTTGTAGTTCATTCTTATTTAATATCACAATGGCCTTTCCTAGCGCAGTGTTAGCAACTCCAGATTTGGGGATTTTCTGCACATGTTAACTAGTGTCAGATAAAAACTACTACTACTACTTTTACAACTAATAAATAAGTCATTTGAATCAAATCTCAACATTTTATTTGGAGAACTCAATTAAAGAAAATTGTAACTAACAACAACATTTAGTATCACTAACAAAGTAAATAATTAACCACCTAAATAAATAAATAAGGCATATTTACATTTTGAACTGTTTCTGCTGACATTTCATATTATTTCATAACCGGCCATGATCTGGGTACCTAAGACATGCTGTACTGAAATTTACAGTAAGGAATTACCATGTCCGTATTAACCTTCATGATACATTCAACTATTATTACCATTAAAATAATAGCAAGAATCATGGAAGAAAATTGGACAAAAGTTTTGACACAGAAACGTTATATTATGGCAAAAACAACTGTCTAATTTTGATATTCAGTAATATATGATCTTAATAAAAGATGTGTGAAAGACCAAACTTGCATTTGAAAATTACAAGGCAATAACAAGCATATGGAGGTGGTGGGGAGACCAATCTGTTATTAGATGAGGTGATGTACAACATAGTAAAAGTATCTCAAATATAAGGTTTATGATAAAGTTATAGTCTAAATGTGAAGGGGTTCTTTCTCTCCCAGTTAGAGCTATAGCAGCAGATTCAGTAAATTTTGTATTCAAGATCGCAAAATGTCATGACTAGCGTTTATCATGTTTATGTCAAGGAAATATTTTAAAATTAATGCAAATGCCATAGCCAACATGCTTTGTATGTGAATTAGATTACCTAATGACATCTATTTTAATTAAGCAGTTAGGTCTTGATGCAAACCAATGGAGAATTTACTTTGTAACGAGAGAGGAGACCACAGCATCTAGTTTTTCATCCATTTGAGATAGTTTGTTTTCGATTACACTGACTTTAGCTTTAAGATCTGACTGCTCATCCTTCATTTTCTCAGTATAATTGTAGATGTCGTTTACTGATTTATTTATTTCAATCAGCCCAACAGCACTCTCTCCTATAGATGACTTATCATTTCTGGCAGCCTTCATGGCATGTATTGCTTTCAAAAGCTTTCTGTATATTCTGACTTTAAATTCAGTGTGTGTGTGCCGCATTTTCCAAAGCTTAAGTGATTGTTTGATGACATTGGAAGCTGCTGCTTTTAGTTCTTTGTCCATCTTAACCTGGGAGACAAAATTGTGAACATATTTCTCCGCACGAGATTGTTCCAGTTTGGAGGCCAGTACTGCAACTAACAATGCGGTTGTACCAGCTCCCATGAGACCCGAGACTACTGAGACAATCCTTCCACAGTAGGTGTTTGGGTACATATCTCCATACCCGATGGTCAAAAATGTAATGCAGATCAGCCACATTGAATTGAGAAAGCCACTGGCACTATTACCTGGGTGGTAGTAGACCTCACAGGTTCTCATTGTCCAACTGTTAATAAGCAATATGGCCACAACTATACTTATAAGCATCGTTCCAGGCATAGATGACATAAATGCCTTTAATACAAAAGCAGTGCTTATCTTCACTTTGTTTAGGGCACCAAGACTTTGGGTAGATGTGTCTGTCAGCAGCTTGCTGTGTACCACGATAAACCTGCCTACGATGTACAACCTCCCCAGCATCAAGATAGAAAATATTCCATCAGGAGAAACCATTCTTGATTGTCCATCCAATCCCTCTGATTGGAAAAGGATGTTACCAGGCAGGGGATGTATGGTACACACCACAATTTCTGTAAGTATTTTCAGGTAAGTCCAGGGGAACCTGAAAGCTAATTGCCAGTCTTCCCAACCATTGTCGGTCATATGGATCTGAATCCCAATAGCATGGTAAACGATTACTAAAAACCATAAAATAATTGTAGTACCTGACATAACAAGTTTGAGTATAATGGATGCAGCAGAGGTTTTGTTGATCACACCTGCAAACAATAGCTCTGTTTCAATAAGCATGATTAGAATGCTGATAATTGTTACAGCAAATTTAAAATTGACACAGCGTCGTTTCCGCTGAAACAAATATTTTCGACGGCTGAGACGATAGCTAATGCTGTAGAACTTGCTTTCATGGTGATGGAGGATGCTACCAGTGCCAGTGGTTGTTGTCTGGCACATGTCAATGTTCACACATTTGGAAGACTTCTCATTGGTTCTATTTACAAGAAGAATCCCAGGGTCCTCTACCACTGTACTCCCAGACATCCTGTTCTGAAATATATTGCAAGAAAATGTAATAAGATGTGCTTTTTGACTGCATGTGGGCTTTTGTACTTTATTTTCTAAATAGGCAACACATTTCATAGATACGGTGATTTTTGAAGCGGCTTTTTTGTCACTTGTTGCTGTAATCATTGAGTTTGAAATAAACATAAAGTAAAGACAGTTCAATTGATTGGTTAGTGATCTTTTGCTGGGGAAGCGTGTATGTCTCCAACATTCTCTTAGTGTCTATAACATTGCTTACTATACACTGTGGAATTCAGTGCAATGAAAAATCATCAGAAACAAAACTGACTTTAATTGTGGACTAGTATATTTTTAAAATGCTTACTGTCTTGTACAATTTTCAGTTTGTTCCATGACAATGACTGGCCAAAGTGATATCAGGTAGAATAAATTTCTGCTCAATTGTAAATATTGCCAATTTTTCAATACAGACTGGTTGGGCCTTGTTTTGTGCACTTCATTCATATTTCGTCCAATTCAGTTGAAAATTGTATTGTAGGCATTCAAAAATAGGTTCACCTGACATGATATTATATTCAGTTCAGTGACATCATGCATTCTTTATATTAATAACATGCAATATTAAAATGACATTAGGAAGGATCTTGGAAAATTAGCATTTCCTTTCTTTTGTTTTCAAAATGGCTACCTTGTTGTATTATGAAAGGTATTTGAAAAGTTCTGAATATTTTGTTAAAACAGTTTTACAAAAAAAACTTTTAAATCAATGTTACAGTGATTGATAAAACATTCAATCAAATGAACTACAGCTGCACACACAGTATGCCATACATGTGCAGATGTATTTGCATGACAAAACATGCGTAAATGACTGACAAAAGTGTCAAAGAAGAAACATTTCTGCTAATGAGCAAAAGTGGTACTATAAAATCTGGCCCTTTTAGGGTACTCTCAGACTGATATCAAAGTTGATGTGCATTAAGTTTATATAACTCTCTGTCATATCCTACAATTTTGAAGTGGCCTCATCT
Organism: Sinohyriopsis cumingii; assembly: GCA_028554795.2. Taxonomy (NCBI): domain Eukaryota; kingdom Metazoa; phylum Mollusca; class Bivalvia; order Unionida; family Unionidae; genus Sinohyriopsis; species Sinohyriopsis cumingii. The sequence continues at coordinate 85,519,462 of CM068839.1, forward strand.
TGCTAAAGATGGTAATGAATCCATGCAAGATGACCCATGTTCTGGAAGACACTTGTCTGCCACTGGTGAGTGGGGAAGTGATTGCCATGAAGAGGTCAAAACATCATCAGCTATTTGTAATATGTTGCAAAATCAGGAGATGCTCAGAAAGGTTCATATACATGTTCCATGTTTGTTGACTGCTGATCAAAACTAGACTGATGACTGCTGATCAAAACTAGACTGATTGAAATTGCCAAAGAATTACTTGCCAAACATGAAATGAATGATTAAATACACAAACAGCCCAATCATCCAGATCCATGTGCCTGATATGGTAGTGTCACTGGACATTTTACAGTTATGGAACATTACCGAACCACCTTATGCACACCAGTACCCTAGGTATCCATGTAATACATTACAGCATACCATTGGAGACTTCCTTAAGGAACATAACATTTGAACTTTGCCATATCCTCCATACAGCTCGCTTTGAGCTCTAAGTTAATTCTGGCTGAATCCTGCTATCAAAAATTTGCTGAGGTGCAAACAGTTTGAAATGAGCTATGTGGGTAGAAGTGCAGTCTTTGTTTATATCAACATCATGCCAAAAGGTGTATGCAAGACTGCATAGAATAATTGGATAATCAGACAGAGAAAGAGTGCACAGATGCATGGTCGCTCTGATTTAATGTTGAATAGCAAAAATATTTGTTCTATAGCGCACTAATATCAAAACATTTTACATACTCCTTGTGCAAATACATGGTGATATATCTTTCTAATGTCATTGCTTCAGTTTTTTATAAATACAAAACACTACTTTAATGTGCACTTACTGACCTTTATAAATGCATTTATTTATTTGCTTATTGTATCCTATATTATAGATTAAAAATCACTGGCTTCAAAAGGTTTCTCCGATTGAACAACAAGAGCAGCAGCAAACAAGATATGAAATAGAATTCACAATTATCCATCAAGCATCGAAAAGGCTTATTATTAGTGCAATTTAAATGTATGGTGTAAAATATAGTTTGTAACTAGCAGGCACCACATTTTCACACTATTTTCCTCGGTTGAATTATGTCATAGAAGATAAAATGAAACAAAAACTAGATTTTAATTTGTTTCTAAAAGTTTGTGGGGTGTGGTAGTTTGGTCTAAGATGCTTGCCTTTACAAATCAGTAACACCTTAACTTGGGTGGGGGTGGTGTGGTGTTAAGTCTCATCTTGGCTCAGCCAATGTGGATATGTGTAAACTTTGCTTGATTTCTTCCTCCACTATTTATTCTGGCTGTTATGTATATAGCCTATCATGTGCTGAAAAATGGCATTAAAACCAGTGAATCATGTGCATATATGAGAGAAAGAAATAAGAATTTCTGAGCAATCGAAATGGATAAAACATGGTAATGTGTAACTTAATAACAGATACACTTTATATAAAGAAGTTATACTTTGCATATCATAATTTAATATGTAAATTTGTATAAGATAATGAGAATATGTGAATAAAATTCTTCATCATCTGCTCTCTCTAACTCATACTGGAATATAAACATTTTTCATTTTGTGTATTGAAAAATAAAAACAATATTAAATATGAAAACTGAAAATAAGGTTTAAGGGAGGTAAAGAACAACTACCTAAATTGAATAGTCCCTCATAGGGACTTGCACACCACTGGCAGAAAAGAATTTACAGGAATTTAAGACAAGACCATATCTTTATTTTACCTACTGAGTGTTAAAAACAGCTCTGATATTCAGTGGTAACAAGATTTTCTAATTTACTGATGTGGTGGATATAATGAATATCACAATGATACTATTTTTATTTAAGACCAGGTAGACATCATTTTTTTGTGTGGTGAAAATCCCATGTCAGTATGACTGTCCGTTCAGGGTGAATAGTGACAAGTTTTTTTAAACAGCTGTTGTGACAGCCATATTGGACACATGATTGGCATTCTGGAACCATTTTCAGTTACAAGCAACTAGGTATCATAAGAAGACTCTTGGTGGAAACATGACGTTGATTTAGCCATCTATTTGGAAAGAGAAGAGATGATATTTTCAAGACAGTCACCATGGTGGCCATATAGAGGGTCAATCATTTTAATTTAGGACTAGACATTATAAGAACTGTTTTGATTACAACCCAATGGCAAAATGACTTTACGTTTAAGAGAAGTAGCAATAACAAGATTTTCAAATGACCAACATGATGGTCATACTGGACATCAGATGAGCATCATTTTAGGACTTGCATGAAGTCTAATTGTGAAAATCCCATGCTTACAAGAGCATTCATGCAGAAAAAAACAGCAATAATAGCAATTTGAAGATGCCACTGTGTCAGCCATATTAGATAACAGAAAGGCACATGCTCATTTACAATCTACTAGACATGGTAAAAAGTTCCTCATGAAAAGAACGTTGATATGACTATCCTTTCATAGAGAGTAGTGGTAAAACAATTTTCAACATAGTCTCTGTGGTGCTTATATTGGACCTCAGATAAGCATTTTCACTTAGGACCAACTAGACTCCATAAGAAGGCTTAATGAAAGCTCTTTTTCACTGGTTTCCATTTAGTGGGAGTAGTGATAAATAAATTTGAGATGGCTATTGTGGTGGCCATATTGGACGTCAGATTTTAAAACAATTTCATTTAAAACCAAATACTTGTCAGTTGAAATCTTTTGGTGAAAACCCCATTTTAATGTTACCATCAGTGCTGGATTTAGATGTAGCAAGGCCCTAAGCTATGGGAAGCTGTAGAGGCCCTATTTTTATAAAATAAATTTGAGAGGCCCCTTCAGACTGTGAGTTCAGACTGAGGCCCTAAGCTGTAGCTTGTTTAGCTTATGCCTAAATCTGGCACTGGTTACCATCAATTTGGGAGAAGTAGTAGAACCAGTTTTTTTGAAGATATCTGTTGTAGCAAACATATTTTGAACCTCAGATCATAATCATTTTCAACTAGGACCAACTAGATATTATAAGAATTTGGTGATAACTGCATGACAATATAAGTTTTCATTAAGGAGAAGTAGTGAGAACAACATATTCAAAATAGCTGCCATAGCGGCAATAATGGATGTCCAAGTGGTAGAATTCACACTTAGGACCAACTAGACCAAATTAATATGTATGTAAAGTTTCATGGCAATTCTCAAAGGAAATTATGGAGCAGGGATAACAAACGTGTGCTAATAAATGGATGTACAAAATACCATACCATAATATCTTGTGGTCTATCACTAGGAGAGTTGAAAATCAAATAAAACATCATTTTTTCAGCATGACTTTCAGCAGGAATTTTTTTTTATTACACCGGTGGGTCTAGATTATTCACTGTGCAATAAGAAAATTCAAAACTAAATACTTTACTGTCACAACCACAAAACATGTATCAATCAACTGATTAATAAGAATGTTATAATTTGATTCATTTTAGCTCCTATCACAATTACAATACACTGATAACTTGCTTTTTTATATCTATTCCTTGTACAATTAGTTCCATGGTTGGAGTGTCTTATTTTGATGATACATGGCAATCAAAGTGCACAAAACTTTATATTCTGACGCTGGGCACATACATAAAACTATTTATATCCCCCACCCAAATAAAAATAAAACCCTTATTAAAACGTATTCTCACACCATCCAGTTTGTTTGTACCCCCTCGCCCTCCCCCTGATTTTAAAAAAGAAGGCATCGAAGATACTATAATGCTCAAACTTGAGTCATTTCATTCACTGATTTATAATTTCTAACTTGATTGTCGCCAGGGTTCCCAAAAAACTGTCAACTTTTTTGGCGTTTCGAATCCAACGAGTTTCTTCACCAACATGGTCGTCATATTTGCTTGGCGCAGTCTATGTTTCAAGCAACTGATATAACGTAGTTCACCGTCTTTGAAAATTTTAAAAATTTCGTAGTTTTGATTTACATATCTCTGAGCACACGTATACTAGAGTTCCTCGTGATTCTTTGTTCAGTTTGTTTTACATATATTAAAACTAGACACTGCAAATACTGGACGCAGACAACATCATTTTTACTGAAATAGACTATTCTAGATATTGGAAATGGGCAGCGAGCAGTAGCTTGTTGTACATATCGGGAGCTTCGTTCACGTTGAACCGCCAATAAACAGTGTTAGGGACTCATTTGCGACAATCAGGTTATAGTTTTAAATCAAGGAAATAAATGAATACATTTTTTACTTTTTGGAGTATCCTTTATGCTTTTCTTTTATAAAATCGATGGGGGCGGGTGTAAAACAAACGAGAGAGTGTGCTTTTTTATAATGGAAAGTTTGCAGACGACTTATTTAACGTTATATTTTGTTAGTGTCGAAGTACTTCGCGTTTGCCTAAAATGAATTGATTAAGTTACTAATTGATCATTTCTTTAAAAAAAAATTATATCATGGCAGAGTTCACTGAATATTTATTTACCTCATCAAAGTATTGTTCAGGTATTTCTTCCAGATGTTTTGAAATCGAATGCAAAAGCCAAATCCGGCATAGTGTCTGCTGTCACCAATGTAAACACTGATGTAGGCTGGTAGTAAAAACAACACACATTCCCGAGCACGGACCACGAGCATATCTTGCGAATATGGTCAAAACTAAATAAACTATGTTAAACTGTTAAAATTACTCGATGCTGAACTATGGTATTGAAAAGTTTATTTTTAATTTTAAAAAATAATTTTAAATTTGACATAAATATAAACTGTTGTATCCTTGTAATTGTTAAACTGGACGGGAAGGAAAGAAAAAAAACCTGTCTTAAAAAAAAAATCACTGAATCACTTCACCTATAACCAGGGATGTCATTTCAACTTTTTTTTCGGTGGATGGGGGTGGGGGGCAAAACTTGATTCATGCAAATATCAACGCGCTGGCTCAGGCTGAATAACAGATCAGAGAGATAGTAATAGCAGGGACGTCATTTCAATTATTTATTTATTTATTTATTTTTTGGGGGGGGGGGGAGTTTGACGGGCTTGTTAATTTTCGTATATAGGCTAGAACAATTTTACAGCATATGCAAATTCGGGGCAAATGACTTCCCTGCATATAACGCTGGTTATTTAATGGGAATATCTTTGTTTTATGTCAAAAGCATGTTTCATTCTAGCAAAAACGTCAGTTTAGATGTAATTAAATTTTGACAGTTATAGAGATGAAATATACCAATTAACTATAGAGGACTTAAAAGGGTAGGTACTGTAAGAGTCAAATACAGAAAGTATTGAAGTTTTCAAAAGTAGATTTAGAATTAGACCAAAAAGAAAAAGAGAAGACGATGTTTTCTAATAAGTCGTATAACTAATTAGATAAAACAATCATATAATTAGATAACCGAGTAAATTCTACAGATGTTCTGCACTGAAAAGAGGAAATAAAATGTACGTTTAATGGTTTTGTGACAATAAGATGTTTTTGGAGAGATTATTAAAGCTATACAAAAAAAATTAAAAGAAAATTTTAATTATCATGAAATGCTTTGTACATCAAGATATTACTTGATGGGAAAATATCACGTCATTATAGCAAGTAAAATGAAGCATTATTGAGTAGGTTACTACTTGTGATATTCTTGATGGAAACTTTAGGCAAATTTTACAGAACAGGAAGAATGTTTTCGAAAACTTATTGTAGATGGGAATTTGCCGATATTGAATTAAGGATTTTAAATATTTCAAGGTATGCACCTTTCAGATGTTTCTCATGTATTGATTTATCAGAAGAAAAAAATGTCGAATGCAATAATAACAAATATTCCATGTAGACAACATTATCAAAATTATACCCAATTTTTGAAAGACCATGAGCAGATATCAAACACAAACATTATATTAGTAAATTAAATTTAAATGGGTTTGATTTTCCTTTATGTTCACATCAATTAGAAAAATCTGAAAAACAGAATAATGAAAGAATAAATGTTTTTGATTATGAAAATATATTGTACCCATTGTATGCCAGTAAAATAGACGACTACAAGCTAGAAAAAATAAACGTATTGTTCATAGGCAAGTTAATAGAAAAAAGCAAATAACTATAATGTTTAAGTAAATGATATGTCTCAAGCATTGTACCAAATTAGCCTGAAGACAATTAGGATAGTTGTATGTATCTACTGGTTAATTTCTTTTGGGACACGGACAATATTTGATGAATTACAAGTTACAATAGGTAATATTCACTTAGTGAAGGAGAAAACGTAATCAAAATCTTTAAGAAAAGTTTGGAAGCAAATAAATGAATATATTAACAGACTGATGGATGCCTAACAATATCAGATAGGTATGACATAAGATCAAACAGAGTTAGGAAAAGATAAAGATCAACATTACATTTCCGATATAGAAAAATGAAATGGTGCAGCTCATTTTTATTTGCAGTCGCAAGAACAATATATCGGCTAGATTAATAAAAGAATATCATTAAAGAAAACAAAGCTGGAAAAGAAACAATTTGTTCTTTATATGTGAAATAACTTATCTGCGATATATTGTCAGATAAGTACCATGTAATATAACTTTATAGAGGGGCAGTTTATTACAATTGTAATTTAACATTACAAAATTATGTTTAAACATAAAAAGTGGTAGTAATCATAATAGAAGAGGCTATAATGGTCGTTTGATGAAAAAATGAAGCTTAAATTATTGTAAGAGTAAAATATAATTCATAGCAAAAGAAATAGTACAAATTTATCAGTTGAAATATAATAGTTAAAATTATTTGACAACTTTTTCGAACATGTTTCAGGTAGTTTTGATGTTTCCACAAAATGAACAAGATGAGAATCATAATATGTCCCAAAAAGAACTGATAGTAATTACTATGATTTAAATGTATCAAAGAACTAAAATTAGACTCTCTCTCTCTTTAAAATTTAAGCATGCATAATTAACAAACAGTGAAGTATTTTACTGAATTATTAAATAATGTGTAAGCTAGTGAAGATGATTTTTGTTTTGAATAAATTTAAATGTGAAAAAAGGGGATTATGAGAGATATCTTGCGACAGGTGTTCTTTTATTAGTGAATATGTCTAAACAAAAATTAGGAAAATAGACTGGATCCAGTTCTTTATATATCATTAGCATAGTTCACAGAGGATAATATATAAAAATAATATATTCAGATTATGTTTTTAAAAAATCAGATATCGACAATATTTATTTATAGAAATATTATTAAGAGAAGGATTGGCAATGTTTGCCTGAACGACATTGGCGAGAGCTGTTAAAAATATATAAAAGATTTTCATAAGGGTATTAACATTTAACCAGGAAAAGTCAGTTAAAAGCCACAGAAACAATCACTGATAATATTTAAACCAATTTATTCCAAATGACGAATAAGGGATTCTTCAGTAAAACTACTGAAATTGTGAGAAATAGAGTTGATATATAATTATGGTTATCGGAAGCACATAATCAAATTAGGAAATTGTTCGCAAAACAACATCTTTTTAAATAGCAAGATATTGAATAAAAATTTGATTAGTATTAACATGTCAAAACATCAAAACATGACATAAAATAACCTTTATCAAAACCCCTTTTTGCTGGCTCATCAGGTTTAGATATTTGAAAATCTCAAGTATACATTGTATTATTACGGTCGAAATAAAGTTATGATGAAGACATGAGTAATCAAAACTAATACAGATTATAATAATTTGGAGGTTTATGTTGAAGATTTGTATGTAATGTGTGATGAATCAGAATATCCAAGAAATAACCAGAGTTTTACTTTAAAAATGGTGGTGTGTTAGGTGTTTTTATTGATGAAGAAAACGGTTCTATCATTGAAAAAAATAAATTAAGAACAAATATGTAATATGTTAATTTCTGAAGAAAATATTAAGTTGTGAACAAGCGTGGTCAAACAACACGCTATCACACAAAACGTGTAAAGTTATTTTTTTTTTATTCTAAAGAAAACATACAGAGCATGCAATTAAAAGTAGAGACAAAAACTTAGATATTTAGTTAAATAAAGAATTACATTATCCTCAAACGAAAAATATAAGTGCGTGGAGCTGGACAGTTCTTTCATTCTTATTTATTTTTCTCTAATTGTGACATCAGTCTTTACACGTTACTAATGTTGTATTTAGATATGATTTGAGAGGAAATATTTGTTTAGATTATTCATTGGAACCACAAAGTGCTCACTGGATTAAAATATTATTCTGGGACAACTGTGAATTATTCAGAGGAGTTCCGGGCAATGCCATTATGATGGTAGACAAACAAATTCAAGAATCAGAAATTCATTACGAATAATCGATTCTTTTGGACTTGAATAGAACTTTCTAAGTATCAGTTTAGATGCAATTAATTATACTGTAAGTTTCTCTTATATTTTAATTTTATAACTTATTAAATATTTAATTATTTGTTAAGTTTTATAAAAAAATTTTGGTCTTGTTTTTATTATTATATAATTTACGACCATAGAGTTGTAACAGAAATAAGGCTCTTACAGATGCGAATTTTAGAAATATTTCCGCAAAATTTAAATTGACTTTGAAAATTTAAACTAATTTTATTTCGGAAAGTTCTTTGTCCCGGATAGATGAACCAAGTAGTTTTCAAAAGATTATCTAGGGTGGAGAGTTTTGTTTCCAATCTGACCTAGGAAGGGTAAGAGTGTTTTAGGAAAGATGAGTCGCTAGAGCTTGCCAGCCGCTATTGTCCTTGGAAAGTAAAATTTTCCTTGTTAAAATAGAAAATTAAACATATTTAAGTTCCGTATTTGGTAGAAAAGGATACATTTTCGATAAGTGCTTTGGGTTTAATTATTAAATCTTTATCTTTTCCATAAATTAAAGTAATAAAATTGATATTAAAACAGATGGAATAGCCTTTAGAAAACTGTAATGTCAAAATGAAATGACGAAATAAAACATCAGAAAGAGGAAATAGATAATTAAATGCAAAAGCATGTTCAAAAGGAAGAAATATATGAGAAAGAGAAAATCACATGAAGAAGGAAGAAAGAGATGAGCGGCAAATACAAATGCAAATTCATAAAGAAGTAAGAGAAAAATAAATTCAAATTAAGAAGGAAGAAAGAGACAGGGAAGAGCGGTAGATGCAAATGCAGATGCAAGCGTGAAACGAAGGAACATAGTTGCATATAAAATCGCGAGAGAAAAGAAATAGAGATGGAAATGCAGTTGAAATCAAACAATTAGAAACGGCAAACAGAAAGTACTCTCCTTGCAAAATGTCAGGTTTTGATGTCATAAAAAATATTACGTTAGTATCCTCTTTTAAAGAAGATGTAGATCAATATTTTCCTCGCTTTGAAAAACAAAAATAGCCGAGAATTTACAATGACGGAAATAGCATTGGACTTTGTTACTGTAGAGTGTACTTTCTGGCAAAGCTCATGAAGTTTATACTTCACTGTCAGTAGATGCAAGTGCTGATGTCAAACTCTTTTAGCAATTGATGTGCGGTATGTGTTGCATGTAGTTTCAGCTTTATCTTGGTTACCACAAGGTAGTGATCCCTTTTGACATCCACCCTCGATGGACCTCGATATCTTGAAGAGATCTGCGCCACCTTTTATTGATGACAATATGGTCACTATCGTTGATAGTGTTCCAGTCGGGAATGTCCATGTTAGTTTGTGGATGTCTTTGTGCGGGAAGACCATGCCACATATTATGTAGTTGTTGTTGAGGCAGAAGTTCTCTAGTCTTTGGCTATTTTCATTGGTGACTCCTCAGCCATGTTACCACATCACATCCTCATTGTTTGTATTGTCTGTTCCTACCTTGGCATTAATATCAATTAATATCACCCATCATCTAAAGCATATCATGTTTAGAGACTTTGGAAATTGCTAGTTGTACGACAGCGGTTTAGGAACTAAAAGAGAAGAGGCAACCACATGTAAAGTTTGCTATGGATAAAGAACAACGATTTGACAAGTAGTGTACATCACATCAGATTGATAAATATTACGACAAACCTGGACAACACATTAGTCGAAAAGTTCAAAAACTGCGTCCATAGTGACATCAAGACTGAACCTGGAAAACGCTGCTCGTAGAGTTGACAATTATTTATTGATTTATAAAGTTTCATTTGTCAGTAAAACCTCGCCTCAGGACATGTCTAGTAAAATACCATCTCAGTCTCATTTGAGTACTTACAAATTTCAATCAGGCATAACTTACAAGAATCAAACTTCTGATAAGACTGATCAAAAAACATTTTGTTATGTCTCTATGGTCACAAATTAGGTAACAGAACGAATTAAAACCAACAACATTTGTAAAAAGTAAGAATTAAGTATCAAAGTCATCAATAAAAATGTGAGAAGAACGTACAGTATTATGAAGTGAATTCAAAAATAATCCTGAGAAAGTTCTATGAAAGTCCATATAAATTTCAAAACCAGAAATGTACTGGCCCCGGTTTCACTAAACATCTTAAGTTTGAGGATATTCTATACCTCAGATCGGTCGAGTTTTTGCCGAGCTGAGATTTTTCTCAGTACCGTTTCAATATGCTTCCTCATATCAACACTTGAGGATCCTCTACTAAGGACGAGGGGCCCCGAGTGGCCGAGTGGTCTAAAGCGCTCTCCGTTACGGATCACTGCCATCTCACCTCTGTCTGCATGGGTTCGAGTCTCGGATTCGGCCAATGTGGATATGTGAGAAAGCTTGCCAGTAGCTTCTCGAGGGTCGGTGGTTCTTTCCGGGGATTTCCCGGGTTCTTCCTCCCACCATTAATACTGGCCGCCATGTATAGCCTATCGTGTGCTGAAAAATGGCTTTAAACCCTACAACAACTGGAATCGGTTCACAATTAAGTACCCACGAATGTAGTTCTAGTCTATTTTTAGAACATTTTTTCCTCTCTCATTTTAGTGGTGATAGAAAAGTTTTATTTATGCATTTTTGGTAGGGATTATTTGACTATTAATTTATTACAACTTCATCATGGAAATATAATCATAGTTAGTGTAACATTTATAAGTACTTTAAACAATCAATCAAGATACATCTTAAGGTCAATATCCTAATAAATTTTGTTCCCTCTTTTAGCATTTCCTCAGAGCCAAGAACTGTAATTCAGTGCAGAAAGCAGTATGATAACATAAAGCAAAGAGGTAATTGAACATAAAAAATTAAGAGCAAAACCAATATTATGGAATGAATTTATTGAACCAGAACATATTTATTTCACATCTGATGTTATGGACTTTAATGGTGCATACAATTTAAGTAATTAATTTTTATTTAACTACTTAGGGGTTGTATTGGGTATATGCATGTTACAATGATTCTGCAAAAAATTAATATTTTGTTCTCACCAATTACTATAATTCACCCTCCAAAACATATTAAAAAAAATGACCAATATACTTCACCTACAGTATAAATAGTACATCACTTTTGCATTAAGGAGTGTTGGTTCACACAAGTATTACACTATCTTTGTCAATCTTTTTTTTTTAAAATTGAATTTTATCATTAAATTTTTCCAGTCCTGAAATATTGTGTTGGTTAGATAGTCCGTAGTTTCAAAAAACTTATTCATTATATAATTTTTAGCCAAAGAGAGGCTAGATGGAATTAAAACGCCACAAACTGGAGGAGGGCCAAAACCTAGTGATCCACCACAAAGCCAACAGCTTCTTTTGGAGCAACTTGGTGGAAGGCCATAAATATGTGGTCTGTATGCATGTCTAGATACGGAAGGTAAATTATATGTTCAGTACACATCCATATAAATAGTAATTGTATCATAATTACTCTAAGATATTACAATTTCCATTTATATTCTCATAATTGTTCCACTGGTGACAAAAGTTAACAAATTTATTTAATTAATGAACAGTCAATGATAACATCAATAATAGTTGGTACATACTACATGTGTTTTATACCATTATTAACAAGTGATGAGATTTACATAGAAAATGTGAATACATGTACTATTTTTCAGACATAAGAATTATATTTATCATAGTATCATCATATTGTGAAATACAATTGTAATGATCATAATCTGTCATCAAATTATTTTAATTAATTATATTATTTGTCCATTACCATATCATTTAATCATGTATAGCAATTGTAAATATAATGCATAAATTATGACATCTAATAAAAATTCATATTTTCATATCATAGTCATTTTTTCAAGAGAATATTGATTTTAAATACATTTTTTATCCAACGTTTTCTTTCAGTGGAAAATCTTGAGGAGGAGGTGGGGAAAATTAAATGTTCTGGCATGCAGGGAACATCTGAACCATTGCCAGGACCAAGCAATCAATCATTATCATCAGGTAAAAGTAATAAATGTTTGTTGTTTAACCAATGATTAAAAACTCAAAACTGCTACTATACTACCGAAAATATTTAGCAAATGTTTCAAAATATTACTAAATCCAATATGTTATAAAATTAAGGTTTTTGCAAAATAGGTTTGCTTCCATACCGCACACCCTTACCAAGGCTCAAGGACACTAAGAGAATTTCATCCACAATCTTCAAAATCAGTTATACTATAATAGTATAGTTTTAAATATTATTATAATAAGTATGAAGCAGATTTTAATTATTTCAATGACTATTGGTATATAATTATGAAAAATATGGACATCACAATTACACTAATTTCACAATCATGGTAATAAATGGGTAATATTATGTTTTTTTTCAAGAATTATTATATTAGAATATTACATAAATTTCTCACCATATTTCAACTACCTTATTTGATGCAGTGGGAGTGGGTAAATAATCTGCCCAAATTGTTATGTCCTATATTGATTAACCAATAAACACACACATATTAATATAATTTTTTTAAAAACCTATTCATATGTTTCCATTCATTCACATCAACATTATTTTCTTTCCAGATTCAGTGTCCATCGTATCAGTACCTTCAAACAGTCAACATTTCATACGTCAAGGGAACAAAAGATTTAAAACAACTTATAAATATGCCGATGCTGAAGAGGAGAACTTAAAACTGGAGAACAAAAAAATTGAATTGGAGACCATAAAACTGGAAAAAGAGATTGTAAAACTAGATTTGGAAATTACTAAATTACAGAAGGAGAAAGAAATGTTTATAAAATTGGATGCAAATTTAAGCCTTAAAAATGAAATTCTTATTTTAAAAAAGGAAATTCTCCTTCAACAAGCAACTCAGGTGTGTTTCATTGAACAATAAATAATCTAATAATTGTCTTCAGTGCATCTGTATGTTATAGGTCAGCCAAGAATTGTGCAATGTCAAAATGGCACCATCCAGAACTCGTTTGAATAATTCACAATAATTCCAAAATTATATTACAGTCAAAATAATGAGCACATTCTATTTCCACTGAACAGTCCAAACAAATGTTTTTCCTCTCGTATAATATTTAAGGATAATATACAGTAGGTCTTCAGATTTACAACAGGAACACACGAAGTGAAGATGACTCAGATGACTCCAAACAGGAATGAATGTGATTCCTCAGTTCTCTCCTCATATACATATTCTATTATGACTATGTTTTACTTGAGACCCCACATGACTGATCTTACTGCTCCATTTATCTCGAACTTGTCTATTCATTTGACCTAACCCAACCAATGGGAAGTTACTGAATTCTTCTAGAACCGTCCAAGCCCCATCAGCTAATGAGAAATTAACCCAAATTCGTCATTATGTCTTATAATTAATAATATTATTATTATTAATTGTCAACACATGTAAACGTGTATTTATAGATCCTAAGGAATTTTAAATTCTTAATAGACACTGTCACATGGGCAAAATATAACAATATTATCTGGACAATTTACAGCTATGAATTAGAATTGCGAAAGTTAGATAAAAAACCATGTAACCGGTGTTACAACAATATAGACGTACAGCACACCTATTTATTCTTACATGCACTTATTGTAAGAAAAGACGGCACGCAATTTTGGATTGCTATACATTAAAACAATAAGCAACAGAACAACGACACCTGTTCCAAATACTCTTGTTTCTTAGAGGTCAGTGTTGTGGCCATGCTTTGTAAACAATACATTTGTTGGGTAAAACAAGCCCCAGTCTGCATTAAATTTGGTGGATTGTGAACTATTTTTGTTGAAAGGTTCTATATCACTTATTGGTGATTCTGTCAATCATATCCCCATTAAAATGTCATGGGACACAGAAGCTTCTCATGTTCTTTTTTTATCAGATACTTTGCCTTTATCTAAGACGTCTTCTGGTGAAAGTGTTCTTATTCAGAAATGAGAGCGTGGCTTTATTCAAATTCCACACAAAAATGTTAAAGTGTCACCAGACTTTGTTTTAGGACCAGCGACTATCGGAGCTGTGATTTCTTTGCGCACTGAGGATGATCATTTTTTGCTAGACAATGACATACCTAAAGCTAAGGTTGTGGTTTATAAACTTGTAACTGAAAAGCCTTGTTTTTATCACATTGATCTTCCTAAGTTGTATAGACATGACGCTGTGGTTGTTGTTGTTGTGGGGTTTAACGCCATTTTTCAGCACACGATAGGCTATACATGGCGGCCAGTATTAATGGTGGAGGAAAAACCTGGGAAAACCCTGGAAAGAACCACCGACCCACGAGAAGTTACTGGCAATCTTTCTCACATACCCACATTGGCTGAATCCAAGACTAGAACCAGCGCAGACAGAGGTGAGATGGCAGTGATCCGTAACAGAGAGCACTTTAGACCGCTTGGGTACTCGGGGCCCCCATGACCTTGTTTGTTTGGTCTGTCTTATTTGATTTTTATTAGCTGAAAATTTAAAGTAATGTTTCCAGATGCTATTGATCTTTTCATAAATGTCTTTTGAACGATTTTTTTGAGCATAATGTCCTTGGACCATTGGAATTGTTAAAAGAGAAACTTAGGTTAAAAAAGGATTCATATATTATTCTTCTTGATTAGGTATCTGATGTGAAGTGGCAAGAAATAATTTTCAGTTTTCTCACTCAAAATGAAATTAAGGTGAGACAAAACTAGAATGGAAAGAATTTTTCAGCTTAGTGAAAAAAATGTCTCTCTTGCCCATAACTCAGTATCCTCTTCATGCTGGATATAATGGTCCTGTTAAAGTTATAAAGAAACCGACTTAAATGATGCCATTAACACCGGGAGGCAGAAACAGAAACAGTTCTGCCACATAAATATATTAAAGGAGTATATTGATAGATATAGCCCTGTTAATCATTCAGTCAATTAAGTCATTCCTGTCCCACACAATAAAGGTTTAAATGATTTCGTTCAGTGACCTTGGTTTAACCAGTCTTCGAAATTCAGAAATAATAAAGAATCTAGACCAAAGACTTTCAAAACTCAGAAGAAAATAATGAGTTAAAGCAGCTAGTATGTGAATATGAGCATATGATTCCAGATGTTCCTACCCAAGCAAACAATTATACAATGATAACGAAATAGTATATTCTAAACCTGAAAAACCAACATCCTTAAAGGATGGATCATCTCAATCAGGAATGTTTGAAAACAGAAATGTAATATTTGATGAATAGTGATTTTATTGAACCCAGCAAGTGTAAATGGAGTTCCCTGTATTTTTGTGCCAAAACCAGATAATACTTTCAGCATGTGCAATGACTACAGTAATGTGAACATTGGCACCAAAACATTAATTTCCAATACCACTAATTCATATATAAAACTGTATCGACAAAGTTGCAAATGCCAAAATGTGTTATCAAGTTCTACTTGTTAAAATGTTTCTGACAGATTCTATTGAGGTATATAGCAAACGAAACATTAGTTTTTGCAACTCTAGATGGATGCTATCAGTATAAACTAATGTCATTTGGTATGAGAAATTCTCCTTCAATATTTCAGCATTTAATGATCATGGTAACATCTGCTATGGAGGACTGTGATGTCGATGACATCTTTATATACAATGAAACCAGGAAAGATTACCTGGAAATTATCTGGAAATGTTTGTTTTCGGCTGAGTTTGTGAATAAGTTAAGTATAAATGGGATTTGCCGAGTTTGTGTTACATTTTTAGGACAAATTACAGCTTCGGAAGTTATAGTTAAGGCTATCCCTGAGTTGCCAGTGCCAATCAGTAGAAAGCAACTGATGCGATTTTTGGTATGGCTGGATATTATCTGAACTATTTCTCAAATTTGTCTATAATTGCTGAGCCTCTGACCAATTTATTCAGTAATAAACAAAGTGTTATTGATCCGATAAATGTCTGGAGGCGTTCGATAAGTTTCAGGTCATACTTAAAATGAGCAATAATTCTTTCAGCTCAGAATGTTAACTATTCATTTAAGATTGTTGCTGATGCAAGTCATGTAGTAGTTGGTGGCGTATTAACTCAGGAAGACAAAAAATGGTGTGGATCATCCAGTGTGTTATTTCTCTAAAAACGTTAAACAAGCACCAAGGAAAGTATTCCACTATCAAGAAGGAGTGTTTGGCTTTAATTATGGTTTTACAACACTTTTAAGAATTTATTGATTCAATTACTTCTATGATTATTTTATTTAATGATCACAACCCCCTTTTTATTAGCAGCACGAAAAACAAAAGAGACTATGGAAATGGAGTTTGATGTTGCAAGAATATTACATTAATATTAAGCACATCAATGGAAGAGACAACGTGATTACAGATGCATGTTCACGCATAAAATGGTCTATATTTCTTTATTTTTATATACATTTTTGTTTAATTTGTAAGATATCTTCCTCTTTAATTTTATTATTAGTGTCATATGCGTGTTTAATTTATATATAAAAGGAAGTATGATTATATATGAATCTATCTGTTTCTACTTATTGGGAGGTGTTATGTATGTATACCTATCTTTTCTAAAATTTGTGGTACATGCCATTATCTACATTATGTAAAATGTTTGTTCATTACTGTAAATTGTAATGATCGTCAATAATCAAGATATTAGATAGCTATTGTTTCTACATAAGTATAACAATCTATTTTATAAGCACAACCACACATCGTTGGAACTAGTCCAAACCACACTAACACTGGAGCAAAGGTCAGTCCATTTCTTCTGCCGATACCACCCTCCTCCTAGTAGAAAAAAACAAGCTGGCTGACTCTCTTTTTGGAGCAGTTTCCGAATCTCCTGGACTGTGGAAATTCGATAGGTGGCAACCTGGTTATTCTTGGAGATTTCAACTTTCACTTTGACTGTCCCGGAAACCCAAATACATAAAAACTCATAGATTCCATTAATGTTTTCAACCTGAAACAGTTAACCAACCCACTCATAAACACGGTCACATTTTAGACTGGAATCTTCATAGACCTGATGATAACATTCTATGGTCCTCCCTGGTATCCCATGACCTTGCATCAGATCACCTCTGCATTATATGCCATCTTGATGTATCAGTCCCTAACCCTCCACCTTTACCTGCTACTAAGAGAAACCTCCATATGATAAATAGAACCAAACTAATGCATGACATCCAACCTAACTTAACAACTTGCCTACCCCCTACCGCAGAACAACTCAATAACTGCCTGCGTTCATTGCTCGACAAACATGCACCAGCTACCAAGTGCAGAGTTGTCACGAAATTGTGTAAGTGATGTGATGTGATTTTGATTTTTAACGTAGCTTTTAACAATTTTTCAGTCATATCGCTACGATATCTGCAATGTGGCAGTTTATAGTGATGTCTAGCACTGGGGCATCATGCCACAGACATGTAGCATGATGTCCCACCCAGTCACATTATCCTGACACCGGGCCGACCAGTCCTAACACTAACCTCTTAATGCTGAGCGCCAAGCGAGGCAGCTGTTAGTACCATTTTTGTAAGTCTTTGGTATGACTCGGCCGGGGATCGAACCCACGACCTCCCGCATCCGAGGCGGACGCTCTAACCACTAGGCCACCAGAGCGGTTAAATTGTGTAAGAGTTATATCAATATGTATATGTTGTCAAAAATGTACTCGGGTTTCGTTGCCGCGTACAGCGTCACCCGAGGGTGGTATATTTTTTCGGCTCTACTTATTTCGAAATCCTGAGCGAAACTCGGACCCCTGCATGTGCAAATTGCCGGCAGCGGGAAACCTAAGTACCTAGCTGCGCATATCTGTCACAGCTAGTGTACATATAGAGCAAATTCTCTGTAACTAAATTACATTATGCATAGTCTTGTCAGAAAGCTTACCCCTTTACGGAATCAAATCTCCAGCTGTAGAGCTGCATTATGCCATGCCTTGTATATGGTTTGATGTGGAGTCGCCAGCTGTGGAGCTGCTTTATACATGCCTGCCATGCCTTATACATCGTTTGATGTGGAGTCACAGAACTCTGTGGGGTTTCGTGTGACGTATACGCTGTGTTATGGTGACGTTGGATCGGAAGAGTGGACTGGGTTTCTCGATGCGAGGGACCAGGGCTTCGCGACCATCAGGTCTGTGATGTGAGTGCTCTCGAGGGATCCTTCAACAGACTGAGAGGAGCTGAGCATGCGTGGGTGCTTCTCTGGCCATTGACTAGAGCGCGTGGAACTGGAGTTAACATCATGGTCGTCAAATGGGCGCCACGATAGTTATAGTGTTCCATGTTATTTCCACAACTGCATTTCATAATTTCATTCATTCCTATTGTTATATCGTTATATGAACGATCGATAGGTTCCTAATTTCATTCATTCCTATTGCTATATCGTTATGTGAACGATCGATAGGTTCATAATTTCATTCATTTCTATTGTTGTATCGTTATGTGAACGATCGATAGGTTTGTAATTTCATTCATTCCTATTGCTGTATCGTTATGTGAACGATCGATAGGTTCGTAATTTACACTGCTTTTCAATATCGTTTTATGAACGATACGTTCAAATTTACATTCTTTTCAAAATCGTTGCTTGAACGATACGTTCAAATTTACCTGCTTTTCACAATCGTTATTTGAACAATACATTCATAATTACATTCTTTTCTAAATCGTTATTTGAACGATACATTCATAACTACATTCTTTTCTAAATCGTTATTTGAACGATACATTCAAAACTTTATATTGGGGTGTAGATCACTTTTATTTTGTTGATCGGTGATAGGAATTCACGTTTGTTTTGAAATTCCATTCCTTAAATTAATGTTGAGTTTTTTTCTCGCTGAGTTAATTGTTGTTGATAGTTCCATGTTAGGAACTTTATAATTTTTCTTATCTTTTTGTTTATAATGGTGTCAGATTTGTTTATATTTAAATTGCGTTTATAAATAAACATCTTGTAAACGCAGTTGCTTTTGGTGTCTTCCCTAATCCAGTCCCAACCTGGCTTCATCCTGTGACAAGAGTATCAATTCAAAAGTGTTCTCCATGGTATAGCAGTGTTATGGACCAGCTTCGCACTGCTAATAGAGACCGCCGTAAAGCTGAGAGGCTTTGGCTTTCCACCAGACTCACTATTCATAAGCAAATCTATGAAGCCTGTAAGAAGAATATCACAAATATAGTCCATGCAGCGGAATCAGCCCACTACAGTACTAAGATCATGGAAAGTTCCAGCTGCAAAGAGCTCTTCGAGATCACTAACAAGCTAATGTCAAGGAACAAATCTACACCACTTCCAACTACCTTCTCTCCAGTCTACCTTCCAGACATATTTGCAAATTTCTTCCGTGACAAAGTACAAACCATTAGAGATAAGCTTGACACTACACTTTCAATTGACTTGTCGTCACCATACAGTTGGGATACAGAATTTGAGCGGCAACCATTAGCAGCATTTGAACCTGTCTCTGTTGATTTCGTACGTACAATCGTGATGAAGAGTTCACCAAGGTCATGTGAACTTGATCCAATTCCAACATCACTGCTGCCTGAGTGCTTAGATCCAGTATTACATTCACTAACTGATGCTATTAATACCTCTCTCTCATCCGGGGAATTCCCATCATTTTTCAAAACTGCCACTGTAAAACCTCTGCTGAAGAAACCAACACTAGACCATAACGATTTAAAGAACTACCGCCCAGTTTATAATCTCCTATTCATATAAAAAATCTTAGAAAAGGTTGTTCTATCCCAGCTTGTATCTCATCATAATTCAAACAGTCTTTTTTGCAATGTACAATCTGCATATCGCCCTTGCCACATTACTGAAACTACTCTTCTAAAAGTAGTTAATGACATTCTCTCTGCGTTGGATAGCGGAAAGATTACAATCCTCACCCTCCTTGATTTGTCTGCAGCATTTGACACAATAGACCATGATATATTACTTCACCGTCTCCAGCATGTATTTGGCATTCATGATGCAGCCTTACTGTGGTTCAAGTCCTACTTGGTCGACAGGACACAAATTGTATCTGCAAATGGAATACTCTCCAGCCCAGTTGATCTATGTTGTTGTGTTCCACAGGGGTCTGTTCTTGGATCTGTTCTCTTCATTCTGTACACTCAGTTGCTCTCAAGTGTCATAGATCATCATCCAGTGTCTCACGAATTGTACGCTGATGACACCCAAATATACAAATCTAGCGACCCAACTGAAGTTGATGCTACAACTTGGATGAAGTTGTAGAGAGGTGCATTTCTGATGTGAAATCATGGATGACATGTAACAAGCTGCAGATGAATGATGATAAAACTGAGGCCATTCTGCTCACAACACAAAGACTTTCTCATTCACATCCTTTACCTCAAACAATAAATATAAGCAACACCAACATTAAATTCATACAATCAGTACGAAACCTAGGTGTTACTCTGGACAGTACTGTCACATTGCACCAACATGTCATGAACATATGCAAGGCTGCATATCTTGAGCTGAGACGCATCAGCTCAATTCACAAATATCTTTCAGTTGATGACACTAAAACACTTGTGTGTTCATTAGTACTTTCAAGACTGGACTATTGTAACTCAATTCTGTCTGGTTCATCTCAATATCTGCTCCAGAAACTTCAAAAAGTTCAAAACACAGCTGCTCGGATCATACTTAGAGTACCACGATCAGAGCACACCTCCTCGCTGCTCTGTACCGTACACTGGCTATCCACTCGATCCAGAATCAAACACAAAATTTGTTCTCTGCGCTACGTTTCACTGTCGGACTCTAGTCCAACATACCTATCCGACCTCACCCACGTGTACACACCAGCAAGATACTTACGCTCCTCTTCTGACAATCGTATACTCATTATTCCCACTATGAAAACAAAGTCATATGGACAGCGTTCTTTTGCATACCAGGGCCCAGCAACATGGAATGAATTGCCCACTGAACTTAGACAAAGACACAGTGATCACTTTCAAGAGAGCTCGCAAAACTCACTTATTTCGACTGCAAGAACAAACTTAAAGACCTAATCATGTTTCCTGCCTTAAATATTCTCAGCATGTTTTTTTAATCTTCATGGTGTTTGTTTTTGTAATCATATCATTATATGATGTTTTTTATCTTATAGGTGTTGTCTAATGTTGTAAAGCGCTTAGAGCTTCTAAAGTTTAGGCGCTATACAAAGTCCTCATTATTATTATTATTATTATTATTATTATTACTATTATTATTATCTATACAGTGGTGTCAACATAATAGTTTACGATCATTATTAATAATATTAATAATAAAATATGTTGACATATTTGATTTAATTTTTCATTGGCTGGTGGATTCAGTTGGGGTCTTAGAAGAATTCAATTATTTCTCATTGGAAGGGTTAGGTCAGTTGGGTTCTTTTACGATGTTGGATATGTGCAATAAAGCCACGTAGCTAGTACAAATGTAATACGTTTTCACCCTTTATGTTTGTGTACGAGTTCGTGGAGCTTGATAATTATTTCCATCTTATTTCTTATGTAATTTTTGAAACATCATTCTTCAGACATTTTAATGTTGTATTTATATATTATTGTAGAGGAAACATTTGTTTAATTATTTACTGGAACTAGAAAACTGGTCAAGGGGAAAAAAAATATTATTCCGGAACTATTGTGAATGATTCAACGTAGTTCTGGACGATTCTCTTGTAATACTCAGAGACTGTTGGCAGGGAAGTACATTCGATAATCTGACATTCACTCGGAACATTCGATTCTCTTGGACTTGAATATAATGTTCTAAGGATTATTTTAGATTCAGTTCATTACACTGTACGCTCCTCTTACATTTGGATTTTAGAACCTATGAATTTAAAGTATTTGTTAAGTTTTACAAAACTTGATGGCTTTTATTCTTTCTGTTACTTAGTTTATGACGATAGAGTGGTATTACTTGGAAGTAATTAAACATCATACGGTCATTAAAATGTTTAAAAGACGGATCTCTTTAACTGCAATTTTGAAAGTTGTTAGACAAAGGATGGCGGTTGCAAGAAAAGGAAACCGATAGTTGAAAAAAATGGCGAGAGAAATAAGAGATGAATTTGTAATAGTAATATGCAAACACCAGCATCACACGACCTTAGTTCGCAGATATTTGAACCTATCACAGCCGCATTTGTTAAATCAGGTGACGGAATAAAGAAAGTAGCTTTACAAGAAGATGAAAATAATGACAGTGGATTAATGTTAAGACAATCTAAAAAACACAACAACCAGAATGTATACAAGAATGGGTACCAAGTCCTAAACCACCTGAACCGATAGCATGACAGGTATTGATGCTGATGAGTTTAATGTTTATAGAAATTAAGTATTGTCACAAGGTGTAAAAACAGCAATTTGAACCGTAATTGCACCAGAAGATGTACAATTACCTGAAATGCCCAAATTAACTGGCATTAGTATTAACGGATTGGGACCGGGCACTAAATCAAATAATTCCTATGTTGCTATTCCTAGGTGGGTGTAAATAATAAGACGAGAAGTTGAAGTAGTAATTATTTTATTTGCAAAATATAGTGATACAATCACACCATCGCAATACTGTCGTATACCATAAAGGAGAAACGCCTGTTAAATCACAATTACAACTAACTTCACCAGATGTAGTTCCAGTAGCACCTCTTCCACTTCTCCTTAAACAATACCCAGTAAAGAAAGATTAACCTGCAATATATTAACAAGCTCAGGAACCATAAAGACATTCTGTAAAATAATGTTACATAAACAAAAATAAGGTAAAAACGTAAAATAAAATAAAACATGTAGAAGAAAAGAAGGAAGACTTTATCGCTAAACCTTCAGGAATGTTCAAAGAAGCAAGAGGTGCAGAAAATAAGGAAAATGTTGAAAATAAGATCGAATATTCGTATGCAGAAAAAATTCAAAAGGAAAATTCATTTTTAATCTGAGTAATTAGTTCGTTGTGGTAAATCTCATTGAAAATGCAGGAAATAATACGTGCATTAATAATAAATATTAATGAACATTAAAGATGCAAAAATATTTGATGCAATATAAGTTATTTAATTGGAAAAGAAAATGAATTTAAACTTCAGAAGTTGCCAAAACAAAAGAAATAGACAGTCAATGATTTTGTTATAGGATTTGATTTGCCTTCAGTAATTGATATAAATACAAGTTCTGTTCTTTGTTTGGATTCTTTAAATTCTAGCATGTACACGTGGTATAACATTAGTGAAGTGAAAATAATAATGTAATAAATATATTAAAAATATAAGACAAACATGACAAACTATGAGTTTTCAGAGGTTCATTATTCTTATCTGTGTCTGAATGAAGACACGATACAACATGTAATTCCTATTAAATGAATTAGTAACATATAGAGAAAACCATCTCCAATAATTATCGTTTTCGATCTTGTGTGTGTGTGTAAATTTAGCAATTTTTCAGTCAGATCGCTACGATGTCTAAAGTATGGAAGTTTATAGTAATGTTCATCACTGGCATCATGCTGCAAACAAAGTAGCATCAACTCCCACCTAGTCACATTTTCCTTACACCAGGCCAACCAATCCTTACACTAACCTCGTAATGTTGAGTACATAGCGAGGCGGCTGTTGATACCGTTTTTGTAAGTCTCCTGCATCATAGGTGGATGCTCTAACCAGTAGGCTACCGGAGCGGTCTATGATCTTTTGAGTTGCATCATAAGTGCAACATCAGTAAAAAGAACAGTTAGATCCGTAAACTGGTAATATAAAGACATTTTTGCCAGGTTTTGAAAAGCAAATTAAAAGAGGAACCTAAAACTGTAGCATTCAACAACATATTGAAAATTCGTTACATACAGTTAATAATTATTGTTGATGGCAATGGGTTGCATACGTTAAAGGAAGACCGCAACCGGTGGCCTAGTGGTTCGAGCGTCCGCCTCGGAAGCGAAAGGTCGTGAATTCGAAATACGGCCGAGTCAAACCAAAGACTGATTTTTCAAACTAACAGCTGCCTCGCTAGGCGCTCATCATCAAGAGGTTAGTGTTAGGTCTGTCGGCCTGGTGTCAGAATAATGTGACTGGGTGGGACACCATGGTACATGTGTGGGGCATGATGCCCCAGTGCTAGATATTACTATAAACTGTCACACTGCAGACATCGTAGCGATATGACTGAACAAATGTTAAAGCTACGTTAACAATCCAAATCACACACACACACACACACACACACACACACACACACACACACACTATCGTTTGCTCCCGCAATATGATTTGCTGTGATTGCTATAATTGTAATACCCATAATTTCATCTGGAATGAAGTTTTTAATAAATGTAGAAGACAGAAGAGAATAAGCAGGAAAGTCTTTCTTTTTAGACGTATAATATTAGAAGTAGAAACGAATTTTGTGATGATAAGCTTGCTTGAGGGTAGAGTTTTTGCTCACACGAGTTTTGTCATTTTCTAAAGCTATTTACTTCCGTTCGAGTTGAAGACCTTGGATTTATCCTGGTAAGTTCTACTGCGTCTTGGATCAGATGAAATATGCATATAAATCATTTGGTAAGCAATTACTCTTCCCTGTTTTAATATCACCGTTTGGACACCCATGATCAGATTTTATAGCTGTGATCAATTATATTTTGGGATGAACTATTTATTTAAAATTGTTCATTGGGATTACAAAATGCTCGTTGACTTCTTGGATAAAATACTAACTTGTGATTTTTGACGACTCATTCAGAGATATTCTGGATTATTTCATTGTGATATATCAGGGTATTCATGACTGGTGGAACTCATTAGGAACATTATATGCTGCGATAGGACATTTATGATTATTTGGATTTAAGTCTCAATTCTGTAAGTTCCTATTAAATTTTCACCTTGTAACTTTAGGAAAATAAATGTGTTGATTTTACAAAACCTGTTTCTGTTGAAGACCATAGAGTCGTAACGATACTCATGCTCGGTAAATAAGAAAAGTTCAAACCACAAGATTTACAGATTGTCTGTTGAATTTAGAGAATGCCTGTTGATTTTAGAGAAGGATGTTGAAATCAGAATTATCACAATAACGTTTTATCTGACAAATATGGAAACATAAAAGTTCTTTATTTCATTGTGGATTTCTATGCACTTCATTTTTTAAATACGTTGTTATTACTTCAGCTGGTTTTGCAATTTTAAGTGCATGTACAATTTTAATGAATTAATATTAACATAATCATTATTTTCAGTGATACCATCATTGCTATAATCGTGTCGTTTTTATGATAGGTTTTTTCATTTTCAGTGAGTGGTATTATTCCTAGATTATGGTTAGACGACAGTTCATTTATTGTAAATAATACTATAATTGTATTAATTGGTATTGTTTTTAAACGTTGGGATGATAATACTAATCGTCGTGACTAATTAATTCACCGATTTCATTTGACTTTCTAATACCATGTTCATGAACAACTATTGCAAAATCGATTTATTTATTAAATATACACAAATGAAAATACATGCATATACACATGCAAGCAGAACCGTACATGCACAAACATACATGCCCCTGTTTTCAGTGTGAAGAATAATGCCAATTAGGTTCAAAATATGCACATGATTTTATTTTCCTGAGTACACGATAAGCAAAGCTTTAATCTAATTAAAACCTACATAAAGATATAGTCTTATTAAGCAATTAAAATCACTAATAACACACATGTGCGTATGTTGTTGACTTTGCTCCTGAAATAGGATCACATCATTTAAATGTTAAATGTAAAGATTCTCAGTTATGTAGACGAATCCTAATCATAAATCTGACTACTACAATCTTAATGTGAGAACAATATTGTAGCGAAATTACCTTATGGAGAATTGTAACAAATCTTAATTGAATTTTTTTTAAAGGTTGGTAACACAATAAAACTATTTAAAAAAAACAATTCATTATTAAAAATGACTCAAAAGATGATATTATTAAAACTCCAAAGTGACTATGAATCAAACCTAAAATTAATGACCTTGAATTAAATAGATTTAATAAAGATATTTTAATTTATGTATGTATGCCGCTCCCGTGGACTTAGTCCGATAAATAAACCTCCCAAATATGCGCATACACTGATGGACGATATGTGGTATGATATCAAATAGTAATTAAAATGTGCAATTTTGCTGCATGAAAATATTTCCAGAATAAAACCTGCGTACATTTTAGACACATATGGTTAATTGGTAATAGCCATATCTAGCGCGAACTTATAAATGGCAACAGGACAGATGGTTCCTTTGCTTGATTCCACAGTGGATTTACAAGTCACCAAACATTAGATTTGTTCCGGAGATATAACGTACATGTCACTAAAAGAACCGTTCAGCCGACCGTAGCTCCACAGCTGTGAGAAATATTATATGTGTATGATACGGACACCGATGTGTGCAGTCAAAATTAGCTGAAAATTTATGCAGCTTTTAATGAATAGGTGATATCAGCTCCCAAACCAAAAAATTAATATCATCACATGTGAGGAAGGTCGTGGGTTCGAACATCGGCCTAGTCATATCAAAGCTTATAAAAATGGTACTATAGTCCGACTATACCTCCCCGTCTATTTGTACCCGCTACCAATTTCAATAACATAAATCGTTAATGGGTAAAAAGTGCACAGTCTATTTAGTGAATTCATTCATTGATTTATAATTTCGAACCTGAAATCAACCAGAGTGGTCTTAACATTGGCGTTCTTTGCGCCTTTCATGTTTAAAAACCTTTCCATACCAACACGGCGTCATGTTGGGTACACAATGGGCAAATTGATTTCCTCAGACAACATTTGACGTAGCTCATTCTATTCGGCAATTGTTCGATAATTCCGTAAATTACCATTATTTCTGAGAGTTTAGAGATATAACTTTTGTACACATGTACACAGAAATAACACCGCTTGTTAAATCCAGTTAAAAGGCAAATTTGTAAATGTCATTCTTTTCCTTTGCTTGATTCCACAGTGTAAATATCGGAAACAGACAACATTATTTTCCTTCTACGTATATTTATGTATAGTTGTCTTTACACTCCTTGGCTGAAAATGGATCCAGGAACTGGAAATGAGTTGCGTACAGGGTCGTCTTTTGCACTGAAAACTTCCATTTGGAAAGAAACACGCAGATGATAACAATGTAAGGGACCCACCTGGGCATAATAAGGGTTGAAATTATTAATCCATAAATGAACTAAATTATGTGCATCTTTTATCTCATTTGTAATTTTCGTCTTTTAAATCGGTAGGTGGTACAAACAAACGGGATGGAATATATTTAGGCCGATAAATCAGACCTTCACCCGTGATGATATTGATTTTAGGGTGACGGGCTGATATCACCTATTCATTAAAAGCTACAATTATCTGCAGTCATATTTGGCTGCACACAGCGGTCTACATGTTATACACTCACCGGTATTTCTCTTGGCTGTGCCGCTACCATCGGCTGAAGGGTTCCTTTAGTGACATGTAGGTTATATTTCCTGAGCAAATCATATGTTTGGTGACTTGTAAATCTGCCTGGAATAACACAACCATCTGTCCTGTGGCCATTTTGAATTTCGCGCTTGATATGACTGTTACCAATTACCGGTTTGCTCTTAAGTGTACACGTGTCTGTTCCGGAATAATTTGAATGCAGCAGAATTGTACATATTAATGAACAGGTCACATCAAACCCACAACATCGTCCATCAGTATCAACACAGATTTATGTGGTTGATTTATATGACTAGTTTACATTCCGACCATTGCAGCTACATTGCTTGGCTTTCAGCATTAAGAGGTTAGGGTTAGGATTGGTCGTCCTGATGTCAGGATAATCTGACTGGGCATGTCAACGGCATGATGTCCCAGTGTTAGACATCACTATAAACACTGTAGACATCGTACCGATACGACTGAAACATTGTTACAGCTACGTGAACAATCCAACCCCCCACACACATTAATTTAATTTTAAGATCGTATTACATGCTGTAATGGACTTGGAGTCAGCAATACAATGCCAATGTAAGTCAAAAGAAATGCTCTTTAGAACAACAGCTAAGTTGCTTTGAATAATATGGATTTATGGTGCGTCAAAATTACATCTAGACAAAATGTGACAATGAAACAGATGAAGGAATGTAATCAGGATGAAAACCCTATAGCTGGAGCACATAAGATACTACGAAAGTGAACAAAATGTAACCTTTATATTGCATCCGTCTCATTGTTTATAACGTTTCATTGGGGTCTGGGATCTTTAGAACTATAATCGAGAAAGGTCATATCCGACTTAGTCTTTTTGGGGCAGAGGCAGCAGCGGGGTGGGGGGTGGGGGGCGAACCCACCTTTTTGTAGGAGAGTCCAAAAACCGAAATAAGCCTTCCTACAAAAGATCGAAAAAAAGAAAAGTGTCGACAAAATTTAAAAAAGCGTCGACACTTTACTGAGAGAGTCTCTATGGAATTTCTAGTTAATATTACTTTATTGTCGTTCATGATTTTTTCTAGTTTATTATGCACGTTGTTTACGCAATTACGTCAACGCGAGGTCGCGCCCTTCCTGCTGCTATTAATTTATCCAAATATCTTATTAAGACCTACACGATATCGGGGTCTAGGATCATATAAATTTATTGTTATAAATCCATGCGGAGTAGCTTGCGCTCGTGAAAGGAAATTTCTAAATTTAATTATATCCATATCTCCGCTATACCAAGTTTGATGAATATTGCGCAACGTATGTATGTCTACGCCATTAAACACAGCTAAAACATTACAGTTATCCCTGATTACTTTCGGAATCTGTGCGTATCGCTGAGTAACATATATCACATCGGTGTTTTTATGTCTTCCTCGAGAAAATATTCTAGCTGGATTTGATTGTTTGTCTAGCATCACATCATCGTATACAACCAAATTATTAATAAATCCGTCTAAGTCATCAACAGATGGTGCTTCATCAATATCGGTTATAAATTTAATGACATCGTCATCCAGTAATCGCGCGTTTTCATTAAAATCTTTAAGCACATCGTAGCATCGTTGATCATCAGTTGATGGTGCTACCAAATACAACTTATCCCATTTTAGCCATCTCATTATAAGATTAAGTAACAGCTGTGTCTTACCCAATCCAGATGGTCCTATTATTAACATTCTGATGGAATTCGGTAATGCAGCATGATGTTTGACAGGTTCTCGTTTTCGAGTCGCTGAGAAATCAATTATATCCATATTATATAAACATATGAATCTATATTGTTTACGCTGTAGAACCAAAACCCCAACTAATGATCTATCCACGGTTACAACAAAAACTGCGAGAATAGCATATGGTGGAAGATGTGCAGTATGTAACAGAAAAAAGTTTTCTTTTTTACCTATAAAAGATGGTGGTGATATTGCTAAATTAATGTCAGAATTCCCAGGAACTCCGTGGGCTAAATACCAAGGAGGAAAACATCTACCAGGATATAATTATTGTGGTCCTGGTACTCGACTTGATATCAGGCTTGACAATCAGGATCAACCAAAACCAGGCGAGGAACCAATAAACGCTATTGATAAAGCGTGTCATGTTCATGATGTAGCGTATAAAAGCAAAAACCTACAAGGCAGACATATTGCAGATGTGAAATTAATTCATGCGTTAAATTCTATAAAAAATAAAAATATCAGAGAATCATTAGCTAATTGGTTAATAAGATCCGCGATGAAAGGTAAATTAGTGCTAGGTGCTGGTAAGATATAAATAGAAACAATTTATTATTCCCCAAGAGGATACTGGAAAGGTAACGCAGCAATTAGTAAACTCGCCGATGCAGCAAAAGTTACACGTGTTACTGCTAACAAAATTGTTATCTAAACAGGCAATATGGCAAATTTACCTACTACCACCGAAACAAATTCAGTACGGGTATTTCGATGTCAGCGTCCCTAATGAAGTTCATCAAGCAGATATCTTATTTTTACTGCATGATACTGTATGTAGAAAAACGTACAAATACGAGCTAACTGTCGTTGATGTTGCAAGTAGATATAAAGAAGCAGAACCATTATTGACAAAGACAGCTGCTGAAGTAGCTTCTGCGTTTAAACGAATTTATCAACGTGGACCCTTGCAATGGCCACAGCTGCTACAGGCTGATCCTGGCAAAGAATTTTTTGGTCCAGTATCATCGTTGATGGAGCGATATAATGTCAAAATACGACGAGGACACACTGCAATTCATCGTGATCAGGCAATTGTTGAACGATTTAATCGAACGCTAGCTGAGCGGTTATTTGGATATCAATACGCGAAGGAATTTATTCAAGACAAGAGCTCTCGTGAATGGGTTGGAAGATTACCAAGTGTGATAACTGCGTTAAATAATGAAGTAACTCGAACGACCAACATGAAACCTATTAATGCAATTACAAAAAAAAATATACCCGTACAACGACGTGATTTTTCAGCGCAGCCAGTATTAGGTAATACCACTGTAAGGTATTTATATGAAATCGGTGAACTCGAAGGTGGCAAAAAAAGAGCGACTGATCCTATTTGGAGTGTTACCACACATAAGGTATCCACCGTAAGAGATCCTCAGGTAGACCCGCAATCTACAGATTAGATTCAACTGCTCCTCAACGTGGATTCACACGTGAACAATTACAAGTAATTCCTGAGGATACGCAATTACCACCGCGATCACTTAACTAGCACCCCTACGTCGATTACACTCAAGACAGGTCAGCATATTTCTTTTCGCGTGTATGACCGCGACTGTTATCTTTTCTATCCACGGTAAATTGTCTTGGATTATTATTTGAATATCTCCATAACATCACACAATAAACATTTCTTCGGTTCCCTTGTTTAATATAACAGATACAACTCCAGAAAACTTATCAGTTGAATGACGCCATGGATGCGTTGTAAATATCTCGAATTTTGCAGTACTGAACACAGATAGCCTGTACACGCCAGTGACTATTGCGGTATATTTAATAGTTTTATTTTGCGTTGACCATGTTGCAAATCCAGATGATACCGTGTATGCGATGTTGGTAATATGCCCGGGAGTTATTCCAGGTGGAATTTTAATCAAACTAATTTTGTTAACGATCTCAGGAATCCCCGCTACGACGTCTTCGAGTGTTTTATTAATCGTGTCGATGTTAGTTTTGATATCAGATAGTTTTGCGTGAACGGTGGGCGGAGTACCAAAAAATTCCTCTGCGGTTTCGTTAATTTTTCTAAAATTTCTACGGAGATTTGTGAACGCGTTTACGTGAACATCATACTCGGCCCGGAACGTGGATAATTTACCATCTACGGTGTTATAGTTGGTGTCGACGTATTTTTTCGTTGCTGCGTCTTCGTCGGATGTTGGATCTCTCAACACTACTGTCTTATTCCCGTTCATGTTGAGTTCTCCCGCCATTGTGTCACCGGTATTTTTCACGCGATTAGCAACGCTTCTTGCAATTTCATCTCTGATGGTTGTAAACGACATACTTGAGTCTCTGATTTTTCCGCTGTCAGTAAACAGGGATGTTATCCGTGACCGCACCGAGTACTCGTCGAACTATGTCATTCCATTTGATGTTACTCATTTTTAAAACACCATATCGGTCCTGAAAAACAACAACTTCATCTCGGTCAACTCCAGCAAGATTCATAATACCGGCAAGTTCATCTTTAGTTGTGTAATTTGACAAATCGATGTCATCGGATTTTTTCTTACTTTTCTTACACGTAGAGGTAGATCTTCCGTAAATATCAACCATTATTATAAGATCCTTGATCTGTTTAAAACACCTTGCGCGCAACGAAGCGGTTACTTGCATAATCATGCACAACTTTATGTGGCGGTTTGGATGATTTTGATATGGCGTTAAGTACATTAATTGCTTCACGGCCGCATATTGGCTAATCTGTCATTGTTTGTGTTGGTAGCGTCGAATACCAAACTTTTTTATGAAGTGGCTCGACATACTTGATAAATTCGACGGGTGGAGCTAACCCGTATGAATCGAAATAAACAATTCCACGTGAATCAATTGCGTATGATACCCAGTGAGTACCGGGTCCTGAATTTGAGTCAAGATTAATAATACCCGTTTCAACGCTGTTTGGTCGTTGCGGTAATTGATCTCGCATGAAAACACCTCTAAAGGCAGATATTTTTAGTTGTTTAGCAGCATTAAGTAAATCAAAATTTGATGCTGGAACGTCTAACGTGTTCCTGGAAGCCTCAGACCTCTTCCCCAACGAGATCCTGGCGATCTTAGGCCGCGTCCCTTTTTTGTATCCCTTTCCTGTTGCTTTCTTTAGAGCCATTCCAGCAGCGGTTCCAGCAGCAGCAGCTATTAATGCCGAAATGGCCGCGAGAAGTGGAAAAATACCACCTTTTTTAACCATGTCCTTGATGGCGCTCGGAGAAAGATGAAATTGAACTCGGGTTTTTGATTCCAGCGCTTTATTGAGATGTTTAATCTGATTATTTGTCAACGATAATTTGTTTGGACCGCCACTAGAAATCTGATCTCGCTTTAGCGATATTTTTGTTCCGCATTTGTTGGCGTTTTTTGATTGAAGTTTCTTCACCTGACCGGGAGTCAGAGTGACATTAACATGATTGTGCGACACTTTTTACATAAATATCTTTTTCTAAATAACACGATTATAGATTTTCCACTGGTGCATCAATGACTCTCATTCGGCCGCTACCACCTTCAAGTAGCATTGCCTTATCACTGAGTATAACCGCGATTGCTCTGTAGGTGCCGCGAACAAAGGGTGGACCAGTTATATCAGGAGGAGGATCATTAACATGAGCTCGGAAGTGTATATCAACGATAGATTGTTCGGATAAATCAAGATGCTCCAGCGAAAAGTAATAAATCGGATATAGATTTGTAAAATCTAACTGATATTTGCAGGCCTGTGTCTACGTTTAGATCACGTCCCATAAATGTCATCAAACGATGATATGCGCGTGCCATATGATTTGTGGTATAATTTAACGATACATCTTTGGATGGTTCTTGTTGTCCGTTTATCCTCAACGAAACCTCGCTAACACCGAGATTGTCAAATATCATATGTGAACGTCCCTGACTACCTATCCGATTTCTATTTTGCAGCGCAATAACAATATGTCGTGGCGCAGAAACACCTTGCTGTGATGCTATATGCCATTTTAACAGACCTCTAAGGGTGTCTTGAGCAGCATCTGTGGTTACTGTTAACCATGATAGTAATGATTTACCGCCTTAATCCATAAAAGACAATAATTTCTGTTCTTCTGTGACCGATGGAGTTAATACCGGCATCCACAGTGAGAGTTTCGTTATATTTACTCTACCAGCATCAGCAACACCACGCCCTCGCCAGATCACATCATTATCATCACCTTTTCTTACAAGTACAACTGTGTGTCTAACTCCAAGATGACTTTTCTAACATCTCTGCAAAATCCGAAGATTTGAGGTAGTGGAATTGCACATGAAAAATTTATATTGTTACCTTTCAACATCGCTCGGCGTGTTGCAAATCCCAAGTTGTAAGTTGCATTAATATCTTTTATAACATCAAAAGCAGCACCTGGTCTGGTTGCGTGTTCAAAATAAACTGGTTGTGGATCAGATGCAGTATCTTGTGGCGTTCGCAACTTAATATACTGAATATGATCGGTGTTGTCGGTAATATCCTTAGCAAACATCACTGATGGACCAGCTGATCTTGTGTAATCATCAGAATATCTTGCTAGACCAATTATTGTTGTAGCAACATCGACATCATCCTGAATCGATTCGATATTTCTTCCATCAATCATGTATGTGGCGCTACTAAACAATGCCATGAACCCGTTGTTGACAAAACCAACTCGGTAATTGGCATCGTATGCAGTACCATCCGCATTTATAAGTTCACCTTCTACTTCAATAAATGCCTCAGCGGGTAAGAAATATCTACTTGTATCATGAACTTGAAGTTCGATACGTCCACGTTGATTTGGTTCTCTTGCATCATAGTAATAAAACTGATAATCACGTACCAATTCATCTTTGAGGACCGGTTCATCCATTTTAAATGATGAGTCGGATAAACGTTTAAACATTTATTATATAACTTTGATTTAAATCATCGTCGCGCCGACTTTGTCAAGCGAGTACGAAGTCCACTTCCTGCTATCAAATTTGCGGTAATATTTCTTTGTACTTCATCAGATTCTTGATCCATCAAGGCTGTAGTTTTTTATTTGCGGCTTGATTTATTATTTTACTGACGTCTGCGGGCATATCTGTAGTGCTTGGTAATTTTACTGGTTGTCGTTTTCGTCGTATTAATCGTGTTAGTCTATCTTTGATCGCCGAGAACGCCTTACCAGCAAAATTGATAATTGCACCAGGAGCTTTTTCACGAACAACATCGATAGCTTTCATCGATAATTGTTTTGCAACAGGTGCTACTTTTGGAGTTAATCTTCTAAATAACCCTTGAACAACATCACCAAGTCCATCTCCGTAAGTTGCTCTGTAGATTGGTAATCGTGAGTTTACCGCTCTGACCTGTACGGGTCTATAATGTCTATTGTACATGATCATTTTTATTTTATTTATCATTTATCTAATCATGGTGACAACTAATCATCAACGAGCAGCTCATCAATAAGTTCCCGGTAAACACCGATATCCATGATGCCGCCGCGAAATAATCGCTGACAAATATCAACTGCTTCATTAATTATTTCTGGTGAATTATTTCCGGCACGTTTTCCTCCTATGAGAACTTCTAACCGCGACACGTCATTGAGAATATTATCAGGACAAATAATATTACCTCCGAAACCACTACCAGTAGCACCTGGTGCATCGTAAAATTCTTCTTCTGGAGATTGTGATCGAGGAGGTTGTTTTTGTTGAGGAGGTTGTTTTTTCTGTTGTGGAGGAGAATGTTTTTTCCTTTGTTGCTGCGGTGGTGGAGTTTGTGGTTTTTGCTGTGAT
Source organism: Sinohyriopsis cumingii (assembly GCA_028554795.2). Classification (NCBI taxonomy): domain Eukaryota; kingdom Metazoa; phylum Mollusca; class Bivalvia; order Unionida; family Unionidae; genus Sinohyriopsis; species Sinohyriopsis cumingii. The sequence continues at coordinate 85,554,864 of CM068839.1, forward strand.
AGAGGAGATTGTTTTTTCTGTTGCGGTGAGGAAGATTGTGTTGTTTTTGACGGTATTGACAGATTTTCGGTTACAACAGGACTTGCAACGATCCTTGCTTTAACATCTTTCCTAAATTGTGTAAATTCATCGTCGTACTTTACCGTGACCCGCTGAATATCTTTATGTGTAGCAAACACCAACCGTTCCCACTGATCATAATTCAACGGTGGTGAATCCGGTTGCAGGTAATTGTCACGATTAGCAAATTCACCTACAAGATCAACCGCGTTATCGTAATTTTTCAACTTGATATTTTTTGCCATATCTTCCCTGATTTTTGCTTTACCACGTTGGTATTTCGGCGGATCTTCGGCTTCAAGTGACGTTTCTGGTGAATCTATGAAAACTTCTCCAGGCGGTCTTGTTGTAACTTCCCTGATAGCAGTGGCCACCTTAGCGACTGCTCCAGCGGATCTTTCAGCTGCGGCTGCTAACCACCTTGTTGCAAAATTTTGTTGTCGAGCAGTAAGCGCTAACGATGTAGCAACAGGTTTAAATAACTTTTTAGTGTCTTCCTCGTAGTCAACTTGTGATTGTTGCTGCGCTTGTAGGTTTTCTCTAAATGAATCTGTAACATGCAGAAATTTCTTAATTGCTTCTAGTCGCTCTCGGGCTATCCTTGCAGTATGATATTCCGGATGTATCATTTTATTATAACAATAATTTTTTTAATTAATAGCAGCAGAGAGGGCGCGACCTCAAGTTGGTTCGTTTTTTTGTAATATACTCGCCATCGACAAGTTTTCAGTTGGAGAAATAACGTGGACTAACCCCAAGAGGGACTCCTCGAGGAGAACTCTTTGAGAGTCCTCTGTAGTTAGTTATTTTGATTTTTAAGGTTATTAATCCTTTTTTTTAGGAAGGCTTATTTCGGTTTTTGGACGCTCCTACAAAAAGGTGTGTTCGCCACCCCACCCCCCGCTGCTGAAGGGTTTCTAAAAAATGGTTATATAATTAGTCTTTTGGGGGCAGAGGGGTTTCTAATAAATGGTTATAATAATTGTCCATTTCTATGACGTTGGACATACATGTAACGAACATATGATACTGGTACGGAAAAAATACACATATCAAAAAATATATATACATTTGTACGAATAATTGTTATCTTCCAATAACGTGATACATTGATAAACTTTACTATCCGATGAAAGTGTCAATATGCACGTGCATGTTCACGAGGGTGAATCAAAGATGTATGAAATTAGTCCTTGTTTAATAAGTCGGCTGCTAACTGGTGATCACTAATTTCACAATAATGCATAATTTATGTACCACCTATTGGCATAACAAGTGTGACAATGTCACTATTATAAATAAGGCAATCCTAGAAATGCAAATCATCGTTACCAAACCAAATTAGCAGTCAAACACAATAGCAAAGGGATCATCATCAGCCACCAGACTGGACAGACCACTTAGTTCGTGAGCAGCCGTATTTTGATTTTAGTCAATAAATTGAATGAAAAGCTAACACCTAACTGGTCCAAACAATAATTTTAAATATGAAACTTTATAATTGAGCAATGTGAGAAGGCAGCGTTTTAATAACCTCTCAATTACATTTTTGACTTTGTGCGTAAATTATCTGTATTATTGCAAAGAACAGATCTATTTGTTGGCTATTACAATGTTTCCAACGATTTGAGGAAACTATATACTGTTTTAGAAACAACGGCAAAAATGAAAGTAAAATCTGTTTTAAAAGTGAATTTTATATCTTTGTAATGAATATAAACAAAGCTAAAGAAGGCATGACTACGAATAGCGACAATAACAGTGATGAAACGTAATGTCTGGTGTTCTAAATGCAATTAAAACATCTAGCCACTCCATCTAATACTGCAGAGTGTGATTAGCGCTGTAAACTGGGTAATTAATCTAATGTCACTTGTTGTCACGTAATCGTCTCTTAGCTTTGTGAATCATCAAGTCAATCAACTGATACAAACATGATAAAGGTTGATTGCCAGAGTAGACATTTAAATCAATGGAATTTAATAAATGTCCTCAAACTTACATACCCGAATATATGTATTTAATAAATAAAAGAATTTATACAATTCCGTGACAACAATAAAATCCATGGATGAGCAAACCTGGTCTAATTTTTGGTCACAACAAGATAACCGGGTGGGATTTCCGGATGCACAATATAACACTTTTGACGATGGTATAAATACAATGTTTAATAATGAACGACTTCAATGGGCAATTATTTATCAATAATGTGTGCGTATATATAATCCAAATATTGGATTAATTAACATAAGAACGCACAGACTTAATAATGATAATTACAAATAAATTACTTTACAAAATACAAAGTCAAGAGGTGAATGGTTCACAGTGATTTCACAATGAAGAGATTTATATGGTTTACTCAACTAGTAAACAATGTAGAGTTTTACTCATGTAGTAAAATGAATTCACTCAGATAGCGAAATTATACAAACAAAAAGGGACATGTATACAAATCATCTTTACAGTCCCGAAAGATACAATGGGTTTTACGAATCCAAACATTAGCCAACGGCTACAAGATTATATGTAAGGAGATACACTCCGTCATCAGCACACTTTATTTCAGCTCCACGGCTGCTACAGTTCAGCTTCACAGCTGCTACGGTTAATTACTGTGGTTGGCTTTACAGCTTGCATCACGTCGACCCCGATGACTTTGAACGCTCTGGTCACTCTAGACACTATAGACACCACTCTAGACACAACTCTAGACACTCTGGATACTCTAGACACTCTGGATACTCTAGACACTCTAGAGATACTCTAGACACTCTAGACTAATTATGAAACAACAGGTTCAGAAGTAAACCTAACCCTGCTCAAAATAAGAATCCTAGTGTGATAAACATTTCTTTAAAAAATGTAGCTTTATATTACTAATATATAACCCTTGCTAAGTCACAAACAAGGATACAAATATGTGCATTATACTATGTAAACCAAAGCTACATAGCAAACGTACAAAAATAAACGTGGTAGTATAATAGTTATAATTTATATACAAGAAATTAATAATCTTACATACCTCATCATCTGAAGATGTGCAAGTCCTTAAAGTAGACCGCTGACTGACTATCCGTAATGTAAAGAGTTTTACCTACGTTGAGGTATTTATACACAGATATAGTCTGTGCACTGAAGGCAATCGGTTCTTCCCATCGAGAGCACTTCGCAGATGCGGCATAGGATGATTGTTGTTGTTGTTGTTTTGGGGTTTAACGCCATTTTTCAGCACGATAGGCTATACATGGCGGCCAGTATTAATGGTGGAGGAAGAACCCGGAAAACCCCGGAAAGAACCACCGACCCACGAGAAGCTACTGGCAAGCTTTCTCACATGCCCACATTGGCTGAATCTTAGACTCGAACCGCCGCAGACAGAGGTGAGACGGCAGTGATCCGTAACGAAGAGCGCTTTAGACCACTCGGCCACTCGGGGCCCCGGCATAGGATGAACCGAACTCACTATCTCGAAATACAACACCATGTACAGAAACCACCTTGGGTATATTTGTACACAAAAAACGAAACCCGAGTATATGTATTTAATAAATAAAAGAATTTATACAATTCCGTGACAACAATAAAATTGCACAACCCTCCGTTCCTAACCTGTATGCAGTGTAAGACTTATTTAAAAGATGTTTGTACTTGGTCAGCCTTCTTAAATTCTTGATGATTTAGAAAAAATATTCTAAAATACTTTTGATTATTAAACATGAAAGAGACTATAATTAATTTTAAATTAAATGAAATTAAATTAAATTTCGATTAAACACTTAAACTGTTTGCCTTGCAGTTTATCTACCCCTACATATTAATTTGCACAATTCCTGAGCAGATAATATTGTTTTTATAAAACAAAATACTTACATGGATTGGAAATGAGTTTCGAAATTCAGCTTATCTGGTCTCCTATATGACCTAACGAAATTTGGCGACAGGTACATTTGACACTCAATTCTTTTATCATCATGATTGTACAGAGTTTAAAGTGACCTCTGAATAACACCTGATGCAAAAAAGCTTTTATCTGGCAGACAAATCCTCAGATACATTATTTATACAGACTATGACTGGGGAATATCTGGGGTTTATTATATATCAATGCCAACTAAATCTATACTTCTACACATGTAGAAGATTTTTCATAAGCTGGTGACAGAACACAATGTTCTCAAATTCTCTAATCTATCTATCTATCTATCTATCTATCTATCTATATATCTATATATATATATATATATATATATATATATATATATATATATATATATATATATATATATATATATATATATATATATATATATATATAGCAGCAGAGGGGGCGAATCCCACAACTTTTAGAAGCCTCCAAACGCCCAAATAAGCCCTTTATAAAACCCGCGCTTCATTGTAAACGCAATTGTCGCCGCGTTTTTGTTGTCGTCGTCGTCAGAAGGGGCGCCGCCTACAACTTCAGTGACGTTCGCCGACGCCGAAATAAAACCGCAATGGCGCGCTATGTAAACATAATTGTCGCCGTTGTTGCTGCGTGTTGTTGTCGTCGCCCCCTCTGCTGCTCTCTAGCTAAAAATTGTATCTAACCCAACTCGAGGATATAAATTAAAAATTACTTATACCAAATAATGGTACACTCAGAATCTTATACGGCCAGGCTGGCTAGGGAGCGAGCAGAAGGAATTAGCAAATATATCCCGGTAAAGGAAACGTTCAAAAAGGATGCTCAATCACAACAACAAGCGCGAGCTGAGTATGCAATTGAAACAAAGGAATTATTTCAGCCCGTCACTGCGGCCACTGAAAAGGTTTTAACTGCTATTAGGGACCCCGAAGAAAAAAGAAGTCTTGCTCAAATATTGCGAGTAGAATCTGGACCTGTCAGGCGAAAAATGATTAATTTTGAATCGAGATTTACTCCCGAGGGCATAGAAGAAATTGAAAAATTTAAGCCAACAGATGCTTATAGTAGTGGTCTGTTTGGTGAGTTTGCTGCCGAAAGTTTTCGCCGACGAGATCAATATTTAAAGCCCGAGTATACCAAAAATGTGAAGAAAAAAGATTGGGGTGACTGGTTGTACAAAATAGCCACGGATAAATATACCATAGATAAGGTAGATTTTGGTTATCCATTTTTTGTTAGCGGGATGAAAAGTTATGACGAAGAACGAGAACAATTATTACAAGAGAAAAAAGAACTGGAAAGACAAAAAAAGCAAGAACAGCAGAGAATAGCACAAGAGAAAAAAATAACGCGTCAGCAGCAACTGGCGGAAAAACAAGAACGGCAAAAAATAATACGAGAGCAAAAACAACAAGAGAAAAAATTAGCACAAGAGCAAAAACAACTGGCAGAAAAACGTCAGCCTTCTCCGCAGCCACAAGACCTTTCACTTCCTGCGCCGTTGCAGCAGACAGATAAGAAAAAACGAGGAAGACCTAAAAAAACACCAACAATAACAGTGCCACACACAGATGTACCTGATCCATCTCCTCCACCACCATCTCCTCCTTCGATATGGTCTGGCCCCCCTCAAATGTTTTATCTTTCATCTTATGGTATGTTGCCTTCACAACAGCCATCTTCTGATCCGTCTAAACTAGCTGCTTGACCGCCATCTCCTCCTCGTCGACCATCTCCTCCACCACCATCTCCTCCTTTCCGTCAACCATCGTTTAAACAGATTCAGCAGCAGGAGGAGGAACATAGAGCTCGGACACTCAAATCTCAACCTGTTCTTACTTCTACCTTACGAAGTCAACAGCCACGACCTACTGGCAGTGGCTATGGAATTCCTTGCCCTGATAATATCTTCAATGATGTGTCTCGGCTAGAAGTCCTCGTCAGAGGAAGACGTGCCGGAAACAACTCGCCGGAAATAATTAATGAAGCCTCTGATATTTGCCGGAGATTATTTCAAGGTGGTATAATGGACGGTCACATATATCAAGAACTCGTCGATGAGCTCGTTGACAGTGACTAAGATCACCGTGACTGAGGTCACCATGGCTAAGATCACCACGATTAGACATATAGCAATAGCATAACATGATCATATATAACAGACACACAACCGCACAGATCTGCGTAGTAAACTCGCGATTACCAATTTATAGAGCAACTTACGGAGACGGACTTGGCGATACCGCTCAGAGATTATTTACGGGATTGGCACCAAAGTTGGGTCCTCTTGCAAAACAGCTGTCGATGAAAGCCATTAATGTTGCTAGTGAAAAAGCTCCCGGTGCAATTGTTGGCGCTGCTGGCAAAGAACTCTCGGCAATTAAAGAAAGAATAGCGCGGCTAATAGCGCGTAAACCTCAGCGTGCACCGGTGAAACTGCCAGCCACCGAAACCATGCCAGCGGATGTTAGTAAAATGATAAATCAAGCCGCAAATCAGAAACTAGCGGCGCTGGAATCCACATGCAGCGAAATATTACAGCAAATTTGATAGCGGGATCGTCCATTTGAAATCACATGCATTAGTATAAAATGTTCAAACTAATATCCGATCCAGCATTCAATATAGATGAGCCGGTCGAGCGAGACAAATCGGTGCGTGATCATCAATTTTATTCCTACGATGCACGAGATCCAAATCAACGGGGGCGCATTGAACTTCAAGTTCACGACACAAGCAGATATTTCTTGCCATCTGAGGCGTTTATTGAAGTAGAAGGTAAAGGCAGATGGTACTAACTACGGCGCCAATGACCGAGTTGGTTTTGTTAACAATGGAATCATGGCACTGTTTGATAGCGCCGCGTACATGATCGATGGGAAAAATATCGAAATGATTCAAAACGACCTCGATGTTGCCACAGCAATAATTGGTCTGGCGAGATATTCTGACGACTTTACAAGGTCATCCGGGCCATCAATGATGTTTGCCAAGGATGTCACCGATAACGCTGATCATGTTCAATATATTAAGTTACGAACACCACAAAATACTGCATCTGACCCACAGATTGCTGGTCCTGAATACGAAGCCAGACCAGGTGGTGCCTTTGACGTTATAAAGGGTATTAGCGCAAATTACAATTTGGGATTTGCAACACGCCGAGCAACGCTGTCAGGAGATACCAGACATTTCTCATGCGCGATTCCACTCAATCACATCTTTGGATTTTGTAAAGATTACCAAAAGGTCATCTTTGGAGCTAAGCACACAGTTATGCTTCACAGAAAAGGCAACGACAATGATGCGATCTGGCGAGGAGCTGGTGCTGCTGATGCTGGTATGGTAACACTAACAAAGCTTTCACTGTGGATGCCAGTGCTAACTCCATCGGTCACAGAAGAATCGCGACTGCTTTCTTTTATGAATCAAGGTGGTAAATCGTTGATGTCATGGCTTACAGTAACCACAGACACCGTCTCAAGTCGAGTCAGGGATGTGTTTACTTGGCATATAGCATCACAACAGGGAGTTTCTGAGCCACGACATATCTTTATTGCGCTGCAGGATGTTTCCCGGACAAATAATCAACTAAAGTCACATGTGATATTTGACAAACTTAATGTTACTGAGGTTTCGCTGAGAATAAACAGTCAGCAAGAACCATCCGAAGATATATCACTGAGTTACACAAATAACCATGTGGCGCGCGCATATCGTTGACATTTCTGACGCGTAACCTAAATATAGATACTGGCACACAAATATCACAGCTCGACTTTACAAGCTTGTATCCGATTTATTACTTTTCGCTGGAGCATCTTGACCTGTCCAAGCAGTCTGTTGTTGATATTCACTTTCAAGCTCGTGTCTGCGAGTTACCAGTCCCTGATCCTGTTGGTGCGGCAGGTGTTCACGGTGACTACAGAGCAATCGCGGTCATACTCTCCGATAAAGCAATGTTACTTGAGGGCATCAGCGGTCGAATGAGAGTTATTGATGCGCCAGTAGAAAACATGTAACAATTAGATCAATCGTGAAATTATAAGAAATGTCATACAGTCACGTTAATGTCACTCTGACTCCTGGTCGGGCTAAGAAATTACAATCGAAGAACGCGCGCACATGTGGGGCAAAAATAACTTTAAAGCACGATCAAATCGCTAATGGCGGTCCAAACAAACTGTCATTAACTAAAACACAACTTAATCATTGTAATAAGGCAAAGAAAGCAGCGACTGGAGCTCAACTTGATTTCTCTCCTGCAGCTGTCAAAAATATGGTTAAAACCGGCAGTATATTTCCTCTTCTCGCGGAGATACCAGCACTAATAGCTGCTGCTGCCCCAGCTGTTGCTAAAGCCGCCGCGTTAGGAGCTATTGGAACCGCTGCTGGAATGGCACTAAAGAAAGCCACAGGGAAAGGATACAAAAAAGGGACGTGGGCTAAGACTTCCAGGAACTCCGCCATCATGGTACCCAAAACGGTTCTAACAGACGCAAAGCGTCTCGTACCGATGTCCAATTTTGATTTGCTCGATGCTGTTAAACAATTAAATATAAAAAAATTTCAGAGGCGTTTTCATGCGAGATCAGCTACCACGACAACCGAATAATCCAGAAACCGGAATTATTAATCTTGATAACAGCGATGGTCCAGGAACTCACTGGGCTGCTTACGCGATCGATCCACGTGGAATTATCTTTTTGATTCGTAAGGGTTAGCACCGCCAGTTGAATTTCTCCAATATACAAAAGACGTCCCCGCGACAAAGTCAGGGAAAGTTTGGTACTCAACGCTGCCAACACAAACACTGACCGATCCTCCGATATGTGGCCAACAAGTATTGAATGTTCTTGATGCGATATCAGCGTCGACCAAACCACCTCACAAAGTTGTGCACGAGTATACCGCGGGTCGATTTAAACAGTTTCCTATCAAATAATGGTTGATATCTACGGAAGATCTCTTCTCAACAGAAAAGTGAAGCGCGCCAACGTGGATTTATCAAAATATGCGACCAAAGATGAAATCGATAATCTTTTAAGTCTGACCGGAATAGACCCAGATGAGCTTGTTATTTTTCAGGACCGACACGGAAAACTAAAAACCAGTGATATCAAATGGCATGAAATAATTCGTAGGGTTATTGGAGCTACTCCGGGTAACATCCCTGCGTTCACTGATAGCGGAAAAATCAGAGATTCGCTGATATCAATCGCGGCGCTACGAGATGATATGCAGAAAGTTGCAGTAAAAAAGACAGGTGATACAATGACAGGTGAACTCAGTATGAACGGCAACAAAATAACCGTTTCAAGAGATCCAACATCGCTGGAAGATGCCGCAAACAAGCAATATGTTGACGCAGGCGCTAACACCATTGACAGTAACCTAACAACGTTGCGAGCCGAGTATGATGTTCATGTAAACGCGTTTACAAATCTCCTCAGAAACTTTAGAAAAACTAATGAAACCGTAGAGGAATTCTTTGGTACTCCACTCACCGTCGATATGAAGCTTTCTGATATCAAGACCAACATTGACACGATCAAACAAACACAGCAAGATATCGTAAGTGGGATTCCTGAGATCGTTAACAAAACCAGTTTGATTAAAATCCCATCTGGAGTAACTGCCGGGCATATTACCAGCATAGTATACACAGTATCATCTGGATTTGCAACATGGTCCCGACAAAATAATACTATCAAATATACAGCAACTGTCACTGGAGTGTACAGACTGTCTGTGTTCAGTGCCGCTAAATTTGAAATCTTCACAACATACCCCTGGCGACATTCCACCGATAAGTTTTCCGGTGTTGTGACTATCATATTAAATAGCGGAACCGAAGAAACATTTATACTGGAATCCGCCGACAAGAAATTAACCGCAACATCTTACTGGTGGTGTTTGGAATTTGTAGCTGAAACGCCTCAATTGGTTACTGCTTAATATAACAAAATGGCGCTAGCGAAGGCAGCATCAACGACAACACTGGATGAGCAACAATACAGATATGATCAAGTACGCGAATGGCAGTCGGAGTTAAAAAATACCATCAACGAATGCATAGCAAAGGTAAAAATATACAAGCGATGTGTGATCGTGTTAGACACAATAGTGTATTCAGTGTCAGCGTTAGTTGCATCCACGGGTGTGTTATTATCAGCGCTAACACCAGTGACAGCGGTCTCAACGGCCACTGTCGTGGTCACAATTACAGTTTCAACATCAGCGACAATTGCAGGAGTTGCTAATATTATCGCGAAAAAATATCCTCGTGTGCGCTAACAAAATTGCACGAGTATGAAAAGTTAAACAGCGCGGCCACGAGCACCTACTCGAAATTGTCGTCGTTGATATCATCCAGTCTCGATGATACAACAATATCAGATTCCGAAGGTGTATGAACACTACACTCAGAGAACAAAGTACTTCGATTTGAAATGACAGCAGATAAATAGCAATGTCGACGGAATTACTTCATCAAGCTCTGCTTGATATAGTCGCAAATACAAGCCCGGCGCGAACATCTTTAATAACAGTAACCTCAACTAAGCCAGAATTCAGTATTAATTTTCCAACTGCGATTCCAGTAAGCGAGATCGCGTTAGCACAATTACGAGTATATCACAGTTGGCCCAATATCAGATCAAAATCGTTCGGTGGATTGCCAGCAAATAATTCACTGGTATTTGCACACAAAAATAACCCCGATGGTACACCAGACTGGAACGTCATTGGGTTACCAACCGGGTCTTATCAAATTGAAGAAATCAATGAGGAATTACAACGTCGAATAAAAAATATCACAACAAAGGAATCCAAAATAGCAATAACTGTTTATGAGCCAACGCTGTCTTCTACCATTGAAATAAACACCCCAGACTACGCCGTGGATATATACAGCAGCTCAATCATGGCCTGAAGTCGCTCCACCGACGCCACCAATACCACCAGCGCCAGCGAAGTCTGATTATACAACGAATACACAATCATATCATGAAATTACACCGTCGTACAAAAATCTTTTACTTAGAATAAAAAACAAAACGTTGGGTAGTAATCTTGAATTCGTTATTAATGAGTTTATTTGGGAGTTTCCCTTAAAACAAGAGTTCATAATCTCAGAAGGAGGAGCTATATCTCTCTATTTTCGTCAAAAAGATATTTCCAGGTTCTTTACAGTCATTAATCAAGAACATAAAACACAACTAACACGACTACGGCAATATTTCCAAGAACATCTTTTTGATATAACTGGTTCACGCAGTGAAATCATTACGCGGATTGAAATATTAAATCAGCTTGTATCAGACATGGAATATATTAACCAGCGAGCAATTCAGACAATAATTAACGATAAAACCGGTTCTTAACAACAATTTCTAACCGATCATTCGTTGACAACAGCCACGCTGCCGAATTTTAAATTTCCCGGGTATAATGTTCCCGAGTTAAGAAAATCTGTCAATGATCTAATCAATGAGTTCTTTGACGACATACTCGCACAGCACAGGCGAGCACTACCGGAGCCAACTATCCTCAGACACAACAATAACCCCGAAGGGTAAGGCCGGCATGTATCCCCGGGCATCGTAAATATAACCGAAGTGGTCGCGGTCAATCTTGTGTGGGATGTCATTGATGGCAGTTACAGCACGGACACGACAGTATCAAATCAAGCCCATCAAGGATTTGTTCTTTATTCATTTACTCCGAAAGATGTACCACCTGGATTTCTGATTGTGCAAGAGCCGATCAATCCGGTCTATCTACGATGTCATAATCCGTGGCTGACCAGGATAAATTTCGCGCTGACGGACCAGCGTGGGAATCTTCTTGATTTACGGAATGAAACATACAAAATAGTCTCCTGGTGAAATCCTAAGGATTTCCAGTGAAAAATTAATTTTATTTTATATTTTCTGCAACGCTGGCAAATTCACTGAAATTTATAGGGTAATTACTAGTAAAAATCACAGAAATCGACCAATTTGCTAATTTGGAAAGGTAATTTACTAGTAAAAATCACAGAAATCGTCCAATTTCTCAATTTTGATAGGGTGTTTACTAGTAAAAATCATGCGAATTTAGTAAAAAGCAAACAAAAAATATATATATTTATTTTTTTACTGACAATTAGTCAAGCAAGTATTATGTAATGTATCACCGTGTAAAATGTTTCATACATAATAAAGAACTTCTTGATAAAGCTGTCGAAAAAGTTACTCCGGAAAAAATAATTGTTGATGTATACGGTAATGACGATTTTATACTGACTGACACGCAACTACAAGTATTAAAAAAGATCATATTGTGATTGTGCATTGCGGTATACATAAAATCCTCGAGTATATACGCGTATTTAGATCTTAGATTAGATTTATATGTACCACCACATAAATGTTTTTGTGTATGACAAACAAGCGCTCGAGCAAGTAGTTAGGGCTGCATTTACACAAGAAGAAATTAACGTTAAATTCATTATTGACGAATACGGAGACGAAGACTTCTTACTAATACAGCAACAGTTAGATAGTCTCGGACGCGAGCATATTATTTCAATTGTATGCGACAGAGATCAAATTCTCAATTATGCACACTCCTGCATTAAACCCCGCCGATTAAGGGAAATAATATCACCTTGATGAAATCAACGCTGACGAAGTCAAGGATGAAATCAAGGATGAAATCAAGGCAGTAAAAAAAAAGTGATATATTTTTTTTACTTTCAATTTCACTTCCAAGTACTTGACTTCTAAGTAAATCAAAGTGAGATATTTACTTCCTTGATGCTTGATTTCATCAAGGTGAGGTATCTACTTCCTTGATTTCGTCCTTGATTTCGTCATTGACTTCGTCAGCGGACATACAATCCTTGAACTTCCTTACTCGAGTATTTATTATCTTTTTTATTTCATACTCTTGAGCTAATTTCAACCTAATCTTTTCAAGTGCACGAGACAATGAAACAAATTCATTTATTTGTACTTCTTCTACTGTAGCCAGTGATTTATACAAATTGTTTTGAATTCTCTTTATAAATTGATACTGTGCAGGAAGAATATAACGCCCTGCGCATTTAGCTTCATGTAGTGATTCAAAATCAGATATAATTGTTTCAGGATTTAGTGATATATTAAATCCGCGCTCTTCTAATTTTTTAATAGCAACAATCACATCATTGATATTTTCGTAATTCATATTTATGTATATATTATATATTAAAAGAAAAAAAAGACACCACATCTCCTTGAATTTCTAGCTTATCATATGATAGCCTACCAAACTCAGGAGTGGAAACACAACCCCCATGTGAGCCCCTAACCTGTCAAATAACAGTCTAGAGAGCCCAGGGGGTGTGATTGCGAGCGACGAGACATTCCCCGTATTGAACCTCTAGCTTACCAAATGATATGCTAGCGAGTTTATACAGGGACAACACAACATATAGTATTTACATTTGTAAAGCTCCTAAATTGCCACCGCATTTTAGCAAGCTTACAGTATAGTATTTACACTATTATTCATAATATTTACATTTGTAAAGCTCCTAAATTGCCACCGCATTTTAGCAAGCTTACAGTATAGTATTTACAGTAGTAACTAAGGACAGCACAGACAGATAGTATTTACACTATTTACAGTAGTAACCAAGGACAGCACAACATGTAGTATTTACATTATTTACAGTTGGACGGTACAGACATATAGTATTTACACTATTTACAGTAAGACTACTTATCCTAACGGAGTCATTTTCTACACTCAACAGCAGGTACACCATCCCCGAAAATCAGCCCCTGGATGACGCAAAAAGCATCCGCCATGAGCGGATATGACGAGATGGTATTGATTACTGTTGAACTTCGAAGACTCCGTCTTCTATTAAGATCGTATCGTATATAAACCGACTGATACTTGAAAGTTCAGAAATAGCTCACTCGATGGGCGTGACTTGTTTAAAATGTTTTTTTCTTAAATATGATCGTGTGGAAAATACAGATGAACCATAAAACCGAACAAGTGTAATAAAATAAATATTTTATCCATGAAAAAAAATATTATACACCCTCGGGTGTTGACAAAGTCACTTTGACGAAGTCACTTTGATAAAATCAACGAGAAGTAATTGGAGATCGTGTTACCTGTACACGGAGAACCTTTTACCCGTCTGTGGTCGTTAATTTAAATTTAAATTCTGATTTGAAAAATACCTGTGAACGCGGAAGTGTTATAGACCAGCTGTAAATGATAATTGTATACCGCTAAGTCGCGCTGGATAAATTTACCTACAATGACATCTCAAGGAGTATTGCACAAAGGGAGGGAACTAATTGCATGAGATATGCCTAACGGAGTTATCTCCGTTTGGAAATCCGAGGATTTTAATGATAATGAAAAACAATTTTCTGCTTATTATATTTTTTTGACAGAGCAGATTTATATATTTTTTCTGCGACTTTTCGTACTGATGCCACACAAATATCAAAATACTTGCCAGCTAAGTTCATAGATGGGAATATTATTTCTTCATTCGTATCTAAATTTATGGATACAACTCTCTTGGCGCTCTTATCACTACGGCCAGTATTACCAGCCCTACAATTTTGGCTTTGAGTGACAGCCCTTTGATTGGATAAATTATTATTAAGTCTTTGTCCATCAATGTGATCAATTACAAGACCGTCATTAATCTTTCCAAAGAAACACTCGAACACGACCCTGTGATTAAGATACCTCTTTTTGCCTACAGTAAACATTAAATAACCAGTATTATTAACAACAGCAACTGGTCTTTTCAACCTGCTATTTCTGACTATTCCCTCGCGATTCGCTTCATAACTTTTAATGGTTGGATGTGGGACAAATTCTTGGCTCATTTATATAATAATATATTTGTCTAATTTATAATTTGTCTGAAAACTTATTTAAATAATCACGCTCGGATTTCAACGCGGCATCGTTATTTTTTTTGTTGTAATATCGTTTGAGTTCACGGTATCGTTTTCCTTTGCAACTTGCACATAACTGTTTTACTCCTGACCCCAACACCACATCGCAGACACGGTATTGACCCTAAACTTCCCCTTCGGACGTTTTGGAAATGTCCCCCGCAGAATTCACCTCTGCAGGATTTATTACAAGGAGTTGATGATTTTGTACCAAGCCACTTGCATTTATTCATTCTATATATAATATTTTCTTATTTAAATGTTTGTCTTAAATATAATATGGAGGAGTTTGAAAGATTATCTGCCATTGGCACCGGGAGATTCGATCTTGACAGACTAACCCCTGACTCACGGAGACGAGCACTGACTGATTTGTTTGATATTATCAGGAATGCCAAAAAAGAATTTCTCGACGACGGTGCATCTCATGTGTGGTCGTCATTTAAAATTATACCCAACATTGACTTCGTCAATGTCGTTGACGAAGTCATCGATGCTACAATGAATGATGCACGAGCGAAAACAATTATCGATTATCTCCCCCTTAATGAACATCAGGGCAATCGGAAATATTTTTTCAGAATAAAATTTATTGTGCAAGCAGATTCCGATACGTGGATTATCCGCGATAAACGTGATCCTGTTCTTGCTAGCGGAAAGACCATTCTGTTAAGTAAAGATTCCAAACCAGGAATGCTGACTGGAATTGATAAACCATATTACGCGAGAGCGTATCCTGTGACCGCGGTCATTTATGGAATCTATCCGATAATAAAACCAAAAATTGATATACTCACCCCGATGAGGACGACTTCGTCGTTGGCGCTGAATTGTGTAGCCGAGCGAGTAATGGAACATTTTAAAAATGCGACTCGCGGAAACGGTCTGACTGTTAAGACAGTCCAAGATAGCAGCGTGGGCCGAGCGGGTCAAACACACAGGAGCGTCAATAAACGATGTTGCCGAGCTAGAAAAAGCATTAAGATTTCCCATAACCGTAACAACGATAACAGGGGAAGTATTATACAAATCGAAATATAATCGATACAGGGCTCCAATAAATATCACTGATCATAACGCTCACGCTTGGACTAACGCAGTTACGATATTTCCGCTGGATCGTGTTGTGAAATATTATCAGGGGAATATATTTGATTTTATTTATCAAATAAGTAAAAATGATCCTGTGTCTATGTGGTTGTTTAAAAGTTCCGAAGATGGCGAGTATGATCAATTTGTAAGATCTAACGGTGAATTATACCGGACGGAGTCTCTGCAACAACAAATGAAAAAACTCGCAGAGAAATATGTGAAAATCAAAGAAAACACTGAGCAGTTATTAACTAATTGTTTTACAGTTCCGAGTGTTGTCGCCCACGCTGCCAGAGAAAGAAATTCATGGAGGCCAACCCGAAGTGAGTTTCTTTCGGATATACAATTGAGTTGTGTCGAGTATGGACACGGCGGTTTGTGGAATACCCGATATGACCACCGGGATATGATTTCCGTGGATATGATTGCGTGCTACCCGGGAAGCTTTCTCGGAATGGGTGAGTGCAACGAATACTTTAAGCGATTTGGACATCCCACGAACTCGATGACACGAGTTGCTATAAACGGTCCTTTACCCGATTTTTCCCTGACAGGATTTGCTCGTGTGACTTCGTTTGAATTTGCTAAAGAGCTTCATCCGTGCTGTTATGTTTGGTTTGGCAGACACTTTAGTGAAAAGCGTTGGGCACCAATAGTGTTATTGCGATATATGCTTGACAGCCAAATACTGGTCTCGTTGACGGTCAGTGAAGCAATCATATCATATCGACCGCAGACTTCAATTTGGCTACCAACACCGGAGAGTATCAGTCTCGATGAAGTCATTGAAGAATATGCACGAGAGAGTCCAAATACTCCCATGGATGTCATTATTAAAGAAGCTCCTAAAGTTCTTAAGATTAAACTCAGCAATAGTGAAAAAACAGCAAAAGATCTCGGGAGAAGAATAATCGGTAACTTTACTCAAGGTGTTGCATATGATCATAAACTACATCACTCACGATTGATTATTGATGACGCTGAATTAAATTTTATAATTACTGATGCCACTGCGAGAAATATATTTTGTAATTGGGAGGACGCGCGCGTGTCCGACGGGGAAAAGTTGGGCACAGTTGTAAGTCATTAGCGGAGAATCGCCTCAATACACATATTTAAGATCTTCGATGCTGGCTTATGTTTCTATAAATTTGTTATCAATGATAAATCGATTTCCTGACACTGCAGTTAGAGTTGCAACGGGTTCATTTTATATCAGTAGCAGATACTCAGAATCACTGGCTCGTTTTACAAGGAGCGACGAATCATGGAGTTCGTGGAGAATAAAAAAGGGAATGTTACATGGATATTGTGAATCCGCTGATGTTGAAATCAAGGATGATTATTGTAAATCAGAATTATCAGAAATGTCGAACGCACCATGTGTGTATGATCCAATCACTAGACACAAAACTGTTTATTTGAACGGACAGGGTGGGTCTGGTAAGACAACTCGAGCGATTGAATTATTTCGTGGAAAATCTTCAGATATGATTGTGCTAACACCTACACACAGACTCGCCAGGGAGAGGAACGAGGAGTTAATTCTTGTATGTAACAAGATAACCGGGTGGGATATTTCGGATTAACAACAGAACACGTTTTGACGACACAGATATATGGTTTAATGTGGCGATTTATACGAGTAGTGGATGATGAAGATGTGTGCGTATTTATAATCCAACTATTGGATCTATTTAACAAAAAACGCACAGTTTCAAAGATGAAAAAAATATACAAATAAATTTAGGTCAGTAACCCTAAACCACAGGATAAATGATTTCACAAATGATTCAATAATGGAAAGATGAATATAGTTCACTCAAATAGTAAACAATGTAAGTCTTTACACATAGTAAAATAATGTATTCGCTCAGGTAGCGAAATTATGTCACTAAACAAGAACGGATATACAATCTATCCTTCCAGTCCTGAATAATACCCTGGGTCTTACTAACCCAAAATTAGCATACAGCTAAAAATACGTGTGGAGATGCACTCCGTCACCCGTGCACCTTATCCGCTCCACAGCTCCTCTGAATCAATTTCACAACCAATATAGACTCCGGACCCTCGGAATACTATGATCACTTGAAACATTAGACCCTCCGGACACTTGAAATATTAGACCCTCCGGACCCCCTGGTCCTTTGACGGCTCTACAGCTGGGTCACGTTAGTCCCTCTGAACACTCCGGACGCTAGACATTAGACGTTCCGGCACCTTAAACGCTCCGGACACACGGACGTTTCTACACTCTGACAACACCCGACACCCCGGATATTCTTACCATCAAAAATAGCTGAAAATATACCCGATACAGTGTACTACACTTGATACAGACATAACGTAAGGACGTTATACATGGTAAGTTATAATGATTATATTATTATGTTAATTACAAAACAGAGGTTCAATAGTAAACCTAACCCTGCTCGATAAGACAATAGTAAACAATTTTTTAAAACAAAATGTAGCTTTACATTACCAATATAAATCCTGCACTACGTCGCAACAAGAATAAAAAATGCACGCGTTATGGTATGTAAAGAAAACTATAACAAACATGCAAAGGTAAATATGGTAATACACTAGTTATCACTTAAAACCCAAAAATTACCTACCCCTACAGCTGGAGTTGTGCGAATCCTTTTAGCAGGCCGTTTGCTGACAAAACCATTAGTATTGTAAAGGTCCTTTACATGTAGTAACGTATTTATACCTTTAGAATTTTCGTTATTCCTTATCGAAGGCACCTTGCACGTGTGGCATAGGACGAATCGTACTCACGATTTCGAAATACATAGACCATATTATAATCACCCTCGGGTATCGTTGTACAGAGAAAAAGAAACGAAACCCGAGTACATGTATTTAATTAACAACATTTACACCATTCCGTGACATTGTACTTATCACAGCTTTTTCAAATACAGCGGTGGTGTATGGAATCCAGATCGAATGGGAACAAAATATATTCCTGGGAAAATAATTTGGGATGAGATATGTACGGTACCGTTAGATATATTAAAATTGTTCCTGGATTGGCTGCTAAAAAAATACTGCAGTGATAATGTGCGGCGATCACGGCCAGCCACCAACTTTTGTCGGCGTATCTCCGCATTTGTGGTTAAAAGATTTTGTTGATTATTATGAAGAAGTGTCTGATGATCATAGAGCACTTGATGCAGCGTTGAAGGAATTTAAAACATTAATCAGATTACAACCGAATAAAATTCAATGCGAAATTATACGCGAGATGATTCCTGAAACTTCAATGAGCAACTTTTGGAAAACATGGAAACCAGACGATTTGATAGTGGCAAGTAGAAAGATTGAGACACACTTCAACAGCAGCTATTTCAATTACAACTAGAAAAGTTCCCAATGTTGCCACTGCCATTATGTTATAGACCAGCTGATACGCGGTTACAGAATATAGATGTTGATATTCCTGGACCCCTGACTGCGTCAGGGACAGAGTCAAGGAAACAGAATTTAGTATTGAATGATATTGTGCTAGTTGATATTGATGCTGCTAAAGACGCACTAAAAATGAATAAATCCCCGTGGACGCTAGGATACGCAATGACGATTCATTCATCTCAAGGACTGACTATCAGTGATACAACTGTCTGGATCGTTGATGATCGAATCGAACGGTCAAACTTGGTCTACTTGGCTATGTCCAGAGTCAGAAGAATATCTCAACTGCAAAGAATTGTCTTGGATGAGTCAAACGCTGATAAAATTAATAATGAAAACAACAGCGACATAATAAGAAAAACACTCACCGGTTACAAACAGAGTGACAAAAAAAAATAATCGCGATTTCGACCTTGATGCTGAATTTATTAACGCGTTAAAACAACAGCAGAATGATCGCTGTGCGAGTTGTAATTGTATAATGCTATGGCAGTATTCGAATAAAAATTCAAGACAATTTACCGTAGATAGAAAAGATAACAGTCGCGGTCATACACGACAAAATGTGATGCTGACCTGTCTTGAGTGTAATCGACGTCGAGGCGCCAGCGCTAGTTAAGTGATCGGGGTGGTAATTTTGTATCCTCGGGAATTACTTGTAATTGCTCACGTGTAAACCCACGTTGAGGAGCAGTTGAATCCAACCTGTAGATCGCTGGTCTACCAGTAGATCGAGTTATGTTAGATATCTTACGTGTAGTAACACTCCAAATGGGATCAGTCGCTCTTTTTTTATCACCTTCAAGTTCACCTGGTTCATATAAATATCTCACAGTGACATCACCCAGCTCTGGCTGCGCTGAAATACCACGTCGTTGCACAGGTATATGTTTTTTAGTGACCGCGACGGCAGGTTTCATGTTGGTTGTTCGAGTAATTTCATTATTTAACGCAGCTATCACGCTTGGTAATCTTGCAACCCATTCACGAGATCTTTTATCTTGAATAAATTCCTTCGCGTACTGATATCCAAATAATCGCTCAGCAAGTGTTCGATTAAATCGCCCAACAATTGCCTGATCACGATGAATTGCAGTATGTCCTCGTCTGATGGTGACATTATGTTGCTTCATCAACGACGATACTGCGCCTTGAAATTCTTTACTAGGATCAACTTGTAATAGATTTGGCCATCGCAGACCACCTTGTGGTCCACCACCTCGTTGATAAATTCGTTCAAACGCAGAAGCAACCTCAGATGCTGTTGAAATCGCTAACGGTTCCGCATCTTTGTATCTACTTGCAACATCAACTACAGTTAACGCGTACTTGTATGTTCGGCGACGAACGGTATCATGTGGCAGAAATAATATATCAGCCTGGTGAACTTCATTTGGCACACTAACATCGAAATGTGCAAAGTGAATTTGTTTAGGCGGTGGTTGGTAAATTTGCCATATTGCCTGCCGGGATAACCAATTTTTAGCAGTATCACGTGTGACTTTAGCTGCACTGGCAAGCTTGCCGATTGCTGCGCTACCTCTCCAGCATCCTCTTGGGGAATAATAAATTTGTATTTGGAAGTGGAACTTCCCGCTGGTAATTAATTATAATAGATATAATTAATTACCAGCGGGAAGTTCCACTTCCAAATACAAATTTAGATTTCATTGCAGATTTTATTAACCAGCTAGCCAACCTCTCCTTGAAAGATTTATCAGTGATGGCATTTAACGCGTGAATTAATTTCACATCCGCGAGATGGTGCTGTTGCAAATCCTTACTTCGGTAAGCTACATCATGGACATGGCATGCGCTATCGATGGCATTTACTGGTTCTTCTCCGGGGTTTGGTTGATTATGGTCATCAAGTCTGATATCAAGTCGGGTTCCAGGACCACAGTAATTATATCCTGGGAGATGTTTTTCTCCTGGGTATTTAGCCCACGGAGTTCCTGGTAATTTTTCTAACTTGGCTGCGATATCACCTCCTTTTTTTTTTACTCGACGCCAGCGCTCCACCTGACGCAATAAATTTAAACTTTTTTGTACCGCAACGTTCACACTTGCCTGTAAGCGCTTGTCGATTATTTTTTGTTGTAGTGGTTGTTTTATCTGCAGTTGGGGTACGTGTTCTACATTTCACACAATATAAATCCATCTTATTTTATAATATATCTAATGGAGATCACTGACTTTTCTGCTACAAAACGACGAGAGTCAATCAAACATAACTCGGTGCTACCAAACTCTGTTCGTATGATTATTATAGGTCCATCTAGGAGCGGTAAGACGCAGTTGTTACTTAATTTAATAATGAAGTGGATGAAGTGGAATCAGTTGCATTTGATAGCTCCATCTGTGGATGATCAGCGATGCTACAGCGTGTTAAAAGATTTTAACGAGAATGCAAAATCGATAAACGGCGATGATGATGTTGAATTTATCACTGACATCAATGAAGCACCAAACATCGACGATATTGATGGGAGAATTAACAATTTAGTCGTGTACGATGATGTGATGTTGGACAAGCAATCAAACCCTGCCAGGATATTTTCACGCGGCAGACATAAAAATACTGATGTGATTTATGTAACCCAGCGATATACACAAATCCCAAAAGTGATCAGGGACAACTGTAACATTCTTGCGCTATTCAGCGGCGTTGACGCACACACGTTACGAAATATACATCAGACTTGGTGCAGTGGTGATATGGATATAAATAAGTTTAAACATTTCTTTAGTCGTGCTCAGGCAAAACCACATGGATTTGTAACGTTAAACTTACATGATCCTCGAACACGGTATCGAGTTGGGTTAGATACAATTTTTAGCTAGAGAGCAGCAGAGGGGGCGACGACAACAACACGCAGCAACAACGGCGACAATTATGTTTACATAGCGCGCCATTGCGGTTTTATTTCGGCGTCGGCGAACGTCACTGAAGTTGTAGGCGGCGCCCCTTCTGACGACGACGACAACAAAAACGCGGCGACAATTGCGTTTACAATGAAGCGCGGGTTTTATAAAGGGCTTATTTGGGCGTTTGGAGGCTTCTAAAAGTTGTGGGATTCGCCCCCTCTGCTGCTTATATATATATATAGATATATATATATATATATATATATATATATATATATATATATATATATATATATATATATATAGAGAGAGAGAGAGAGAGAGAGAGAGAGAGAGAGAGAGAATTAAAAATATATGTCAAACAGAACGGAAGGTGCTATCCCTGGATTCTGCGGGAAATGTTTCATAATAATAGGCAAAATTAATATTTCATACAAATATCACCATATCAACCGCCTTGTCCGCACGCATCAGTCCATATTCCATTGCAACAAAGCACACGCCACCAAACACAATGTTACTGAGTGGGTGTTATATGTTCTTGCGGGTAGCAGACACACTCACATGTAATTAATATATACATATAATTATGTGCAGTGCATGTATTTAACAGCGTCATCATCAGCAAGGTGCAGAGCCTGAGTTGGACCAGGCAACTTTGTCAGTGGACAGTTGTTCACAATATATGATATGGTCTGTTGAGCTCCACAGCAACATGCAGAGTCGGTGGTCTGGTCCCATCTGACAAGATTGACTGCACAAGAACCCAGGCTTGTCCAGAAGTGGTTCAGCGTGATCTGCAGATGACGTGGAAGTTTGAAGCCAGGAGGGGAGACAGCTGGATGTTCAGGTCAATACAACCTTCTTGCATTTATTTTACACATCTCTTAACATTTTGCTTTTGAACTTGCTATTTTAAAATTCCTAGCCCAAAAAGTCACAATAATCTATCATCCTCATTATTGACAGTGTATGTTTGTTTAATATGTGCATGGGAGTATGTATGTATGTATGTATGTATGTGTGTGTGTGTGTGTGTGTGTGTGTATGACTTTCGCCCAGTAAAGGGAGTTGCAGTAGCTGAGATGACAGGGTATCATACTCTTAATCCTAACATTCACACTTTGATACTTAATCAGGCCAGAATGGGCCAACTGCTTTGATGTGCCTTTGGGAAAAGTATTTCACTCACAAATTTCCTTGTCATCATATAGGCAATAATGCGTTAAAATGTGCTGACAAAACCAACAAAAACAAGAAAAAATATCATCCACTAAAATGTGGCTTCTAGGGGATGATATAAGTTATTGAAAGAGTCTTTGAGAACATTAATTTAAAATCACAAGAAAAGCAAAATTTAACTCTGGGTTTTATCAACTCATTATAGTACCTACTTTGATATCAGAGAAAAGAAAGTTCTTTTATGCTATGTCTGTCTTATCACTGTGGCCAGCATTTTACTGGCAAGAGCACTTATATCATATTTTATTTTCTGCTTGACAATTCTTATTTACAATGGCTCATACAGACTACCTTTTATTTTCATGTCATTATATTTAATACACTTCAAAGAAAACTGACCATCTTCATTCTACATTCAGAGCGATATGCTATTCAAAAGGAAGTGGCTAACTTTTCAGGCAGCAAGGTTCCAACACTGACTCTGTTCAATAATGAGCCATGGGAATTAAAGGCGGGAAAACAATTGTAGGGGCAGTCAAGTCTCTCTTACTGCACACAGCGGTAAACAGGTCAAGTCAAAACTATGGTATCATACATTTTTGAGCTTGAATAAAATAGGTGGATGCTATCATTGTGCAGTGTATGGGTGTAAACATTGAATACATTCAATTAAAAACACTTGTGGATTTTCGAAATTCCCCAGTCAAATCTTAAGTCACTCTGGACTCATGCCTCAGTTTGTAATGGTCTGCTATTGAAAAGATCAGTTCTGTATGATGGTCACGTTGTATATAGAAAACCAAACAGGACAAATGAAGAAAGTATAGACTATGTGCTAAATGTCAAATTACCCCAGATTCATTTATATTTTGGGAAAAAGCGGTAAACTCAAACACGCAAAAAATATTGCATGACCAGTACATAATATTATTTTAAACTTTTTGCAGTCAATTAGTTTATCATAGAGACTAAATGTAAGATGTTTAGTGTTTTCTTAATATAATTTGTGCATTTTTCATTGCATATCCTTTTGTTCTTGTCAACAATATCTGCATTTTCATAGGACATTGGGCAATATTATTTGTGAGAAGTAAACGAACATTTAGGAGTTTTTAATACTGTATGGTTATTTTATATCTTGGCAACATTTAAATGAAGTCTCAAATGTATTTCAGCTAAAATGCCAAACATTAATGGAGTATATTAGGTGGATAAAACATTGTATTCTTGGAAATATGTGATTCATTGACATAAAACCGAAGTCCAATTTATCAGAAAAAACACAGAGCCACTTTAATCACTCAAACATGTTTTTACCATGTATGTATTTATGCTATAAAGCCAGTGATTTTGGCAAAAAAAGCTTATTCTATGACCATGCTTATCTTGTTTTTATACCATTGCCATTGTAAGGGCCAAAACAGATATCTGTAGAGGTCTGCAAACTTTTTTTTTCCTTGCATGATTTTGTTTTGGTACAAATGAAGTAACACTGAACATTTAATAATGTTCATTTTTGCTCATTAATTTCACTTACTGAACCTGAAACAGTTATCTGTTTATGGCCATCACATAAATATCATTTTCAAAAACTGTTTTGTATACAATACATTTACACCAATAAAATGAACTTTTAAAAAAATTCTTCTTTTAATATTGCCCTTAATCAACATAATGCTTATGTTTATATATATATATATATATATATATATATATATATATATATATATATATATATATATTCACTGCCATCTCACCTCCTGTCCATGTGGGTTTGAGTCTTGTGCATGGCCAGTGTAGCTATGCGAGAAAGCTACCTAAGTAATTTCCCGTGAGTTGGTGGTTCTTATCATAGCTTTCATATGTTCTTCTACCACTAGTTATACTGGCTGCCTTGAATAGCCTAACTTTGCCGTGTAAAATGGTATTATACCAAAAACAACATCAACAACAAGAACAAAGCCATGTTATAATTAACAGACTTTAATAATCTCTAGTTTATCCCTAAAACATAACAATAATGTTCTTGTTGTAGGGTTTAATGCCAACTTTCAGCACAAGATAGGCTATACATGGCGGCCAGTATAAATGGTGGAAGAAGAACCTGAGGAAGCCCCGGAAAGAACCACGACCCACGAGAAGCTACTGGCAAGCTTTCTTACATACCCACATTGGCCGTATCTTAGACTCGAACCCACGCAGACAGAGGTGAGATGGCATAGGTCGATAAGAGTGAGCGCTTTAGACCACTCTAACAGTCGGGGCCACTCATAAGGATAATATTAAGATCATTCATTTCATGGAGTGGAGCATGTATATTAGTTTGTTTATAGATATGGAGAATGCTACTTTGCTAAACAGGAAGGCAGGCTTGGCTAGCAAGTTGGGGGCTGGTTAATGGTCATAACAAGTTATTAGCTGCCCAGCAAGAGGACGTGTCAATCCAATACGGCTTAATTATATTAATAAATGAGAGATAGAGATTTATGTGGAAGCTTGAATATTTACTTATTAGGAAGTTGAACCTTAACCATTATTGCTACCGAATTAACTTGATTCTATGTGGTCGGCATGATTCTGCAGATGTGACACACACACACACACACACACACACACACACACAGACATGCATGCATACATACATACAAACATACATACATAACCTGCAATTATAGAGTGCAATATACATGCATGTATACGGTAAACACTTTTAATACATGCCGCCAAAATCGGTTTCAGTTCTTTTAATCAGTGAATTGCTCAAATGAGTTGACATTAATAGTTTCTAGGATCCTCTGTTTTGTTTACTTCATTGATTAATTGTTAACTGATGTTGTCTACATGTTTTTGAATTAGCGAAGATTAGGAGTTTCAATACCGGCTGCTGGCATCCTTGATAATTTGATTAATAACTATTTCTAGTTAACTGTTTAAGACTGTATAATACATACTCAATGTGTGTATAGCCCTGTCGTTTAAT
The DNA here is from genome assembly GCA_028554795.2 of Sinohyriopsis cumingii. Taxonomy (NCBI): domain Eukaryota; kingdom Metazoa; phylum Mollusca; class Bivalvia; order Unionida; family Unionidae; genus Sinohyriopsis; species Sinohyriopsis cumingii. The sequence goes on from CM068839.1 coordinate 85,581,349, forward strand.
TTGTTTGCTTCATTGCATTTAAGTTGGGTTTTCTCTTCTTCATTTCTTCGCTACATATGGTAACGGGTCAGAAAGGGTCGGTACGGAAAGGGCTTGGGTTAAAAAGGCCCGGTCCAGAAAGGCCAGTAACGGGTCAGAAAGGACCTGGACGGAAAAGGCCTGGGTTACAAAGGACGGTTTAAAATATTGATTAATAATAATAATAATAATAAGAAGAAGAAGAAGAAGAAGAAGCTGAAGAAGAAGACAACTATTCTATAATACCCATATATATTCACTTTTAAGTCAATGACATTATTACATATATTGCTAATGCACTGAGCTGCAAAAATTGTAGCACTGGTAAGTGAGGATTAACACCTAGACAAAAATAAAGTACGGATAGCAAACAGCAGACCTTTACCGATTACGCAGATTGTAATACCGATATTAGGAAAGAATCAGCGATCGCACTGTACTTTTCACACTTCGTTTACCTGTTTTGTGTCTTAGATTTAGTTAATATGTTAGGAAACTTTGATAATCACAATTAAGACGCAAATAAAAGTCTCTACAATCACAGCTCTTTCCCATGCATCCAGTCTCAACAGAGCTTGATGTGTTGTCATACGGTTCTAACAGTTTTTGTAACGATTACTGAGACACTCCTGACTGAACTACCCCAGGCGATTAAACTTCCTATGGAACGAGAAAACATCTACTCCCATAAGGTATATGCGCTGCGCATGAGCAGCAACAAAAAGTAAGATAATGACAACATGTAATACCTATATAAACGGCAAAGTCTTTACTAGTGATCACTGATTCGGGTGCTTAGGTATTTATTTGTATGTTAATGTTATTACAATCTATTTATTTTAATTTTAGCTTTGTTTTACTAAATTACCTGATGGGTACAATTTATGTCAACGACACACAATTAAGTTTTTGGTAGTTATTGTTTCATCTTGTTTCACCATAATCTGTTTTCCATACCCGTCTATCAATTTATTACGACTTATAAAAAAAAGATAAGCAATCCGTATAATGGCGTATATTCACTGTATTCAATTTGCTCGGGAAGTTAGGCCAATACTTTATTCAAGGTTTCTTAATAAATGAATAATTTTGTGTTTCTCCCCGCCTTAGTCAGCTGATAAAAAGCATTACTCATTGCTGGTACCGTACTCCTATGTAGTATTATCAGGACCTAGCTCAACATACATACATACATACATACATGCATCCACACACACACACACGCGCGCACGCACGCACGCACACATACACATACATACATACATACATACTCGAAGCTTTTGTCCATATTCTGCTATCATTTGTCTGTAGCACAGAAATACAAGTCCAATACTGTCTGTATGCTTGTTTAATAAGTATACCTAATTTAAATAATATACTTTTATTTATAGTCCATGCGACAAATTTGAATGTTTCAACAATGGAGGAAAGCATAACAAAAGGCATGTTTGCATAAAGGAGAAAATTCGAGTTTTGTAGCTGTATTTAATTTCTTGATTACTTCCAAAAGAGGGAAGAGTCTTTTGTGTGAAAAGATAAACGTTAACAGCTGTTGATAGCATTTACAGCAGGGGTCTCAAACTCAAACCACCCTGAGGGCCGCATGAGGGGATTTTCAATGGCCCAAGGGCCGCACCACCTTTGTTATCTCTCATGACACCTTGTGACGGCAATCGTTTTGCGGGCCACAGGATACGGCTTGGCGGGCCGCGTGTTTGAGATCCCTACTCTACAGTCTTATAGCGAAACATGCTCTTACTGAATCTTCGTTGCACTGACTAACATTGGTAAAGAAACTTCTTTGTTTGCATAATGCTGATTTAAGTTGCATAACTTTATCCTCTCTAATTTTGCCCGCGTAATCGTCATATTTCTCACGGTGCATTGTTTCGTAGTGCCGGAGCACGTTATACTCCTTCGGAACAGCTATCGTTTGTTGACAAACGAGACATTGAATTTTATCGCTGATCTCAGTGACAAAATATAAATCCCCCCATTTAACTTGAAAAACACTCTTTTCGTCCGCGAGTTTTCTTTTTTATCGAAACAGAAGACATTTATACGGGCTTTTATGTTTATAAAAATGCAGCAAAATCAACTTTATAATTCAACATCAACTCGATCACTTTACTAAAACACCGGAACCGGAAGTCCGCATTAAGGGCGACAATTAATAGAAAGACTACGAATAAATAAGTAAGTCAGAGTTTCTTATGGTTAAAATGGCGCTACCGTTAAAGTTCAAAAGGCGGCGAGAGAAAAAGAAATAAATGAATAGTCAATTTTTTAAAAATCCCAAAATGCGTCGCGGGCCGCACAATATGCCCTTGCGGGCCGCGTGTTTGAGACCCGTGATTTACAGAGAATGGCTGAACAGTGATTTTGCCTGAGATGGCAAAGCACGGGGGTGGGGGGTATTTTGCTGAACTAAACTTATAAAACTAATCTGACTGAGATCTGATAAGTATGAATATCAAACTAAATGACAGCAACTGTTGTATGAATGGGATCCAAATTACTGTCTAGTTGTAGAATTAAATGTAGACAAATCATTTCCGGAGAAAATCCAGTGATAGATTATCTCTACTAGAAGTGGTTCATGCACTGAGGATTCTTTGCCTACTTAAATCTAGCAGTAAAAGTAAATAGACTGATATTAAATACTTTAGTTATTATTTATAAGTTCTTAAAGTAAATCATCAAATGAATTGCCATGTAACAATGAAATGGCCAATGAGAAAGACTGTGACATTGATGAATTCTCCAATTCCACGGCGGAAAACAGTTATGAAACTGAGAGTGATAATGTTTTAGAAACATCATTAACAAACACTGTTCTGTGTGGCAGGATGACATTCCATAAGTACTGATGTTCTAGTGACATCATCTATTGATAAATTGGGAAGTTTTTTGCAAGAAGATCTCTCAGCACATCATGATGCTTTAGATGCATCAGTGGCAGATGAATATGACACTTTGCAAGATGATAACACGACCAAGTAAGATGATGTTGATGCATTTGGATTATCAGTAACTCCTAGAATGACAGCTGATTCAAGCAGTTGCTTTATGGATATATAATCAATATAGATCGTGTGTGTGCGTGCGTGTATGTGTGTGTGTTTTGGCTTTTTAACGTAGCTTTAATGAATTTTCAACAATATTACTATGAAGTCTGCAGTTGGACAGTTTATAGTGATGTCTAGGACTGGGGTATGATGATGCAGACATGTAGCATCATGTCTCACCCAGTCAGTTTATCCTGACACCAGGTCAACCAGTCCTAACACTAAGCTCTTAATGCTGAGCTCCAAGAAAGGCAGATGCTAGTACCATTTTCATAAGTCTTTGGTATGACTTGGTCAGGGTTCGAACCCACGACGTTCCGCATCCACGGTGGATGCTGTAACCACTAGGCCACCAAAGCCGTTCATTACAGATGAAAAACCTGCCATTGATTAAAAAGGATCAAGGTACTGTATCCACTCACTTATAAGTCGAGTCAGTCTGCAAACAACAATGATCTTGGTGTGCCATAGCACAATGCATCTGTAGATCAGGATCTATGCTGTTTGTTCTACTGATTACTCATGGCAAACTGTACAGACCAAAATCTGCTGGTGAATTATGTTACAGTTGATTTGTTGTCTGTGTAGTTAACATTTGGACTCATAAGTGAAAATATATGGTACATAGTATCTTAAATGTCATGTACCAAAATATCTCTAAACCTTAAATGCCATGTATTTTGAGGTTTCTGTCTTTTCTACTTGTAATTAATTGTAATACCTCTCATACTTGATTTCAGCTGTAGCAATTTTATTATTTTACAAGACTCTACAATATCCTATTTCTGATTCAAATTTGTTATCATTTCTTATTTGACCAGGATGATGAAGTCAAAGGTCATATGAAATAATGATTTTTTAAAAAAAACATTTTTTTATTAACCCCGTATAGGTTGACCAATGGGTCGGGGAACCATCCCAAGGTCACCTTACAATCAAACATTTCTGATTATCAGATAATCTAGGGATAATAAATGTAATCTACAGAGAAAGAAAAAACACACACACGCATACACACATGCATATGGCACACAAACTAGATGACATGGGCTTTGTGATATTACAGTATTTTGTTCCTGTTTACCATCAACTCAGTTTTGTAGATATAGGCATGTGTAGATATTTTAATTTTCTTCTTGTGGCTATATTTTGTTTACCTTTAGTTTTCAGTTCTAGTATGCATTTCAAGCCTAAAGAATGAAGACCATGGACACAACTTAATGCACTTATCAACTTATCTTATCTTAACTTATCAACTTATCAAATTAACTGTTGTTTTCATCATCATATACAAAGGCATGATGTCAGCTATTGTTGATATAATAACAGCTCTCAATTATTACTTAATGTAATTCCTCCAGTAGCCATATTTAGAAGAGTTGAAGAAAGTATAATAATAATAATAATAATAATAATAATAACAATAATGTAGACTTAGTATAGTGCTTAATATATTTAAGCTCTAGAGTATTAGATTACACATAAAATATATACACCAACAAGCAGCTTATAAAATAAACACCATAAATTTACTAAACCAAAACATGCTGACAGTAACAAAGGATGCAAATATTATTAAGGTTTCAAGTCTGTTCTTGTAGTCAAAATAGTAAAGTTTTAAGAGCACTTATCAATGAGAACACAGTGTCCTTGACAATCAATCAAATACAATTTAAATAATTATATTATTAGATCCGTGAAAATCTTCTCAATAATAGAGAAAATAAATCAAGAAGTATATATTTGCTTACGTTTTCTTTCATATCTTTTCTTTGACTAAGAATAACAATGAAATTTCATAACCCATCACCATAGTAAGATTTCTTCTTCCTTTCTTTCGTTATTTCTTTGCTACTGTTACTATTACTGTCTTTCGTTTTTAAAGTCTTTACTGGTCTTCCTCTTCCCAAGTTTATTCTACTTTTCTTATCTTCTGGAAGTGATTTACTAGTATGGGTTCTTTTCTTGAGATACTCTGAAGGCCAATGCCCCTTTATATCGATATTGATAACATGTATCTTTAAATTTGTCTTTGCTTTCGTCTATATTTTCATTTGTGTTATTGGGACCGTTTTTTTGACGCTGTGGACGTTCTTGGGCGGAATGTCATTTTTCGTGACTGCCATATTAGTTATGGGTTATTTTTAAGCTTCTAATGAACGCTCTCCCTCCTCTTTCTTATTGGCTTTCTTGGGATACTCTGAAGATCAATGCCCGATTTTATCGATATTGATAACATGTACCATTACATTTGTCTCTCTTTTCTTCTGTCTTATTGTGACCTTTTCTTTGACGCTGAGGACATTCTGGAGCCGAATGTCCTTTTTCGTGACTGACATATTTTTGATATTGGAGTGGAGTATTCCGAAGTCTTGTTGGACGTGCGCTTTCGAATTACTTTCTGTAGATCACTGCCAAGAAGTGAGATTTGATCGGACTATTTCATTTTCACAAACTGACAGCTGTATAAGTGTATTATGTTAGGGAGAGATTGTGTGCACTAGTCAAATCACATTTTGAATGAAGATGAAAAGATTACCAATTAGAACGTAGGGGTCAAGCAACAACGATGTTCTGTGCCACCCAACACTCTCCAAGAAGTATCAGAGCAAGTTCACGCTAGCAATTTTGAAGAGAACATCTTATGTTACGTGTTTAGGCTCGAATAAACAGTAACACAAGAAAGAGTGAAAACAACAAGCTTTGAAAAAATATAATTTATTTCCCTGGAAACATTCTGCAAAAATGAAAAAATATGAACTTACGGTTTTAAGAATCAAATCCAAGAATAATCTAAGAATAATCCACGAATAAAATTTTAGGAGTCCTAATAACAAAATGTTCTACTGAATTTCAAGTTTGAGTCCCGACAAAGAATCCTAGATGGAAGACGATGACGTATGATATAACATGTAGTGTTTAAGTCAAAGTTCCTTGTAGAAACAAGAAATATCACTCCGGTTTTGGAAATCTGAATACATTTTTTATAAGAGCTGTCTCTGCTCAAGTATCTCACATGAGTACACGTATTTTCCAGGAAAAAAATAATTATAATCCTTTTGAATCCAAGTAATTTGAAATAACTCCAAACGACACAACACCTTCCAGTGTAAAGAAAAAGCCCAACTGTGTTTACTTCTCTAATACGATGGTTTAAAACTTGAATTTTACGACCCGGATAAGGTTCAGGTGGTCATGTTTACAAATAAAAAAATCACGTAGCCCCGGCGTGTCCTTGATGAGACCCAATCATTTTACTCTAAGAAATAAAATTAAAACAAAATGTTTACATCTTAAATCAGGAGTCCCATCATGACCACGAAAACAACCAATCATTTGAACATAAACATAGAACTTACTTACGTGGTTGCTACTAATTTTAAATCAAGCCCAGGATCTAGGTCAACACTTGGTGTTTACTGAAACGAACAGTCAAGGTTAAACTATTTGCTGGTAAAAGTATCATCTCCAGTGAATAAATTTACATTACAATAGCACGTAATTAAAAATAAAAAAATAAAACTGACAACTAAACAAGTAAATTGAAATAAATGTATATTAAATCAGGTATAATTAAAGCAAATATACATAACACTCCCCCGATAAAGAGAAGAAAGATTTATATGATAAAGCTTTCTTTTTACCACAGACTACTTATGCATGAGGTTAAAAAGAACTTTAAGTGCGTCTGCTATTAAGTTATCGTTTCCCTTGATGTGCCTGATGTCAAGATTATATTCCTATAACAACAAACTCAGCCTCAGTAATCTTTGATATTTGTTTTTCATCTTGCCGATAAAAGTAAGGGGGTTGCGGTCACTAAACATAATAATCGAAGAAGGAGTTGAACTAAAGTAAACTTCAAAATGTTGTAATGTCAATATCAAAGCCAAACATTCCTTCTCGATTGCAGAATAATTTCTTTGGTGCTTATTTAATTTCGTAGAAAAATAGCACACTGGATGATCAATACCATTTTCATCTTATTGAATCAAAACTGTTCAAACCCCAACATCACTTGCATCAACAGACAGTTTAAAAAATTGAGTGAAATTTGGAGCTGTAAGAACTGGCGCGCTTTTAAGTATGGCTTTCAACTTGTCAAAAGCCTCCTGACAATTTTCAGTCCAAATGAACTTGTTTTTCTTACTCAATAAATTTTTCAAGGGTTCAGCAATTATAGAAAAATTGGAACAAAACATTTTCGATAGTATCCGGCCATACCTAAAAATCGCATCAGTTGCTTTTAATTAACAGGCAAGGGAAATTCAGAGATAGCCGTGACTTAGCATCTATAGGTTTAACTTGTGCATGTCCCACGATATGTCATAGAAAAGATACACCTGCACGGCAGAACTCACTTTTAGATAAATTAATTATCAAACATGCATCTGTGAGTCTGTCAAATAATTTCCGAATTGTTGCTAAATGTTCTTTCCAGGTGTCTTTGTAGATGATGACATCATCGATGTAAGCATCACAATCATTCTCCAGCAAATATTGAATTGCTTTTTTTAAGTGTCTCTGTTTGAGAGCGTTCATCATGTACGGGTATTGTTTCACAGGTTTAGAATTTATAATTTCAACGTCATGGAAAAGTTTGTTACTTCTTGTAGGAACATCTAGAAATTGTCACTCCAATATCAGTAGAATTCGATGATATTCCTTCACATAAATCTTCACTGAGTAGGGCAGGTACAACTAAATTAATTGCATGAATACATGGCTATCTCTTTCAAAATACTCTTTTAGCATGTATATGTGACAGAGTTGTTTTTGTTTACGACTCCCAGGAGTATTTGTTTTATTTTAAATCATTTACTTTCCTGTCAAATGTGTAGGTACCATAATACTTGGCCTTAAGAGGATTTTGTCCTTAAAGTTTTTATCATATCTTGACTTCATTTTGGATTGAGTAGAGTGCAGATTTGCTCTTGCGACCTCACAAGCCTTTGACAACTTATACTTAAAAGTAGAAACGTAATCAAGAAGATTAATTTCAGAATCTTCATTAGAAAGAATTTTCTCTTTCAATAACTTGAATGGTCCACGCACATTGTGTATAAAGCCCAGTTCAAAGGGACTGAAACCTAAAAATTCTTGAACTGATTCACTAACATCAAACAATAGTAAATTAATGCATTCATCCCAATCTTTACCCGTATCAAAACAATATGATCGAATCATATTTTTCAAAATCTGATGGAATCTTTCTAATGCCCTTAGGCTGTCAGGGTGATAGACAGAAGATTGGAATTGTTGGATGCCTAATTCGTACATAACTTGCTGGAAAATTCCAGACATGAAATTTTGAGCCTTGATCAGACTGTACAGACTTGGGAAGGCCAAATTGAGTAAATATAACTTTATCAAAGCCTTTAATATGGTTTTAGATTTTATATTCCTTTATGGAATTGCCTCTGGAAACCTTGTTGACGCACACATAATGGTCAACAGGTATTAGCTACCTGACTTGGTTTCAGATAAGGCACCAACACAATCTACCATAATTCTACTAAATGGTTCGTCAAAGGCAGGAATAGGTTGTAGATGAGCCTTGTGAAGTTTCTGATTTGGTTTTCCTACCATTTCGACAGGTATGACAAGATCTACAGTATTTACTAACATAACGTTTGATTATTTGGCCAGTTCAAGTGAGTTAAGATCTTGTGCAATGTTTAATTGATCCATCCCTAAATGACTAGCCAAAGGAGTTTCATGGGCCGGACTAAGTATTTCCTGTCTATAAGGTTTCGGAGCTACAATGTGATAGTTTACTGACCATTCGTCACGAACAGGTACCTCAGGAGGTCTCCATCTTCTCATAAAAATTCTATTCTTAATGAAATAACAGACAGGAACTTCAGTAGCTTCAGTTTCACTAATGGCCCTTTGAAACAAACAGGCGATCTCAGTATCGTTTCTCTGTTCAACAACAAGTGATTGTCGTTTATCACCCTGATTAAAAACAGGGAATGAGTCGTTAAAAGAGGATCACTGTGAAAGTGACATCATCAAAAGCCTGACCAAAACATGTGTCAGCTAAAGGAATACTTTCCTTATCTACAACATTCTTAAGAGCTTTCTTTGCCATAGTTCTGGCAACTGCACAAGCTGGGAATAAAGCAGGGAATTCTTTTTCAATTGGATCGACTTTCTGATCCAAGCAAGACTTGTCAGTTACAAGTGGATTAAGTACTACCTTGTCTCCAGCTAGGTCGTTGTCTAGTAATAAATGAATGCCCTCAACGGATAAAACAGAGACTGTTCCGACTGTCACGGTCCTGAGACTAAGTCGGATGATAAATTTACACAATGGAGAGGAACATTAACAAATTCACACTCTACTCCCTGAATACAAACACTCTCATTAGAAGAAGACTTCTCAGAAAAAGGGATAGGATTGGCCGAATCACTCAAGAGTGATATAGAACCCTTTGATATGAATGGTTCATAATTCTCCATAATAAAATCAGAATGGAGTTTATTAGACCCAATAAATGTATTGCTTTCAATGCATGACCGTGACACTGACCTCTTAGAAATAAGAGCATTTGGAATAGGCCTGTCTTGATTCTGGTGCCTATTTTTCAATTTGTAGCAATTGGAAATAAGGTGTCCTTTTTTCTTGCAATAGGTACACGTAGGAAGAGACAAAGGTCTTGAATCAAGCTTATTCGAAGGTTAATTTTTGGAAATTTTTACAAGTTATACCAGTCTGAGTTTTAGAAGGGCTTGTATTAGACTGAAATACTTTTCTGCCAGAAGACTGCTGAGTGGAAGTTTTATTTACAAAAGGAGCATTATGAGTTAAAGAATACTCAAGCAGCATTTTCCAAGGTTTCAGTCTGATGCTCGTCAAGGTAAGACTTAATGACACTATGGACACAGTTTTTGAAACCTTCAAGTACTATAAGTTGTTTGAGACTTTCATAATCTCGTTCAACTTTCCTGGCCAGGCGCACCCCTTATGATGCATTCTTTAACCACATCATAGTTATCAGTTTGGTGAACTGACAGTGAATTGTAAATATAACTAGCCTTACAAGTGAGTACACATTGTAATAACTGAGTCCATTGCTGCCTTGGCCACTTCCAATTTTCAGCAACGTTTTCAATACGTGTAAAGTATTTGTCTACTTCTTTTTCTCTGAAAGTGGGCGCTAATCTAATATTCTTTGCAAGGTCAAAACGTAAATTTGGATTTGATGTAAGAATGTGCTTTTCAATTGCAAGTACCATTTCTTTCATTTTACATTGATATTCCCTCTCTTTCTCTCTTTCTTCCATATCTAATTGTTAGATCTACACACCACTCAGAACAACCGCAGTAAAGCCCAGCATCTGAAAATAAAAAAATAAGTAAGTTTATAAAGCACATATTTGCCTGAATAAATTCGAAGACATATCTTCAAACTATCGTTTGAATTTATTTAAATCAAATTCATTACATGTTGTTAATAAGTTGCATTGTACAACGGTAGCATGATATTCAAGGCCATGCTCCTGAATATCTACAATATTTTACCAAGTATTACAATTTGAATCATTTTATTATTATAATCTATGTAGGGGTTTGCACCGAATAAAGGAAATCTCAGTAAACAGCTTTATATTATTGATCCTATAACACTTGCCTTGTGGGGATAGAAGCAATATAGCCACGCCACTGGGATTTCTTTGTCAGAGTACAAATGCCGACAGAGATTATATTTTCAACCAATGTTTCCCAATCAAATTAAAATGAACATATACTTATGCAATATAATTAGTAAATTCAAAACATAATGTTATGTATGTTATGTATATTTGATTTAATTATATCTGTTTTAATATATATTTATTTCAGCTTAATTGTTTGTCAGTTTTTTTCGTTACATGATATTGTAGTGTAATTTGTTCTCTAGAGATGACCTTGACTGTTTGTTTTATAAACACCACGTACTGACCTAAATCCTGACCTTATTTCAAAATTTTTAGCAACCATGTAAACAAGTTCTATTTTATTTTAAAATGATTGGTTGTTGTCGAGGTCATGATGAGACTTCGTGCTTAAGATGTAAACAATCTTTTTTATTTTTTATTTCTTAGAGTAAAATGATTGGTTTTCGTCAGGGTCACACTGGGTAGACGTGATCTTTAACAAGTACTAATTTTATAAACTTCCAGGACACGATCACATGACCCCCCTTGTTTACGTTTAGAAGACATATAACCAATGTTTTAGAGAATTATTCTCAGTAGAAGCTGGGCTGTTAAACTGGAAGTTGTATGTTGCGCTGTTGGGAGTTATTTCAAATTACTTGGATCCAAAAGGATTAATTCTGCTATTTTTCTGGAAAATACATGTGCTCATGTGAAATTCTTCATCAAAGACAGTTCTTAAAAGAAATTTATTTTGATTTCCAAAACCGGAGTGATAATTCTTGTTTCTACAAGGAACTGTAGACTTCAACACTACAGATTTCATCATATGTCATCGTCTTCCATCTTGGATTCTTCTTCGTGATTCGAACTTAAAATCATTTGGACATTTTGTTATTAGGACTGCTAAAATGTTATTAATGGGTTATTTTTGAATTTGATTCTTAAAACCGTAAAATCATACTTTTCATTTATACAGAATTTTTCCAGGGAAATAAATTATTGTATTTTTTCAAAGCTTGTTTTCACTCTTTCTTGTGTTACTGTTTAACCGAGCCTAAACACGTGAATAAGAAATTGGTTTCAAAAAAGATGATTTGATTCAACTTGCCAGAAAATACGATCTTTCTGAAGTAAAGGCTTCCGTAACGAAACAGGAAATAAGAAATATTTTGGTTCAGTATTTGGTAGAAATGAATGTTTTAGATAAAAGTACTTTGGTTTCAATCAGCAAGTCTGTATCAGACTATGACACAAAAATGAAGGAGTTATAATTAAAATACAATATGGAATTGGAATTGAGGAAGCTGGAGCCTCAGTAAGAAGAAAGAGAAAACCAAATGCAAATGCAGTTACAGTCGGAGAAAGAGAAAGAACAAATGAAATTGGAGAAAGAGAAAGAACAAATGAAATTGGAGAAAGAGAAAGAACAAATAAAATTGGAGAAAGAAAAATAACAAATGGAAGTCTTGTAACATCTGGCGCCCATAAAATTCGATTGGTCATTTGGCACAGGTGCATCGACATGTGTTGCATGTGCAAGGTAGAATGGATGGTCTGGTCACAAAAAGCATTGAAACATTTGTTCTTATAGCATTTGAAGATACAATATACCTATTTCGAAAACGGCGGTTAATGTACATTCTTTGTTTTGAATTGCTTGTGTTTCTTTCGTCCTCTTCTGTCATTGTCTTTGTCGGACTCTCTTCAAGAGATATCTTCCAGTTTGATGTTTTTGTGCTATTCATCATCTCCACGTACCCCAAAGTACATCTTACCTTAAAAGGGCAACGTGCTTAATAAAGATGGCGGTGTGTTCGGGCGCAAGAATTGATATGTTTTCATGTTATCAGCTCTGATAGCCTTTGAAGGTACGAGTTTTGCTAAAATAGCTCAACGCTGTGTGTGTATGGATATGTGTGTGTCTGGCTGTTTCTCTTAAAATGTTGTATAATGTCTTTTGAATGTTGGAGAGACCATACTTTACTTTATAAGTAGAGTTACTGATATTATATTTTTGTTGTTGCTGTTTGATTTAAAACAGTAACTCCGTCATACACAGCTGGAAACTACATCAGAAAACTACAAGGGTTTCTTCCCTTGAAAAGTAGTTCCTTGTGAGTACACACTATGCCATAGATAACCGGGTGGAGGCTACTTCTATGAAATAAGAAAAGTAAGGATTGTAAATACAAGAAAATGTAAGGTTTGTAAATCAGCAAGATTTCTCGGTCGATAATAAACAATCTTGTTCTTCCTACTTTGATAAATTATGGAGTACTATGCCTACTATGGTTCGAAATTCAGCATGATTCAGCCGAGGTACAATTTTAAACATTGTGAGTAAAACTGGTCTATATAAATGAAATAATGATTTGTTTGTAGGTGTGGTTTTGCAAGGAAGCTCACGTTTTAATGAAAATAACACACCAATATGTTTTTCCATTTAGACCACTATCTTGTACAATAAATTATTCTCTGGTATAGATCACACTGGAGAAACTGCAACGAGAGATTAATCAAACTGATTAAAAATGTGAAACATGTCATCTGTCCAAGGTATAACAGTGCTAATCATATTATTGTACTAAGACAATCAAGAATATGTATCTCACCTTTCCTGGACAAAAAGTAAAAAATAAACTAAAATGTTCAGTGAGGATAGCCGGTGGTTTGTGGTATAGGTGTGATGCTGCTGGTTCTGAAAAAGCACATATGTACTTCAAATTACATTTATGCCTTTAAAATCAAACTATTTCCTGAACATGCGACTAAATAGATAGATAGACAAATAGATAGAAAGATTGAGAGATAGATTGCCGATTTTTATACTAAATATAATTAATGCAGTATATTTCTTGACAACTGTTGGAATATTAAGGAATTATATAAGGAAACTTATTAGTGTAATGATACATACTGACCTCTAGAGATGACAATATCAAATACTGAAATTTGTAATAGAATGTTTGACCTAAATGACCATTAATGCCAACTGGAGGAAGTAATGCTTCATCAGTGGTATATGATTGTGTTTACTAAGTGTCCGAGAAGAATGTATCTTATATCAGGCCTAATATTAGGACTACATTAGTAAGCCAGTAACTCTCAAATTCTCCTGATGATTTGGCCTTTAATCGGAATGCGTACAAAAGAGCACACAAAACAGAGAACCAGACTAATTGGAGCAACGTATCACACGAGAAGACACAGAGATGTAATTTTATTAAGATGAAGGATGATGGTTTGCTGCTGTCTCCTGAGTACCGGAATTGTGACGCAGTTGTCGGCAAAATCGACAATGTCCCATCATTTGCGAAAGATGAATACATTGCTGTGTTTTGACTTGAGTAATCGTGCATGAACAATGAAGGTTTGATTACGAACCAGGTGAATGTCGAAATTAAGTTTACAGAGAGAGATTAATTTAACGGGTACTCTCCACGGTGAAGGTAGATTTGGAGTAATTAGCTATACAAGCTCGAAAGAGTATAAACAGCAAACGTGAATGGTAAGCACTTTATATTAAAAAGAAAAAGAATTTAATAGTTTTGCTTTGTCCTTGATTAAAGAGTAATCACTAAACTAATTTTGAGCGTCGGGGTGGAATGAATTAATGCAAAACTTTCTTGAATGTTACACCTTTTCTACTTAGTGTTTCGCCCACAGATCGAAAATGTTGCAATGAACATAACGAACAATTACATTTATCTACAAGAACATTGATTGCCTATTTTCACCGGGCTCCCTGATGTCGAGCAAAGGAAGATAGATTCTTTCTTTATGTCCGAATGTCGTTATAATAAATCCCTTGAGCCAGTGGTGATGGACATAATACTTGCAACATATGTACCATACCGTGTATCCATGCTTCAGACAGGATTCATAACGTCTGATTGTAAACTTCAGATCTGGGTGTGTTGTAGGTACCGACTGCTCCCCGATAGCGTTCCAAACTCTAATCTAATGCCACCACAGGCTTGTTTCCACAAAACTTCTTGCAGCAACCCTCTGTCATGGTGCATCCTTTCTTTTACAATGTTTCCTTTGAGTACCAGGAAGGTTAAATTTTACTACGTATATAACATTTGAATTTCATAATTTTATTCGCTTTTTGAAAGTTAAATCTTAACAGAATCTAACGAAGGTTAACCCCGGAGTTAAATAGTCTGTGCCGACAGTGCTGCTGTTTAACAAGGCCATCTGAGGAGCAGCTTCAATGAGGTATTATAATAGTTTAAAAAGAAATTATTCGATAAATTCCGCTGATAAAGAAGAGACGCTAATTGCAGTTTAAGTATTTTTTCTACTTGTTGTCTGACGTTTTCTGGTAAAACAGTATTTGTTTTGAGACAACGTAAAGTTTCTTCATAGTTATCTCCTGGCTTGGAGGGTCAGGTCAAGAGACACATTAAAAACTCACTCTTTCTAAATAAGAAAACTAATAATACGTTCTCTTGTTTCCATACGTCAGGGCCAAGTAAAAATCATGAATGTAATGGTCTTAAGGACCTGCCTCATGAATACTTTACAAAAAGGAGAGCAGCAGAGAGACTGAGCCCACCAACTATTCGTTCCAACAGAACCCTCTATCGAAAACACTCTTGATAGAAGGTCTTTATTTCACAGAATAAACCCTCTATTCAGAAAACTATGATAAATAAGTCTTCTCTGCTGACCAAAGAAGTTATTTCATGAAAAATAACTCACTATAAAAATACTTCTTGACGATGGGGGTGGTCGACGAAACACTCTCGGGCTCAGTCTCTCTGCTGCTTCATGTAAATATTCTAGGATTTCTAGTTAAAAATTGTATCTAACCCAACTCGATACCGTGTCCGAGGATCATGTAAATTTATCGTTACAAATCCGTTGGTTTTACCTGAGCACGACTAAAGAAATTTCTGAATTTATTGATGTCCATGTCACCGCTGCACCAAGTCCGATGAATATTTTGTAACGTATGTGCGTCAACGCCGTTAAATACCGCGAGAATGTTACAGTTATCTCTGATCACTTTCGGAATTTGTGCATAACGTTGAGTTACATAAATCACATCGGTGTTTTTATGCCTGCCACGTGAAAATATCCTGGCAGGGTTTGATTGTTTGTCTAGCATGATATCATCGTACACAACTAAATTATTAATACTCCCATCAATATCATCGATACTCGGTGCTTCATTGATATCAGTTATAAAATCAATAACATCTTCGTGAAAATCACTTTGATTTTCCATTATCGATTTTGCACTTTCGTTAAAATCTTTTAATACCTGATAAAACCGCTGATCGTCCACAGACGGGGCTATCAAATATAATTTATCCCACTTCATCCACTTCATTATTAAATTAAGTAATAACTGTGTCTTACCCGACCCAGATGGACCTATAATAATCATTCGAATAGAATTTGGTAGCACTGAGTTATGTTTAATTGGCTCTCGTCGCTTTGACGCAGAAAAGTCAGTGATCTCCATTAGATATATCATAAAATAAATATGAATTTATATTGCGTGAAATGTCGAGCACATACCCCAACTACGGATACAACAACAATTACAACAAAAAATAATCGACAAGCGCTTACAGGCAAGTGTGAACGATGTGGCACAAAAAATTTAGATTTATTATAAAAAAAAACGGAGGTGATATCGCAGCCAAGTTAACAGCGCTGCCAGGGGCTCCGTGGGCTAAATATCCAGGAGAAAAACATCTTCCAGGATATAATTACTGTGGTCCAGGAACCCGACTTGATATCAGACTTGATGCTCAGGATCAGCCAAAACCAGGTGAGTATCCGATAAACGCTATTGATAAGGCGTGTCATGCTCATGATGTAGCTTACCGAAGCAAGGATTTGTAACAGCGCCATCTCGCGGACGTGAAATTAATTCATGCGTTAAATGCCATCCCTGATAAATCTTTCAAGGAGAGGCTAGCATCCTGGTTGATAAAAACTGCAATGAAATCTAAACTTGTATTAGGCGCTGGTAATTAATTATAATGGAGTCGATTTATTATTCCCCAAGCGGATACTGGAGAGGTAACGCAGCAATTAGTAAACTCGCTGAAGCAGTAAAAGTTACAGCAGTTACTGCCAAAAATTGTTTATCCCGACAGGCAATATGGCAAATATATCTACCACGCCCTAAACAAATTCACTTCGCGCATTTCGATGTTAGTGTACCAAATGAGGTTCATCAGGCTGATATATTATTTCTGCCACATGATACTATCCGAAGACGCACATATAGGTACGCGTTAACCATAGTTGATGTTGCCAGTAGATACAAAGATGCGGAACCGTTAACAACTAAAACAGCATCTGAGGTTGCTTCTGCGTTTGAAAGAATTTATCAGCGAGGACCTCTACGATGGCTAAATTTATTACAAGTTGATCCTGGCAAAGAATTTCAAGGTGCAGTATCATCGTTGATGAAGCAACATAACGTCACCATCAGACGAGGACACACTGAAATTCACCGTGATCAGGCAATTGTTGAGCGATTCAATAGAACACTTGCTGAGCGGTTATTTGGATATCAATACGCGAAGGAATTTATTCAGGATACGAGATCGCGCGAATGGGTTGCAAGATTACCAGGTGTGATAACTGCGCTAAATAATGAAATAACTCGAACAACCAACATGAAACCTGCCATCGCGATCACGAACAAAATATACCACTACAACGAAAGAAAGAAAAACAGCAAATACTGGCTAATGTTACTGTAAGATATTTATACGAACCAGGTGAACTTGAAGGTGGTAAACGAAGAGCGACTGATCCCATTTGGAGTGTTACCACACATAAGATATCCACCGTGACAAGATCCACTGGCAGACCAGCAATCTATAGATTAGATTCAACTGCTCCTCAACGTGGATTCACCCGTGAGCAACTTCAGGTAATTCCCGAGGACACACAATTGCCTCCAAAATCACTGAAGTGATTTCAATGACTTAACTAGCGCTGGCACCCCGACGTCGATTACACTCAAGACAGGTCAACATTATCACGTGTATGACCGCGATTGTTATCTTTTCTGTCTACGGTAAATTGTCTTGAATTTTTATTCGAATACTGCCATAACATTATACAATTACAGCTCGCACAGTGATTATTCTGTTGTTGTTTCAACGCGTTAATAAATTCAACATCAAGATCAAAATCGCGATTATTTTTTTTGTCACTCTGTTTGTAACCGGCGAGTTTTTTTCTTATTACATCACCATCGCTGTTGTTTTCATTATTAATTTTATCAGCGTTTGATTCATTCAAGACAATCCTTCGCAGCTGAGATATTCTTCTGACTCTGGACACCGCTAGGTAGACTAAGTTCGACCATTCGATTCGATCATCAACAATCCAGACAGTTGTATCAGAGATAGTCAGTCCTTGAGAACAATGAATGGTCATAGCGTATCCTAGCGTCCACGGAGATTTATTCATTTTTAGTGCATCCTCGACAGCATCGATGTCAACTAACACAATATCATTCAATACTAAATTCTGTTTCTCTGTCTTTCCTGGAATATCAACATCTATATTTTGTAACCGCGTATCAGCTGGTCTATAACATAACGGCGTTGGCAGCATTGGAAACTTTTCTTGTTGTAATTGAAATAGCTGTTGTTGAAGTGTGTCTCTGACTATCTTTCTACTCGCCACTATCAAATCGTCTGGTTTCCACACGCGTAAAAGTCACTCATCGAAGTTTCAGGAATCATCTTGCGCATGATTTCACATTGAATTTTATTCGGTTGTAGCCTGATTAATGTTTTAAATTCTTTCAATGTTGCATCAAGTGCTCGGTAATCATCAGACACTTCATCGTAATAATCAACAAAATTCCTCAGCCAATCATGCGGAGATGCGCCGACAAACGGAGGTGGTTGACCGTGATCGCCGCACATAATCACTGCAGTATTTTTCGTTAGCAGCCAATCAAGAAATGTTTTTAACGTTTCCAGCGGCACCGTACATATCTCATCCCAAATTATTCTATCATTGATATATTTTGTTCCCATTCGATCTGACGTCCACACACCGCCGCTATATTTGAAAAAGCTGTGATAAGTACAAGAATTGACTCCTCGCTGTTTCATCTCTCTGGCAAGCCTGTGTGTAGGTGTTAGCACAATCATATCTGATTTTCCAAATAATTCAATCACTCGAGTTGTTTTACCAGACCCGCCCGGCCCGTTCAAATAAACAGTTTTGTGTCTGGTGATTGGATCATATACAGACGGTGCGGAAGATATTTCTGGCATCTCGGATTCATAATAATTATCCTCTATTGCAACATCAGCGGATTCACAATACTCGTGTAACATCTCCGCTTTTATTCTCCACGAACTCCATTCATCTCCGCCGCAGAATTTCATTATAGCGGTCAGTGATTCTGAATATTTTTTATCGATATAAAATGAATCTGTTGCAACTCTGACTGCGGTGTCAGGAAATCGATTTACCATCGATAACAAATTTATAGAAACATAAGCCAGCATTGAAGATCTCAAATGTGTGTATTGAGGCGATTCTCCGTCGATATAACTTACAATTGTGCCCAACTTTTTCTCGTCGGACAAGAACACATCCTCCCGATTACAAAATATATTTCTTGCAACCGCGTCGGCGATTATAAAATCCAATTCAGCTTCATCGATAATCAAATGCGAGTGACGCATTTTATGATCAAATGCTGCACCCTGAGTAAATTTACCGATTATTCTTCGTCCAAGATCTTTCGCTGTACTTTCACTGTTTTTGAGTCTAATCTTGAGAATTTCAGGAGCTCCTTCGCGGATAGCATCAAGAGGAGTTTCTGGACGTGCTTGTGTCCATTCTTCGATAACTTCTTCGAGGGTAACACGCTCCGGTGTTGGTAACCAAACTGAGGTCTGCGGTTGATAACATATGATTGCTTCACTGACGGTCAACGATACCAGCATGCCGCTGTCAAGCATATATCGCAATAACACTATTGGTACCCAGCGCTTTTCACTGAAGTGTCTGCCAAACCAAACATAACAAGTGTGATGAAGTCCCGTGGCGAACACAAACGAAGCCACATGAGCAAATCCTGTCAAATCAAAATCGGGTAAAACGCCGTTTACGACGACTCGTGTCATCGAGTTCGTGGGGTGTCCGAATCGCTTAAAGTATTCGCGGCACTCGCCGTTTCCGAGAAAGCTTCCTGGGTAGCAAGCAATCATATCCACGGAAATCATATCCCGGTAGTCATACCGGGTATTCCATAACCCGCCGTGTCCATACTCGACACAACTTAACTGTATATCTGAAAGAAACTGACTTCGGGTTGGTCTCCACGAATTTCTTTCTCTGGCGGCGTGAGCGGCAACACTTGGAACTGTAAAACAATTAACCAATAACTGATCAGTGTTTTCGCTGGAAATGCTAGCATTTCTCACATATTGTTCTGCGAGTTTTTTCATTTGTTGCTGCAACGATTCTGTCCGGTATAATTCCCCGTTGGGTTTTACAAATTGATCATACTCGGAATCTTCGGAACTCCTAAATAACCACACTGACACAGGGTCGGTTTTACACAGCGTGTAAATAGCATCAAATATATTCCCGCGATAAAATTTGACAACACGGTCTCGTGGAAATATTGTAACCGCATCAGTCCAGGCATGAGAGTTATGATCAATAATTTCAATCGGTGTTCCTGATTTTTTATAATGTTTGGAATTATATAATATTTGCCCGGTTAGTGTTTTTACTGTTATTGAACATTTTAATTTACTTGATAGCGCAGCAACATCATTTATTGTTGCCCCAGTATCTTTGACTTGCTCAGACCAGCTGTTATTTTTTCACGTCGCAGATCGGTTAAACCGTTTCCTCGTTTTGCGTTTTTGAAATGTTCCATTACTCGTTCAGCTACACAATTCAGCGTTGAAAATCGCATCGGGGCGAATTTATCAATTTTTGTTTTTTTTTACCGGATATATTCCATAAATGACTGCGGTTACAGGATACGCTCGAGCGTAATATGGTTTATCAATCCCGGTCAGCATTCCTGGTTTGGAGTCGCTACTTAACAGAATTGTCTTTCCGTTAGCAAGAACAGGGTCGAGTTTGTCACGGATAATCCATTCATCGGAATCTGTTTGCACAATAAATTTTATTCCGAAAAAATATTTCCTAGTACGTCCATCTCTTTCATATCCATCAGCGAGATAATCAATAATTGTTTTTGCTCGGGCATCAGTCATTGTAGCATCACCGAAGAAGAGTTCGTCAATGATATTGACTGAGTCAACGTCGCGGATAATTTTAAATGACGACCATACATGAGAAGCGCCGTCGTCGCGGAATTCTTTTTTGCCCTCGTTGATAATATTAAACAGATCAGTTAGATACCGTCGTCGTGAGTCTTTGTTTAGCCTGTCAAGATCGAATCTCCCAGCGCCAAATAAACCCTTCATATTATATTTAAGACAAATATTTAAATACGAAATATATATATACAAATGAATAACTGCAAGTGCTTAAAAGTTGGATTCGTAACAGTCTGTGGTAAGCCCTGTAGGAAGGAATTCTGCGGTGAACACATACAAAGCATCAAACGAGGAAGCACAGGACCCATACCATGCCTGCGATGTGGCATTGGTGTCAGGGTTAAACACAATTATGTGCGGGATGCGGAGGGAAACGATACCGGGAACTCAAGCGATATTACAATAAAAAAAATAACGGAGACGCGCTGAAATCCGAGAGTGATTATATAACTAGGTTTTCAGACAAATTATAAATTAGACAAATATATTATTATATAAATGAATCAAGAAATTGTTCGACATCCAACCATTAAAAATTATGAAGCATCTCGCAAGGGAATAGTGAGACATTGCAGATTGAAAAAACCAGTTGGTACTGTTACTATTTTTGGTTATCTCCGATTTAGGGCTGCTGGTGGTAAAAGCTACTATAATCACAGATTCGTGTTCGAGTGTTTCCGCGGAGAGATCAAAAAAGGTCTTGTAATTGATCACAAAGATAATAATAAACTTAATAACTCTCTTCAGAATTTGCAAGCCATTACTCAGAGCGAGAATTCTGCACGAGGTGGCACTGGTAAATTTGCAAAAATTCCCAGAGCTGTAAGATCTCTCAACAAAAATACTAATAAAGAAAATATATTTCGCTCAATGGCCTTAGCTGCGAAGTATTTTGGTATTAAACCGTGTTCGGTTCAACGTGTTGCAGAAAATATTATCAAATCAACTTTTTCACGTAAGTTTGATAGCTGGATTATATTTTCCTATGTAGATAACTCTGCAGCGACTGCGTGAAAGTCAATGATACAATTATTTCCCCGTTGTCACCTTGACAGGTACGAGCAGACGATTTTCTGCACAAGGAAGTAAATAACTTCCCTTCACGCTATCAAGGTGACAGCGCAAGAATGATTTTATCCTTGACAGCATCAAGAATAAACGTGTATTTATCTTTTTTTTCACAGACAATATCACTATTTTATTATACTTGTTCGGGTTTATGGTTCATCTGTAGTTTCCACACGATCATATTTAAGAAAATACGTTTTTAACAAATCACGCTGAGCTATTTCTGAACTTTCAGGTATCAGTCAGTTTATATACAATATCTTCCTAATACTGTATTGGGGTTTCGAAACCCAACGAAGTTGCACAACTTTCTCCGTTATCGCCCCGTTCCGGGGTAATCTTTTACCCCAAAACAGGATTGATTTCAGGGGTGGGTGTGCAACTTGTTGGACGTAGAATATAACCCCGCATCTGTCTGTGTTGTCTATATGTTTGTACCGTCCTAGGATAAGTTAGAATTAAGTTATATGTTTGTACCGTCCTAGGATAAGTTAGAATTAAGTTATATGCTTGTGCCGTCTTAAGATAAGTTATATATGCAATTGTAAATATTGTAAATAACAACTGCTGTAAATATGCTTCTACTGTAAATACAACTGCTGTAAATATGCTTCTACTGTAAATATTGTAAATAATATGTGCTTGTGCCGTCTTAAGATAAGTTAGAATTAAGTACTAGGATAAGTTATATGTTATGTGTTGTCCCCATATGAGCTTTGCTAGCATATCAAATGGTAAGCTAGGAGGTTCACAAATGGGGAATGTCTGGGCTTTTTAGACTGTTATTTGATAGTTTAGGAGCTCATATGGGGGTAGTGTTTCCGCTCCCTCCTGAGTTTGGTAGGTTATCATATGATAAGCTAGAAACTCAAAGGAGATGTGATGTTTTCTTATTTTAAATATATAAAAATATATATAAATATGAATCGAGAAAATATCAATAATGTGATTGATGCTATTAAAAAATTAGAAAAACATGGATTTAATATATTACTAAATGTTGAAACTATTCTGTCTGATTTTGAATCATTATACGAAGCTAAATGTGCAGGGCGTTATATTCTTCCTGCTCAATATCGATTCATAAAGATGATTCAAAATAATTTGTATAAATCGCTGGCCAGCGTAGCGGATGCACATATAAATGAATTTGTTCCACTGTCTCGTGCAATCGAAAAGATCAGGCTGGCACTGACAGCTGAGTATGAAACAAAGAAGATAATAAATAATCGGGTCAGAAAATTGAAACATTGTATGTCCGCTGATGAAGTCAAGGATGAAAATCCAGAGAATTTTGAAGCCAATGATAGCTTCGTCACTGACGAGGAAGTAAATACCTCACCTTGATTGCATTTTACTTGGAAGTGAAATCGAAAGTAAAAAAAAAGTAATATTTATTTTTACTGTCCAAAATGTGCAACTGTCCGATTTCGTTGGTTTTCATAGCAAAATACCCTATCAAATCGAGGAAAATGGACAATTTCGTTGGTTTTCATAGCAAAATACCCTATCAAAACCAGTGAAATGGACAATTTCTCTGACTTTTACTAGCAAACCCCTATCAAAATCCGTGACTTTGGTCTGTTGCAGAAAAAATTACTATGAAAAATAAAATCCCGCAGAGGAAATAATTATTATATGAAATTTATACAAACTGCATGATTTTCACTGGTTTTACTAGCAATTACCCTATCAAATCTATGACGCTGGACGATTTCTCTGATTTTTACTAGCAATTACCCCTATGAATCTACGACGCTGGTCTGTTTTGTTAATTTTTACTAGCAATTACCCCTATCAAATCTACGACGCTGGACTGTTTTGTTGGTTTTCATAGCAAAATACCCTATGAAAATCAGCGAAATTGTCAGTGGTACAAAAAAATATATATAAAGTAAAATATTTTCAAAGAATTTTCACTGCAGTATCTTATCAAGATGATCCCGTGAAATGCACGAGTGAACATAATTGAGGATTTGGTCTGCGTCACAAGTAATCATCGTGATATTGTTTTCGCGGAATTGCTTCAGCTGAAAATCTGTCAGTAAAAAATCATCATTGCCGTACTTATCGATGATTATTTTAACATGGCCCGGTAAATAGTTTCCGGTAAATAATTTTCGGATGAATTATTCAAGCGCGCTTTTGTCATGTATGAAACATCTCACGTGTTGATACATTTGCTATGTTATTCGCGTTCATTTAATATAATTTATTGTGACAGTGCTGTCATTGATGATGATGTCGCTGACAGTGCTATCATCGTCGTCGTTGTCACTGTCAATAAAATCACTGTCAGAGACATCTTCATCTTCATCACTGACAACAAAATCACTGTCAGAGACATCTTCGTCATCATCATACTTCTGGTAATTCGAAGATTTTTTGGACATTATTATGATATGATATTATTAATTGAAAGTCTTAAGATGGAAATCGTTTCACGATGAAAGTCCTTAGGACTTTACCAGCAAATTAATACTAATAGTTTCACCTCGTAGGTCCAAAAGTCTACCCTGCTGGTCAGTGACTTTAAAATTTATCCTTGTCAGCGTCGGGTTATGACACCGCAGAAATACTGGATTGATTGGCTCTTGTACAATCAAAAATCCAGGTGGTTCTTTAGGAGTAAATGAGTATAGTATAAACCCTTGCTGGGCTTGATTTGATATTGTTGTGTCTATGTTGTAACTACCGTCGATTACGTCACACACAAGATTGACCGCGACGACATCAGTGATATTTACGATTCCCGGAGAAATATGCCGGCCATCACCCGCTGTGGAATTATCGTGTCTGAGGATAGTTGGCTGTGGTAGTGTTTTTTTCCATTGTGCAAGTATATCTTCGAAAGATTCATCGATGAGATCAGAGAGAGATTTTTTTAACTCAGGTCCGTTATATCCAGGAAATTTAAAATTAGGCAGAGTTGCCTCTGTTATTTTGTATGCGGCAAGAAACTTTTGTTTACCGTCGCCGTTGGAATTAATTGCTGCCTGAACCATTACCCGATTAAGTTCTTCTACTTGAAATATAATACGATTAATTATTTTTATTTGTTCGATAATCTCATTCTGCGTTATTAGCGTGTATTCCTGAAAACTATGTCGTAGTTGCGTTAGACGCCGTTGATATTCTTGATTATAAATTTTAAAATATCCAATGACATCCTTTAGGGATATCCTTGCTGTGAGGGATTTTCCTTGGTATATAGACGTCCATGTTACATCATCGGCAGTGATAAAATCAATTTGTTTAGTTGTATCGGGGTCTTCATCTGTGAAACTGCTCATGAGAATTACATGAGATTCAATCGATGGCGGTCCAATGAACATATGCAAATCGTAAGATTTGGTGGTAAAATCGGATTTTTTTGGTTCACCAGGTAACGGTACCTCTTGTGGCGGACTTTCTGGCCATCCTAATACTGTTCTGATTGAACTGTTATAGATATCTACGGCGTAACCCGGTGAAGCGACTTCGATGATCGTTGACAACGTTGGCTCGTGTGCGATTATTGATATTTTTGCTTCTTTGGTGGTGATACGCTTCATTTGACGCTGTATTTCTTTGTTGATTTCTTCTATCTGATAAGACCCTGTTGGTAACACAAAGACGCTCCAGTCGGGGATACCGTCAGGTTTATTCTGATACGAAAACACAAACGAATTATTCGGCGATTGTCCGTGAAATGATCTCGACCTGATATTGGGCCAACTGTTATATACTCGTAATTGTGCCAACGCGATTTCTTTTGCTGGAATTGCAGTTGGAAAATTAACATTAAACTCTGGTTGCGTCGAAGATATTGTTATCATTGATGTTTTTACCGGAGCTGTGTTCGCGGCTATCTCTTGAAGTATCTCCGTCATTATTTATCTTCATCGTTTTCAAATTAAAATTCTTTGTGCGCTCGTAATCGTTGTATGCGCTGGACATCAGCGTGAATTCGGAATCGGATATAACTGTATCGTCAAGGCTGGATGATATCAACGAGGACAATTTCGAGTAGGTGCTTGTGGCCGCGTTGTTTAACTTTTCATGCTCGCGTAATTTTGTTAGCGCGCACGAGGATATTTTTTTTGCAATTATATTAGCAACTCCTGCAATCGTCGTTGATGCTGAAATTGTGATTGTAATCGCGATTGCAGTTGTCACTGGTGTCAGCGCTGATAATAACACACCCGTGGATGCAACTACCGCGGATACCGAATACACTATTGTGTCTAATACAGTTACACGCCGTTTGTATTTTTTTATCTTTGTTGCGCATTTGTCAATAGTGTTTTTTAACTCTGACTGCCATTCGCGTACCTGATCATATCTATATTGCTGAGCATCTAATGTTGTCGTTGATGCTGATTTCATTTTATTATTTTACGCGGTAACCAATTGAGGTGTTTCAGCTACAAATTCCAAACACCACCAGTAGGATGTTGCGGTTAATTTCTTGTCTGCGGCTTCAAGTATAAATATTTCTTCGGTTCCGCTGTTTAGTATGATAGTCACAACCCCGGAATACTTATCGGTGGAATGTCTCCAGGGATATGTTGTGAAGATTTCAAATTTAGCGGCGGAAAACACAGACAGTCTATACACGCCAGTGGCTGTTGCTGTATATTTGATAGTATTATTTTGTCGGGACCATGTTGCGAATCCCGATGATACAGTGAATACGATGTTGGTGATATGCCCGGGGGTAACTCCAGTGGAGACTTTAGTCAGACTGGTTTTGTTAACGATCTCAGGAATCCCCGCTATGATGTTTTGCTGTGTTTGTTTGATCGTGTAAATGTTATTTTCCATTATCTGGATTTGATCTGAAAAACTTTTTTCTGTTCTGACTACACCTAACCGGGTATTGATCTTATTGATGTCGTTGGTGTTATTAGTAAGATTTGGTATGATTTCAGAAAGTTTCATGTCGATGACTGGAGGAGTCCCAAAGAACTTATCCACGGCCTCATCAGTTTTTGCGAAGTTTCTTCGAAGTCCTGTAAACGCGCCCACGTGAACATCATACTCTGCCCGCAACGTGGTTAGTTTACCGTCAATGGTGTCTACATATTGTTTGTTTGCGGCATCTTCCGGGGATGTTGGATCTCTTAAAACGGTTATTTTGTTACCGTTCATGCTGAGTTCACCTGTCATTGTATCACCGGTCTTCGCTACACGTTCCCCTGCGGCTTTTCGTGCATCATCTCGAAGCGCCGCGATTGATATCAGTGAATCTCTGATTCTGCCGCTGTCAGTGAATACAACGATGTTGTCCGTGGTAGCTCCAATAACCCTGCGAATTATGTCATTCCACCTAATATTACTGGTTTTTAGTTTGCCGTGCCTGTCCTGAAAAATAACAACCTCATCTGGGTCTATCCCGGTTAACATTAAAAGATTATCAATTTCATCTTTGGTCGCATACTTTGATAAATCGATATCTTTTTTTTTCTTCCTTGGTTCTGCTTGATCTTCCGTAAATATCTACCATTATTAGTTATGGGGTTGTTTAAATTTGGAAATCACATCTGTGGTGTATTCATACAAGACTTTGTGCGTAGGAAGTTTTGGGTGTTTTGTTATCGCGGCAAGAACGTTAAAAACCTCCTGACCACAAATGGGAGGATCAATCAGTGTTTGTGTTGGTAACGTTGAATGCCATAGGAGTCTTCGTCGCTGTGAAGTATTATTTGCGTACCTGAGAAACTCAACTGGTGGTGCTAGCCCGTACGAATCAAAATATACATTTCCACGTGGATCGATCGCGTAAGCAACCCAGTGAGTTCCAGGACCTTCTTTGTTGTCGAGATTAATAATTCCGGTTTCTGTGCTATTCGGTCGTGCTGGTAATTCATCTCGCATAAATACACCTCTAAAATTCTTTATACGCAATTGTTTAACAGCATCAAGCAAATCAAAATTGCTCGCTGGAAGCGTTTTTAAAACCTTTTTGGATACCATGACGCCGGAGTTCCTGGGAGTCAGAGACCGCGGCCTGTTTTTTTATATCCTGATCCTGATTTTTTCGACATTGATGCGGCCACGATCGGAGTTATTTGAGCACGGAGATTACTAAAGCCAGCCTTAGCTATTGCTGGTGCCATTGCAGCCATCTGTCTCATAAACGGGTGTGCTTCTGATAGCGAAGAAAGCCGTTTAGAAGTCACTGTAGCACCAGGAGGTATAAACATTCCTTCACGTTTGTTATATCCTTTCCGACTGCTTTCTTAAGTGCCATTCCTGCTGCGGTTCCAACTTCACCTAACGCTGCTGCCTTTGCTGCTGCGACTGCTGCTGGTGCTAGTGTTGCGGCAATTATTGGAATAAATGGAAATATTCCACCGGTCTTAACCATGTCACGGACAGCTGTGGCAGTAAAATCAAGTCTGATTCCTTTTCCTGCTGTTCTGGCTTTGTTGATTTGATTAAGTTGTGTTTGAGTGACCGATAACTTATTTTGACCACCACTAAGTTGTCCGTGTTTAAGTGTTATTGACGTTCCTGACGCTGATGCTTGCTTTGATTTTAGTTTGTTGATCTGACCAGGGGTCAGAGCGACGTTAGCGTGATGATATGACATTTTATTTATCAGAGATTGATCTAATTGACATGTTTTTGAAAACCTACAGGTTTTCTACTGGGGCATCAACGAGTATCATTCGGCCGCCAGCACCTTCAAGCAACATTGCTTTATCGGAAAGTATGACCGCGACTGCTCTGTAATTAGCTATAGCTCCTACTGCTAGTATGTCTCTATCTACAGTAGCCCGAAAGTGAATATCAACGACAGACTGTCTGGTTAAATCAAGATGCTCCAGCGAGAAGTAATAGATTGGATAATGAGATATAAAATCCAATTGTGATATTTGCAAACCAGTATCGATATTTAGATCACGCGCTAGATATTTCGTCAATCGTTGATATGCACGTGCAACATGATTATTACCAAAATTTAACATTATGTTCTCGGATGGTTCCTGATGTCCGTTTATTCTCAGAGAAACGTCAGTGATACCAAGTTGATCAAATATCATATGCGAACGTGTTTGATCACCCTCTCGTGTAACTTCCTGAAGAGCAATGAAAATATGTCGCGGCGCGGCAACCCCCTGCTGTGATGCTATATGCCATGTAAATAAACCATTGACGGCACTTTGAAAACTATCTGTGGTTGTTGTAAGCCACGATAGCAACGTTTTACCACCTTGATCCATAAAAGAAAGCAGTCGTGGTTCTTCAGTAATTGAAGGAGTCATTACCGGCATCCACAGTGATAGTTTTGTTATGTTTACCTTACCAGCGTCACCTAGAGGTCGCCATATCGCATCATTGTCGTCGGCTTTTCTAACAAGCACGACTGTATGTTTTGCTCCAAAAATCACCTTTCTGACATCTCTGCAAAATCCAAAGATGTACGACAGCGGAATTGCACACGAAAAATTTCTACCACCAGCGCTTAACATTTGTCTACGTGCAGCGAAACCTAAATTAAATTCTGCGTTAGCACCATGAACCACCGGCCACACATCAGCGTCAGCGTTATTGGCATTATTTCTTGGTCTTCTAATATTGTACTGATCACTGTTAGGAAAATTAGAAGTGTCCTTGGCAAACATCATTGATGGACCAGCTGATCTTGTATAATCATCAGAATATCTTGCCAGACCAATTATTGTTGTAGCAACATCGACATCCTTCTGAATTGATTCAATATTTTTTCCATCAATCATGTAGGTAGCACTATCAAACAAGGCCATAATTCCGTTATTGACAAAACCTACTTTAACCGCATCCCCGTATACTGTATCATCTGTTTTTATAATTTCTCCTTCTATTTCAATAAATGCTTCAGCAGGCAGGAAATATCTACTTGTATCCTGAACCTGAAGTTCAATTCGTCCTCGTCTGTATGGTTCTCGTGCGTCATAAGAATAATACTGATAATCACGCACTGATTCATTTTTAGAGACTGGCTCGTCTATGTCGAATGCTGGGTCGGATTCCCGTTTAAACATTTTATTATAGAAGTTATCGTCTAAAACGAAGACCACTTCCCGCCACCAAACTTGTGTTTATTTGTTCAGGATTTATCAGCGCTGCCAGTTTTTGATTTGCGGCTTCGTTTATTACTTTACTAACATTTGCTGGCATGTCTGCGGTGGCTGGTAATTTTACTGGCGGAGGTTTTCTACGTATCAGTCGTGCTAGTCTGTCCTTGATTGCCATGAATGCTTTACCGGCAGCGCTACCAGCAGCGCCAATAGCTTTATCTTTAATAACATCAATGGCTTTCATCGATAATTGTTTTACGATTGGTATTGCTTTAGGTGCCATCCTCGCAAATAAACCCTGAACAACATCGCCGAATCCGTTTCCATAAGTCATCCTGTATACTGGTAGTCGTGAATTTACAACTCTAACCATGACTGGTCTACGATGAGAATTGTGTACGATCATTTTATTTAATTGTTATTTCTCTAATCGTCGATGAGCTCATCAATAAGTTCTCGATAGATGTGAGTATCCATGATGCCGCCGCGAAATAGTCGCTGACAGATATCAGCTGCTTCATTAATTATTTCTGGTGAGTTATTTCCAGCTCGTTTTCCTCCTAAGAGAACTTCTAGCCGTGATACATCACTGATGATATTATCGGGGCAGGGAGTAAAACCCCCCAAACCACTACCGGTTACACCCGGGTTAGGTGATGGTTGTCTTCGTGGTCGAAATCGCTGCTTCGTTGGTGCTGAACCCTTTTTCATTTCATTAACTTGCTCAACAAAATCATCATATTCGAGCTTATATTTTTTGCTGATCTGTGAAATACCTTTATACTCACGAAATACTTTAGCGTTCCACTCGTGTTCTGGAGTTTTTTGAAATTCTGGCTTTAGAAGCTGATGACGTAATTGATACCCCGCCACAGCAACAGCATAAGGATCGGCTATAACTTGTTCGTAACCATCCTGAGTAAAATATTTAGTTTCTAATTTTGGTTTAGATAAATCCTCGACAATATTTTTAACGTCTTCGATTTCAGCACGCGTTTTGTTAGCAGAATCCATTGCTTCGCTGATCTGTTTTGGTAATCCCGCGATAACTTGCTGTGTTGCTGGTAATCCCGCGATAACTTGCTGTGTTGCTGTTGTGGCTTCAGCGATCTTTTTGGTTGGCTCAGTAATTGGTTTAAATAATTCTTCTGCACCTGTTGCAAATTCAATTTGTGCTTGTTGCCGCGCTTGTAATTTTTCTCTGACACTATCACGAACAGGAAGAAATTTTTTTATTGCTTCTAGTCGCTCTCGAGCTAGTCTAGCGGAATGTGCTTCTCCAATGTTAGCCATTATTGTTAACTTAAATTTTTAATTCACAGCAGAAATCCTAGAATATTTACATGAAGCAGCAGAGAGACTGAGCCCGAGAGTGTTTCGTCGACCACCCCCATCGTCAAGAAGTATTTTTATAGTGAGTTATTTTTCATGAAATAACTTCTTTGGTCAGCAGAGAAGAGTTATTTATCATAGTTTTCTGAATAGAGGGTTTATTCTGTGAAATAAAGACCTTCTATCAAGAGTGTTTTCGATAGAGGGTTCTGTTGGAACGAATAGTTGGTGGGCTCAGTCTCTCTGCTGCTAGGAGCTTTACAAATATAATATTGCATATAAGCAATGACTGTTCTCTTTAGACGCAACTTTGCAGGACTGTGACTGTGGCTGTCATCCTTTCGATACTCATTTTCAACGAGTTAAGACTACCTTATGTGTGGCCCATGTCCAAATGGTATACGAGCAGATAATCTTTCTGTAGACTGAGAGGCACAGGAGCTCAGTCGGGAGAACGTTGAGCTCGTAATCCACATGTAGCTGTTTGGATAGCAGCTTCAGCCTGTCCGAGATAGGTGTCGTTTTCTGTTCTTGTTAAAGGGACTCAGTTCCCTTTTCGTCGACACGATGTTGTCAATAATGAGCTCAAATTACTTTCATATACCAGTAAGCTTACTCTTTGCAGACTGATGCTACTGTGCTCATCGCATGATGCTTCAGTTAAACTTCAGGGACTAGGATTACAGGTTGTACCGATGCTGCAACGAATCTTTAACATTGATAAGTAGGGTATTTTGAAGGAGAAAAAGAATGGTTGTGGGAATTGTGTTGCCCAAAAGCATCCATATTTACTGTAGGTTTTTGCATTCCTTTATTAGATCGTATTTCTACCGATCGCAGGCGACGCCACAATTGCTCTCTAAATTGAAGTCAGTGATATATCATTTTTTCGCTATTTCTCACAGTCTTACTCATGTAAAACTCAAAAGCAAAAGTTAATAAAAAATTGCAAATGTAGAACTGAATAAGTAAGATGTTCTTATAAGACGAAAGTGATGGCAATGCAACCCGTGTAGAAGATTACAAGTTACAAAGGTTAACACGACGAAACAAACAGTGACCCTGAGAAGTACATGCTACAATCAATAATTCATCATTGTCATTGAAGGACTGTATTATATTAACTGAAGAATAATTTATATACTTCCATTTGAATACTTCTGCAGAACGATTCAGTTGTGCCCGATAGATCAAACAGCGACACCGATCAACAATTACATCAATCAAATACTTATCATGTTATAATGACTCGAGGGACAGCACTTTATTGTGTGAGAAATCAAGCGACAGACTTTTAGTTCAAGATTCACTCAGAACTATTGATTTATGCACGACAAACTTAAAAGCATCACTGGACAATAAACGTATCAATCCAGAATGTTTGATTTGTGCACACAATTAGACTTGTTTTATCTTAAAGAATTAAATGAAAAACGTTCAGCTGAAACATCAGTTAAGACGACTAATTTATGCAATATGAAGACTCCCAATATGAACAAGGTCTTACAACACTGCTTTTAAAATGGAATACTACGTTTTTGTGACAGCTATATTTTTAGATTTTCATTTGTATACGCCTTCTTAAAACAATCCATTTAGCATAAAATACGCATTCGGTTGTTTAAAATACTTCCTTTTTATCCAACATTAATACACGCATGGGGACGTTGTCGATATACGTCTGACGATGAACAGTTAAACACGGATGTTGGATTGTATGAGCTAGGAACTCATTTAGGGCCACTACACAGACATGCTATAGTTAAGGAGGTGTGTTTCAGCACTAAAGGAACAAACTAGTATTACATTCATTGCCACAGACTTTAACACTGTATTACTGTAAGAAATAAATGTCCTTAAAAAAATATAACTTTCGGACCAAGTAAAGAAAATTTCGTGATATAAATACTGTTTTATAGTAAGGTGCGGTTTTGTTGAAAATAACTGAACACTTGAAAAGTACATGCTGAAGAAGACATACTATAATTTACTGTGGATTGCTGTCTAAATTTTAAATGCACCGTTTCTCAGCACCATCATCAACATCAGGTAGAAAAGTTGAAGAAGTATTTAATTCTTACTTAATTACGAATTAAAGATACATCAAAGCACAGACAAGTTTTCATTAGGAAAAATATGTCGTCCGTCATGTTTCGGCATCTCTTTCCAAACTATATGGATTATACGGTTTTTCTTTTTTAAGTTTGCTTGGGATGGAAATGTGTTTAAACAAATACAGGACATCCAAGAGATGGAAATGTTTTGAAACAAATACAGGACATCCAAGATATGGAAATGTGTTGAAATGAATACAGGACATCCAAGAGATGGAAATGTGTTGAAACAAATACAGGACATCCAAGGGATAAAAATGTGCTGAAACAAGCACAGGGCATCCAAGGGATGGAAATGTTTTGAAACTAATACAGGACATCCAAGGGATGGAAATGTGTTGAAACAAATACAGGACATCCAAGAGATGGAAATGTGTTGAAACAAATACAGGACATCCAAGGGATGGAAATGTGTTGAAACAAATACAGGACATCCAAGGGATAAGAATGTATTGAAACAAATACAGGGCATCCAAGGGATGGAAATGTGATTAAACAAATACAGGACATCCAAGGGATGGAAATGTGTTTAAACAAATTCAGGACATCCAAGGGATGGAAATATGTGTTTAAACACATACAGGACATCCAAGATATGGAAATGTGTTGAAACAAATACAGGGCATCCAAGGGATGGAAATGTGTTTAAACAAATACAGGACATCCATGGGATGGAAGTGTGTTGAAACAACTACAGGACATCCAAGGGATAAGAATGTGTTGAAACAAATACAGGACATCCAAGGGATGGAAATGTGTTGAAACAAATACAGGACATCCAAGGGATAAGAATGTGTTGAAACAAATACAGGGCATCCAAGGGACGGAAATGTGTTGAAACAAATGCAGGACATCCATATACCAATGCTCTTTCTTTGTCACCTACTTTTTGGGATTGCAGTGCTCAACAGGTTTGATTGGTTCTTATTTTACTTCTATCTTCACTTCTTTTTTTTTGCTCTTCTGTTGCATGGGTGTAGGCCTAATCTATTTGACCGATCCAATTCTTGATGTATGTTGTATCAACATGCGTATTATTTATCTGGTCGAGTTTGAAAATCTTCTTTCTCTTCTACTTCCTTTGTTATTCCCGTAGCTGTGACTGTCACCATCTTGCGAGCTGTAGCTACCAATTGGGTTTCTTTTGTATTCGTATGGTTTGTAGCATCCTGATGAAACAGTTGAAGTCCTTGTAATAATTGTCCATAACTGTGCGATATGTATGACTCTGACAAATCTTTTTGATCCATCACTGACTGTATTTCCTGTTGTAACTGTGCCATATGGGTGAGATTATGATACAGCTTTCAATTTATACTCCCATTCGCGAAGTTTCACACCACAACTTATTTCAACATGGAGTCAGCATTGGGTCCATCACATGGTTGCTGTGTCGAATTCATCATTCTTAGTGACCGTTTTGCGTAAAATTATACATGGGGCCACCACAGTGTTGCTATAACTAATCAGTCTTTATTGGCGTTTGTAATCACTATGATACATATGTCTTGAAACACTCTTTTTGATACTGGAGATCGGCCAGTCCGTATTGTCGCACTCAGTTTTAGTAGACAATATTTTTCCAAGGGTCTGCTACCCATTTTGTGATTTTGCAAACGCATAGTAATGTAAAGATCCAACATTTTCATTCAAAAGTCTCCATCTTTCCATGAATTTGAAGCCATTTTTATAAAGTCCAAGTTGACCACATGAGTTGAACAATAATTAGGTGTTAGTCCTTTGGTATGATGTTGTCTATGATTGTCTTGATGTTAGTAATTGTGCTGATATTGTCTCATCACTAAAAACTCAAAATAACGTATTCAGGATGTTTATCGATCCATTCATATAAACGTTAGTGGGTGATATTTTCCGTGATATAAATGCAACTATCAGTGTCAAAGTAAAGACACAATACAATTTAAATGGACATTAGCTGTCACGTACATTTCCGAATTCTTCTGGGGGTGGGGGTGGGATGCAAAATCTGTGACGTCTTCATACTTTACCAAGATCAGATATTCACTAATGATGTCCAAATGTTTAATGAGTTTCCTTTCATCGTCGAAGAGTTGAAAGTGTCGACTTCGATATGAAAAGTGTTCTGTCTTTGGAAGCATCGGAGTTTAAGCACATTTTCCCTATAAACTGTTCAACACAGGTTGCAAACGATAGTTGTCCTTAGGTCTTTTCGACGTACTTGAACCCAGAGAAGGGACTTTTAAGGTCTAGTTGAGAACAACAGAGAGGCCAGTTCTTGAAATAAATATCCGTGAGACATAACAGTTTGTGGTTTCTAAATTCCAACCATCCAAGGAAAGGGTTCCAATTTTTTTTTATCTAATATTTAAAAAATGGTAAATTCACTTATTTTCAGTTGACAAAAGTAATGGAGTCAGCGAAAATCGTTTGAGAGATAGGATTAAGGTGGTATGATGTTTAGTTTGTAGACTGATATATAGTAGGAATTCATTATTTGTTTATCAATTCCCTATTTATGTACATCGCCACTTGAGCTACAATTCAACATAATGTTGTGGAAAAATAATAATTTTAATGGAAAATGTCAGTAATTCGTAAACAAGATTAGGCCTTGAACACATGTTCTGGTAGACATCTCATTTTAAACTTACAATCAGGGCCAAAAGGCAAGTTTGTAAAAATAATAATAGGCAAAATTAATATGTAATACAAATAATACTATCATAAAAGTTAGAAAAGTTTTAATTTGTTCTCTACAGAGATTCGAACCCAGGTCCGTAGATAAATGGCACCCATCGCCTTGATGCACGTACCAGTCCATATTCTATCACGACTAAGCACACATCACCAAAACTTAAATATATAAGTTATATATAATTTACGAAAATTTGAAATAACATTTGCTTTGGGTAAGTTCACATTAACAAACATGTACATATAATCTCTGTTTCTCAACTGATTTTAAGAAACCCTCTTACTGTGTTTTATTTCTCAAAATAGATCAGATCTTATGTGCATGTTGCTTCGTTCATTTCAGGTAGATATGTGGCATTTATAGGCTGTTTCTTGATATTGTGTCTGTGTCTCTCTTTTTTTATTGATAAATTATCGCCATCTCTGTGCACACAGGAAGAGATAAGCGAATCTGCCAATAACTTATGTTGAATAAAGAAAATCAAAGTTATTATTGTTTTACTTCATTTTATAAGAATGAAATAATAGGAAGCGTAAGGTTATGTCGAACATTTCCGTCACTCATTTCAGTTCTTATGATAAGCTTTGTTCCAATCTAGGTTAACATTTAATTCTCCCGTCCTCTCGTTCACCCTAACCGCCTTCATCACCAACACACACAAGCATTCGGTTTGCTGCCTGGCATTTTTCGTGGTATAAAAAGAGCGGTGACTATGAGTATTTCTTTTCCACCTACCCGAATC
The DNA here is from genome assembly GCA_028554795.2 of Sinohyriopsis cumingii. Taxonomy (NCBI): domain Eukaryota; kingdom Metazoa; phylum Mollusca; class Bivalvia; order Unionida; family Unionidae; genus Sinohyriopsis; species Sinohyriopsis cumingii. The sequence goes on from CM068839.1 coordinate 85,618,373, forward strand.
TTGTATTCAGAAACGAAGACAGGAACGCAGCTTGTTAATAAGCAACTCCAAAGACTTGACTGGGATTTTAATTACACAGCAAATAAACTCTCCTCCCAATATTTGCTATAAGTCTTACGTTGTGTATTGTCAGGCTTGTTATTGTAATTGCCTTCTTGATGATATTTATAAAACTTTAAAAAAGTTGTCTGATCCTAAAACATACAAGCGACGTTAAATTTACCATAAACTAACACTTAGCATACTTTCCTTGAACGACCTCTAAATATTATTTTCCATACTTCTTGACACATACTATTTTAATTTTCATTAGACACACGCGTGAGCGGGGACTGTGGTTGGAATTTCACTTCATCTGACCTTGTAAATTCAGACAACAGGTACAACTTGACACTGAAGTCTGTTATCATTATGATTGTAAAAAGTGATTGCACAACGTTTAAGGCCTCTGAACCCTGATAAAAGTCACGTTCTTGACGCACCGGCGATTTGATATACTATCTATACAGGCTTGTAATGGTGAATAAATGGGTCACATTAGCACTACTTGCTATATTCAGACGCTAATCACCTTCGCATGTGGACGACCTTACTTAACCCGGTACTGACAGTAAACTCTGTGATAAAAAGTTCCTTTTCCAATTCATTTAAGAGTATATATATATATATATATATATATATATATATATATATATATATATATATATATATATATGGAGAGAGAGAGAGAGAGAGCATATATATATATGCACCACACACACACACACACACACACACACACACACACATATATATATATATATATATATATATATATATATATATATATATATATATATATATATATATATATATATATATATATATATATATATATATATATATATATATATATATATATATATATAAAGTATCCCTTGACATTCGAATAGTCCAGGCTTATCCGGTGTCTGAATTCCCTTCATTTTTGCCACTAATCTGTCTTTATTTGTTGATTTTGAAGAATGTGGCTAGTTAGATATATAGATTGAAGATAGAGATTATGCGTTATATGTTGCTGGTGAATATTTAGATAGGGAATTTTTTTTTGAAAGATGAATTTATTAAATATCGAGACCCTACAAAATTGGTCGCTGAGGTATATGCAGCTTATAAAAATCAAGATTCAATGGATACTACCAGTCAGGATTTTGCTGAATTTGAAGAAGAAGCAAAAAGAAAACATTTACGTCGAATTGCTCGTCCTCACGCTGTTATAGAAGAAATTAGTCCTGACGAATTTATTGAAAATTATAGTAATCCTAAACCTACCCCCGTCTACTAGAGGTGGTTTTTACTCAACTATATCAGAAGAATGTGGATTGGAAACATGTCCTGACAGTGTCCTGACAGTGTTCTTGCCGATGTTGACCGATTAGAAGTTTTGATCGGAGGAAAACGCACAGGAAATAGTTCTCCAGAAATTATTAATGAAATAGCTGATATTTGCCAAAGATTATTTACAAGCAGTGTTATGAACAGTAATATTTATCATTTTCTCATTAATGAAATTATTGATGATTATTACAGCTACTGAAAACAATTAATTAATCGGCGTGTAATTTAAAAATGATTATACACAATGCTTAACGTGAACCTGTAATTGTTAGGGTAGTAAATTCACGATTGCCAACTTATAAAGCGATTTATGGAGATGAACTTGGTGATACTCTTGTAAGTTTATTAAAAAGGATGGTTCCAAAGGCTATACCGATTGCAAAATAATTGGGGATGAAGGCAATTGAAGGCATTCGTGATAAAGTATTACGATCTGTTGGTGATTTTGCCAGTAAACATTCTCATCAATTAAAGAAAGGTTATCTTGATTGGTACCAAGAAAATCACAAACACCAGTGAAATTAGCAAGCACCGAGATTATGCCTGAAAATGTTAGTAAAATAATAAATCAAGCTGCAAATAAAAGAACTATTGAAACAATTCAAAAACATGTTGATGTTGCCACAATGATATTAAAATTAGCAAGATATTCAGATGATTATGCAAGATCAGTTGGACCGTCAGTGATGTTTTAGAAAGACAGCTCTGATCATTCTGAAAGTGACCAGTATACTATAAGACAGCCAAAAGAAGAGACGATACTAATGCTGATATTGAAAACATAATTTTAACATCGAACAACTTAGGATTTAATACGCAATTCTGTTATCACATATTTTTAGATTTTGCAGAAATGTTAGAAATTATCTTCGGAGCAAAACATACATTTGTACTTGTAAGGAAATGTAATGTTGCCATTTGGCGATCAGCCGCCGCTGCTGGTAAAGTAATATTGTTTAAACTTTCACTGTGGATGCAGGTAATGACTCCATCAATTGCTGAAGAAGGAAAATTGATTCATTTTATGAATTCAGGCTTTAAATCATTATTATCATGGTTGACAATGACCGCAGATAACATTCAGAGTAATGTTGCTTGGTTATTTACATGGCATATTGCATCACAACAAGGAGTATCTGCACCGAGGCATATATTTATCGCTTTACAAAATGCTGATCGCCTAAATGATCAATAACGTAGTCATATGATATTTGACAATCTTGCGGTTAGTGAAGTATTTTTACGGATAAATGGACATCAAGAACCATCTGAAGATATAACCTTAAATTTTAAACATAATCATGTAGCACTTGCATGTCATCGTTTAATGGCATTTATGGGGCGTGATCAAAATGTAGATACCGGTTTGCAAATATCTCAGCGGGATTTCACATCTTGATATCCGAGTTATTTTTTTTCCCACCGGAACATTTAGATTTATTTAAACAATCTGTCGTTGATATTCACTTTCGAGCTCGAGTAAACCCAGATGCTGGTGTTAATTATAGAGCAACTGCAGTTATACTCAGCGACAAATCAATGTTACTTGAAGGTGTTGGTGGACTAATGAGAGTTATTGATGTTCCAGTAGAAAACATGCAATTAAATCACTCACGATATTTATAATGTCATACCATCATGTTAGTGTTAGTCTGACTCATGGTCAGATTAAAAAGCTTCATTCAAGTTCAGCGAAGAACTGCGGATATAAATACCATTAAAAAAAGATAAGATCACATGTGGTCAAAATAAACCATCATTGTCAGAACGTCAGCTTAAACATTTCAATAACGCCAAACAATAAAAAACAGGCGTTAAAGTCAATCTTTCTGCTGGTGCGGTTAAAAACTCAATTAAAACAGGAAGTATATTTCCACTTCTTGCAGCGAAGCCAGCGTTAATATCCGCTGCAGCTCCAGCTGTAGGAAAAGCAGCTGCACTTGGTGCTGTTGGAACGGCTGCTGGGTTGGCATTAAGGAAAGCAACAGGAAATTACTTACAAAAAGGGGAAGGGGTCTAAGATTACAAGGAACTCCTTATCGATACGGAAAAGGTCTGAGACTTCCAGGAACACTTCGTTGATCTTTCCAATGTCAAATTTTAGTTTTCTTGATGGTGATAAAAATTAAATATAAAAAATTTCTGAGGTGTTTTCATGCGCGATCAATTACCAAAACAACCAAACAATATTGAAACAGGTACCATTAATCTTGATAATAGTTCTGGTCCTGGTACTCATTGGGTTGCATACGCAATTGATCCACGTGGAATTGTTTATATTGATTCGTATGGGTTGGCCCCACCAAAATGATTTTTAAATTACGTAAAATCAATAAAAACTCCAGTCTGGTATTCAGCATTGCCAGCACAGACCATAACAGATCCGCCAATATGTGGCCGTGAAACAATTGCTGCGCTTTACACTGTATCAAAATCAACATTACCACCTCATAAAGTCGTGCATGAGTATAACAAGTAGCCGTTAATCGTTTTAAACAGATCTTAAAGTATAATGATAGATATTTACGGAAGATCTTCTTCTGTCAAAGACAAGAAGAACCAAAGATGATATCAATTTGTCAAATTACGAGACTAAATATGAACTTGCCGATATTATGAACCTCTCTGGAGTTGACCGAGATGGAGTTGTTATTTTTCAGGATAACTACGGTGTTTGAAAGACAAGTAATATTAAATGGAATGACATAATTCGTAGTGTTCTCGGCGCTATTACGGATAATATTCCAGTATTTACCAATGACGGAAAAATCAGACATTCAAATATATCAATCGCAACTATTAGAAATGAAATTATAAAAAATGTTGCTAATCGTTTGCGGTCCACCGGTGATATAATGACAGGTGAACTCAGTATGAATGGAAATAAAATAGTTGTTTTAAGAGATCCAACATCTGACGAAGATGCCACAACAAAAAATTATGTAGACAACAACTATATATAAAGGAGTTACTAATTTAGCCACGCCACGAGATGAGTATAACGTTCATGTAAACATGTTTTCAAATCTTCGTAGAAATTTTAGAAAATTAATGAAATAGCAGAGGAATTCTTTGGAAGTCCGTTGACTGTTGACGTGAAACTCGTTGATATTAACACAAAACTCGGCGATATTAAAATAGCTAAGTCAGACATTGAAACGATTAATAAAAGAATAGGTGTTATCAGAGATCCTAAATCATTTTTAGAGTTAATCGCGATAGCACAGAGTAATACCGATGATATTAGAAAAGACTAGAAGATGTTATAACTGGAATTCCTGATATCGTTAAAAAATAATCTGATTATAATTCCCCACGAGCAGATTATAAACGTGGTATATACAGTAGCGTCTGACCAAGCATTATGGTCACCACTCAATAAAACCATTAAACATCGCGCTGAGGTTACCGGTATATACAGGCTCTCAGTACTTGGCGTTGTAACATTCATAATATCTACCACAATTTCAAGGCGTTATCCACTGACATCGTCAGGTGGATATCCTGGATCTATGTTTTGTTAGATCAAAACGACGAGGAAACATTTACTCTGGAACCCGAGAAAAAACAACCTCTGCTTGATTTATTATTGTTGTCTTGAATTAGTAGCTAAATTCCCACCTAATTAAAATATAATGAGCATTCCGATTAACGTTCAACGTTTTAGATATAATCAAGCAGTGAATGGCAAACAAAACTAAAAAATATCGTTGACGACTAAACAGTAAAGTAAACCATATCGCAGACGGGTAGTCGTCATCGACATAATTGTTTATTCAGCGTCTGCTGTTATTGCTGGAACCGGTGTATTATTATCAACAATAACACCATCGCTAGTGATGACACTAGCAGTTGTAACACTTTGTGTTTCAGCTGCAACAACACTTGATGACCGTCTCAGTATCATCAAAAAAAAATATATGTACATGCACAAATGCAAAATCGCATGATTGTATAATAAAATTACATACAGCGACGCTAGCATACTCCAAATTATCCTCGTTATTATCAACAAGCCTTAGGGATGGAAATAGATCAGATTTTGAGTTCACTGAGATGATTTAAATCTACAAGGATGTAATGGCTGGGATAGAATCCACGCCTGATTTAGAAAATCAGGATTTAAATAAAAATGTCAACTCCACTGACATCGTCAGGCGAGCTACTTCAACAAATTGCAACTAACACAACTCCTTCAAAACCAACGATGAGATCGGTGATCTCAACTGATCCTGAATTTAATGTTAATTTTCCAACTGCAATTCCAGTGAAAGAAATAGTGCTAGCACAATTGCGAGTATATCATCGTTGGCCAAATATTAGATCAAAATCATTTGGCGGATTACAGGCGAATAATTCGCTTGTATTGGCAAATAAAAATAAAGTTGATGAAACTCCCGATTGGCAGGTTCTCGAAATTCCAACAGGTAATTATCAAATCGAACAAATCAATGACGAATTCCAGCTCAGAAGCAAAGCGCTAACTGGAAAAGAATCCTAAATAGTTATAACAGCTCACGAACCGACTTTATCAGCCGCGATTGAAATATACTAACCAGTTTATGTTGTAGATATTTATCAATCATCAATCAGATCATTGTTACGATGGCCTGAAATAGCACCAGAATATAAAGGACCGCCAGAACCAAAGTTAAATGAATTTCTTACTGACGAAAATAAATTTATAACAACTCCAAAATATGAAAATGAGTATTCGTGGACCAGTAATCGTGATTTACATATATTCATTGTAGATCTTAAATCTGATAAATATTACGTTAATGAAATATGATCAAATTAATAACTGATTAAATTAAAGGTGAACATCAGACTGTATTCACAACTCTACGTCAGTTATTTGAAAAATATATTCAAGAATATCCTAATGAGGAACTAAAAAACAAATAATAAAAACAATATAGCATTTAAATCAGGTTGTATCAGAGCCTAAAATATAAATTTGGATATTGCTCAATCTGTACTTCTGGAGGCACTTAATGCTAGAGGAAAATTAATACATACAAAATCAGTATTTCTCGATTATTATAAAATATCTGAAGCAGAATTACCAACATTAATAATACCAGAATTTAGAACCGACGAACTAAAAAAGTCAGTGATCTTATCAATGACAATTTTCCTAAAATTGTTGAAGCATAGAAAAAAATAGCCCCACCAGCAAATATTATCAAGCATACCAACGATCCATACTGTGGCGGAAGGCATATTTGACCAGGAATTGTAAATATAACCTCAACAGTCGCACTCAATCCTGTATTTGATGCAATTTATGGCAGTTGTAAAATAGATCTTGTAAGATCTAGTCAAGTTCAACAAGAATATATTTTATATACATTTACATCTCAAGTACCTCTTGGATATTTAATTGTACAAGAACCGATCAATCCGGTTTATCTACGATGTCATAATCAGTTATTGTCAAGAATACATTTCAAAATTACCGACCAATCCGGACATTTACTTGATTTAAGAAACGTAAATCTGAATATAAATCTCTACGTAAGATCTTAAAAATTTCATGGGTATATTTAAATTATGAAACAAATTGTACAGTAATACTTTCAAGAACAAATATATTTGTAATATAAGTTTTTTATTTCTCAGGTAGAATAAAAGTCAGAGGATAATTAACCACGACATTTCATCAATGACATTGTTATTAATACTTTCATTTTTAAAATCCTCTTTACTATTTTCGCTTTCGTCACTGCTTTCAGTATTCTTTACTATTTTCATTTTCACAATCTGACATAAACTTTTTTAACTGCCTCACACGCGTGTTAATAATTTTCATCGTTTCGTATTCGTGAGCTAATTCTGATCTAATTTTTTCCAACATGCTTCAGAGAGATACGAATCTTTTGACTTCCTTATCTTTTACAGTATCCACAGATTGGGACATAAATTGTTGGATAATCTTTATAAATCTGTACTCTGCTGGTAGTGTATACCTATCTTCAAATTTACGCGTTTACAATGATTCAAAATCACAAATAACTTTTTCTGGATCAATTTTAATTTTTATGTCGTCTTTTTTAATTTTTAATTGCAGAAATAATATCATTAATATTTTCATTATTCATTATATAGCAAATATATAGACTACTAAATACATATTTCACTTACACTTATTCAATTCCGATGTGTTTTCAAACTGACAACGACACAACGAGTCTGGGTATCTTTTATAGTCAAATAAGCCCACGTTTAAAATCATAAACAAATCACAGATGGTGTCGACGATGTTATCAATGCTACAATGAACGACAAACGTGCGGCAACAATTATCATTTATCTCGATAATCAAAGATATTTTTCAGAGTAAAGTTTATTGTATTAGCAGAAACAAGCAATACTACTTGGATTATCAGTGACAAACGTGACCCTGTCGTTAATAATGAAAAAACTGCCTTATTAAGTAAAAATTCCAAACCAGGAATGTTGACTAGTATTGACAAACCGTATTATGAAACAGCGTATCCTGTGACCGCAATTATGTACCGAATTTATCTGATAAATGATAAACTTAGTGTTAATAATCTAAAATCCATGAAATTGTCAAAAATAAATTGTGTAGCCGAACGAGTAACGGAACACTTTATAAACGCGATACGTGGAAACGGTTTTAACGGATAAAAGACTTAAAATAATAAACGAGTGGGGAAAATAGTTAAAGATACTGGAGCATCTGCCAAAGACGTCCATGAATTAGGAAAGAAATTACAATTTCCAAAAATTTCAAGGGGATATGTTTGATTTTATTAACGAAATAATTAAGAACGATCCTGTATCCGTGTGGCTGTTTCAAAGTTCCGATAATGGAAATTATGATCAGTTTGTACGGCTTAATGCAGACATTTATCGTACAAAATCTCTCCATGAAGAAATGAAAAATCTTAGTTGAAATATATCCATGACGACGCTGAACAGTTACTGAGTAATTATTTTACCATTCCTTCAGCTGCTGCACATTTTTCTAGAAAGAAAAATTCGAGGAAACCAACACGATTGGTTAGTTTTGAAGAAATAATGCGCAATTGTGTCAAATACGGACACGGTGGGTTATGGAATACTAAATACGATTATAAGGATATTATTTCAGTTGATATGGTTGCAAGTTTTCTTTGTATGGGAGAGTGTTCTAAGTATTTTGGGCGATTTGGTCATCACACACACGTGATGATCAGAGTATCGATAAATGGACCATTACCAGATTTTGATTTGACAGGATTTGCTTGTATCGAGTCATTTAAGTTTGCTGAAAATCTTCATCCGATTTGTTATGTCTGGTTTGGCAAACATTTTTCAGAAAAATGTGGGCACCAACAGTATTATTGCGATATATGCTCGACGTAAAAATGCTATTTTTGTTACCAGTAAGTGAAGCAATTATATCATATCGTCCGCAGAAATAAGTTTGGTTACCACAACAAAAGAAATATTCTGATGATGAAAATCCGGATATAACTGACTTTGCGAATAAAATCGCAAAAGATCTTGCCAGAAAAATAATCGGTAAATTCACCCAAGGAGGATCACATGATCATAAACGACATTGTACAATATTGAATATAGACGATGCTGAACTAGATTTTATTAATTGCTGATACAAGGAATAGAAATTCTTTTATAAGTCGAAGTAATGTTAATTTATCAGACGGAACTAAATTAGGTACAATAGTGCGTTATATTGATGGTGAGTCATCGCAGTTTACTCATTTAAAACCCTCAGTGCTCGCCTACGTTTCCATAAATCTATTATCAAGGATAAATAACGTTTCTGAGTTTGCTGTCGGGGTCGCTATGGATTCATTTTATATCAATTAAAAAAAAACAGGATTGCTAGAACAACTAAATATCGGCACTTATGCATCATGGGGTGAATGGAGAATAAAAGAAGAAAATATACTCAATTATTATAATTTCAGAAACTCGTATTAACATTTTTTTGGAATGTATGGAGACCAAATGATTTGATAGTTGCAAACAGAAAGATAGTTCGTGATATACTTCAACAACAATTTTTTATGTTGCATAAAGAAAGCCCATTTTCTTTTTTCTTTCAATATATTTCTGTTTTGATAATTTTCACTGCCAAGGGTTCGTCTACTTTCGGTTGCTTCTATTTGTCTAGTCCTCCTGACTTTCGTGACGGGTATGGGTTCTTTGGGGTTTCCTTCTGCTGCTTCTGATAAATGGGTTATATCCTAGTTCTCTTTTTCTTGGGACACTATGAAGATAGATGCCTTTTTCTTTACATTCACAGTATATGGCATTACTTTGTCTCACGTTTTCCTGTTTAATATCTTTCTGGACATTCCGGAGTAAACTGTATTTTTTTGGACAGACATATAACCTATCTTGTTTCTCTATTTCGAATGGATTAGTCCACATTATTATTTGAGATATAATTTGAAAACCAGAAGAAGACAAAAGAGACGACATTCGGTGTAACTGCATACGCGGTGTGAAATTTTAGTTCAAGTTTGTTGCCATCAATTTAGAAGATGACCTATTCGACCCAGAGTCAACACAATCAACATCAACGACAAGAACATGAAATTCAAGCTCAACCCAGAAGGAAAGTCGCTCCATAATTCCATAAAGATTGATTTCAGCCACGAGAGATCCAAAAAGTGACTTCCAGAAAATTGCGACTAACGATTTGACATACAGTGTGAATTTAAATATTTCTTGTCAACAATGCCACCGGAGAAAGTGAGTTTCATTCCTGATTTATGAGAATTATTGTTAGAGACTTTGAAATGAACTCATCTGTTCAGACGGCTTGAGACAAAATAGCTGAACATCCTCATCCAGATTTCAAGTATGTCATGAAAGTTGAAGAAATACAAAAGATAATACAATTCAAGGCCAAAGGGTTGGAAGAAGAAAAAGAAACAAGAGAAGTACCTGAAACTCTATCTGCAACTCCTTCTAATGTGACAGCCTCCTTGTTGGCCTTTTCCAATACTCCAAAGAGAGATGAAAGGAAAGATTGGGTAAAAGCAAATAATATCGACACCTTCGTCAGCAGAGGAACAAGATACAAAGGAATAAAAAATGTTAAATGAAATCAGGAAAAACGGAACGCAAATAACCTTTCAAGCGGTAAAATAAAACTTCATACATTGGTTTGGAACGTAACAATCAGAAAAAGTAAGAAATGTTAAATACAGGAGATTGGATTCGCATTTATGAAGACGAACGCACCTTTTACAAAGGACTTTAACCTAACCGAACAAGAGAAGTGGTTTTTTTGTTACTGGACAATTTCGTGGGCGTTATCATCCTGTATGTACTTTGGAAACGTAAAAGGAGAAGTGAAACAAGCAAGCCTTTATTGGTCTTTGTTACAACGAGTGACTTAGAAGACAAGAACGAAAGCCATCTCGATCGAAGAACACGTACATTTGTATATGCTGAGGTCAAGAACTGAAAGTTTGTTGAAAATGATATCCAACTAGTTTTGAATATTATATTAGATCCTCACAAGGTATCAACAATAAAAATATGTAGAATTCATTGTTGAAAGCAGCTTAATCTCCTTTTCACAGTTCCTCTCAACAACTACAAACACAACCATTGATGGTGTGGTGTGGTAAATGTGTCCCTAGAAATGCAAATCGTTTTTGTCTGTAAATATTTGCGGATCATTGTATCATCGGACCAGAACTATTAAATTTAAGTTTTCAACAAGAAGATAAAGAATTGTGGATTATATCATTCCTCGGTTTTATTTGTTTTCTTCTTCTTAGTCCGTCTTTGAAATGTATTGACATAACAATCAACAACGGTAGGCCTTCCGCCGACGCCAATCGCCAAAATTACTCTTCCAGTCACAGTTGGAGTCCTGTTTTGGACAAAATATAAATTTATCCTTTGACAATAAATGACTCATTGGGGACGAGAAACATCGAACTATCTGTCAATAAGATATTAATTCCTCTACGCTACATCAATGACAATGCTTAAAGAGACGTCAAATACCATTCATATCTCTTTACATGTTCATACAAAATAAGGAAGGACGAATATCGGTTAGACAATTGGGGATTTCCAATTGCTGCCTGAAAAAAATGAATATGATGCATGGAGATTCACGGGATTATTTAAACTTAGAAATCAATCTGTTAGCTCTGGCATAGAAGTTATTGACAATAAAAGAATCGCATTGAGCTAGATTTTGTCCTAGGTCGTCTTTGAATACCTCACCACTTTTTGATTAGTTGAAAACGCAAGACAAACCGAATATTACATCGATCTGATTAAGAGATACATGTATCTGAATGTCAGTGTTCTCGGAGCGGACAATAGCATTTCAGGCACCGATACTCGAGTAGGTCCAGTAAACAATTTCATGCACTCGTTGTTCAGTGAAGTGAATTTGTACATGAATAGCAAACTAGAGAGGAGCAGCATTGACACTTACCCTTAACGAGCGTACCTGGACAATCTCTGAACGTGCGGATAAGAATAAAAGCACACATCAGAATGTCTCCGTGGTGTAGAATCTTGATTTTGGACACGGTGAACATCACGATGATGATCATCACAAGGATGGTTTTAACGAACGGTGAAAGAGAGTCAAACAAAGACATAATAAAGGGGGGTTTTGCACCTAAATATGGGTTTTAAAATAAGTATTGGTTGAATGGAGTGGAATTTTGTTGTCACAAACTCGAAGCTGAACCCTGATCATTTGACAGCTAAGTTTAACGAGTTCAGTAAGAGTGTCGAAGAAGTGAGACTTTACATGCGCCACGTATACGTCTCACCCAGTGGGAAACAAAATCTGTCAAACTCTTAGCCGGACGAAAACCAAGTATCCTCTACGACGATTGGTGGGATTCCTTCACCATTGCATTTGGATCATGTTTTCAAGAAGACAAAAGTACAGTCAAGATGTCAAGGTGGCAAAAACAAGAACAACCTTTAGCATCTTGTTTTGACAAAATAGTTAGAGAACTGTTACGTTTGCCTGCCTGCAATTACGTAAGTCAGGAACAAAGGAATGGGTTAGCAGCCATGTCTATATTGTACAAGAGCCTCGCTTCGTTGGGTGTCAAAACTCACATGTAGACGTTGGAAGCTTTGTTCTAGAACAAAGGACCCTTGTTGCTGTTGTAAATCTCCTGAGGATCGTCTGTTAAGCTTAACCGACTGGGGTAGAATTGATATCCAATCGGAACTGAGGAAGGGTGGGGCCATCAATTCAAACCAGAATTTAACAGTCATTTGGGCTGGGAACGAATTAGTGATTGTAAGCTATCGTACTGGTCAAGCAGCAATCTACTCCGCTCTGTATTACAACGTTGTTTTCTATAAGAAAATGTGGGTATTACGATGTGCACGAATGCGTGACCGAAGATGTAGATAGCCTTTATCTGATGATTGATTGTTGATTTAGTGTTATGCGAGATGGCTAATGAAACATTAAATGCTAACGTTCTTGTGTTTTTGGCAGGAAGCTTTCGGGGACAGAACTACCGGGTAGTTAAGTCCCGAGTCTCAGAGAGGGGAGAAAGGATAGAACAATGCGGTAGGCAGAGAAGAAGCCTAGTCGCGAGAAAGAGAGAGAGAGAGAGAGAGAGAGAGAGAGAGAGAGAGAGAGAGAGAGAGATTAATATCGTTTAAATTGTATTAAATTGTTATTCTTTTGAATTTCACCTTTGTGTTCTCAATAATTTAATTGTCGGCATTGCTGACTGGGGGTTCGGAGCTTTACCTCTCTCTATCACTAATTTCACTTCCTACAAAAACGAGCCAGGGTGGGAGTTCCATAGTAATTTAAATAGAATATTGGGAGCACTCCACTCCAACTCATAGCAGAACGTCATAGAACGCCACGGTGGGCGCTTCGTCCGGGATATGAATTGACCAAAATATTATCTTTACGACCTAAAGTTATATTTGTTAGGAAGCATTAGTGAACAGTATGAGATAGTTGTGAGCTATTTTCCATCCTGTGTAGTTTGAATTTTTATGATTTTTCATCTTATGTATGTTGTATTTTGATATTTACATGCTTGGTAGATTTTTAATTACTTGCAGTAATTTTGAAGCAAATATCGAGCAAATTATCTTACCTGAGGGAAGTTAGTGGTGTTAACATGTAAATATTTGGTTAGAAACGTGTAACATCTGTCAATTGTTAGTGAGTCGAGACAAGGTATCACTTACTCTTAGTATCATCATACAATGGCTGCAGAAAGACAGATGATTAAGGAGTACCGTGCCATGGGCTTGGAAGATCTCGGGTACTATGGAGATCGCCTGGCAGCGTTTATAGAGGAAAGAATTAGGGAATGGAAGGCAGAAAAAGCAGCGGACAGAGAGCTGCCCACGATAACAGAGGACAGAGAGCTGGAGCTGGCCAAGATATCAGCGGACAGAGAAACACAGAAAGAGCTGGCCAAGATAGCAGCGGACAGAGAATCGCAGACAGAGCTGGTTAGACACGCTCACGCTCTCGAAATGGAGAAGGTATGGTTAGCGGCTAGGGACACCGATAGGAACGACCCCAGTACGATTCCTGGAGGGAGCGTACGACCATTTATCGATCATCGAATGGTACAGATAAGTATTTCGCGGTTCAATGACAAAGAAGAGTCCATTGACGATTTCCTCGTGCAATTTGAGAAACTCGCTGGTGATCATAAAATTACCTCGCAGCATTGGGCGATTAACATCTCAGCCTTTTTTCAAGGTGCAGCTCGGGAAGTTTACCACAGCTTAGCTGCAGATGATGCTGACGACTACGACGCGTTCAAGACGGTCCTCCTTTGTCATTTTCGGCTGATCGCCGAAACGTACCGTAAACTTTTTCGGGATTCGACGAAAAAGACAACCGAAACCCACTCCCAATTCCACACCCGTGTTCGAGGGTTATTTGAGAAGTGAATGAAGATGGCCGACGTCGAACGATCGTACGACGGGCTACGCGAGGTCATACTCAAGGAGCATGTCCTGAGTATTTACTGTCGCGAGTTGACAGTCTTTCTAGCAGAGAGAGAACACCGGACGCTCAAAGAGATCTCCAGCATGGCAGAGAGACACGAGCATGCACACTCGAAGAGTGGAGGTTCCGGGGGTGCGGACCGACCCCGACCCACTGAGTCGCACCGGATGGGTGAGGGAGAGCTGGCTGTCCGTAACCGACAGGGCGACAGAAGGTTGGAGGGGGATTCGCAGGCAGGATGCCACCCATAGACCAGGACAGGGCTCACCCCCGAGAACGGGCCTTGCAGGTCGACGATGGCCGATCTAAGCGCCCGGGGCATTTTGCCAGGGACTGTCCCAAGGGCAGGCATACCCAGGTGAATGCAGTCGCTAGGAAGGAGTGCGAGCCGGAGGCAAGCTGTAAACCAGCAAACCTTGCGTCTGCTACTGTCAACGGAGAAGGTGCCACCATCTTGTATGACACTGGGTGTACCCTTCCAGCCCTTGTCGACAAGAAATACGTGAAGCCTGAGGATTACACAGGGAAGGTAATTGAAGTACAGTACGCGAACAGCGTGCGTGACTCATTGCCAGTGGCTGTCATTGACCTCGATTCACCGTACGTGAAGGAGAAAATTGAAGCTGCGTGCTTGGCTGGATTATTACATGACGTCATACTGGGATGTCGTTATTTGTTGCCACAACCGAAACCCGAAACCAGCACACCAATGCCGGTGAGTGCTGTGGAAACCAGGTCCAAGAGTCGACAGACGAAAGCGATGCCGATAGAAGTTACGTCGACACCGATCAGTAACGTTCTTCCGGCCGAATTGAGGAAGCTGCAGCAGGAAGACGCAACTCTGGCGCAGTTGCGCAAATACGCTGAAGAAGGAACGGAGAAAGAAACTCCGAATTGCGCGGTGAAGTTCGCATACAAGAAGGATATTTTGTATCGCCACGCCAGGAAAGGTAACGAACACTTCAAGCAAGTCGCCGTGCCACAAGAGAAGCGAGGTGAAGTGTTGAAACTCGCGCATGACAGTCTCGGGGGGGGGGGGGACACATGGGAATTGCCAAGGCGCGTGACCGTTTCGTCAAAGAATTCTACTTGCCAGGGGTCCCGGGAGATGTTAAGAGGTTCTGTCTCTCATGTGACAAGTGTCAGAGAATGGCACCGAAAACGGATCATCGACCCGACCCTTTGGGGAGTACACCCCTTATCGATGAACCGTTTAGACGCGTCGCGATGGACTTGATCGGACAGATAACACCCGCGTCGTCGCACTGAAATCGGTATATCTTAATGGTCGTAGATTACGCTACACGCTACCCGGAGGCCGTCGCGTTGCGTAACATTGATTCGGAAACCGTCGCTGAAGCGCTGTTTGGGATTTGGTCAAAAGTCGGAGTGCCGGACGAGATCCTGACCGATCAAGGGACACAATTCATGAGACGCGTGATGGCAGAGGTGAACCGACTGATGTCGATTAAACACCTCAAGACAACACCGCATCACCCCCAATGTAACAGACTGGTCGAACGGTTTAACGGAATACTGAAAAACACGCTCAAGAAGCTGTGCGAACGCCGCCCCGAAGATTGGGATCGGTATATTCCTGCCATGCTTTTCGCATACAGGGAAGTACCACAAGCGAGTTTAGGGTTTCCTCCCTTTGAACTCTTCTACGGGAGGACCGTACGTGGCCCAATCGCCGTACTGAGACAGCTGTGGACGGACGATCACGCTGTCGAAGAGGTACGTACTACCTATCAGTACGTCGCGGATTTGCGAAACAAAGTGGAGGAAGTTTGTTCACTCGCACAGGAGAACCTCAAGCTAGCGAAGGTGCGTCAAGCGAAGTATTACAACATGCCCGCGAAAGCACGCCAATATGACGTAGGCGACAAGGAATTGTTGCTGTTGCCCCAAGAACACAACAAGTTGCAAGTTTCTTGGAGGGGCCGTACGTCATAACCGGGAAAGTCGGAGATCAAACCTATCGGATACGACTACCGACTAAGAAGAAGCTATGCCATGCCAGTCTCCTTAAGCGATACCGGGAAAGAGAGAGCGTCAGCGATTTTGTCGTCGCCACGATCGTCACCGAGGACGCCGAAGGCGATATGGAAGGTGCGAACACTGTCCCGAGCTGTCCGTTAACGAGGGCTGAGACACCCTCGGACGTGGAGTGTGACCCCATGTTGACTACGGTACAGCGGGAAGAGATAGAGACGTTGCTGGTCGGGTATTCCGGTGTGCTTACGGAAATACCCGGGAGAACGTCACTCGTTGAGTTCGGGTTCAAGCTGGTGGACGACCGGCCAGTCCGGCGGATACCCTACCCCTTGCCCCACGCAAAACGACACGTCGTAAGGGAGGAGATCGAGCAGATGATTGCTCTGGGAGTAATCGAGCCATCCGACTCTCCGTACAGCTCTCCTTTAGTCCTAGTGCAGAAGCAGGACGACACACATCGGTTTTGTGTCGACTACCGAAAGCTGAATCAGGTGACGAAATTTCAAGTGGAAACGCTACCTGACCCAGAACATATTTTCGCTTCTGTCTCGAAGGCGAAATTTTTCTCAAAGTTGGATTTGTCCAAGGGATATTGGCAAATTCCTGTGAGAACGGAGGATAGGGCAAAGCTCACTTTTGCTACTCCCGATGGGTCATACCAATGGTTGGTCATGCCATTCGGAGTCCAGAATGCGCCCAGCATCTTCATTAGAATGGTGCGGAAGTTGTTGGAGCCCTTACGCGATAGGGTTGTCCACAACTTCATGGATGATCTCTTGCTAGCCACAGAGACGTGGGGTGAACACCTCACTCTGCTAGCTGACGTTTTGGAGCGGCTACGTCAGGAGAGACTGACGGCTCGCGCTTCCAAATGTCACCTAGGGTTTCGAACCTTGGACTGTATGGGACATACCCTTAGTCAAGGCACGCTGTCCCCCGAAAAGTCAAAGGTGGAGCAGCTGAGAAACGCCGCACGGCCCACCACGAAAACTGAGGTGAGATCATTCCTTTGATTGGCCGGGTATTACCGGAGGTATGTGGACAATTTCAGTGCGATTGCGGGGCCGTTGTCTGACCTAACCAAGAAACGGGCCCCGAGTAAAGTTATTTGGACGGATTCGTCTAAGCACGCTTTCCAAAAGCTAAAGGATAGGCTTACATCCGACGCGGTTGTCCGTCTACCGAACCTGTCCAAAGACTTCTCACTTCGCACTGACGCATGTGACACGGGACTGGGGTCAGTAGTACTGCAAGAGCACGAGGGGAAGCTTTTTCCTGTCGCGTACGGCAGTCGGAAATTGTCTGCTGCTGAGAAGAACTACTCCGTATCGGAGAGAGAATGCCTCGGAATCGTGTTCGGGATATCACGGTTCGAGCGGTACTTGTACGGCCGGAAGTTCCTATTAAAGACTGACCACCAACCTCTCGCCTATCTCGCGCAGGCGAAATTGTCGAATGGACGCTTGATGCGATGGTCGCTGTTATTACAGCAGTACCAGATGCAGATTAGATACGTGAAAGGAACCGAGAACGTAGACGCTGATTTCATGAGTAGGAGCGCTAAAATGTTATAGATCGCTCTGTAGATAACCGTATGTTGTGTGTATATTCGTGTCCGTAGTCAGCGTGTAGTGTCGCTATAATTTTGTTGTTTTATTACGTGTAGTAACGCGCATTTGAAGTAATTTTGGGGGAATAAAATCCCGATTTTATTCTCAAGCGTGTGTGTGTGTGTGTGTGTGTGTGGGGGGTTATCACATTTGCCTGCCCGCGATTACGTAAGTCAGGAACAAAGGAATGGGTTAGCAGCCATGTGTATAAGTAGACCCTGCGGCCATCGGAGCGATTCGTGTTTGTACAAGAGCCCCGATTCGTTGGGTGTCCAAACTCATATGTAGACGTTGGAAGCTTTGTTCTAGAACAAAGGACCCTTGTTGCTGTTGTAAATCTCCCCGCGTTGACAGATGGCCTGAGGCTCGTCTGTTAATCTGGATCGACTGGGGTAGAATTCATATCCAATCGCAACTGAGGAAGGGTGGGGCCATCAATTCAAACCAGAATTTAACAGTCATTTGGGCTGGGAACGAATTAGTGATTGTAAGTCATCGTACTGGTCAAGCAGCAATCTACTCCGAGGAAGCCACTCGTGAACTGGCGGGAAAACCCTTAGTATATTCTAAGGACAGAAAGATTCGTAAAGGTCAGTGAGTTGTTTGCTCGATTGTTGCAGAATGTTACGGCATTGTAATTGTAATTATGTGCAGTATGTATATTTACTTACTAGAATCGTTAGTATGTAGAATTACCTTTGCATTGTTTAATTTACATGCGTACTTGAGAAATGAGCTATGATTATGTAGATTGCTAAGCTCGTAGTCAGAATTAATATTGTAATTCGTTATTTGGTTACTTCGTAGTAAACCAGTGTATTTATTCATGTGATATTCTAGATTTTGCAACTGTTGAATTGAATTGAAACTTTGGAAATGGTTGCAGGGTGTAAAATTAAATAATATGGATATTTGTATTTTTTGTGGGAGTGTAATGTACAGAAATGCGTCTGATTGTTGTGATATTGTTGAGAATAATGAGATTAAGAATATATATATAAGTCCCAAGTCTCAGAGAGGGGAGACAGGATAGAACAAGGCAGTAGGCAGAGAACAAGCCTAGTCGCGAGACAGAGAGAGAGAGAGAGAGAGAGAGAGAGAGAGAGAGAGAGAGAGAGAGAGAGAGAAGGAGGAGGCGAAAAGGAGACAAGAAGGGGAAGAGTATAGGAAGAATCGTAGTACGGAGAACGCCGGATGGAGGAAAGGAATTGGCAGAGTAGAACACAGATGAGTAAAAACCAAGTACAGGGGAAAGCCATCTCACACTATAATCACGTGATGAAATAGGTTGTTACATGGTCGAGAGGAAGAAGATTGGTTGAGAAATTAATATCGTTTAAATTGTATTAAATTGTTATTCTTTTGAATTTCACCTTTGTGTTCTCAAAAATTTAATTGTCGGCATTGCTGACTGGGGGTTCGGAGCTTTACCTCTCTCTATCACTAATTTCACTTCCTACAAAAATGAGCCAGGGTGGGAGTTCCATAGTAGTTTAAATAGAATATTGGGAGCACCCCACCCCAACTCATAACAGAACGTCATAGAACGCCACAAGAACATAGTAAGAGATCATCCTTGTCAGAAACAATTCACCAAATGTTTGATGATATAGTAAGAAGACAAATTACAAGAGTCTATGAAAGATATATCTGCCCTCATCTCAGAAGAGAAGTTAATGAGCACGTGTTACAAAGACTGGATGACCATTCCTTACCTGCATCGTCTTGCATCATCATCATCATCTCAGTTGTATCTTAATTTGTGTGTACGTTAAAATGAATATCAAATTCTAGCTTTCCCTCCTATGTTTTAATTTCAAATGGTTTTGAAATGCAAAAGGTATGAACAATGACATAGCTGTATCCATACCTACACATACACACACACCATCTATCAGCCCGCAGACTCTGATTTGTATTCTCGACATCGCGTTTTTTGTTTTGGATTTGCTATGCATCTCAGGATTATAGAAGAAATACAGCATACAGACAGTTGTGTTCTCGAACATCCCACCCTGAAACTTACCTGTCTTAACGATTTAACAATTTAACATGTCTGCTTTGGCTGCTAACCTCATGTAAATTCAATACTGAAATGCATTATGAGAATGATCAAGGTGAAGAGAAAAGGCGTACTGACACTCATCCGCTGAATTATAACAATTTCCAAAGATTCATATAATTGCACAATGATTCGAAAGCTTCACATAAATCGGGCCTTGCTTTTTAGAATATATTAAAAGCAAATAATAATTCAAGCACACAGTAAATTATTCATTTCTATGACTATATTAAAATATCAAACTAAAGTCGCCGCAAAGATATTCGTTACAGTCGTTAGGACTTTATGGTTTTAAGCTATATAACAGGAATGATGAAAAACTAACAGGTATTGTAAAATTGAACAAGGAATTTATTTCTCTAAATTACAGAGTGAAAACTTATCAATAAGTTACAATATGGTGAATGAAATCCTAAAACGTCTGAGAAGTTCTATCCCAAGTTCATAAGTACTGAGTATTCCAAATGCGCTCCATTGGTGTTCCGAGTAAAGTCAATACTATTATGCTGATTCGTCAGTACTCTGGAATTGTTTGATGTGTTAAGTTTTTTTAATATATAATAATGGTATAATTTAAAATGTCTTCAAATGCATTGCCCGTAATCCCCAATCATCTACTTAATCCAATGTTTATAAGCGCTTTGTAATTCAATGACTAGACGAAATAAATAAATAAAATCCTCTCAACTGAACACAGATAAAGGACTCCAATAAGACTGATATTTAATATTGGAATAAGTAATTATCAAGTAAACATCCCTTATAACATAAACTAAGATCCAGTGTTAAAACAACATCGATGGTCTAATAATCATTTCCAGAATATTATGTCTGGCAACAAAATCATGTATTTTAGCAGTTATCCTATAAGACATTAAGTGAAATGGCTGCTCTAGCTGAAATATGTGACCTGAACCCAAATGCCATCAAGTGCATCGTCAAGAATTCTTCTACAGCTTCCAAGGTTACACGGTTGTAAGAACATGTTTATTCCGATTACCCTAACATTCAACCGTCTTGAAGCTAAGTAAACGACTTGTAAGTCATGTATCCTGTGTACCAAGTAGTCACTAGACAAAGAGGACATGATTTAGGAAAAATGCTAAAATACTTTTTATACGGTGGCACCATCTTCAAAAAGATAGTGGCACGATGACTGCAAGCTTTTAAAGATGACGCTTTGTTGCATCATCGATAAACCAAACAGCAAAGAAACCTTCTTAAGAGCCGGTAAAATGTGTTGCTATAAACTCATAAAGACCCATATAAATGCGCTGTATGTTGCTAGTCAAGGCATTTCTTTATCTTCAACGCCCCAGGACAAGGCAGAAACAGACGTTGAAATCCCACCAGAGCTCATAAACACGTTGCGATACTGACTAACACATCAAGAACGGCCTTAGAACTTGACGCCTTTGATTACTAAAGAAAACGATGCACCCGGATTCTCGCAAATGTTCCAAGATAGAGTTGAATTTGTTAGCAATGCCATCCACCATGACGACTATGAACGTATCACGATGAGTGGAATTTCATCTTTGACTATCTCAGCCCCAACGATTTTTAAAAATAACTTGTATCTGAAAGTCAAAGTGCTCAAAGTTGACAATACTAATGCAGCCTGCGACGCCTGAGTAGTAATCGTCGAAAATAATATGCATTCGTTGCTCAGCGAAGTGGATAATTACTTGAATAACAAACTGGTCAACAACAGCATGGATACTTACCCTTACTGGCGTACCTATATCTCTTAAAGTACGGAAATGAAGCCAAGGACATAAAAAATCAAACAAGGAGTAGTTTAGATCTGATGGATCGTGTGCATTTGGACATGTGGTTGCAAGAAAGGTATCTGCTGAGTGAGGTGAATGTTCGCTTGAAACGGAATCGAAGCAGTTCCGTGTTCCATTTGATGGCTCCCGCTAACGAGCATAAAACTGTCATCGCAGTAGAGCAACTCTACGTGTACCGTGGTGAAGTGTTGCCTACAGTTGGAAACGACATCTGTCACACTTTGTGCAGAACGACAGCCAAGTATCCGATACGAAGGATGGAAGTGAATAACTTTACCATTCACTCTGGACTCCGATCGTGTTTTCCAAGGACAAATGTTTAACCATCGGCATCATCAGCAATGCAGCCTTCAACGGACTTATCATTGAAATACTTTCGAGTTTATACAATACAAAGTGTCCAAGATAGAAGTCAGTCGAGATGGCCAGACCTTGTGAACCAGAACCTTCAAAGCTAACTTTGCCCAGAGAAAGTACTTGAGGTCTTAATACGGGACAGTTATGTACCAGCAGCCATGGAATTTAGTACGACGATTATGCAGGAAGTTACGTCTTGTGGGCTTTGGTTTCACTCCAGACCAAGACAGCGATGAGGAACATTTCTACCACATAAAATCATCCTGCACAAGCTCTTGAGCAAAGGCAGAACATAATTTTGTATTAAAAAATAGACATTATTATATGTTCATTTTGTTTTTCGTTAACTTTTCATTGTCAGAATCGTGCTGTATTTTAAGATATTGAACTAACTCGCACAATTCATATTGCACTCGTAAAGGAACTGCTTTCTATTGTAAACAAACAATGGACGCAGACGCCAGCACTTTTGATTTGTAAACAAATCATGTAGAATCACGCAGTAGGCCCTTTATGTTTTGTTGATTAAATTTGTTTTTGAATGAACTAAAGCACATGTTTCGTGGACTGCCACATACCAGCTGCTAGGGTACATTCCGCGTTAACTTTTTTGATACAGTTTTTCGGATTTAGTTGGGCGACAGACGCCAGATTTCATAAAATTGCTGGGTACCTACAAATAACATGCAAGTGTCAAGGCATAAGCTACTCGTTTAGCTGGTAAATAAGAATGGCAAAAAATATACTTTCAGTTTTACATCCTGAATTTCCTCAAAATATACTTTCTTAGTTCTGCAAATCCGAATTACATGAGCCATGCCATGGGTTCTCAAGCTTGATTACACAGTTCGAAATTGTACTGTAATTTCGACTATATTCCAAGTTGCATTACATCATCCTTACTGCACTCAAAATGAACTAAATAAACATTATATTCCATAGCATTTGTTTGATAATTGAAATTGAATGACTTCATATTTTCCCCATATTATGAATTCAAACATTGTATGGCAGAACAGAAACACACTTGCACATGTCAACACGCTGCTCCGTCGCCGCTAAAATCCGAGGTACTTATGTAGAATTGGCACATGAATCCAGTCCATACTTTCGTTGAAACGACAAAAATACAAAAATCTATTCGTTCCAGATGAAATGTAAAAGTTGTTGCGATGCACATTCATTCACAATATCACTCCAAATTTAAATTTTAAGTAGACAAAAAACGCCATTTTCTTTCGACAGTTATGTCAAGCGTGCGACTTAGTTCAAATTTATCTGGGCGGAGTTATGTGCGCATTAATAACGTTGTTGATGTGTAAGGATGAAACTGCACTTGCGTATTTAGTTTGAAATACGGCATACATTCCGTTACTTTGTTACATGTGCTTGCATAATTAAGCCTTAGGTATAATAAGAAAATGGGCATATAATAAAAGGGTTAAAGCATATGTATGGGAAAATATGAATTCGTTTTGTCGTTCATATTTTCCCATACAAATGCAGTAACCTATTAATACTCTTGAAATACAAATTTTGAGAGAACTGATTCAAGACTATTAAAACAACGATTAGATACGCAGAATCACATGAGATGGGTGACGAAGATGTCTTATAGTCAGTATTAAAAGAAAAGAAAAAGAAAAACTAACTACAGATTAGAAAGACAGAGACAGACATGATGACGATTTGGTATCATAAATAAGAACAAGTTTTAGTTCTCTGTTTTGTTAGGGACCTGGCAAAAGCAATTAGAGGTCTCATCATGGACGACTGAAATTAGCATGAAGTGAATATGTGAAACGAAGAGTCAAACCGAAAATTGGAAATATATATGGATGCAACGTGGAGTCAAGTCTTTGAAGAAAACGTGGTATAAAGAATTGCATACATACCCTACATCCTTTTGAGTTGTCTGGAGGTCCAACACATACAAACTTTCGTCAAAAAGGGTAAGGGAATTAGGAGTGATGAAACGATCATTACTTGTGAACAAAATGGATACCTGAGAACCTCATTACCCTCTGAAGGACAGTTCGAACACAGCTTCTTGGAATTCTGTGGTGCGTGCTAAATATGAACTTCCTCATCGTAAACCTAACGACATTCAAACCTTTCTTATCACCACCGACGACAGACATCAAGCAGAAAGACCCGATGTGGCCGTCTACTTTCCCATCGATCACAATGTGGACTATTTTGATCTTATTGACCTCTACCGCTGACGACATTATCAACATTATGAGAAGAAATGCTGTATCGAATATATTCAATAATGTGTAATTACAAGGAACAGATTACATGTTGTCTGCACAATATTGAGTTAAAAGTTTCTTCATCAGCGCAGTCTTGAATATCTCTTAGAATATTTAGTGACTTGTTTTGATCGTGAATAATCTAGAAAGGATAATAAAGTCGAAGATGGTTTTGGGAAGATTATGGTTATCTTTAATCGTTAGCTAGAAAAGGTAGTGTGTATCGATGGCAAATGCGAATCCACAACATTGTTAACCTTGTAAATATGTTCCAGTTTAAAAGTTTTGATTTGTTGGTTTGTATTTGTTTGTGTTGGAGAAGTTTGTTCTAGTCAGTAAATATGCTGGTTTTAAAAAGCAATGTGCGAAAACAACGGTAATTTTAAGATGTATCTCTCTGTCTCAGTCTGGCTACATATCATTTCAGTTTATTCATTCAGCAACTGGACGTCGAACTAACATGACGTGAGCGCTATGCCGTATAATGATGAGGGGTGGAGGTGAAATGTGGAGTTCACGTGTAGCTAACGGCCAACCATACAGACGATGGAGCGTTGCTGTAAATGTGTCGCAGTTGCTACATGGAACAAACCATCATCCGTCTCCAGTCTGAAGATTCGACGAGAGGGCTACACCATTATACGAGAAATAACAATGCAGTAGTAAAGGCCAGTAGTAAAATACCAGATTGAATATACCCGCAAGGGATGAATGGAAGGCAACAATTTTCATATGAAAAGGAATCCATGTGGAATATGTGGGAGAAGAATCAGTTCTTGTTTCCTATGAATTTTAAGGACGCGTTGTATGGAGAAATAATCTGTGAGGAAACCAGCCAAAATTAAGCGGAAGGAAACAATGTCGTAGACAAGAGGCCGTCATGAGAAAAATGTTGTCAGGTAAACGAGCTATTAGTATGCCGTGCAAATTAAGCCCAAGACCGGTGCATTTAAACACGCTGGACTGTGTGTCATCAGTTGGTTGGTCATTCCTCACACAGGAACGACTAATTTTAATTAATTTTTAATCGCTGAATGAGCATTATATGCAGACCTAGTAGGGGTAGCCAGTTGGTCTGATTAACTTCCACCCTTCGGAAAATTTATTAACACTAAGGTTACACACCTTTTAATTACTTAGCATGTAGTATATGCATAAATGCGCATGGAAAGGAGGCTCTCCTTCCGTTCCGAGTGATACATTAAGACTCAAGAGGTGATGAAGTTAACTGTCGAGCATGCCCGAATAGTCGAAAACGACGTTAACTTAAGATGTGTCTGCTAGTCTGGCTACCTATCGCTGAAGCTTTAACACGCAAAAATTAGCAAAGTAGAAAAGCTGATTTAACTTTAGGTGTACCTAGAGCATACTCGTCGCCTCCTGCACAAACAGTCTATTGAAACACTAAAGGAGAAGGCGAAGGAAGAGGAAAAGAAAAAGGACATAATCCATTTGATCCGCCCAGTTTGTCCTTTGAAACCATTGGAGGATACCAAATCCAAAACCCTTTAATTATACCACAAATCGTAGCTGCAACGACCACAGCAGCATCCACATGTAGAGCGTTTTCGTACGATGGTCACACTTTTTACAATCCCTCAAACAGAAGAATCAACCAGCTTCATCACTTTCCACCTTCATTATTTTCAGGGAAGATGATTGGAGCAGACAGTGTGTATGTTTGGCTTTTCTGTGTGGGAGGTCCGGAAACTAATTTTTCTTGAAAATGCAACGGTTTCTTTCAGAGGTACACAGATCACAAGAACGTTATCAATCATCTTGCCAAAATATGGTGTATGTATTTGTTTTCAGTGTTTGTCTTTGCCTTTAGCGGTGTGGCTATACACACTTACAAACTTGCTTGCGTGATAGTGTGTATTTGGTACATTTGGAATATGTATGTATGTGTTTTTGTATGTCTTTGTCTTTACTCACAAAACGTTTCCTTCGCAAATGTGTGTTGGTATGGAAAATAGTACGTCTGTTTGTAAACTGTTGAGAGAGAGTTTCTCTAAGATCCGCACGATACAATCTCTTTTGATAATTTGCTCTTTCATGTGATATGTATTTGAGTAAGGGATGTTTTACTTCAATTCCATGCTTCGCACAATTCATCGTCAGTGAGAGAAGAATGACAGTAAGCGATCTCAGCAAGATTGAAAGTTACTAGAAGTAGCCGATATTATGGTCAACTTAGAGCAACTGCTGCGGCAAGTCGAAACTCACTAGTATACTGTAAGGCGATTGAGAAGTGAAGTGTCTGTACAAAGATGAATTGTCTTATTAAAGTAGTAATAGAGAAAGAAAATGGAGAAGATTAAGGTTAACGAGCGAAAGAGAACAAAAAAGAAAGAAACATGAAAAAGAAAGAAAGGGAAATAGAACGTTGTAAAGTAAGTGGTTCAACGTCTCTGACATGTTTAGGACGATGAGGAATCCTGCCTTGATGCTTGAAGATGGAAAGAAGGAAGTGAAATTCCTGAATAAACTGTATAGATGGTGGAAGAACTGGAGATCAATGAGAAAAAAACGAATCCCCACTGGCCTTTTTCAGGGCTCTCACACATGCCTCAAAAAACCATCGTTCACTGATGCCAAAAAATGTCTTTGTGTATGTATGTTCTTTATTGTGTACGTTTTCAACTTGTGTGTATATTGTGGTAATGACTTGCTGTACTTAATATATTCTTAGTCTAAATGTCTAGGCGACAATAGAAAGCTATGTGGCTTTAGTTGTCAAACTTGCACATTCTGTCCACTTTACATGTGGCACGAGAACAATCTTTTTCTGATCTTTGCCATTCCAAAACAAAGCACATTTATACTTTATTTGAACCTTCAAGATCACAAATATGAAGGAGAAAAAAAAACTGTTGTATTCCTTGTCTCTCTTTCTCTCTGTCTCTGTCTCTCTGTCTGTCTGTCTGTCTGTCTCTCTATCTCTCCACCTATGTTGGTGCGTATATGTCATTAAGTTTAAGTAAGAAAGTTGTTTGTTTCAAACTGTCAACTACATTGTGACAGTTTAGTATTTCGTTTGGCGAGAAAATGGTACTTTACACAACATAGGAATTCAAATTCACAATCTAGTCTGTCTGCCCTGCAATGGTAAAATGCATGATCATAAGTTATTATTTTGCCACACTGCATCAGAACAAAAGAATTCGTCACTCAGCATATGCATTTTCATTGGCTACAAATACTTTCTTACCGCGCACGCCTTGAATCAGCTGCAGTGGCTATTCACTGTGACACGATTGGGCGTTTTGTTCTGCGCCTAACCACTGGACACTTTACTAAAGGAAAAACTATC
Organism: Sinohyriopsis cumingii; assembly: GCA_028554795.2. Classification (NCBI taxonomy): domain Eukaryota; kingdom Metazoa; phylum Mollusca; class Bivalvia; order Unionida; family Unionidae; genus Sinohyriopsis; species Sinohyriopsis cumingii. Next base: position 85,646,120 of record CM068839.1, read on the forward strand.
GCAAGAACAATCAAACAATGTGTGACCAATACAAAGTTTCAGTCTTATTTCAAAATACATCACGAAATATTTGGATATAATATTTTGTGAGAAATTTACACCGATATTTTCGAAAGTATGATTTTAATCGACTATATCTTCAGCTTACTTATGTGCAATGTTAGCAGCAAAAGTGGATTTTAACTATAGATGTGATTTCTAAGTGGGATGTGTGTTTTTGAAACTTAGGAAAGGAGGAAAACAATAGTCTCTCTCTCTCTCCCCGTTTCACAATTTTTAAATTATTACTAAAATAATCCCTCTCTGGCATATGTTCCCGTTTTAAAACACCTCTCCAAAAATGTGGCCAATACTCACAAGAAATAATGTGTTGGTTATTTAAAGTTTTCAAACACCTGCCATTTTAAGGTTTTCAAACACCTGCCATTTTTAAAGCTATAGAACGACTATTCTTCCTAAGGTTTGGCTTTATTTACCCACAGTAACATTATCTGAAGTACAAAACGTACCAAAATACGATATTACAGATAAGGGAATTAAGTTAATTAAACAGTGAATCATAAAAAAACCTCTTAAACAAGGCGAGGCTCCAGGGGTGGCCGAGTGATCTAAAGCACTCGCCTTTATCGATCAGTTCCATCTTACCTTTGTCTGCATGGGTACTAGTCGCGAACTCGGCTGATGAGGGTATGTGGGAAAATTTGCCAATAGCTTCCCTTGTGTTGTAGGTCCGTTCCCGGGTTCTTCCTCCAACATGTATACTGGTTACCATATATACCCTATCCTGCAGTGAATAATGACGTTAAACCCGAAACAACAATAACAAGACAAAAGTGACACACCTGAAGCAATCTGAAAATATTTTTATGGCACAATTTGAAAGAAAGATGAACAGTAATTTTTTGTTGACGGGAAACAGGAGACTTTGTGCAGGTAAAGTTTTTACGTAATAATTGAGGCAGATAATATCGTTTATGCAAGTTGTGTATTTCTAGAAATACATTTGGACGGATGAACAAATAGCTTAAATAATGAATGAATCTACGACTGTCGACTACGACAAAAAAAGAGACTAAAATGACTTTACGACTGTTGCGTTACATTAAAAACAAAGCGAAAGTACATTTTGTTTCTTCAAGAAAACATTATTATAGAACATACATTCATTTAACGATAACCTGAAAATTTTCCATTGAAATGTAGAAATTAATTTCAACAACATTCGAATTCTAGTCAGTATGCTAAAATTTCCTGTTAAACTCTCCCTTTCTGCAGGAAATGCCGTCTAGGCATTTAGGATGAACAACCTGAAAATAATAACTTTGAAGGACAACTGTAACTGCTAAATAGTAAATGAATGACACCACCTGCTGAAAGCTCAATAAAAGCGTTTTACGGATACATGATAACTATAACAGCCATTTGTTTGCACGCATCGATGCATGATGACCTTGATTCCTTACAGGACGATCGAAGTTTCTCTTTCGACTTTAATGTCGCGTCGTTTGGGCTTGAGCTGACGCAATTATTTACTGAATAGGAAGAGCTCATAGTACTCCCACCGTGGAGCGGTTACATGTTGTAGTGTCTTGATGAGTAGGATGGATTCCGTAAATAGCTAGGCACAGAATTTCTGGGCATTGAACTGCTTTTACGTTGACCCGATGTGACAATTCTGGATTCTGTTGCTGGCTGCATACAGGAAGATAAAGCACTTCGACCTCGGAATCTTCATCTTCAATTTCAGAAATTTTGTCTGGGGTATCTATGGTTGGCCATGCTTCCGATGATTTGCGGTTTTTTGTTGCTTCTCTGGTGGCCGTCTGGTAGACAAAAGCAAGACTTTCTTCAAGTCTTGAACATGATAACTGATCTTTTGAAACCTGGTCAGACCGATGGATACCCAGGAATGTATGTAGTGCTAAAGGAGAGTGTTTCGCAAACATTAGGTAAAATGGAGAAAATGACAGACTGTCTTGACTGATCTCGTGAAACGCGTGTACAAGCGGCGCTACGTATGCTTTTAGTCTTGTTTTAATGTTTTCTTGATACCAAACATATTTAAAAGGGTATAGTTGAAATGCTCGCATATTCTGTTACGCACGACACTGGATCGGGTTGTACCGTGTACGGATATAATTCCTTGATGACGTCTGACCCTGGTCGCTATGAAGGCGTTTTTTCCATACTTCTCAGGTCCAGTGAATAATATTATTATGCTTTCTTTTAATATAGCCATACAAAACTATGGACCTTTCCGACCTCACTTGTATATTGTAGTTTTATGATTCGTTTAATTTGTGCATAAAACTGTCTCTTGCACCTTTCATAATAGTTTGAATGCCAACCATAGGTCTTCTTGATCTGTTGTATATGACCATAAATGGGTTCCTAGTTCAAACAATCCTAAAGATGTGCTTAGCTGTCAGATGTATATAGGCAACGACCCACAGCAAGTATTTAAATTCTTTGGGGAAAATATAGTTTTTGAAGCAAATGAACTTTTAGTTTATATTCAAAGGGTTGTTTTAAGAAAGATATAAAACTATAAATTTTAATAGTTTAACTGTCGCATCGCCGTATGATTAGATGAGTTAAAATCAGTAGTATAGAATGTATCATACATGGGTTAGTTATTTACTCCAGTGATTCTTGATATTGTATCAATCATTCGTCTATACTGAGCTTTCAACTAAAAGTATGTCATTTAATTACTCAGATAATACAATTCAGTTTCTAATTGTATAAACCAGATTACAACTGTGTGATAGATATATTGTCGGTTTTTGTTTTGTCTTGCATAAATCAATAGTTTCAAGAGTCTTCTCCTAACATCTGTCGTTTGATTATTCAAACAATAGCGCGCAGTCCCTCAAGCTATTTATGAAATGATAAATATTTCATGTAATTGTTGGTAGGTGTCGCTATTTATTATATCGGGCATAACTCAGTCGTGCTGAATTAAGCTTGTAAAGAAACATGTCGATTGTAACTTCAGATAAAATAAGTCATTTATTAATTGAAGTGTGCATTGGTCAGTGTCTCTGTTTGCTTAGCTGTAATTACCTCTGTAAGTCTATCATCTTATCGGATTCACTATCAGTACTTCAGTCACTACACATTTGGAAGTTCAACACACATACCGATCTCTGTGTCTCTCGTACTATAGAATATTATTCTCGACCAGGCCAATATAAATGAAAACGACGTTGCTACAATAGCGCTATCTACAGAACGTCTGATTTTAAAATAGCACAAACTTTCAACCTGGTATAAAACACCATATTTAGTGACATATATGCATCATTTTTTAAACATGAATCCTTCATCGTGAAGCACGTTGTGATAGAAAGTTTCTGTTTCTAACCTACACGTGATCGTTACTTCACATGAAGGAACATTTTAATACAATAAATGTTTCTTGTATTTTAAATTTATTCTATAATATGGAATGTCTGCAACCCTATTTGATTTTAGTCTTTCAACCAACCTTTGTACTGTTAATCAACCTAATGTATATTTTAATATCTAATTACACTTTATGTACACCATTTACAACCCCCGTTGATCCAGAACCTTCATATATTTTCATCATATTATCGTTTTGTTTTGGTATATTTGGACACATACGTTTTAATGATATAACCCTTTGTGTGGCACCATACAGCCTTACAGTGCTGGAGCACCGTAAAACCCACAATCAGTCGATCAATCGATCTTTGCAAGTTATAATCTCTCTGGTGGTCGCGTGGACCTAAAGCTGGAAAGCTGTCCAGTTGGGATGTGTGTGTGTGTGTGTGTGTGTGTGTGTGTGTGTGTGTGTGATGTCAACGTAAGATTTATATAGCCAAACATATTCGGAAACAATGTCGATTTTTTTTCTTCATGATTTTACTTATATGTTTTACACATTTTCTGATTTTGTGACTGATTTTGTCAGGAGCTTTCTAGAATGAGACTTGTAATGACCTAAAATACACGTGTTTGTTCAAACGTTAATAAGCCCGATATTACTAAATCATTCATTTCTAACGTGTCAAGAGGTTTCCAGGATACAACTGTTGAAATGTATTCGAATGTCCTGTTTGAAGAGGAACTTATTGGACCAGTTGTTGAGGAAGTCAGGTTGCAAAGAGACTTGTTTTGGAAGGTTTCAATCCATAAGTATTATGTTAAGGAATACACAATTTTATATTTGTGCATGCTCATTAAATATATAACGTCCAGGGTCATAGTACTGAATAAACTTCAGTTGAATGGACACGCTATTGCCTGTATACACTATGCTGTTTAAAAAGCACTGTTTGGTAACGTTTGGTAATGAGAGTATTTAAGATACATTGCAATCATACTATTTGTCTGGATCAGACTTATGGACCAAACGAAAACGTATTATTCCCTTTGAGAATTAGGAAGAGTACCGTGCCTAATTAAATTATTTCATAATATGATGCTCCAAGCAAGGATGTATTAACAAAATAAGGATTTTACGCAGGCCCAAAATAAATACTGCTTTATATGAACGCATCAGACACATAGTATATAAAAGACTTCAAGAGAAATCCATTTATTATTTAAGTCGCAATAAGTGTCCCTGTTTTCATAAGAATTTAAGAAATAGATATTTTTCAAAATAGTACAATATTCCCTATAAGCTTCTCCGCACATAGTCTTGCCAGACAGTTAGCTGGCGCCACAGATTGTTTAACTCAGGGGTCAGACTTCTTCAGATTTTTCTTAAATATTTGAATTGTTAAAATGTGATGAACATTAACAAAATTAAAACAATATATTGACTCACACAGTCGGTAAGATCTTTCCCTGGTACTCAATGAAATCTTTGGGGAAAATGGAGATAAAAAGATTTCTTGCAACAAAAAAAGGTGGTATTGCAGGGGTTAGAAGACCACTCCGGAAGAAATTTATACATACCTCAGTGCAAAATGCGAAGTTTATAATCAGGCGGTCTGAATCATGGCAATAGGAAAGGGTGCAACTGTTACAAGCATTATTGCTCTTACCATGGGGTCCAGAGCCTTGTTACATCCACATTCATTCATAATAGTATCTTCTTTTGCTCGACAACAAGCAAGTAGTTTTCTTGGATATAAATGACCAGATATTATTGTTTGGTTTCTCTTGTTGATTCGAAAAAGGTAAAAACCTCTATCTTAAGACCGGGGAGAAACGCTGTAACATTCAGGCTATTTTCACATTAATTCACTCCACACAAACCCCTCAGAATAACTTTGTAATTAATATTGTTCTCAAAATTTCTTAAAAAATAAGAAGCCTCTTCTACAAAGTTCCAATATCGCTAACTCGTGGTGTGTTTGTTCTCGCGCTTAGGAGGTGCGAAATGGGAACATTTGCGAGAAATCACAGCAATATACCAGGGACACAACTCGAAACGGAGATGTCCCCGTTTTGGATAAGCGGCAGATTTGGAACCCAGTGACATGACTTAGTGACCAAAACCTTGAAATAGGCGTATCTGAGCATGTCTCTGTTTGGTCAGCTTTTTTCATGTTTGCATCATTTTGTATACAACAATAATTACATTAGCTATCATAACGATGAGTGTAATTAATGGAGACGGAATATTTTTTCATATTTGGGTGTAAATATCGTACAATATTCAGATTAAATAACATGCCCAATGACGTTTTTTTGTTGTTTCATTTTCTTTTTGACTTTTGAAACATCATATATCGGACGGTACATGCAATAACTTTCAGCATGATTTTTCTTTGCTTATCATGACACGTAATAACTCTCAAATTTGCTGGGGTCTTTAGACAACATTTCTGATTGCCACCAGCAAATTCATCTAGAACAGCCTTCTTAAAATTAGTTTAATTCTGTTTAACTTTCCTTGCATCAAATATGTAAGTTTTAAAGATCGAATTATTTCACAGATTCCGTCGTATTACTTTGGTTCGCCTTTTAAATCAGTATTGATCCACGTGACCGTATGTAAAATTGCAAACAGTATGATTTAAGAAAGAGACTGCTTGTAAGAACATACTCTACAAGTCAATAATAAATGGATACTCAGAAATATTCATATTTGTTGTCTTTATCTATCAGTCACTCTTTCTAACTTAGCATCATTTTATAGTCGTTTTTAACCAGAAGTGTGTTTATGTAATATACGTATACGAACACGCATTCATTCGAGGATATACACACCCATGCACCAGATGAAAGAAGATAGACATACTGACAGACAGATAGATAGGTGAGAGCCACAAATGTCCTATACATGTATAGTGTGTCTAACATCGATATTCCTCCAAATTGTATACTCTAAAATTTCCAACCGTTCAAGGAAATAAAATTAAAATAATCATCAATGAAACTCGTACGTGCGCCTATCTGTTCAAGTGTGGTTGATATTTGTGCATTTTGAAAAAAACTCAAGTTATTTCATGAAAAATATAATGAACATTAATAGAAAAGCAACAGTCTAAATCAATAATAAAAAAACATCAAGAAGTTAGAATTTTTTTTTTGTTGTCATTCAACCTCCATTAACTGCTATAACTGAATAACATATTTTATTTATTCTTCAAGCGAGATAAATTGCAAGAACTTTGTACGCAGCGATACACTTTCGCACAATCCAATAATGCAAACTAGAGCATAAGGTAGTAACGGAAAGATAATGAAGTTCTGAAATGGGCAGATAATATTTATTTGATTAAACTATCCGGAAGTGAGTTGCACCGATATGCCCTCTGGTGTTTTCAAGGGGAGATACTAACCGTGAAACCCCTTATACACAGCCCAATCGAGAGAAAAAAAAATCGTTTGAATCAGTCGCTTAATTCCCGTTTACGCAGAAAATTCTCTTTGTCTGCTCCACTTCGATGTCACGCACGTTGCAGCCGAATAACCAATTGCAGATGGCATGAACAATATATAACATAATTTACATTATGTATGTAAACGTGCATAAAAAGGTAGTACAGATTTCCTTTTAATACAGAGAGAAACATGGATTATTTGTTTATTAGTGGATGGTCAACCGTTCGTAACATGAATTCACCAAGTTAGACGGATCGTAAGGATGGTTATTCAAAGATAATGAACATTATTTGTATCTTGATTTATGCAGATACTCATTGAACAAGTTACAAAAGGCAAGAAAATCAAGCCATTCAGCTTTACTTATAATATTTTTTTGAATATCATATAATATTTTTGTGACATATCACTGAATTAGAAAACGTTATATCAATGATTATTGTTGTCTAATTGTAACCATGTGTATTATGGTTTTAAATTTAATTAGAACTTGTAACAACGGTGATATAGTATTTAACTACTAATGACAACCTTTCCGTTCTTCCACATTAAAGCGTTAAAGTTAATTCTGACGGCAAGTTGATCTTGAGTAAATTGAAGAGTATAATATCGTTTTGTAAAATTTTGCATTTTCAAAATAATATTATATATTCATTTTTTACTTAAATTAACTGTCTTATTTGCTTCACTCAAGTGATCGTTGAATTTCCAAATGGTTTCCAGGTGATCCTGCCAATAATCATTGCAAATAATGATGTCGTCAATGTATGCACTATTGCCATCAATACCTGATATTAATACGTTAATTAAGCGCTGGAATTTAGAGGGAGAATTCTTCATACTAACTGGCATCATATCGTATTGAGAGAGTCCATCTGTAGTTGCAAAAGCCGAAATTTCGTTGGCACTGTCCGTAAGTGTACTCTGCCAGATTCAGTTTAACAGGTCAAACTTAGTAATATATTTTGCATTTCCAATCGTGTCAATACGGTCATCAAATCTTGGTATTGGAAATGAGTCTATTTTGCTGACACATTTCACCTTTCTGTAGTCTGTGCACATAAGGAAAAAGTCATCTTGTTTTGGCACAACTCCAGGTACTTATGCCTTGTTCAATAAAGTTCTTTTCCGAAACAATATTCAACTTCTTTTCCCACACATTCTTGCTTGAAAAGATTCATCATGTAAGGGCGCTGTTTTAGAATCAACAATTTCAACATCCTGATAGATTTTGTTTGCTGGAAATGGAACATCTGGGAACGAGTGCTCATATTCACATCTTAGTTGCTTTAACTCATTCTTCTCCTCTGGCTGTAGTTGTGATTGTTTATTGCAAAGATTTTTTAATATTTCAGAATTTTTGAAGTCTGGTTGAACCAAAGTCATTTCATTCCGTGTGTACGTCATCATTGAAATCGTACTTGTTTGGGACATGAACAACTAAATTTATTGAATGAGCTAGCTCGATCAACATACTCTATAACATACTGATATGGCACAGTTGTTTACCTTGCCGCCTTCAGGTGTATCAGTGATATAACTTAAATCACTGACTTTCTTTACAACTGTATAGGGACCATACTACCTAGACAGAAGAGGACTGAAGTATGGCCAAGACAGCTAAAACTTTATCACCAGGATGAAAGGTTCTTATCCTTGTAGTTTTGTTATACCTCAGTTTCATTTGTTATTAGGTACACTGAAGACTAATTCTTGCCATTTCACAATCTCTCGATATTTTGCATTTAAAATCAGAAACATAATCAAATAAACTGATCTCTGATTCTTCTGTTACAAGAAGTTTTTGTTTTGATAACTTCAATGGAACACGAACAGTGAGTCGGAAAACAAGTTTAAAAGGATTAAATCCAAGGGACCTTTGAACCGACTCCCCAGTAGCAAATAACAGTATGTGAACACCATCTTCCCAATCTTTTTTTGGCATCGAAGAAATATGACCTTATCATATACTTTAAAGTCTGATGAAATCTTTCCAACGCTCCCTGGCTTTCATGTGATATGCAGAGATATTGAACTGTTCAATACTTAATTCATACATAACTTGTTTGAAGATTCCCGACATGGGTTTTTAACCTTGATCAGATTGGATGGATTAGAAAGGCCACAAATTGTAAAAAACTTAATTAAGGTTTTCACTATAGTTTTAGTCTTAATATTCGGTAAAGGAATTACCTCTGGAAACCTTGTTGACGCACAAATAATTGTTAACAAGTATTCCCTGCCTGACTTGGTCCTGGGTAAGGACCTACTCAGTCTACCATTATTCTACTAAATGGTTCTTTAAATACCAGAAATGGTGTAAATTAGCTTTAGGTAGCTTTTGTTTAATTTTCCTACTATGTGACACGTGTGATAAGAGCTACAGTAATTAGATACATCACTCTTAATTCTAGTCAAGTAAAAATGATGTAAGATATTCTGGTAGGTTGTATTGACTCTCAGATAACCAGCCAAGGGTGTTTCATTAGCTAAGCTTAGAATTTCCTGTCTATATGACTTAGGTACCACAATATGATAGCTTACAGACCATTCGTCATCAAAGGGTACCTCAACTGGTCTCTATGTCATCATACGGACCCCGTTTTTTAACAAATAGCAAGTTGGTACCTCTGCGGAGTCAGCTTTGCTAAAAGCACTCTGAATCAAACAGATCTCAAGATCCTTTTCCTGATCGAAGACAAGTGATTGACGTTTGTCACCCTAATTAGACATTTGGGAATAAGTTGTTAAAAAAGGGTCACAGTGATCAATACCTTTTGACTGATCAGTAGCAGAAGCAAAAGTGACCTTATGAAAAGGCTGACCAATACGTGTTTCGGCTAATGGAATTGAGCTACTTTTGGCATAGCATTAAGAACTGCGCAAGCGGGCAAATCAGGGATTCAATTTTGAATATGATCAACCTTTTGATCTTAGCAATGCCTGTCAGTTACAAATGGATTAAACACAGCCTCATTTCCAGCTAAGCTATTGCTTAAGAAAACAATCAACACTCAAGCGCTAGAAGTCAGTGGCCCTGAAACTAAGTCTGATGTTAATTTCATTTTGGAGAGGAATTTTAATAAAACCGCACTCTACTCCCTGAAAGAGAACATTGTCAGAAGAAGAGCCTTCTTATACAAAGGCAAAATACCTGACAATTAAAGACTCTGAAAAGTTCACATGTCCCTTAATATTTTTGTACGAATAGTCTTGGTCGAATCACAAATAAGTGATATAGAACACTCAGCCATGAATGGTTCATAATTCTCTATTACATAATCAGACTGAACTGGGGTTTGTTTGACCCCACAAATTTATTGATTCCAATACATTACCATGGCCTTGACCTATGAGAAAGAAGAGCATTTGGAACTACTCTGTCTTTAGTATTTTGCTTATATTTTAACTTAAAGCACTCATAAATAACGTGCCTCATTTGCTTGCAATAAGTACACGTTGGAAATTGTAAGGATTTCTGACCAGTCTTATCAGATGCTGAATTCCAATTAGTTGGTTGGGATTTATTTGGTTTTCCACAAACCATTTGTTGAGAGGAAGTCTTAATGACAAATGAAGCTTTGTAAGCCAAGGAATACTCGTCAGCTGCACGAGCAAAGCTTTCTACGGTATCTAACTTATGTTCATCAACTTTCGACGTCATAACGGGCGCTGTTCTTGACCCCTTCGACTAATATCAGATGTCTAAGTTTGTCATAATCTGTATCAATCTATCTTGATGCACAACATCGGTCAAACAGTTTTTCTTTTTCCCTAGCATACTCGACATGGGTTTGGGTATATTCTTTTTTACAATTCCGAAACCTCTGTCGATGTGTCTCAGGTACGACCCCATACGCTTCAAAATAAATTCCTTTACCTGATTATAATCAGTACTTGCTTAAACTGATAGTGAAGTATATACATCACTCTAGCTTTTTCAATAAGTACGCTTTGTAATAATAAATTCCGGTGTTCTCTTACCATTTTGAATTCTCTGCTAATTTTTGAGAAAGTGAAAAATACTGATCTATTATCTTTTTCTTTAAAAAGTGGTAACAATGTAACATTCTTTGTAACATCAGACGCTGAACTTTCATAAGTGGAGTGTTTTTTACTTGTCATTTTCATTTCTTTCATTTTACTTCCATTTTCATCTCTCTCTCTCTCTTTCTCGTATTTTCGTACTTGCAGTTTGATTTGCATCTTTTCTATCTGAAATTTTCTCTCTCTTCCCTTTTTCTGCATTTGGAACACTTGAAGTTCCTTTTCCTGCATTTACATTTTCAATTTCACATCTTCTTTTTGAATATGTAATTGTTCATCTATTTCCTAATTCAGTAATTGAAGCTCAAGTTTTCTTAACTTCATTTCTTTCATTCATTTCATTGTGGTATTTTAATTTTAATTCTGCAACTTGCAAATTAGAGCAAGTTTCGGACTTGCCAATCAGACTCAAGGCTCTTTTATCAGTCATATTCTTTTCTACTAAATATTGAACCAATATATCTTATACTTCTTGTTTTAATGAAACTTAACTTTCCTCTGAATAATCATATTGTCTGGCAGTTAAATCAACTCATCCTTTTTCAAGAACTCTAACCATTTTAAGCTATGATTTAAAATAAAGTTCTCTACTTTAGTTGACATTATGAAATTGTTTGGTTTCGCTATGTAAAATCAAAAAGATTCGGAACTAAGATAATTCCGAAATAAAATGAAATAAATTTCAAAATGGTTTCAATATCTCTGAAATACGTATCCCGGATAAGCCCCCAATTTTCTTTTACGGCTCTATTGTCACAAACTTAAGCAACAGCAAAGAAGCAAAACCAGCAAGTTGTGTAAAACTTAACAAACATTTTAATTATTAAAGACAGCAATGAAAAATATGATAGGAACTCACAGAATAATGAAGTGAATCAAAATTAGTCCTTACAAAGGTCTATGAAAGTCCTAAACAAATAGAAAATCGCTTCTAATTTTCAACGTATTTGTTCTCCAAGAACAGTGACGTCGTCGAGATGGCGTTGTCAAGAATTCTCTCGAAAAATTTATAACAGTTCCAGAATAATATTATTGTCCATATAATTTACACTTTCTAACACCAGTGAACAGTATAAACAAATGTTTTTCCTCTCGAAAAGTACATCATAAAACACATTAGCTGAACTACATCAGGAATCCAAAACGTGTGAATGACTCCAGAAAGAGGAATAAAACTGAATACTTAATAGACTCCATGTAACAACATATACTATTGATTGACGACAAACTATGTATGTTTACGTCACTTTGCGCAACCAATAGGAATCAAAATAATTCTTCTTGAAACGTCCATATCCCATGAGTCACTGAGAAACCATGTCATATTACCCATTTTATGCCTTATTATCACGATTATTATTATGCATTGTCAATATGTAGGTAATATCTATTTAGAGATTCTACGTAATTTGCGTTTTAAACAGAGATAAATTACGACGCGATTTAGAACCAAAAATATTCTGTACAAAATTCGAAAATTAAATAAAATATTATAGCAAAAGTTACCGAAAATATAGATATGCATAACACTTGATGCTTTGCTTCTGTCAATATCATCAATATACATTGCGTCATTTTCAAATTTCAGAATAATTTCGTATCGACTAATATTAAATATCACAAAAAAATCTTTGTAAAAAAAACAGATGACAGATTTAAGAATTTAGAGTTTCTTATTGTGCACTTAATTTTTTTATATTATCTAGCACATTAATATTTCTTATTACTTGCTTTTAAATACCTAGTAAGCAACCAGTGAAAACATTTATTACAGGATTATGGATATTATACGTCAATATAAAGAGAAAGAATGGCGCGATATGTTTTAAAAACCTCACCAAAATATTTTCTCCCATTATGCATGTCTCATTGTCCTAAAATCATTTTATACTAATTTAATGTTATAATAAATTAAAATATACTGCTCCATAATCTTTTAATTTGTATGTTTTTATAGCTGGGTATGGAAGACAATTTCAATTAAAATTTACAACAAATAAAAACAATACATCGGGGAGACTTTGGAAAAAAATAGGAACATAAATAATTTGGTATTGGTGGGTAATTTCTGGTATTCTGATTTTAATATCATGCAGATATACTGAGAAAAAAAAACAACAACTTAGTTTTCATTTCAAGCCATATAAATATTTGTCAGAAACTATCTGTTACATTAGCTACTTTGCCATAAAAAGATATTGCAAGCCAATCAGATCCGATCATGCTGTAGAAAATGCAAAACGTGTTAGGGACGTTCTTAACTTACGAAGCAAACAGCACCACTACTGTTTCACATACTCCTGCTCATACCACTCTGAGCCAATAATGATTTTACGTCATAAAAACGGCTTCAAAATATTGACAAATTTTCTTAGTTTTAGTACACATAAAGGAGCAGCGGCAATAGTTAAAATTAGTGACAGAATCACAAGATAGCAAGCTAGCATATGAAGATAACATGTATAGTTGAGTGCATAACTTAGCTGTAATTGTTATTGTTACCATTATCCATTAATATTTGGAAAGATTTGTTGCAAAATAATAGAGGCTTATTTCTAAAGTTGATACAGTAACCAACAGTGATAAAAATTTTATAACCGTGTCACTAGGCAATACAAATATACCATCATCACAAACGGTGTAGTTCCATCGCAATTTTGAAACTGAACATCGTTGCTCAAATCATTTTATTGAACTTGTGATCTTAGCATATTTAATTATTATTTGATTATAATCTTGCTAACACAATCTTACTTTCTCAAATACAATGGTTTAATCTTCATTGGAATAAAACATACCATGTCACAGATGTTGTTTTGAATAAGACAATCCATATACATAAAATATATCATGCGATGTTTTGCTTTAACCACGAACATTTTACCTCGATCCTCTTCTATTTTGCAGAAGACAACCTGGTCAAATGATTCGTATGAATCAACATTATCAGTGTTAAAAGTGTAATTTTCATTAACTTTAATATATATAAAAATTGTTTAAATATAAATTGTATTATCAATTACATAATTCTTGTCTGCAATACTTATATCATTTGATTTCTTCCCATTGGTCACCGCTCCGCTGGTCTAGTGGTTAAAGCAAGTTGGCGGATTAGAACAATGTTGACATCGAAACAATAAAGCAATCTTAAAGATCCAAAGACACACACACACACACACACACACACACACACACACACACACACACAAGCACGCGCACTTCTCATTTGTAAATAGACTTCATATTAACTCTCGGATGTTTGCATCAGTTTAGGTATTTCCAAACATGATTTCTTTTGGAATATAGATATTAAAACAAATTAGGTTAACTTGTTTCAACGAAAAGCACTGCTAAATTTGAATATAATCATGTTTTTGTAGCTGAAAGTAAATGCCAAGCCTATATACGACTTTCTCTAGCTCCAGTATATTTCAATCACTAATATCCAGCTGTTGTTCAACATACTGTCTGTTTGTTTTGATCTTCTAAAATATCATGGCAGACTCTTCTCTGCATCTGTTAATAGAATCATCAGCATACAATCACCAACTATAATTATCAAATTCCTATAGTCATTTTCATGTGAAATAATATTTTTCAGTGAAGTACATATTCATCAAAGTAGATTTTGGTGCAATAGATTTGCTAACTTTCATATGATATTAAGTTGCTGGACAAGGATCAGGTGCTGTACCTGTCACTTACATCAATATGAACTCAATAATTTCATTTCTTCAAACTTTACATTATAGTTCGGTTAAATAAATCTATATTTTTGCAGTATTAAAGTCATCTTAGGTCAGAATACAATAGTTCTAAAAACTGTATTATATAAAGATGATTATGTGTGATATTAGACGATGAAACGTGTAATGTCAGCGGCCTAGAAAGTAAATACTATTTGATGTTTCTAAATTTGCTTGTCAGCCATTGGTAGTATTTTCAAAAGTATAGTTGAAAGTCACGGTCTGTCAGAACAAATAATTTTATGATTTCATAATTTATAAAAAATATTATGAATTTAATCTCCTTGGAGCAAATATATTCTGCAGTAAATGAAGATTTATGTATTCTAAATGTTAGCGCAATTGGCTATGAAGATAAGATCGATAAATTGCTAACGTACATGCAGTTGATCTATTTATCGGGTGTTGCTAGAAATGTGTGATGGAATCAAATTATAACGCTAAGACAAGATTGTGAAGTGATATCTCTCATACTCTGCATTTTTTTATAAAGAAAAGTTAGTTCTGTTGTTAGACGTCTAAAAACAACAAACAGGCTAAAAGCGACTCAATGATTTATTTTACCTGGATTCGAACAACGCTTAGCCGTGTTTCTGAATAAAGTCCGATTTCTATTTCATTTTTGGGCTATTGTATTCAGGTTCAAAAATAATGTTTATTGCCCACTTTGTGAGCAACACTTTCATGGATAACACCTGTTTATTTCAATAACATATATTCGAATTATTTGTACTAAATCGGTGTAAATCGGACTAAATAGATTTCAACCTCATAATCTCACCTCTACATGAGTATAGGGCACATCAGTATTGTATAGCAATAATCCATTGATTGCGTCATACAAAGCCAAGGCACCTGATAACTTTTCAGAAGGGCCCGTCTCTTTATGGTCGATAAAAAGTAACATACATAGACAGACATAGTGTATTGAAACTGTTAAAAAAATTATCTTGTTTGGGCAAAGAGATGTTTGCAAGGTCTAGAGTCTTTTTTCTAAAACATGCCAACATGAACACAACGTCTTTAGCGTATACCTAAGAAAATACACAGCGGAATGAGAATGGCGTGGCAATATCCATTGAGAGAAGGAACGTACACAATATGCTTTTATTACAATGTATGTAAAATATATATCAAAGCACCCTTACATGTATATATGTTTAAGTCTGAATCAATAGAAATCCTGACTATTGAATGTACCATAAACATGCTACTATTTAAAGAGCATTTCACTGGAATTTTATCTACATTACTGTTGACCTTGAAGCATTCCTTTCCTATCATTACATTATCTCCTAACGTTTAGTAAGAAGCAATATGCTACTTTCAGTTTTTATATTATAGGATTCAATGATCATGGCTGGGTATTTATCGATGTGTAAATTTTACCTAATCGCTCACAAAGTTTACATAAAGTCCGAAGGACGGACTTTATGTAAACTATGTGAGTGATTAGGTAAAATTTACACATCGATAAATACCCAACCATGATCATTTAATCCTTATAATTCCAATTTACTTCCTAACATCAGATCAGACCAACGAAACATTTACTTTTATGTACATCGAAGTTTTCTTGCATCTTAACTGCGAGAGAATACATTGCCCTATTTTCTCTAGCTTAGATTCATCGATCGATTCTTTATACAGTGATACGGGATAGAATGCCATAGCGGGTCATGCCATTAATATACTGTTATGGTCATTATTTTAATACATAAAAAATGGTTGTTGCGGTTAAACTAGGAATGTTCCTTCTTTTGTTTTGAAAATTATGCTTGCGTGTGGCACGTGTTGTTATAGCAACGTCGTTGTTACTTTCTACGCATTTCGATCTTTCAAGAGCAAAATCGTGACCTTTAATAACCGCTGCTGTAACATGTTGTCGCGGTGAAATGCAATAATTTCCGAATATTAGCTTCTAAAACCTGATATATGCCTTCTTCGGCAAAAGGGTCGAATGTTGGAATGCAGGAAGGTCTGTGCAATTACAATGTTTTAACTTCTAGTGGTCGATTTTAAGCTGTGCCTTGTCATTTTTTATCAGAAATCACAGGAGTGGGTGGGTGGGAGCTTGTTGTTATTATTATTATGGTGCAAAGCGTTGATATAGATAAAACTTCACATCAAATGATCTGGTAACAGGGAACCAAAAGTAGTCCGCAGAACTTATCGATGTGAAAAAATTCCAGATCAGTATCACGTGACAGTTTACATCCAATCAAAGCGCCGAAAACGCAGTAAATTTATAAAAATTGGAATTATCAATCTGTAACATAGTAATTAGTACAAGTATTTTATTATAATGACGCTTTTCGTCATTATGTGTTCTGTTATATTTTAATTATTTAATAAATAATTATTATCATACTGTTATCATTTTCATTATTTTCTTACATCATCGGGCATTTTATTACCCAGCAATATTTTGTATAAGGTTTTTGTAAATGTCCTTAATGGAGTAAAATTAGTTAAATATCTTTTCACTTTGATATTATATATATATATATATATATATATATATATATATATATATATATATATATATATATATATATATATATATTGAAATTTTCGCTTGTGATATATAAATATTGTCTGCTCTTCCATAATGTCGTGTGCATGTTTACGTATGTCTGTATTTTCAGCGATTTATATTACTAGATTTTAAAATAGATTATTGTAATTATACCTAGTCTTTAAATCTAGTTTTTACATATTCAAATAAACAATTGTGTTGCCACTGTGACTGATATCCTTTATGGTGATTTGATGTAAAATCGTTTGATATAATCAGCTGTTATTTGACATGTTTAAAGCTCCCGCTTCCAATAAAGTCATTAGTAATATATGTTATAGTTAAAGTTACTTTGTTTTGGTACTCACTGTTGAGTTAGATTTATCAGCACAACTAAATTCATTGGCAGAGCTTCAAGCTGTTCTTGCTCATCTTGATTTTTCTCTTAAATTTATGTTCCTAACATACATGCTACACGCTTCAATTTTTAGGGCGTTCTGGATGGGTTTTTGTGTGTGTGTGTGTGTGTGTGTGTGTGTGTGTGTGTGTGTGTGATTTGGACATTTCAACGTAGCTTTAACAATTTTTCAGTCATATCGCTACGATGTCTGCAGTGTGGCAGTTTATAGTGATGTCTAGCACAGGGGCATCATGCCGTAGACATGTAGCATGATCTCCCACCCAGTCACATTATCCTGACACCATGCCGACCAGTCCTAACACTAACCTCTTAATGCTGAGCGCAAAGTGAGGCAGCTGTTAGTACCATATTTGTAAGTCTTTGATATGACTGGGCCGGGGATCGAACCCACGACCTCCCGCATTTCTTGGCGGACGCTTTATCCACTAGGCCACCGGAGCGGTTTGAGGGTGGTGGAGATGTGTCTAGATAACAAGCTAAAACAGCATCATAAAGCAAGCTTAAGTTAGTATTAAGAATGTACTATTCTGGTTTGATGGGGAGACTGTGGAGCAATACATATAGCGTGAATGTTTCATTTTGAAAATCACAAAATAAAATGATTGAGTGATTGGTAGGATACGATATTCATTTTAGACTAGACATAACTCGTCATACTATATACATCATCTCCACTCATATCTTGTCTTATCACATAGTCTGTACACTTTATCTATAGTGTGTGCAGTTTAATATTTTTGATACCATAACATGTGAAAATATCACCCTATGTGATTCTGATTGGTCCAAAATAAGCACATACAATTATTGTGCAGTATTCTATTGTGGGAAACATTGTTAACCCCGCCATCTGGAATGTTTTGTTTGTAATGAACATTTTGGAGGCCATTTTTAACTCGACTAGAGAAAGGAAATTGAGTAAACATTATCTCGGCTGTCTGAATATGGACAGGTTATCCCTACAGGGGTTTCTTATGTCATGCATAACAATATCATCATAAGAAAAATGGCGTGCGGACTACAAGACAATAACAACAATAAGAAGCAAAACTAAGGGTATAGCTCATTTGACGCCGGGCTGTATATCTGTAAGATAGATTTAGAATCCACCTTATAAATGATAACTTACAGAGTAAATAAACTAATCTCTGTTCACAGAAGAATGTGGACATGTATGGGCCTCCAACTGACAGAACTTTTTCCAACCACAGTATATTTACTCAGTATATATTGTGATGAGAATCCGACTCAAGAATAAATTTGTTTACGTCTTCTGTTTAGGCTAATGTTCCAAATCAAATGCTATAAATATACGGTTTAAATGCATTACAGCAAATATGGGAATTGCTGCATTCAGTAATTCTATTTTGCATGAAAATAGCAACAATGTAATATTTAGTTCTGGAAGGTACATTTTAGTGTAAACATGTACTCTAGGCCTACCGTATCAAACAATGTGACATCAAATCGCATTGATTTTTCTGTTTTGAAAAATGATTTTGTTGTATAAAATGTTCTGTTTATTCGAATGGAATCTTTTACTTTGATTTGTAGTTTGAAAAAATGTACAATCTACCTTTACTAGTTCAACTTTATTTGAGACTAATTTGTATGCACAACAAATAAAAGGTGGACCGTCTGTCAGAATGAACGAAATTATCCATTTTTCTTTCTATCTAATTAATTTCCACTGAAATAAAAACGGTGATAAAAAGAATCTCAATGGTTTAATATTAAATTTATAAAAACCTTTTGAGATATTGTTTATTTATTAAAGAAGATATTGGGGAAAATGTCTTAAATTAGAAAACAAGACTTATTTCAGGGATATCAGTTTATATAAATTAGGCGTAGGTTGCATCAGACATATTGTGTGCATATTTAAAACTTTGAATTAGTGTACAAAACCTTTCAACAATTTAGCTATAAGACTAGTAACCTACACATACATGCATAAATTTAGTTTTCTTTGCACGTAATGGCAACTAAGGTATAATCTGTGAAGTAATAGGGTATACGACTAATGGATAACGTGGAACAATACAGTATTGTTTCAAATTTGAATAAATAGCCTCTAACTTAAAACATCTTACTAATGAATCAGCGAACCTTCCCCAATTCCATGCTATTGACCTGAAAATGGGGACAGATGCAAAGTTTGATAATAGACTATCTCTGTGACCTCACCAGGATATTTTATCTACGCAACCTTCAAGTTTTGATCTGTACGTAGTGTTAGACCGCAAACGCTAAATGAATTGTATAACGTGGCAGGCTTAAAGGTAACTATCCTTTTAAAAATTTGCCATAAAGCTATAACGTACTTTTGATTGCTAAACGTTAGATACCATTCATAACTTAATTAAAGAAAGTAAGATCACCTATCTTTTAGGTGAAAGACCACAATATATCAATATGCACACGTTTTGACAATATATTGTTTTTTAATAATTGGGCACACATACAAATTGGAACTGTACTTGTAAATTGATCTAATCTGGCCTGTTAATCAGTTAGTAAAGTGAGATTGGAGTCTATAGAAAGAAGATTTTACAACCGTTTACCGATATAGTCATGTGAATGATATGGACAACGACAGGATAGGACATTAATGAACTTTTACCCCATTTGGAGATAATGTCAATTTTATTGTTGATTTATTGTCACAATTTGTGCATATTATGTTATTTTAATACAGAAGTAAGAGAATATTTACAAATTCTAGCTCCTCTTGTAGAGGGAACAGAGATTGTCAGTTTTCTTTACGCACACCACAAGTCACTAAATATAATAAAGTCACTACAGAATCAGTGTTTCATACAATTTGTAGCGAATTTCGCAAAACATTTTATATTTTATGGAAAGACGTTATTAGATTTACATATTTTTTAATAACTTCATCAGCGTCGTCACTATTTATACATCTTTGTCAATACCACATGACTGCAGCTTATTTATCATTAAAACTAATTTGTCTCAAGACAAATATCTTGCATGATCTGTTCGGTAATTTCTAGCTTTGCATTGTGCATTTAATAGAAGAAGAAAAAAAAAACCGTTGCAATCTGTGACACATTTTGTAGGGGATGTGGTTGATTGTGATAAAATAGAAATTAAATTAATCCAAATTGGTCTATGGATCTATAGATCAATTTGGTCTTCACATGGACCATGCATCTCTTAATTGCAGAAACTAATTGGAATATTAATGAAAGTTGCATGAGATTTAGTTTGTACTATCCTATAATTTGCCTTTGCCAGAAGCAGCATTTGAAATCATGCTGATGTCATCCTTTACCAGCGTTATCATTAGCTGCATGTACAGGCAAAGATCGAAAACAAATGATTTGTGTACAGTTAAATAATGTGTGTAATATAAAGGGTACAACGGGTTTCTAGTACGATGATTATCCCTTCTTATGAAAGATAATGCTGAAAATGCGCAAAACATGAACTCTATAAAATCAACTGACGCAAATAATTAGAAATATTTACCTTTATTAGGTTTTACAAATTTGTTCGTATGACAGTAACAGACACTGTAACTTGACGAACCAAGATAACCATACCCTACTGGTGAATAGCTAATGGTACAGGTTTCGATGGATATTTATGAAGTCTTTCTCGCATCTACACACGTAAAAGTGCGATACTTCGATGAAAGAAGATATAGAGGTATGTATCTTTATTTAGTAGATGCGAGGAAATATATAAAGTGATGGAAAACTTTATTTCATTCCTAGGAGCCATGTGGAAAGACACGATGTTTCCACTTCATCTTTTTGACGAAAGATTCTTCTTTTCGTTTTAGTAGATACAAGAACATATTTCACTATTAAAGAGGAAATATTTTTAATGTCGCAAGTGGTTTCACCCACACGTGACAATACAAAATATTTTGACTTCATGAGTGAAATATTTCCTCATATCTACTCAAAATACATAGATTGTGTTTTTATTATATATTATATAGGATATTGTCCCATTATGTGCGAATACCATTAATGAATGCATTAATGTATCAATAAAAGTAAGTTCTAAAACTTTACAATACTTTTAGGACAATGAGCTTTTAAAAATATAATTCCTAAATAGGAAAATAACTTTGTTCGAAAGTGCTCTCTACGTTGTGTCGATAAAAGAGGTGTTCTTCCTACTGATATATTTCAATATCACATCATGAAACATATTATACAAAGGTGGTTGAAAAACACGTCCCATCGCATTGAGATCGTAACATCTTGAACTGATTCACAAAATCACTGGCGTAATTTTTGTACAAGTCAGTTTATGCAATGCAAAACGACAGTGATCTGATTCCAGGTTTTATCTGAGATTTTTCATTGGGTAAAACTGTCTGATCAGTCCATGACGTCATACAAATCTGATATAACTTTGTGAACAAGGATGCAAAAATATATTAATGGGGACCTTCTTTCAGATCGAGGTATGTTCATTCATTTTGTCTAAAGCGTTTTTTGTTTTTTTGCTATTTATATTTTTGAACGTATCATTTATAGTATATTTATATTTTACTGTTTTTGATAATATAAAACGTAATGGTTTATGTTCGTAAACGAAGGTTTGAACAACAGATGCTGCATCTTAATTTTGTCCTGAAACAGTTAATTTTCTAGCAAATTTGCTCCTTAAACAATATTCAAATATGTAACCATAATAATGAGGTTTTAAAGTTTTGTCTTGGATGAATAATATTCAGTTAATTTAAATGTTTTAATTTCTTGTGGAATCTCTGATCTCCCAAATCAAACTTCATCATTTTGACAACCATGTAAAACGACAAGACTAAAAACCATTTCTACTTATAGCCGAAATAGTCTTTTTTCTTTATAGATTTTGTCATGCAAACTGCCACTGCAAGCATCTAAAATAGACGTATTTATTGATTGCTATCATTGGTGCGTGATAACTATTAGTGGTGAGTGAATTAGGTATTAGGTGTAACATATCCGATTTGAAAATAAGGTGCATGTACATACATTCTTACTTTAATATCACCGATACTTTATAGTATGCACCGCTGATACTCTTGTGCTTAAAACATCCAGCTAAAATATGGCATGTAGAAAAAGCTTGAACATCTTTGTTATTATAATATTCTTGTACCTGTGTCTGCTTAAAAGTAATCCTCCTTAAGCCAAATGCCTTGCATAGTCAATTATCAAAGTTACAGCTTTAGAAGGTATGTACATTTCAGAGAAAAGGTACTTAAATGTATCACGCACCTTAAGTAAGCATGCTAATGAAGAAATGGAAAATAAGAAGTGCCCATTGGTTTATAGTTCCAACGATGAATATTTTAACTGTCTTATTTGTAGAAACTAACGACAAGAAATATTAAAGAATGTTGCATGAAGTTTTGTTCAAACTATCTTGATCCTGTTCTGGCTAGGAGCGCTAGATTAAAAGGTCAAACTTCTGTATCACCTATGCCAAGCGTTCCATGATCTGTGTTATCGTTACTGCTAACTTATGTGAAATAAATTATTGCACTAAAAGGGTGGATAACTGTATGATATTTTGCAAATATAATATTAGAAAAGGTCTTAAAATGTTTTCTATATGAAATGTTTAATTATATTTACCAAAAACGAATTTAGAAATGGGATGCAAATATAAACAACTAAACAAAACAAGAAGTAGCAATAAAGTCCTCAAGGTTTACCTTTGTTCGATCTTATTAATTTCCTCGTAGAGAAAATAGATATAGAGAATGAATTATGATGAAACGTTTTAGACGCACTCTCCTAGTGAATAGCTAATGATGCTGGATTGAAACTGACAACGTTCAATGATAGAATGAATATATGGGTAGTCTTTGGCATGCAAGTACACAATGACAGCTCTAGGATCTGTCAGAAAAGAGGACAAAGGTGAATCATAAACCTCCCATATTACTGAAAATACCATATCTTGACAAAATCGATGTCACGTGATTCAGTTGTGCAAGTCATTTCATGTATAGAACGCAGTATTGATCCGGTTGCTGCTATTATCGGAGTGTATTGATTGGATAAACCGTATGACATAGTGAAGTTTTGAACCATAGCTTTGTGAACAAGGATGTAAAATTTCAGACACAAAGATTTATTGAAGAGTGAGATATGTTTATAATGTAGCATTGTTTTACTATTAAAAGTAACGAAATTTTAAATTGTCATTACATTTGTAATTATATAATTAATATATCAATCTTCTATTGACAAGACGAAAAATATTATACCTATTTGAAAGGTTAGCAAATCAGATATTTAATTTTATATATTTCTTGAGCATTTCCAAATATTTCTTGGATTTTGTTTTCATTTAAAAATAACATGCCGTTTTATAGCAATGATGGTATAGATTCATACTTTTGTGAGTCAGACCGTCAAAAACTTGTATCCCCTTTTTTCCTTTTGATCCAAGTTAATATTTGCGAAACGGTCATGACATTAAACCTGGCTAAACTATTCAATGCCTAGTACTATTCTAACCGTCATGTCTTATATTAAGAATCCTAATACCAAAATCATAATTTTGACTACAAAAACTAAATAAATTGGTGTTAACTTAATTTTCAATTTTGCTCTAATGATTCAACTTATATTCTTGCTTTTGTTTTGTAAAAGAGTACTGTAAACACCAAAAGCTGATTTTTTACAGACCGATTTATGCGCTGGGTAAATCATGCTTTCTTTGAAGATATGGCTCGTGTGCTTTCATGGTTGATTTCTGTCAGAGGTGCAGTATACTGTGCTACTTTTGTTATTTTTTGAGTTAAATGCCATCTTGCAAAACATGATAGGCTATACATGGCAGCCAGTATATCAGAAGGGGGATAAAGCCAGGAAAATCTCTGGAAGGACCTGCGAAATAATCAAAGAGAAGCCATTTGCCTTCACACCAGTCTTACACGATTATCCTTGTTTTGGATAGAATAATCCATATAGGATAAATAAGAAACCGCCTTTTCGGCATAATTAATAATGTTATTCTATGATGGATCAAATATATTTTGGTAATACTAATTTACTGCAAGAATACAGTCTACACGTGGCGATTAGACAAACCCTGATATTCAAGCGGACAAAGCTTTGTCTAGGTCTTATGCGAATAATCTGACATGCAATCGTATTACAAATATTTACCGATTTCATTGCTGCCTTTTCATTGTACCCGTGAACTAAAATGTCATGAACCTGGCAACCCGCCAATAATTCCAATAGTTCAATAACACTCCGGACAATTACCCTCGGCAATAACTCACAAGTTAATAACACATAGGATAAATACCCCTAGAATGTACCCCTATGAATAATAATCCTCATCAATACTAACCCACCAAACCCCGGCGCCGTTTTGATTTCGACCGTCCATGCAAGATTTTGGAAGACGAGAAGAGGTTGACTGTTAGCAGCGGTTGCAAATATTAAAATCTGGGTTGGTTCAGGTCCAGAATCCTCTGAAAGCAAGGACATCGTTTAGCTTGATTGTTTTCATGTATTTTCTCGGACTAACTAGATTTTGAATGTTATCTGCAACAGAAAGAGCATTTCCTGCAGCATGCCTCTGATTTCTGAGAGTCCATCAAACAGTATGCACGGTTAACAATATCGCTGAAGTAACGGGAGATACATTTACAACGCTGTTCAGTATGAATTCATGAAACGGTTCCATCGAAACCCGTACCTGTTCCTTCAATTGCTTGCATACTTTCATTGTCTCGCAGTAAGCAGCACCTAGTGCATGTGTGTAATCGTGCAAATGACTAATCATTTGATGACTTTTAACATTTATATTTGACTTGCATTCTGTAACTCTCTCTCACTCGAATGACATTACTCCATTTGCAAAATTATTCTGCTTAACACACACACACACACACACACACACACACATAATATATATAATTTTATTTTGACTTTATGCTGGGTTTCATATTTTCATTCTTAACATATTGTATTCAACTCTTTAATACTAATGATTTTTATTAAAAGAACCTTTGCCTATTTGTACAACTTATACCTGGATGTTGTCCCGCTTTAGTGATCTCAGTAATCACTCGATCTATTTAAGTCTTCTTGCATTTATAATATAGCTTGAAATTCAAGTAGCTTAGTTAGGCCGATAAGTATAGCAATAACTAAACTAATAGTTAGCATACGCAGTGAGATGATAAAAACCAACGCAATTTAAAATCCTAAAAGATAACCGTATATTTTGTCCTGACTTCGGTGTTTTTCTGGTTAATTGTTTTTCCATACAAACTTTAAAGGCAAATGTTATTAATAATAATTAAATGTGCTCAGAATGTATATAGCAATTGTATTATTTGTATTCTATAAGAAAAAGTTTTGTTCAGTTTTGGAGGGTTTTAAGCCGAGGGGGGTTTCGCTGTGGGGATATCCAGTGGGTTATTGTGCTGTGGTATTTAGCAAAAGGTTTTTAATGACGGACAGTTATTAGCCAGAGCTAGATCACATGAACCTACAAAATATACGCATGTTGCGTCATTTTCAGCAACCAATCTCTATGACACAAGATAATTCAATAGAGAAAGTCATTTTTATCAGATTATACAAATACCAAATTTTATCGCCTACAAGCATGTACAAAAATATGTTCGAACAGACTTTGTGTATGTCTAATAAAATGTGAACCAAATACTTTCCTTTTCATGTCACTCTAGTTTTAATTGAAGAATTAACAGTACTACAAGTTCGAGCGAATAAGACAAGAAAGAATGCTGAAACTTCTGCTGCCAGTCTTTCTGATTGGAGTGGCGTTTGGAACTGTAAGCGAATTTTCTTCTTGGTTTAAATTGAGTCTATTTTCTTTTTTCGGATGTCAATTTGTACGTTTCGTGAGTGACCAATTTTCAATATGTCCAATACGTTATGTTCTTATCACGATAAAATAAGAATGAATTAGACAAAAGCATGAATGAAAATAGAAACTACGTACGGCATGCTCTGAAACTGTAACGTTTATAGTCATAAGTAATAATGTTAAGTAATTTAAACGTGTAGATACTACTTTGTGATAGTCAAATATGACAGGAGGGGTTTTTAATATCAGGAACGCATTCAATAATAAATATATACCGTGGTTGTCATTGTTTATCTCTCGCAAGATAAACGTTGTTATCACACCAAACTATGATGTTGTATAATTTGTTTTTATGTTTTGTTTCTTTGTTTCTTTCAGCCTCCTGAACGGATACTGTACGGTACGATCTTAATTGACATGATATATTCGCGATTATAATGCATTCAGAAACAGATACACCAAGACACACAGTTCGAAATACCAAAGGGATCTTTTTGATAGAATATTTTTTGTTATTTTTATGGTACTTTTAGCAGCAGCACCAGAAGAAAAAGAATCATAAACAACATAATTATGTTCAGTAGTAGACCTAAATTAAACAAAACAAATGAATACGCTTCTGCCATGTTATTTTCGAAAGTATAATCTTCTAGGTCCATAATGCTATAATGCCAGTGACCTATTTATCGTACACAAGTTCCATGAAACGATAGATAATGACTTCAAACGACGTTTCGTCGAATCACATCAAACGACATGTCATCTTGTTAGAAAGTTCTACTTTGGGAATGTTCAGTATTCTCAACACTAAATAAAAAATATATTAAAAAAACTAAAATTAAAACGAATAGAAATTAGAAAATAACACCATTAAATAACTAGGTCTATTCGTTCCGTCCTTATTTGAACATGATGCATCACATAACTCAGTCTTGAAGGGTGAATGCAAAGTATGTCTTCTCTCTTTTATTATGCATGTGTTTTGATAAATAAAGCACTGGAAAAAACAATTAGTCATTCTATATAGATTACTTACATGTTTATGCTCCTATTTTCAGTTTTACAAACGCTATGAGTAATTAAAATCTAACCAGTGGCATTGTCTTGTTGATATTTTGCTATGCATGCCTTTGTTACACTTATTAATTCATTGTAAAACTTACTTACAACTACCACAATATAGTGATAAAGGTACACAATCAGTTCGTAACCCAACAAACGGCACGTTTTATTACGTCAATAGAAGGAATTTAAATATCGTTAACTTTTCAGTCGTTGCCAGACAATCATTACAACCAGAAATAAAATAATAAACAGAGTATTATCGCAAGAATAAAATCAAATATGTTTTTATTTTCTTTGGTATGCATGCTAGTAAACGATGAAAGATTTGACTCATGTTGAAATACTTCACATAGAGTTAATAGCAACTACATCATTTGCCTTAAGAGGCAAAATGTAATCGTTAAATTATTGCATGTAAGACTTCAGATACACACTTAATGTACATAACACATGTTTTATGCAAGTAATCTACAGTGGAACACGTACTATTTATTAGCATACTTTATTATCTAAACGTGCACTGAATAAGAGAATGAATGGAAAAGTTCAACCTACCTCACACGCAAGAAGTTTGTATTTTCATCCGTTTAGTACTGTTCCAGGTTGCGAATGGATGGTTTAACTTGCTTTATCAAAGGGTATATTTACAACACTATTGGATAATATTAGTATCTGTGGTCTAGATATAATTGACAGTTGAGCTGAATATGATAACGAGTTTACTATCGCATCGGACTCTAGTAGCAATAGGAACTTTAGCAGTCTTTAGCAGTCATATACTTAACTGTCCCGCTTTTGCAAAAAAAAAAAAAAAAAAAAAAAAAAAACAGTATCTAGCTTTTTTCGTCCATGCTATTGACCTTTCTCTCATTATTATTAATATTAGTAGTTGTAGTAGTTTTTAGGCTACAACTACTTTTTATGTTAAGCGACGAATGTGGAATAGGAAATAATGAGAACCTTTTTTTGTACAGCATTCCTTCTGTGAATCTTAATTAAGTTTCGCAATAAGGTCCGTTTTTATTGCTAGCTCCAAAGTCGTGTAATGCGCACATCCGCCTAAGTAAGTAAACACGGGCCACCTAAGTAACTTACTGTGAAATACGTTTCAGGCTGCAGTGACTTCGATTAAGGTTGTCTTTTAGGTCAAACGTTGGGGCCCTGCTGGTTAGAACCAATCAACTTTGCTTGATATGAAAGTGCAGCGTCAAATTTATTATCTTTCAAAATATTTTTACATTTCTAGTTTCTTCTAATTTTACTACTTAAGCTTGCACGGATAACGGGGAGATACAGGTGATGAATGATGGCATTACCCAGTACAAGTCATTATATGCCACAGAAAGTGACAGGCAATGCAACGTTAACAGAACAATTAGTGCAGGAGGATCCGTAAAGTTTATCATAAATGGATGCAATGTGGTAAGATGGCAAAGTACTTCATAAAATACTTTATTATATACTGCATAAGAAAATGTTTGTGAAACATAGCTATTCATATTTTCTAATTTTGGTTTGTACAAAAATTGATTTCTTTCCGATTATTTCTGATGAACATTCAACTCTGAAATAAATATTCATTATAGCACGCTGCTCTATCCTCATATTTCCATTGTTGTATTTCACAAACCTGTCATACCGGTTTCTCCTATAGTAAATTCTTGTGAACATAATGAAGCGTAACATACATAATTATTAACTGCCAATACCTCTCCCTCCAATTGGGTATATTTATTTGTTGGAAAAGATTTGAGAGTATTATATAATCCATAGTAATTTATCCCATACAGTGATCAAAGAACGGCTACCCTTGCATTCTTAAGAATCGCATGTTCTGGACTTTTAGTAGTAAAACAAAATATTATTTTTTTTTACATAAATATTAATTCAAGCGTAGTACTCATGTTTTCCAAAAAAGCTATCAAAGGGCGAATCCAGAAAACTAGCGAACGATTATCCATTGAGTTACTTGTTTCTTCATTAATCTCTTGATTCAAAACGTGTTATGTATGCACTTGTTAACTCAGGTGATGCCAGTTAAAGCCACCCTCATGGAAGAAGAGCAGGATACTATAGGAACAAATGTAATTTTCGGCGGAAAGGGAGTTGCAGGATACGAGCTGCAATGTGGCGGGGTACCGATCGGTGGATCAATTACCGTCTTGCAGGCCAAATTACAAGTCGGGTAAAATTATTACTACATGATGCCTAACGATGCTAAGGACTATATAAATGAGATGAATCTTGTCTTATGAAAGGATATATGTGAACTCATCTGATAAATTAATCACAATTATTTTTAACAGATCACGTATAATAATGGACGCAATGGTAAGAGTTCCACGTTTATACCTGATGAAGAAGAGACAACATTTATTTTCGTAATTCGTCGCGAAGATTGCTGTTACTTTATTGCCTTGTTGTTGTGTCTAGCCCAAAGCCACCATTAGGTCACATACGATGCATACTATTATGTGTCTGCTTGATAAACACCCTAAAATAGTCTTTGAAAGTAGCCTTGTATACTATTATATTATATTATATTATATTATTTTATATTATATTATATTATATTATATTATATTATATTATATATTATACAAACATATTCATATCCTCCTCAGAAATACTGGTTTCGAGTTCAAGGAAGAACATCAGGCTTCTTTAGAGTTGAAAATGGAGATTGTTGAACATGGGGTCGTTCGAACATCATCGAGCCCTGTAAAAGTTGGAACCCCCTTGAATTTAACAATTTCTGGATCAGGTAATTCTCGTTGAATAGATGACGAAAACAAATACATTTTTCATCCATCGATGACCTATTTTAAGAGTTCCGTCTTTTTATTGCAATATCTGTTTCCCTTAAGATATACATATATCCATTCAGACAGCTAGTATACATATGTACATACATGAGTACATACGTACGTCAGACAGATGCGCTAGATTTGTGTCTTGTTACTTAGAGGAACTGAAATATGAAGAACTGTGTGGGAAAATATATATATTTATCCACAAGAAACTAATCCTTTATTAGTACCACAATGTATGGTAAAAATGTTAAAATATAAATGACGGGTTGCGAGACAATTATAACTGTTTAAAGTAGAGGGTTAAAGTAGGGGTTGTGCTGATGATATCATCTAACAGTTTACCCCAGTTCCAAAAGGAGTAATGTATACTTGTTCTCTTGTTTGTCGATTCATGTTGAACCAGGATCAGGAACATCACTGTGAAAGTGTCATTATAACGAATAAAGGAATAGTTGCTGGTGGTTTACTATGTTTCTCTTACGCAATCCATTGGACGTCTATTTATCCTACTGTGTTACTACTTTCACGCAACGCAGCAAAATACACTGAACAAACATTATACATCTTTCTCCATTGTTGTATTTACTGCCGGAGAACAGTATTTGAGATTCCATTCTTTTCTGATAGTATACGGTCGATGCAATCTATTCTTATGAGGCAATTGATAACTATATATTTACTTTAATCGTACTCTCACATAGATTGTTACACTAAAACGTCTATTTACATTAAAAAAGGGTTGTGGTTGGAGTTCTTAATTCTAAGGACAATGTAATTCTATACAAAATACAAAAGAATACACTTTTTTATTTCCTATGTAGTATAATTTAAAACTTTTTTTATTTCTTGTTACTTTCAGACAATTTCAGATTTTACGCCAGGAATTGTCTTGCTGAGGGACCAAGGGACAAGTTAAGAAATTGATAAGTGAAGGGTAAGTAACCACATCAAAATAATAAATCATAAAGAATGATTCCTTGATATTGTATGAATGTAAATAAAGCTTTCAGTATTAGATCAATAACATAATGAAAATTGGTTGGTGTCTTCAATAGAGTATATACAAATTTTCATGAATTAAAATTCTTGTATTTTTAAGTACAAAGATAGTTCTGTTTCATTAACGTTATCGTCTTCAATAAAGTATATACCAGTTTTCAGGAATTAAAATTCATGCATTTTAAAATACAAAGATAGTTCTGTTTCATTGACATTATCGTTCTACATATTACATACGAAACATAAATGTAGCACCTATATGAAAATATTTACAAGTGTTAGGCTATATCGACGGTAGATTGTAATTGCTACCATATAAATATTTAGCTAATTATTCTTAAGAAAACATTTGATAAAGTTAAAACGTACACGCCACTAATAATTAAATCATTATCAGAATTAGTCAAGATTTTCCATTGTCCATTTATGAGGAAAACAGGATTAATCATATTTAGTTCATCCTTTTGAGAACAATATCTTTAATAGAGGGGTTCATTATGTCCGTTATTTCTGAGGTGCGACTCTTTCTTTCTTTAATATGAAATGGAAAATATTTCGACAAAATGAAAGCATAAAGTGCGTTTCGAAGAGACGATTTATAAATACTAATATGACCGTACTCGAGTCAATAATGCAGAACGATTGTCTCACTAACAAAAATATACACAGATTACCCATGTTGAAGTCTCTATAATCTCGTATGTTGTGTTCAGAAGTAGAATTATTTACATTAAGTGACGAAAAGGATTGGATAACTATGTTCGTATACCTTAAATTGAGAACATACACTGTACAGATTCTTGTTTTCTTTTTTTACTGGGCTTATTACACTTTAATTGTTAGATAAACCATGTCTGTTATCGCTGATAATGACACGTTTACAGAGAGAGAGAGACTGTGCTGTCTACACGTTTGTTGTGTCACCACACTAGTGAAATATGGGCTGGCCCTGTACATTTCGATGCAACTTTAAAGTACATTGTACTGGCAACACAATGAGAAATAATTTGCTTATGAATGAATTCTTATATATTCACACAAATGAAATTGTGCGTAAATCATAAACATTTGAAACGAAGTTGATCGAAAGATTAAAAGCATTTTGATGAGGATGAGAAAGAGCTCAAGCAACGAGCTCTTGATTCTTCAATGCATAACTCATTTAACAACGGCTCAGTGTTACAGCGTATTCATTATGAAATTGAAATAAGATCACGCCCATGACTTTACTACTTCAATCTTAATCGTCACATACGAGTGTATGAGCTACTGGTCATAACGATTATTCTGATGCTAGCATAATACTATGTAACTATTGTTAATTTTTGGGAAATGCAAATATGAATATTTTAAAATACAATTATTGAAACAACGGCGACACCGTCAAAAAGCTACCCGTATCGAGGCAGACAAATATGTATTTATGTATACGGTGTACATTCTTTATATTTCTAAATGGATACTCAATAATACTGGGTACAATTCTCTCGCATGAATGACTTTTGAGCACCAAAAATCTTCTCGCGTAAGTGATATAACATTTTGGTCAGACCGATGTTATATACTGTGACTATACTACATATGTGGAGATTCGTTTAGTGTGTAACCAAATGCTAATACAGGAACAATATAATTTACTGCTAACATAATGCGTATAAAATATTCTCAATATAGCTATATTTACCTTAACTGGGGCAGAGTTTTCATGGGAATACTACATAATACAATTACCTCGGTATGTATGTATGTATGTATGTATGTATGTATGTATGTATGTATGTATGTGTGGTCTAAGGTTGACATTGCCCAGGGTGGTAGTGGGAGACAAGCGCCCCAATCCTCCAAAAATGCCCCATACGGCTTGCGTCTCTGATTGCCTCTGTCAACTAAAATCCAGCTCCTGGCCTTCGCGAGTGGCTTAGATTTTAAGTCCGGCAGACCACGTTTTCCACTAACAGGAGAAGGGGTGAAGGCGGGACACTGGCGCCTTAAAACCAGTTGCTTTGGGTAGATTGGACTCGTAAAACTTGGATGGTAGCTCATCTAGGAGAAGGAAAACTCCATTCCAAACCTCTGCTGCCTTGTGGCTATACCCACTCATGGGAAAGGCTAAGGGAGTAAACCCCGACAGAAAATCCGGAAATGGAGTCCCTAAGGCGGTCTGACATTGACTTCAACGTCATTCCGGCAACTCCTGCGATGCTGTTGGTGCCATGCGGCCTGGTCCACCTGTCTCGGCTTTTACGGAAGGGGCAAGATCAACGAGAATGGTCAGCGACTGCTGAAGATGTGCTGCTCCCACAGCCAATGTGTGACCAACACTTTCTTCAAATGCAAGGAGGTCCACCAGATGTGGTAGAGACACCCACGTTCACGCCACTGGCATCAGCTAGACCTTGTCATCACCAGGCGTGCAGAACTGGCCAGTGTTCTCCTCACCAGCAGCTACCACAGTGCCGATTGCGACACGGACCTTTCCCTCGTGGCCAGCAAGGTGCGAATATTACCCAAGAAGCTGCACCACGCCAAGAAGAAGGGTCACCCACGCATCAACACCTGCTGTGGAAGCAACCCAGAGAAAACACAGCAGTTCATCAGCAAACTGAAGGGAAAAGCCATCAATTGTCTTGCTTGTGGGAAGGCTCCTGGAAGCGATGGCAACCGGTAAAGATTCTTTTGCCAATGCACCTGTTGTATATGTCAACAATGGTATATTGGCTGTGGTCAACAGTGCACGTTGTTCCTTCGATGGAAAGGGAATTAGAACAATTCTTGACAGCATTGACATGGTCACTTCTCGGATTCTCCAGATACAGTGATAATTAGTCAATCCATGCTGGCCCATGTATGGCTTTATCAAGGATGCATTCAATAATGCAGATCATAAAATGCATACAATTAGAACACTTCAAAACCGCTCAGGTACTGCAGGCGTATATGTAGAAGATATGATCATTAACACCAACCCGACTTAAACTCTGGATTTGTACAGCGTCACGGACGATCATTAAGGTTTTTATGTGCAATTTCTTTAGTAATATATTTGGATTTTGCAGAAATGTTCACAAGGTTCTATTTGTATTACTATATAAGAACAACATCTACGATGCAATATGGCCTGCATGAGGTGCTTACAGTTTTCGATATTAACATTGTCGGTATACACTATCTCGTTCAGTGGCCACAGAAGACCATAGGCCGATACCCGTTACCATATTTAAGGACAGTTTACATTGCAGATAACAACCAGTCATGGCGTTTGAAAACGCAGATCGAGATAAATGACCAATTGCTGAGTAAGATTATATTTGACAACTTAGTAGCATTTGAAGTTTCCCTGCCGTTAATCGGCCGTCATGAAATCTCTTTGAAACAATTTGGCTTAATTTCACAGACAGGCACGTCGCGCGTGCATATCACAATCTGTGGTCGTGCCTAGACAGACCTAAATACATTGAATCAGGTTTACCAGAATGACTTTTGTACATCAGTGCACGTGTAAGTGCGGCTCAAGCCTTGGGCGGTGTACGACAACCACTGACATGTTCAACACTTGCCTTTGCAAACACTCTTGGACTGGTCAATATGTGGATATCGTGTTCTTAAAACGTTGTTTGCCTTCCAACATTCACCAATACCACCAGCTTCTTGTTTTTACCTTATCACTTATAAAGTACACATAACAGTATGCATCATGCTCGTTGATATTTACGGACGTAGCGTCTCAGCAATGCCTATATGGATCAGATAATGACTGCCAGCAAAATCGGATCTGACTGACCTTAAAAGTTTAGTTGTTGTTGACGTCGACATGGCGAGCTTTTGATTTGCCAAGATCGGACTGGAAAATTGCAAACACCCAGTATTTTGAAGCTGCGAGACGCTATTGCAAATAAGCTGGAAAATTGCAAACATCCACAGTATTGAAGCTGCAAGGCGGTGCTGCAAGGAATCTAACAAATCAACGAAATCGGTGGAATCCGAGACGGATGAGTCGGTCGCGTTCATCAATTATTATGCTGAAAATGCTGCTGATGCAGCAATAAAAAATACGTGGATAAACAAATCACAAAGGTACCAAAAGGGAGTTGACGGATAAATCCAATTTGATAATATTGTTCCAACATTAACTTAGCTAAGCGGTGAAAAATATATACTGTCTTTAACAAGGGCGCATTTGTCCGTATACGAATGTTTGGGCTTAGACAAGAACAATCGTTAAAGACATTAAGCACCCGTGCTGTCAATATTGTGCTATATGGACGCGTTACGAGGGTATAATTACCGAAACATAAATATTCCCCAGGCTGATTTTTCTTATGATCGTATGGCAGTCGTACAAGTAAAAGAGAAAAAATTGTTAGACGTGAGCGTGTATCTTGCACCAACCTGTCGACCAATAATACCTCGCGATCACGTTATTAATATAAGAAAAATGATCTAAGCTGAACAATAACTGAGGGATTATATCACCAATAAAACCGAGATGCTTACGAAATAAAAACGCTTGTGTTTAATGGTATATGTTGTCTGCATAATCATCGCCCAGACCACCGTTGGTCTTGGTATTGCTCGAATTGTGACCACAACAACTATTGTATACATACCAGTCGGATTTGTTGTGGTTGCTATATCAATAATATCCAGTGTCACTGTCGGTGCTGGTAAAATAATTTCCTTATGGTTGCGTTCACGAATACGTGTTCATTCGATACGTCTTGCGGCTGCACAAAATAGTCTCAGCACGATTAATGAACTCTACTCGATGTCTATTGAGGATAAAACAATAAGCATGGTTGAGTTCGCAATGGTACTGGTCGAAATGGAAAACCACCGACGACTTAGTTAACATATACGGAACAGATGAGTTAGTGATCCAAAACAGGAGACGGGGAAAATCGATTATTGCACAGTCGATTACTTTACCAAGAGGTGTACTTACTGCGCAGTAATAAAACACCCGAGTAATAGTATCCAGTGTGTTTATGAAGGGTATCCGTTCTGAAATATAAAGGGCAAAAATGAATGCACCACACACACACACGCATAAAGACTGAATTGTCTGCTTCGCCCGGGGCTCATTTTCGCATATAGAGTTGTTTTATTATTTTTAAAAAGTAATAATTGCATTTTCCAAACGCTAACTAGTGTTTCACTCTTTTCATTCTTTCACTCGAGCATTAAAATGATTTTGTACTGCCCCGAAGCGCAAGCTTGTGTGTGACGATCAGGGTAAAACTAGTGAAGTCATTTGGTATAGAAGGAGTTGACCTATCGCAGCTACCGAAATATAAAATCCCTATTGTGATGCCACTAATTAAATGTGACATTTGTTTCGAAATGCCATCTTTTGAAATCGAGTTTTTGTTTTTTCATATATATCTAGTATCTTTGACTCACATTTAAAGCAAAAATGACCATAATTGCAATTAGTGTCATTAATTTACAAAATATACATTTCTTGTGTCAGTGAAGTGACCAAAAATCCAGCCAAGAAACCAAAGGGATGTACATGTAAGAAAAAATATACAGCTACCGTTACAGAAAATACGCTTGTGAATAGTTCCTATACCATTTACATATTCGTTTATATTTTACAGTTATCATCAATACAGCATCTGAAGACTGATTCTAACTGAGCATGCATTTTTTCCTTCCAGATTAAGATGAACCAATTTACTTGTCAGTTTATTTCGTCAGTTATCATCATCATCATCATCAGTAGTATTAGATTTATTCGCGTAATTGTTGAATTGTCATTATTATTATTATTAATTTTTAATTATTATTATCAATTTATTATTATTGTTATTATTATTATTATTATTATTATTATTATTATTTTCAGGAAGACACTCGATCAGTCCATAATTACAGATTTTACTGATTTGGCTCCAGGGGATCTAGCGCGCATGCAAACTTTGGCAACGTTGTATGCTTTCCATTTTATAGACTCTGAGGAAATTACATTGAATTGCACCGTATTTGCATGCCGACATGATGACGTTCAGTGCGAGGTAAAACTGCATGTTTCAACTGAAATGTTACACATCATTACTTGACCATTAATGCAGTGACAAATACTCACGTATTAATAGACATCAATAACCACAAAACAACAACTACAATAATAATAATAATAATAATAATAATAATCCTTCTCCATATCATCAACATTATTTATGGTATTGGTATATAGTACCTTTGTCTGTATGTTCGTATGTACATATTTAATTTCGCTGTACTAATACACTGTTTCATCTAGAATGCTGACACTTATTACAGTGACGGTTCTAATCCAATGTATTGTGCTTAACACTTTGTATGTCTGGCCATGCCCTTCTCAAGTTATTAATATTGGGAGCCACGTCGTATAACACTATATCCAGTTGCATGACATACAAGTGTTGAACTCGTGCATGTGGACATTATCTGCCTCAGGTAGAAAACATGCAAACCCACAATGTTCACCACACCCTCCAAAAGATGACTGTAACATATGACATTGGAAGTCGTTGATTTCATGCAACATGAATACATTGTCGATGAATTTGGAAGCTGTATCATACTAGGAAGTTTTGACGTCCCCCCCCCAACTTACAGTAATTCATTTAGTCGGCAGGAAAATAAATAATTATGGGTATACCAGAGTTAAATTTAAGGCATGATGTTGTGATAAAAGAGGATGTTCTTGGATTTAAACTTGGAAAGTATCGGGTTATCGGCACATTCTTTAAATAATGAATATTGTGAAGATACACAAACGTTGGAAAGAGAGAGAGAGAGAGAAAGAGGGGGTATAATTTTCTTTGATGTGCAAAGGTAATGTTTTCGTTTTCTTATGTATTTGAAGACCACCATCCCTCATTCTCATGCCTGAAGAGCCAAAAGAGCCGTAAATGAAGGCAATGGTACCAGAATGAATTATGTGCAGGCTGGAATCCGGGTCATTGATGAATACTACTATCCCGCATCATCGGGACGTGATTTAAGTACGTATTGAGCATAATCAAGTAATAAAATGGCAACTCTAACTTAGCTCTCTAAAGAATTATGTCTCTTAGTAAAATTCAGGTTGTTGCTTCTACAGCGCAGATTTTTGTTTATAACATCAATATTCGTTCAACGAGGAAAATGTGATGACAAATTTCCAATTCTTCCACCCTTTCGAATATAAGTGTAATTCTCAGTAAAGATTGTTAATTGTTCCAGTTTCTTTTACGTAGCCTATCTCTATGACTTTATTGATTTAAAAAGATTTGAAACATAGTACTGGTACATTTTTAATAACTGCATAGTGTTACAAGCAAGGTGAACATTTGGGTTATACACAGAACTGATGAGACATCCTTGTTCTGTCGTAACAGAAATGATTATGTAAACAAAATAGTCTGAAGGGTAGTTAACTTTTCTGTGCTCAGATTGTGCCTTCTGTTTAAGTGAGGACATGTACCGAAATAAATTTGAGCAAATGTTGCAAGTTTCTGATTTGTATACGCTGTTATCCATATTCCTTATTGCACTATTATGAACCGAATACTGTCAAGTACTTGTTCTGGAGTGAATTCTCCTTGAGCTACTAGCTGAGGTTCCTGTTGGCGTCAACATTGACTCAACCATATTTGAACATAATGCAGCACTCGATCAGCACCGATTTGCGCCTTGTGGAGTCGACAGTGTATGTGGTTATGCGTCATGGAACAGTCTATACCTTAAAGTGTTCACATGAGTATATTTTCCAACTTACGGCATGTTTTAGGATATTTATTAATGGCCAAAGTTAATTTGTACGTAAATGGAAATGGAACGAATATGAACGAACTTATATTACAAATAACAGGGGCTTATCTAGGGCTACATATTTGGCGTAAGTGGAGGATAAACAAGTAGACAATGGGTCTGGTGGATGCAAACCTTGCGTGATGACCAGGAAATAAAACAGCCAAAATCGCATGCATCTGAAGCGTTTCCAGAGAATAACTGTAACCATTTTAATGTAAAGAAAACATTATGAAACGTTCTGACTGCTTCGTGCTCATTTTTGTTTGGGATGAGGAGTGGGGTCTACTTTCCTGCCTTCGTCGACCTATGAATAATAAAGACTTAGTTTTCCCATGTTTCATTGCCTTAGAAACAAATATTACATACAACTTATTTGGTATTTTTCAGATTTCTTACCAGGACACTTCGTTCTTGCCGCATTGATGTACTTCCTCTTGGGTTAATGTTGTATGCTGCACGTTGTGACTCTGAATTCTACTAGGAGGCTGATAAGAATGAAATATCAAAATTCTTTGAGAATCGAATCAATAAACCTCGAACTGATTTACTTATATATTGAAATAGATGATTATGATAATTATTTACAGCTTTAGTACATACATTTCCCATAAACAGTGTAGTTCTTGTACCTAATGCTGAAAGTCTTCGTATAGAAATAAAATAATATTTACTTAAATTTAAACTGCCTGTAGCATCAGTTCCTGGAAAAAAGTACATTGTAAAATTCGTAGCATTGCCTTTAAGTTTGAATTTTAGTATGTCCATCCTGTTCACTGATTACCTGAAGCAAGCCACATTTTATGAATTTGTAACTTTGTTCTGTACAAAAATTAAAGTCCTTGTACTTTAATGTTTAGTGGTCTTGATTATGAATTACAACTGTTCTCATATCCACATTACAAGATCAGCAAGATTTCAACAGTTGATTGACTCTGTTCATACATGCATCGAGATATATATATATATATATATATATATATATATATATATATATATATATATATATATATATATATATATAGTTACGTTTAGGCTCTTACAAAATGCAACAAGAAAAGAATGAAGTCAACAAGCCTTTTAAAGTTTAACAAATAATTTATTTCCCTAGACAAACAATGATAATGAGAAAAAGAATTTACGATTCTACGAATCAAATCTAAAAATAATCAAAGAATAATCCAATAGTTAAAACACAGAAGTCGTAGTAATCAAAAGTCCTAATGAAACTGAGTTCAGATCCCGATGAAATCAAAAGTGGAAGGTGATGACGTATGCTGTGGTCAGCGACGTACTGATGTGCCAACTTTTATTTGTTGAAATAAAGAAAATGTTATGCCAGTGTTTGAATTATGTGTAAATTTCGATAACGGTCCTTGTCCAAGAGTTAATTTAGAGTACAAGTATTTTCAGGAAAAATAATCTCCTGGAATCCACATAATTTGAAGAAAAATTAAATAATTAGACCAAAATCCTTTTTACAACATAAAACACTTTAATTTCTCAAGTGTTATGAAAAGAATTAGTATTATTTCTCAAAATATCAATAATAAATCTTACTACAACGCAAAACAGATGCCAGATGTGGGTCAGTCCATTGAAAACACCCAATTGATACATCCTATTTGTCACGTACTCCAAGTATAGCATCGATTTCACTAATGAATTTTACTCTGAGAAAGAATTTGATAAAACAAAAAAGTTATTTACTTCAACTCTCACTGATATCTGAATCAAAATCAGGAACTAGGTCTGAATTAGATACAAAGTTTCTATTATCAGTTGTTTGTGAAAAACAGTCAAGTCAAACAGAACTGAGCTGAATTTCTGGAAATTGTAAAATCCAGTAAATAAAGATACATCAGAATAGTATGTACTGAAATAAAAAAATTGAAAGTAGCAAACAAACAATTAAATTAAATAAACTATAAATTAAGTCAAATATGAAAAACACTTATCCCTCATAACGAAAAGAAAGATTTACGTAATGAAGATTATTTTTTTACCATAGATTAATTCTATAAGAGTTTCTAAAAAAAATAAGAACTCATATGAATTACACAAAGTGTACATGAAATAATATATTTTTATACACGGGAAAGTTCATCTGCTATTTTATTATCTTTTCCATTAATATGTCTGATGTCAATATTATATTCGTGTAACAAAAACTCCACCTAAGTAGTCTTTGATTTTTATTTTTAATCTTGCCGATGAAAGTAAGGGGGTTGTGGTCACTAAACACAACAATCGAAGAAGGAGCTGAACTAATGTAAACTTCAAAATGGTGTAATGCCAATATCAGAACCAAACATTCCTTCTCGATTGTTGAATAATTTCTTTGGTGCTTATTTAATTTCTTAGAAAAATGGTACACTGGATGAAAAACACCATTTTCGTCGTCTTGAATCAATACTGCTCCAATCCCAACATCACTTGCATCAACAGACAGTTAAAATGATTGGCTGAAATTTGGAGCTGTAAGA
The DNA here is from genome assembly GCA_028554795.2 of Sinohyriopsis cumingii. Lineage (NCBI taxonomy): Eukaryota > Metazoa > Mollusca > Bivalvia > Unionida > Unionidae > Sinohyriopsis > Sinohyriopsis cumingii. The sequence goes on from CM068839.1 coordinate 85,687,636, forward strand.
ACTGGCGCGCTTATAAGTATGGCTTTTAACTTATCGAAAGCCTTCTGACTTTTTTCAGTCCAAAGAATATTGTTTTTTTACTCAATAAATTTGTCAGGTGTTTAGCAATTATGGGAACATTGGTACAACATTTCCGTTAGTATACAGCCATACCTAAAAATCGCATCAGTTGCTTTTTACTAAAAGGCACACTTACTTCATAGATAGTCTTGTCCTTAGCATCTATAGGTTCAAATTGTCCATGTCCCAGGATATGTTCTAGAAACGTTACACTAGCACGGAAGAACTCACCTTTGGCTAAATTAATTGCCAAACTTGCATCAGTGAGTCTGTCAAAGAATTTCTGAATTCTCGCTAAATGGTCTTTCCAGGTGTCGTTATAGATGATATCATCATCGATGTAAGCATCAAAATTATCTAGACCAGAAGGTAATCGTATTCATTTGACGTTGAAAAGTATTCGGCGAACCCTTCATCCCAAATGATATGGCATTGTTTTGATAAAGTCCATCTGGAGTCAAGAATGTGGACATTTCATTTGCTCTTTCCGTCAGTGGAATTTGCAAACATCCTTTCAGAAGGTCAAATTTATTGACATACTTGGCGTTTCCGATCTTATCAATGCAGTCATCGATTGTTGTAATGAAAATGAATATGTTTTAGTCACACTGATCACCTTCCTATAATCAGTGCACATACGGAAAGTTTTATGGTGGTTTCGGAACAATTATACAATGTTAAGTCCAGTCACTTTTATTGGTTTCTATTAAAACTTTCTCCAAAAAAATACTGAATTTCTTTGTTCAAGTATTTGAGAGGAGTCGTCCTGTATGTATGTATTCTGTTTCACATGTGTGCTATTTACAATTTGAACGTCATGAAAATTTTGTTTGTTCTTGTAGGAACATCTGGAAATAAGTGCTCATATTTAAATAATAACTGTTTAAGTTCCTTCATTTCTTGCTGTCGCAAAGGTGAACTTTTCTGGTCCAGATCATTTATAATTTCTGAATTCCGAAGATTTGTCGCTCCCAACTCAGTAGAGTCCGATGGTATTCGTTTACTTATATCTTTACTAAGTGGGACAGGTACAACTAAATTAATTGCATGCTTAACCTGGTTATCTCTCTCAATATACTCCTTTAACAGGCATACATTTTGTGATACCAACAAATTGAAGAATTTCATTACAATTTGTAAATTCTGATACGGAAACGTATTCTCAAAATTCTTAAACTCACTAACGCCCACACTTCCGATTTGAAACCTATTATATTATTTTGTATGGTACTATTTGCTCTCTTTCTGATTGCTATGGTAGATAGCGTTTCCCAACAAACAATTATTTCTAAATATAAACATATACCTTGCACTGTTTTATGTTGAGTTCCTACCATCGAATTTAGCGTATCTGCATCACGCTTTGTGGCCTATCTATATGAAGTTGGGGATTTAGAAGGTTTCAACGCCATTTTATTATTCTTGATGCAACCGTCTCCCGCCACCCAGATCATGCAAGTGGAAGAAACCTAAACTGCAGACATATGATTTGTCATTAACAACGGAAAGAAATGTGTCTTTCTTATTACCTCCATTAAAGTAATAACATTTATGTGGCTCCCGCTTACCCAAAATTACAAGAAATCGTTACAAAAAGAAAAACTGATTCTTCAATTTTTCATTGAGTGATACAAGTATATGGTGGAAAACTATAAATACAATTGCTTGCGTAATGTCGATATTAAAGCACTGGTGTAAAAACATTTAAATTAGATATAGTTAGTAGATGTTCAACAAAACAGGTATTCACAGTTATGCATCATGCATCATGCCCTGATATCATATATACAGTAACACAAAGCGAATCGAACAGTCTGGTGCTGGCATCTTAACAACGAAACATTTATCAACTCAGTTATCTAGCATAAAAGCCATATCATCAAGTAAATTAAAATTCTGATAGTAATGTCATTTCAGTTCGCAAAACATGCATATCATCTGTTGAATAGAAATAAATGAGTAATAATCCGTTTGACATTTTAAAAAAGGGTCAGTGAAAATACAAACAAATTATTTAGTGAGAACTGCACTAAGTGTCTTCGAAAAGGTGATAATTGAACTGAGAAACTTTGAAGGCATTTAAAATGAAAATGTTGACCAGATGTTCACAAGTAAGCCATATATTAATCTTACTAAATGAGAGGAGCGCGCACGATATGTTAATCATAAAATACATTTAGATTTACGTAGACATTTCTGATTCATATTGATATGACTACACGCGGAGAGTGAATCATGGGTCCTAGAATCCAAACACAGCACATTAGATATAATAATTCCATATACTACGAAAACTATAGAACTATGGATTATGTAATGTGTACAATAGCAGCACCAAGGGTGAACAGATCAGTTTTGGAGCAAGCCATTTTTGAAAATAATAACCTCCTACGAACAAATTAAAATACAAGGTCAATACAGCTAAAATGAAGTCTCAAAACTGACCGAGATATTCTCTAACTGGGTTAACTCATTCTTTTACTTTATCTTGTCACTCGCGTTTTCTAATTTGTATACGTGTTCGTTTACCCACCCGTACACTCATTATTGGTCTTCACCCTCCCTGCTGATGTTTCTTCGCTAAAACATTTATCAAGACCTACACGAGATCGCGACCGATAATCATGTCAATTTATCGTGATAAATCCGTGTTGGCTAGCTTGCGCACGTGAAAAGAAGTTTTATAACTTAATCATATTCATATCCCCTGAACACCAAGTCTGAAGAATATTTCTCAGAGTATGTGTATCGACTCCATTTAACACAACTAAAATATTGCAGTTTTCTCTGATCACTTTAGGTATTTGTGCATATTGCTGAGTAACGTATATATCATCGGTGTTTTTGTGTCTGCCACGAGAACATATCCGACATGAATTTGATTGTCTGTCCAGCATCACATCAGCGTATACTACGAGGTTATTAATAAATCCACTGAGGGCATCCACAGATGGGGCTTCATCAATATCGGTGATAAAATCAATAATATCATTGCCATCCTCGTCCAACAGTTTCGTATTTTCGTTAAATATTTAAACACATCGTAGCATCGCTTAACATCTACGAATGGTGCCACTAAATATAACTTATACCACAGATTACAAGACCCAGATGAACCTATGATATTTGCTCTGATAGAATTTGTTAGCGATGGATGATGTTTCACTGGATTTTGCTTTCGTGTCGCTGAGAAATCCATGTTGTACAAATATAATAATTAAAATGAATTTATATTGTATTCGATGCAGGCTATCCACCCCCACCAGTAGATTAGCAATAATAATAACAAAAAATGTGTGCGCTTACAGGTAAGTGTGTAAAATGTAGTACAAAAATACACATTTATCTCCCTTGACAAGCCAAGGATAAAAGGTGGTCATATCGCAGCTTCGTTGGGAAAGTTACCAGGAGCTCCATAGGCTAAATATCCAGGAGAAAACATCTGCATGGATATAATTAATGTGGTCTTGGAACCCGATTTGATATCGGACATGACGTGCGAGATCAACGAAGACCTAAAGAATATCCAATAAATGCTATTAATCAGGCATATCACGTTTATGATATAGAGTATTAAGAAAATATTTGTAACAACGACATATTGCTGATGTCATGTTGATTCACTCTTTAAATACCATAAAAATAAATCTCTCAGAGAAAAACTTGCTAGCTTTCTAGTAAAATCTGCGATGAAAGGTAAACTAGTGCTAGGGGCCGATAATTAATCAACAGATTATTAAAAGATTGGAATAGATTTATTTAGCCCAAGAGGATATTCGAGGGGTAGATAAGCGATCAGTAACCTTGCTGATGCAGCAAATATGACACGTTCTGTTGCTGCAAATTGGTTAGCACTACAAACAATATGGTAAATTTATCTACCACAATCTAAACAAATTCAGTAAGCACAGTTTGATGTCAGCTCTCCCAATGAAGTTCATCAGGCTGATATTTCATTTTCACGACACGATACTATTAAAATTGCTAGAAGTCAATCACTCACATACAAATACGCATTGACTGTCGTTGACGTTGCAAGCTGATATAAAGAAGCAGACCCACTATAAACTGAAACAACAACTTAAGTTTTATCTGCTTTTAAAAGAATTTATCACCGTGGTGGTCTGCGATGGCCAGAGTTGCTACAGTTGATTCTGGCAAGGAGTTTCTTGGTGCAGTATCATCTCTGATGCAAAAACATAACGTCAAAATCAGACGAGGACATACTTCAATTTCATCGTGATCAGGCAATGGTTGAACGATTTAATCGAACACTTGGTAAGCGTTTTTTTAATAACAATATGCTAAGTAAATAATTCAAATATACATGAGAATGGGTGGCAAGACTACCAAGTGTAATAGCTACGTTAAAAAAAGAAATTACTTGTGCAATTTTTATGAAATCCATCAACGCAATAACAAAAAACATATACCAATACAACGACATGACTCCTTCTCAAAACAACCAGTACTAGGTAATGTGACTGTAAGATAATTATATGAACCTGGTGAAGGGGGTAAAAGAAGAGCAGTTGATCCTATTTAGAGTGTGACGACACATACAATTTCCAGCTTGGAAAGATCCACGGGTAGTCTGCTATCTACTGACTAGATTCAACTGCTCCTCAGCGTGGATCTGTACGTTAACAATTACAAGTAATTTCGGAAGACACACAATTACCACCGCGTTCATTTTTGTGAACTAGCGCTTCGACGTCGATTACACTCAAGACAGGTCAGCATCATATTTTCACGTATGTGACCAAGACTACTATTAATTCTATCTACAGTGAACTGTCTGGAATGATGCAGTCATTATTCTGTTTTTGTTTCGATATCATGATAAAGTCAACATCGAGATCAAAGTCCCACTTATTTTTTGTCACATTGTTAATAACTATCTAATTTTTTCTTATTGCATCGCCGCCATTGCTATCAGTTTGATTATTTTTTCTGTGAAGTCTATGGTAACCCTCTGCAGCTGAGATATTCTTCTGACTCGAGACACTGCGAGATAAACTAAATTTGACCCCTTAATACGATCATCAAAAATCATAATATCCGAAATAGTATATCCTAGCGTCCACAGAGTTTTGCCCACCGTTAACGCGCTCTTATGCAAAGGATATGGTTCAGATATTCAAACACTCACAGGAACTAAAATAATTTCATTTAACAGAAGATTTTGTTTACTACCGCAGCCTGGAATTTCACTGTCGATATTTTCCGTCGTGTATCTGCTGGTCGATAACATAATGGCACAGGTATATTGTGAAAACTTTACCTTCTGTAACAGAAATAATTATGTGTTGAAGTGTATCACGAACTGTCTTTCTACTTGCAACTATCAAATCATCTCGCCTCCAGAAATTCCAAAATTCATTCATAGGAGTTTCTGAAATTATCTCACGCATTATTTCACACTGAATTTTATTTGGCTGTAGCCTGATTAATATTGTAGGCTCTCTCAATTCTAAATCAAGAGCTCTATGATCATCATTTATTTCCTCATAATGTACAACAAATGCTTTTAACCATTCACGCGGAGACAATTCACAAAAGGTGGCGGTTGACCATGATCTCCACTAGCATTGAAGATGTTAAATGAAAAAACTGTGGTAACTCACCAGCAGTGTGACTCACAATTGTACCCAACTTAGTTCCGTCTGATAAATTAACATTGCTTCGAATTATAAGTGTGTTTCTCTTCGTTGTATAAGCACTTATAAAATCTAGATCAACATAGTCTATAATCAGTCTTGTACAAGGTAGATTATTATCATATGTTCCTCCTAAGGTAAATTTACCAATTATTCTTCTTCCAAGATCTTTTGCTATTTTCTTCTCAAAATCAGTTATGTCAGGATTTTCATCGACTGAATATTTATTTTGTTGTGGAACCAAACATGTTTCTGCCGAATATATGATATAACTGCTTCACTTAAAGCCAACGATATTAATATATTTGCATCGAGCATATATCGTAATAAAACTATTGGAGCACAATGTTTTTCTGAACAATGTTTTCCAAACCAAACGGATGAAGATCTTCAGCAAAATTAAATGACTCAATGCATGCAAATGCAGTGGTCAAAATCTGATAATGGTCCATTTATCGATACTATGGTCATCTCGTGTGTTGAATATCCAAATGTCTTAAAATATACAGAACACTCTCCCATTCCAGGAAAGCGTCCATGATAACATGCAGCTATATCAACTGAGATAACATCCTTATAAGCGTATTTAGTATTTCATAATCCACCGTGTCCGTATTCCACACGACTGCGTTGCATTTCTTCAAGAAATGTCAATCGGATTGGTTACCATGTATTTTGATTCTGAGCAAAATGAGCAGCAACTGACGTAACGGTAAAACATTGCACAGTAAATGTTCAGTATTCTCATGGGAATATCTCAACGCAAGATTTTTCCTTTCTTCATGTAGAGATTCTGTACGATAAATATCTCCATTAGGCCGTACAAACTGTTTCAAGCATCAGAACTTTGAAACAGCCACACGGATACAGGATCGTTTTTATTGATATTTCTGATAAACTTTAACATATCACTGTTATAGAACCTAACAGTTCGATTTCGTGGAAATATTGTTTTAGCAGAAGTCCAAGCATGCTCATTATGATAAAAGATATTTTTCGGAGCTCCTTTCGATTTATATTTTTATACGTACAAGATCTCTTCGATTATTGTTTTTATCATTATTGGAAATATTAGTTTCTTTCCCATTTCATCAACATCTCCGATATCTTTAACTATTGCTTCCAACTCATTTTTTGAAAAAAGTTTTAGATCAGCTGTCAGTGGAGTAGCGTAATTTGTAATAGTTCAAATTAATAGAAGGATATTTACACTTTTAAACTCGTCATCGTCAAAGTCAAGGCAGGCAAACAGTAAATCACACACGCCCCGTTTATGTGTACACTACAGCAAACTTAGTTTTAGATCTCTTGGTAAATAACTATATACGGACCTTCACGTATTAACTTGGCATAAATATATGTGCGATTATATTATACGGTGTGTTTATAAATGAAACTAAATCCATGCTGCAGTTTTAAAAAAAATATGATTTACTCAGTATAATGATAATTTGTAGCAATCCAGCAGAGGTAACTTCATAATAATTTCTGAAACATATATCTGCAAGGGTGGTCGGTTGATATCTTGTTAACGTGGATGATTCTCATACTCGAGGTCTGACATTTCAATTTCATGACTGACGAATGTAAACAGTGGCAAATATTTCGCTGTTTTTTCATTAATAAGTGGGGGCTCCAGCCCCAAAGGGATTTCATGTACACATCCTCACCACGTCGAACATCGTGGTGATTACGTTTTGAACTCTCCAAGGTTTGATTTAGGGGTGTATGAAATTGAAAGGCCTAGACAACCCTCTGACTCTCTATAATTTACTTTCGTTTAGGGAATCTTTGGGGATGTCTATGCAAGAATTTGTGGAGCCTCCAAATAAAAAACAGACAGTAGCGTGATGTGAGCTCTCAATCTATCTGAAGGGTATCCTACACACGAACATTCAGAAAGAATGTCAGCCAAAAAGAAAAATCCTCTTCGGGTGCCAAGAAGACCACAAGAAAAGTGTCACAAAAGGACCCTGTGGAAAGGCAAAAATGCAAATCAAGGCACCCTTTGCAATGATTACCGCTCATCATTTTGTTTTGTTAAAAAATACATTTAAATATATATTTTGTATATAATGCATTTTGAAAATATTGATGTTATTATTTCAGCAATTCAAAAGTTACAACAGTTATGGTATCAAAATATATGATGAACTTAATCCTGAAAAATATGTTAGTGATTTTGAATCATTACTACAACGAAAGTTTGATGATAGATATACTGTACTAGTAGAATACCGATTCATTACGTTGAGTCACAATCTACTACAATCCATGGCGACAGTCAAAGATACAGAAGTTGAAAAATTCGTTTCTCTTTCACGCGCGATTGAAAAAAGTAGATTAGAATTATCTCACGAATACAAAACAAAAAGATTGTGAATACACTCGTAAGGCAGTTTATAAAGATTCTGTTCGATCGTGAAAATGAAAACACTGTCACAATGACCGTAGTGATTGTGAAAGTGAAAGTGCTGTCACTTATGACCGTAGTTATTTTGAAAGTGAGAGTAGTATAAACGTCACTAAGGGGATTGTGAAAGTAACGTTATGGCAACAGGGAGCAGTTCAAATTTGTCTGTGAAAAAGAAAACTATATGAAAGTGAAAGTTTTAACAAATAATAACAAATGTAATATTTATTCTGATTGTAATATTTGTTCAGATTTTATTCCGTTTTCTATTTTTTTTTAGATTACAGTATTGAATCTGATTCAAGTTTATTTTTTCTTTTCAGAAATATATCTTATTTTGTGAAATTATTATTTTTATGTATTTTTGTTACAAAAGTTCTGTTTTCAGTAGAATTTTCATTATTATGAGTAGCATTTACCTCAGCAAATTATGAAATCAGTCCTATAATTAAATTTTTGGGTATCACTTACCCCAACAAATTATGAAATGTGATCGATGACCTCAATTTTCAGTACCATTTACCTCAGAAAATTCAATAATCAGTGAAGAATATGATTTTTATTTGTATTCTCGTAAGAACATTTATTCAGATTTTGATTTTTATTCTGATTATAATATTTTACCCCATCAAATTATAAAGCTGACTGCCTTGACATTGTCAAGATTGGGTACCATTTACCTGAAATCTGGACGAGAATCAGTAAAAATAAATTCTGTTATAATATATTTATTTGTTATTTGTGCTATTATTATTATGTAATTGTTTTTCGTTTTCGATCAGATATTTTTTATTTTGAATACTATTTACCCCATCAATTTGATGATATTATTTGATAAGCTACTTTAATTTAGGTGAAATACCCGTCAATTTGGTGAAATTGTTTGCTAATCTGATTTAATTTGGGTAATCTGATAAATTAACCATTTATCTGAAATAATATTAATTACGATAAAATATTCTAAAATAAATAAAATCATTGAATGTAGAATTGTTAATCATTTCACTAATAATCTGATTTAGATTGGGTATTATACGCATCAATTTGATGAAAGTGTTTTGATAATCTCAAAAGGTATTGGTATCTACCCCATCAAATCATAAAATCTGACTGATTTTAACAATGTTGAGTACCATTTAATCCATCAAATTTTAAAATTAGACATGTTCCTATACTTTTGAGTAACATATACCATAATGAAATTATAAAATCTAACTGATTTTCACAATTTTGAGGACATTTACCTGAAATCTAACTGATGATCAGTACAAAAATAAATTCGTTTATAATATATTTAGTAATATTTAACCCATCTAATTATAAAATTTAACTAATTTTCGTTATTTTTAGTACCATTTACTTGAACATTGAATGTGAATCAGTAAACGATAAATTCATTTAAAATATTTTATTTCCCCTGATTAGGAATCAGCATTGAAAATCAATCACGAACGTGAAGATCTATGATCTTACATACAGACTTATATTTAGAACTTCGCAAATCAAGAAGGTGTCCAGTCTGGTCAATAAGTTTGAAATGTATCATTTATAATAGCGGATCATGACAACGCAGATAAATCGGATTAATGGGCTCCAGGAGATACTTGAGGAGTAAATGTACATAAAATATATCCCTGCTGGGCCCGACCTTTTTTCTCAAGATCTGCTTGATAACTACCATCAATCGCATCACATACACGATTGTTTGCGATCGTTGATGTTATATTAACATCACATGGTGACATATGACGACATCCACCGTATGGATAATTATTGTTTGAGAATACCTGCGGTGCGGCTATTTTTCTCCATGACGCGATGATTTTTAGGAAAGTTTTCATCAATAATATCATTAACAGTTTTCTTTAGTACTTCACTATTAAATCCGGGTAGTATAAATTTTGGTTAATCTGCCTCGGTTATTTTAAATTGACTAACAAATAATTGTTTAAAGGTTGTATGATCGTCCTAGGGATAAGGTCCGACGATTACAGTTCCAATAATAACTGAAGTTGACATACTCAAGGTCTGATGCAACCTGATTTATTCGTTGTGTCTTCTTAATGATTTGCTTTTTTAGATCGTCGTTGGCATACCTGTAAATGTAATTCTGGAATAACCGTTGCAGAGTCGCGGCAAGAGTTTGATGTTCAGCTTTAATTTTATCAGCCTGTAAAGTCGTATACCGTTCATGAACATATGGAAGACGGGTTCCGAAATCGATACCATATAATGATGTTGATGGTCATAGATTTAATTATGCGATTGAATTCATCGTTGATTTGTTCGATATGATTACCTGTGTGAATACTAACAACGTGCCAATCGGGAATTCCATCAGGTTTATTTTTATGTGCAAATGTCAGTGGATTATTTGCTTGCAGCCAACCGAATTAATTTGATCTAATATATTTGGCCAACTATGATATACTCTTAATTGTGCTAGTGCTATTTCTTTCGCTGAAATTGCAGTTGGAAAGTTAACGCTAAATTCAGGATTGGTTGAGCTTGCTAATTTCATTGTGGTTTTTAATGGAGTTGTATTTTGCGACAATACGTTGCAGTAATTGTTGCAATGACTACATTATTTATAACCTCTGATTTTAAATCAGGATTTTAAATCCGATTTTTTAAATCGGACGTAGATTCTGACACTGTCATTGCCTCTTTGTAAATCTTAATCATTCTGTGAACTCAGTATCTAATATTATTCTATCGCTAAGGCATGATGATATCAGCGAAGATAATTTGGAGTATGCTAGCGTCGCTGCACTCATTATTACTGTGTGATCATGCACTTTTGTATTTGTACATGTAGATATTTATTACTGTGTGATCATGCAATTTTGTATTTGTACATGTAGATATTTTTTGCGATGATATTAGGAAAACCAGCAATTGTTATTGCAGTTGAAACACAGATTGTTGTAACTGCTGGTGATGTAATTATTATTGTTGTTAGCAATACGCTGGTTCCAGCGATAACAATGTATGCCGAATACACAATTATATCAACGACAAATACACGTCTGCGATATTTGTTTACTTTTACTGTATACTCGTCAACGATTTTTTTCAGTTTGCTGCCACTCACAGATTGTATCTGTAATGTTGAATATCGATGGAGGAGCTCATTATATTTTACGTAGGTGGTAATTTATCGACTGATTCAAGGCACCAACAGTAAAACATGGAGCTGCCCTTTTCTTCAGGTTCTACCACGAATGTTCTTTCGTCGTTTTGATCCAACAAAACTAGCACACATGCAGTAAACGCGTTCATTGGATAACGCCATGGTATTGTGTGAATATAGTAAATGCTGTAACGCCGAGTACAGAGAACCTGTATAACCCGATAAACTCAGTGCGATGTTTAAGGGATTTATTGAGTGATGACCATAATGTTGATCCAGATGCTACCCTCTATACTACACTGTCGGTAATTTTTTATGTCGGAGAGCTTAATATCGATGACTGATGGACTCCCAAAAAAATAATTAATGGTTTCATTTATGTTTCTACGAAACTTTAAAACGTTTGTACATGATCAGAATATACAGATCGAAATGTGGTCATTCCATCATTGATTGTCACTGACGAGTTTATCATCGGAAAGTTACTATCATCGACGTATGTTTTCATTGCATGGTCATCACTTGATTCTGGTTCTCCAAGACCAGTAATGTTATTATTAGTCATAGTGAGAGAACCAGTCAATGTATCGCCTGCGATTAATAAACGATCATTGATCTCAGCTATAATCGTGTTGTTGTTGCTGTCTACATATCTTTTTTGTTACCACATGCTCGCCTGATGTTTGTTCACTCACATTAATAATTGTATTTTTACTCATGTTGAGATTGCCATGCATAATATCTCCAATATCTTCTGATGCGTCCCCCGATTTTTCCCATGAGTGATAGAACTGATTCCTCCGAGTTTTTAATTTTACCGTTTTTAGTAAACACCACTAAGTTATCTTCGGTCGCATCTGGAACCCGCATACTAATATCTGTCAACGGGATTTTACTCGCTTTAATAGTCCTTGTATATCTTGAAAAACAACGATTTCATTTTCGTCCACATTTGCGAGACTTAAAAGATTAGAGAATTCATCCTTGACCTCGTCAAGGGTTGCATATTTAGATAAGTCGCCTTGCTTAGTTTTACTCAGGCGAGAATATCTTCCGTAAATAGCTACCATTATAATTTAAGATCTCTTTAAAACGACAGTGGATGGCTATACCATCTACGTTTATAGTCTTGCACAACTTTATGAGACGGTGTTGCTGACGATGTCAGGGACCATGACACAGCGTCGAGTACAGCAAGCACTGCACGGCCACATATTGGCATATCGGTTATTATCTGTGTTTTGAAGGTACGTGCTTTTTACTCTACCGACATATTTTAAAAATTCGTTTGGTAGTGCCAACCCATAAGAATCGAAATAAACAATTACACGTAGACCAATCCCGTTTGCAATCCAATGAGTAACTGCACCACAACTTCCATCGAGATTAATGATACCGGTTTCAACATGGTTTGGAGTTTTGGTAATTAATCACGCATAAAAACACGCCTGAAGATTTTGATGTATAATTGCTTAGCAGCATCACTTAAATCAAATTTAAATCTGGACATAGGAAGGAGACGGTTTGCGTCTAACGAAATGTCCCGGAAAGTCTCAGACCTTTTCCGTACCACGAAAGAGGGCTTCCTGGCAGTCTTAGACCATTTTTTGGAAGTCTTTATTCCATGACCGATTGTTTTTCTTTAGTGCCATCCCAGAAGCAGTTCCAAAGTAACCGTTGCTCTTCAGCGAGTGATGGTATCATTATTGGCATCCACAATGAACGTTTTGTTAGTATTACTTTACCAGCATCAGCAGGTTCCCAGACTGCATCGTTGTCATCACTCTTTCTTACAAGTAAAACTGTATGACTGCCTCCGAAAATGACCTTTCTGGCATTCCTGTAAAATCCAAAGACAGTGAAATTGCCCATGGAAATCTTTACTTCTATCCTTTAGCATTAATCGAAGTGCTGCGAATCCTAAGTTGATTTAAGGATTAATGCTAATAATCATGTTTTCCATATTAATATAATCAGTGCGGGCATGGTTTCTTGGTCGTTTTATATCATACTATCTGTTGTCAGGGTGATTAATAACATCCTTCATAAACATCATTGACGGACAACCTGATCTTAAATAATCGTCGGAATATCTTGCAAGACTCAATATTGTCGTGGCAACGTCGACGACTTTCTGAATTGATTCAATATTTCTTCCGTCGATGATATACTTAAACTGTCGAACAATGTCATAGTACCATTACTAATAAAACCAACACTAATATCAGCTCCATATTCAGTATTAATTGTTTTAGAATTGCACCTTCTACTTCAATAAATGCACAGCGGGTAAGAAATATCTACTTGTATCCTGAACTTGCAGCTCAATTCGCCCACGCTGATTTGGCTGTCGTGAGTCAAAATAATAATACTGATAATCGCGCACAGATTCATCTCTGAGAATTGGTGCGTCCATGTCAAATGTCAAATGCGGGATCAGATACACCTTTGAACATCTAATAATCCGTCACAATGTGGAGATCCTGTTGCGGAAACCATTACATCGTTTTCTCGGAGTAAGCTACGACCTTCTTTGGTAAATAGGGCTGGTGGGTTTGGTCTTGGCTTTGGTTTTGGCGTAACAGGATCCCTTACAACACTGACCTCCTCATGAACTTTGTCAAAACTCTCAATTGTTGTATTTCTTCTTGTAATTATGTTTGAACATCAGCTATTTCACTTGGAAGTTCGCGTAGAATCTTTTTTTTTTTTTTTTTTTTTGTTTTGTCTGATATTTTTTCAGTTGCTTTAGCGGTTTGCTCCGAGGTGGAAAAACGATTTTTGCTAGCCTTTGTATCTCCTTCAGTAGCCTTCTTAACAGGTTTAAATAACTGGTCTGCGCCTTCTGCAAATTACAACTACTCAGGCATCTCCCTCCTCAGCTTCGTCGGAAAGGCTCTCGCCCGTGTTGCCATGGCGTGCTTGCAGATTCTAGCCTCCCGCGTCTACCCAGAGTCCGAGTGTGATTTCGAGCCGGCAGATCAACTGTAGACATGATCTTCTGACTACGTCAGATGCAGGAGAAGTGTCGCGAGCAGCAGATGCCCCTCTACATTGACTTCATAGACCTGACGAAGGCGTCTGACCTGCTTAGAAGGAGTGGACTCTTCAGATCCCTGCAGAAGATCGGATACCCCCCCCCCACACACACACATCTGCTTGCTGTCCTCATGTCGTTCCACGAGAACATGCACAGCACAGTGTGCTTCAATGGCGCAACATCTGAAGCATTCCCAGTCATCAGCGGAGTCAGACAAGGCTGTGTCCTTGCGCCGACGCTCTTTTCCATCTTCTTCTCCATGCTTCTCCAGTACGCATTCAAGGACTGCAGCGAGAGAGTCTACATCCATACCAGGGCTGACGGCAAGCTGTTCAACATCGCCGGTCTCTGTGCTAAGACTAAAGTCACAGAGGTACTCATCCGTGAATTGCTCTTCGCCGACGATGCAGCCTTGACATCACACACGGAAGATGGACTTCAGCAGATGGTATACCGCCTCTCCCACGGTTGTAAGGAATTTGGACTGACCATCAGTTTGAAGAAAACGAACGTCATGGCGCAGGACGCAGACTCCCTTCCATCTGTCACCATCGATGGGTACAACTTGGAAGTTGTCGAGAACTTCACATACCTCGGGCCCAACATCTCCAGCTCACTCTCCATTGATTCTGAGGTGAACGTCAGGATTGCCAAGGCAGCAGCAGTGATGGCCAGACTTAACCAGAGGGTCTGGAACAACCCCAACCTCACAGAGAAGACCAAACTACGTGTATACCAAGCCTGCGTGCTCAGCTCATTTCTCTACATCATGGAAACATGGACCACCTATGCAAGACACGAGAGGAAACTCAACAGCTTCCACCTGAGATGTCTGCTGCGCATTCTGCACATCCAGTGGCAGGACAAAGTACCCAACACATAGGTTCTAGAACGCACCAACATGAACAGCATGTTCTCCATTCTCAGCGAGAGCCGCCTTCGCTGGCTTGGCCATGTCAAGAGAATGGACCCATGCCACATTCCCAAGGACCTTTTATATGGGGAGTTAGCAGAAGGTGCACGACCAACTGGACGACCACATCTGCGCTACAAAGATGTTTGCAAGAAGGATATGAAGACGGCAAACATCAATGTCAACGACTGGGAGAGATGTGCAAACAACCGTTCCAGCTGGCGTCTAGCTGTCAGGCAGGGAGTTCAAAACGCAGAGGAAGACATAAAAATAAAACAAGCAGAAAAGACAGATAGAAAGAAGGATAAACAAAAGCTTACTTTGGAGCTACACTATCATCTCCCGTTGAGGGACGGATGCCAAGAGACATTTTAAACATTACGAACACTTGGTAAGCTTCTGTGCTTCATACCAGATATATCGATTAATTAAATGTCTTGCCTAAATCGAGTGCGTTATTGGTACCCTTTGACGTATTTTATCAGTTTATGCATCATGCTTGAAACGCTGGCACTATTGAAAGTTATTTGTCGGCAGTAGATAATATTGTTCACGCTGTTTGTTTGTATTTCGTTTAAAGCCTTTCAAACGTCACGAAAGAGTTCCGGGAAAAGTACGAACGAAACGGTTAATTTCGGGAATAAATTGAATTGTTATCGAGTTGCAAACAAACACCACTAGAATCAAATAACAATTGTAAGCTCAGATAATAAAAAGAGTTTCAGGAAAATATAGGCATGCAAATGATGAACTGAAACTGAATATTAAAAGCGAATTGAAACATTACAAACTATATACTTAAAAATGTTGAATGATCTAGGAATCTAAATCCTGAAATACTACAATGGCTAACTTGAAATAATACTTTCGAGTTACAAAGAATTCTGATAATAACGTTTTATATCAGATAAAAATATTTTAAACTTTTATGAAGGATATGTATAAGGAAAGGTTTGATGTCGTGTTTAATAGACTAGATAAAGATACTACCATGCAAAAGGTGAAAAAAGACTTAATATGTTAATAAAATGAGGCGTCAGTGCTGGTCCCTATATGATTATTAGCCTGTTTCTTTAATATGGTAAAGATTTACTTCTCACAACATTCTGTTATGTATTTATTACTGTATTTAAAAGTAATCACACTCCCGAAATGTTGTTTGGAGGTCTCATTAGTTGCCAATAATAAGTATAGGTGAATAATACATCTGAGTTGCACATTTAAATTTTTAATACATATACTTAATATTGGTTTTTATGAGTGAGCAGAAAACTATCATGGAATAATTGAAGCAAAATTAAGATTTAGAATAAAATGAGTATAGTGTGTATATATTTCACCAAGGCATTGTAAGGAACAACGTATGGTATTGATCAATAAAGCTTGATTTAAGGAGAAATATTGTATATATAATCAAAACTGTTTACAACAATGTAAAGTCAAGAGTTAAACATGAAACTATTATAAGTGATGAATTCTCGTATATTCTTCTTGTTAAGCAAGATCACTGACCATCTTCATTTTTGTTACATGTTTGTAAATAATTTAGAGAAAGAGTTTGCCATGGGCAATTACGCTTTTTTAAAATTATTTTATACGCAGTTGACGTTATCTTTTTAGTTAAGTCCAAAGGCAAAATTATTTAAAATATTATTCAAAGTGAAAACTTGTGGCAAACACCTCAAGATTAAAATGCAATGAGTGTTAGAAAAGGTGGTACTTTTCCTGGATATATGGGATTCACTTACAGTAACGAAAAACAAAAATTGTAAGCTCTGTTATATATAAAGCAAATTGGACAAATTTATTTGATAAGATTGTGATTATATGAAGCATAAAGTGTTGGTTAATCATCTGGTCTGTAATATTTTACAGTTTTTTAAAGTAAACCTTTCTGACAAGTTTATTCAAGTTTATTCAAAATTTCATGGATCACCATATGAAATGTAGTTGATCATTATTTTATGTAAATATTATAAATTTAGTATCACAATTTTACCTTGAAAGCATCTAGTCTTTGCAATATAGACTTGCAATAGATATATTTAAAGACACGAAGTTGAAAATGATAGATGGTCGAGACCGTATAAACTAATTTATCATAAAGTCTATTGGACAAATTGTTATATCAGTAATCACCGTAACGATGATTATCGTTTTGTACTTGAATGTTTACTGCATAAAGCTCAAAAAGCCAAATATATAAACAAATGTTTCAGAGGAAGAACAAATATGTTTAAAATTATAGAACTTTTGAATATCCAGAATGCTAGAATTTGCCAAATTGGTAGAAAAAATTTAAGGGTTAATTCGACACTTTCCCGTCTCTGGGATAACATTGTGTGGATACTAGATGATTTTCGTAACAAATTTAAGTAGTTAAGTGGGACACCCTAGGGACTAGGGGACTTCCATGTTAAAAAGGGTATATCCACTCTGGGGACTATGTAAAATTTAACATAGGAGAAAAAAATATCCACTCTGGGGACTATGTAATTTAACATGGGAGAAAAAACATATCCATTCTAGGGACAAGGGGAATTTAACATGGGAATAGAGTGTGGGTCTATCTAGGGACAAGGGGAAATGGTACAGGGTCGGGACTGATGGGTCTATGGAAAGGGAACAGGTGAAAATTGAAACAGGGAGGGGTCTCTATCTTTTTTTAAATAAAAAAAAGTAAGAGAAGAATGGGGTAGGCAATGGAAAGTCTCTTTTCGAGAGATGTGGGTGGCCCTGAAAGGGCCTTTGGGTTTATCATTATCTTCTTCTTTTATTTCCTCCACTTCTTCCACCAAGTTCTCACTTTTTCCATCAATCCTTTCTTCTTCTTCTTCTTCTCCTCCTCCTCTGGCATCCAATCCGGATGGCCCAAGGCTCTGAACTTTTCCTGGACTTTGATCCAATTCTGATTGAGTCTCTCAAACTCTGCCTGTTTCTTTTTGTTTTCCTGATCTTTTCTTTCTTTGTTCCATCTCCCTTTAATCTTCTTTACCTCTGCCTCCATCACTTTTCTCATTAACTCCTCTCCTTTCTTCAGTCTGTCCAGACCTCTCTCCACAAAAGAGCACTCGGTCCCATGCGACATATTTTCAAGAAAGCACCTGACTTTGCTTGCATTGTCAAGTTCTTCCTTTAGGCTTCCCACTCTGACATAGGCAGGATTCATCGTACCTCTCAATCTCTTTTCTTCCTCTTCTATCATTCCTGCTACCACTTCTTTTGCTACGTTTAGGCAGTTAGCGTAGTCCAGGTACTCTACTATCTTCCATTCTTTTTTTAGTCTCTCCACTACATATATACCATCCATTATCCAATAGTATATATGTACCAAGTTGTTGAACAGGTCAGATACAGCTACCATTTGCTTTCCGTTATTCCGTAGAATGGTGCGAACGACGAACACTGTGGGTTCTTATACGAAAAGCGGGACGTGAAGGAAAACATCCCCCTAAGACACAAAATTTATATTACCTAGATCATTACTTGAAACGCGCTGACGTGAAGGAAAACATCCCCTACTTTTCTCATTTCATATTATCTACTATCCACATACGTGAACCAGCAATAAACAAACCCCAAATCTACTATTCACACACGCAAAGCATTAAAATCAAATCTCAATAATCTACTATCCACACTAACCTATGCTAGCGCTTATAAACACACAATCATATACATAAACTCATACACTAGGAAAAAAAGAGTCAGTGTTTATATTCACACTACTCTACATACACACATTGGCAAATCGATTACTATTTCTTTTCTAGAGATTGGGGTAGCTCTGAAAAGGGCTGTTTGTTTTTTGAACTCCAGTGACACCTGGTTAATGATAGCACCTTCCAGGCCTGGCACCACACACACATCTTCTTCCCCAGTCTCCTTTTAATTTTTTTCTTGAGAGCGCAGAGGGAGGATGATTGGCTTCAGTACCCCAATCCTCTGTCTCTGGTATCTTGTAAGCCATCCTCTCTCCTATTTTCTTTTCCTCCTCTTCCCTCTGTCTTCTATCCTCCTCTTTCTTCTTTATTCTTCCCTCTTCTACTATGGCCTCCGCTGCCAGTTCATTTAACAGGCGCCTGGCATATTCCAGATGTATCTGGAGTTCAAGAAGTTTGCTTATTCTGGTATTCATTGTCTTGTTAACGAATGAACAGGGTAGCTAGACTGCCAAGCGATTTTCAATTTATAGTTAAAGCGCGGACGTGAAGGAAAACATCCCCTAAAACAAAAGTTATATTACCTAGATCATGACCAAACAACGCGCGGACCTACAAGAAACACTCACTCACTTTTTATACTACCCATTACTAATTTAAAAAATTTCATTTTAAAAAAATTATATACTATCCACATACGCAAAGCAATCAAATCCCAAATCTACTCTCCACGCACGTCAAACAGCAAAAAAAAAAAATTATCATTATCCACACAAACGTACTTGATCTCTTACAATCACAAACACAAACACTCACACCACAAAAGAGTAAGTGTTTATATTCACACTACTCTACATACACACATTGGCAAATCGATTGTTATTTCTTTTCTAGAGTATTGGGTAGCCCTGAAAAGGGCTGGGGTTTTTTTGTTTGCTATGGCAATCTTTTAGTTTCTAAGAATGCGACGTCCTCTGACGATAGACTTTCTGACGATAGGTCTGCTTCTTCGGAAAGAGAAGAAGAACTCTTTGGTGTCGATACGACAATCGACAAAGCCTATGTCAGGTTGCTGCTGCTGTTGTTGCTGTTGCTGCTCTCTCTGTTGTTTCTGAAGTCTGTACTTCTCTGTCCATTCTTCTTTCTCCCTGTTCATTTCTTCTCTGAAGAGCTCTTCTATCAGGTCTTCAGTGACTTTTAACATTCTCACATTCTCTATCTCTTCTGGCTTCGGTATCAGACTGTGTCTGACCCTATGCAAATTCACGTAGGTTTCGTTTAGCTTAGCTAGTCTGGAGCACATCTTCGTAGGACGATGAGTCGACAATGGATGGTTAGACTGAAGTCTACCCCCGGCTTTAAAGTCAAAGCGCGGACGTGAAGGAAAACATCCCCACACGGTTTTCGAGTCGGACCGTTCAATGAGTGTCATGAGAGGGATAGAGAGAAGTCAAAGAGCATGAATCAAGATTCCTATAGCCAAATAAAAGACAAAGGCATTTTATCTTCAAAACACAATATTTTTTATTCAAAATTACTTAACACTAACAAACAACTCTAACATTTTTTAACAATAATCCAACAATATAACATCAAACATTTTTTTCAAATCACAAACATTTTTTAACTAACACTTTATTTTGGACAGGGCTGACAACGTTGTGAATGAAATTGTGATTTCCACTGTTGGAAGTCATTAGGCCATTGATGGACACTACGTTTCCTAGCTTGAGACAAAAGATAAGCATAATGGTCACAAAACCATCGATCTACTTTCACATCGTTTCTTGAAGAAGAACGAGGATCAAAATGAGTCACTAAATGTTCTAAGGAATAGCCCAGGCTGCGATGATGCAGAAAATACACACAATATTGTCCACACACCAAGGAATCTGTGCCTTGTAATTTCACATTATTGAATCGGGTGGTCTGAGCATTTCTTCTCATAAAGTCAATGATATCGTCTTCCAAAGGAGGCAATCCATAGAAATCGAAATATTCCACACATCCTTCTTGAGGAAAGTAGACGGCTACCAATGGGTTCCTGGGAGATGACTGTCGTCCGTGTTGATCACATAAGCTAGATGGTCTTGAGGTTTGCGATGAGGGAGTTCATCTTTAGCACAGACGACAGGATTCCAAGAAGCCGTGTACGAACTGTGGTTCAAAAGGTAATAAAGTTCCCAGGTATCCATGTTTTGTGTGTTTTTTTTCTTCTTCACAGGTAATAATAAGTCATCAATTCGATTCTGACTTTTTGCTTGAAAATGTCTAACAAATAACCGTTTCTTCGCTTCGTCTCCCCACTCTGATTCAGGAGAGCTTCGATACGATGAATCTCTTGAGTGGTTAATGGTGGACAAGAATGTTCACGCAAGTCTTTATACCACTGATGCAACACGACTTCGTCCGAGATGAGACTCCAAGCTTCGTCCAGATACTCGTCCAATCTTTCTTCTTGACTCAGCATAAGGCATTTATCGTGTTGAATTTGACTGGGATGATCGTTTTGACATCCATAGCAATCTTTCTTGATCAATTCCGTCATTTTTTCGACCAAGTGTTTGGCAAAACAGGAGACTAAATGGGCTTCTTGTTCTGGCCATCTTGACTTCATTATGATAACTTCTTCTTTCACAGTCTCCTCACATTCCATGTCCAAAGGTTTTAAACTAGGTAAAGAGGGATAACAGTCTTCCATGGTTTCTAATAACCTAGAATGACTTCTCTCAAACTGTTGATTTCTATCGTATTATCAAATTCTGCATATAGGATGACGTTCACCGTTTCATCAGGGTCTCGTTTTGCAAACTGAATTTCCACACGAATCTGGCCGGATTTTATAGGGTGGAAATGTCCCTCGTCGCTGCCTTGGTCAGGAGTGAAATCGAAAGCCCACAAAGCATAGCCTCCTGCATAATCTTCGTACGATATGCCATGACTGGTGTTGGTTCCTAACTGTCCGGTAGCTTCGTACAAGGACAAGTACGACCTCAAGTAATTCTTCTTGTCAAAGTCGGGTTCGAAAGGTCGGGTACACAAGGTTTAGCCATCGCGACTGACTTCGATCTTGGACACGCCAAAGTGTTGAAAGTAGAAAGGATTTTTATCGGCACCTCCGTTGAAGGCTGTATTCTCGACGATACCAACGATCAAACGTTTGGGTAACTGTCCTTGGAACAGATGATCTTCGATCATGGATCGCTGTCCCTTGGGAATGGTGAAGGTTTTCACTTCCACGCGTCGTATCGGATACTTGGCGGTCGTTCTGCTCAACGTCTGACTGATGTCGTTTCCCACTTAGGTAACACTTCCACACGGCGTACGTAGAGTCTGGCTTCTTGGATTTTGGTTTTGTAACCGTCACTATCAGCCATTAAATGGAAAGCGGTACTGCTACGATTCAGTCTCAGGCGGACATCCACCCCGTTCAGCAATGGTATCCACCAAATGTTGGCCACTAAAATAAAACCCTGACGTAATTTTCAAGATGTAGATACTGAAGAGTGGATTGTTGCCTGGTTTTACGTCGCCTGAAAACCCGATTTCATTCATGGTTTCTTGCAATTGTTGGTTCAGGATTTCGACCTCAAAAGTGTTTTGCTTTTCAGTGATGTTTTGGATTTGTGTTGGGTGAATCATTTCCACCAAAGCCACTTCCCAATGGGCTTCGTGATCTAATGGGATGGCCTGAGGTAATTTGACCGTGTAACAGCACAACGTGTTGTGGGGAAACACCTCCATGGAACTGTCACTGGGTAAGGTTAAGTAAAATTGGTTTTGGTGACTCATAATTCCAGAGTTCTGTGGCTGTCCGAGGGGTTACTGGACGTCACAGGCGTGTCTCCGCCCAAAATGGGGTTCTGATTGCGGTTGTTATTGGAGTGGTGACTTACACTGGCACTGGACACAAGGTTCCCGTTGTTCCCGTTCGAGGAGAATTTCAGGGAGGGATTGGGAAGCAGGTAACCGATGCAACTGCTTAACAAAATGGTCCACAATTGTTTGTCTCCTTGTTGCAAACTCAAATTGGCAATGGCTGCCCCGATGACACAATACACCACGAAGATTTGGCAGAAAAAGACGATTTGCGTTTTAGGCACACGTTCTCCATACCACACCCACAAGGGTTGTTTTTGTAAATCTTGCAGAGAAGAACTGGGTGAAGGAGTGGTAACAGTAGTAGCTGCGTCTGTGTGAAAGGGCATGATGGTCACTTCTTTTTATAGTCGATGACTTGCGAAGCGTCGATCCAAGAATCAAAACTGGGTGGATATCCTTTCCAACGTACTTTGACTTCTTTGACACGTCGTTTGCCCACTTTACGGGTTCTGCGTTCGAGAATACTTTCGATGTCGTACACGTCGTCTTCTTTTTTGGTGACACGTTGTAACTCGGGCAAATAAAAGATTCCTTTGAGCACTTCTCCGTTCATGTCTTCCAATTTATAGACGGCAGGATGACGGCCATGCACTCGTCCAGTGACACGAAACAATTCGGTAGTCCAGTTAGGTAAGTAACCTTTGTCGAAAGTGCGTTTGGTTTTGCCAATGCGCACCCAATCTCCTACGGCCAACACTCCACTTTTCTTGGGGACAGCCCTCGTCGGGGACGTATCAAACAGGCGCTCAAACACCAGCACTTCGTTCTCGGGAGTCACTTCTTGCGGGGCACGTCCGATGCTTCGATGGCAAGATTGGTTGTACGCTTGCACCAGGTGCGGTAAGATGTCGATGTACTTCAGAGTGTGGTGATGCGTAAAATATTTCCACATGCGTTCTTTTAAAGTGCGTTGAAAACGTTCCACGATGCTGGCTTTGGTTTCAGGATTCTAGGTGGTAAAAAAATGAATGTTACGTTTCTTTAATTCTTTTTTGGAAAGCTTGGTTCAGAAATTCGGTACCTTTGTCCGTTTGCCATCGAAGAGAGTGACGACCACTTTGTTTCAACACTCGTTGCAGGGCTCGCACTAACTCGCTGCTCGATTTGGAAGTCAAGGGTACGACCCAGGGAAATTTGGAAAAGACGTCGATGACACAAAACAAATATTTGTAGCCGCGACTGTAGCTGGCCAAATGAGAGACATCGGCTAAATCGGCTTGCCATTGATGATCGATACCCTCCACTCGGGTGCGACTTCTGGAAAACTTGCGTCGAATGGGTTTGTGTAAAGTGTAAGTAGCTTGTTCTTGTAACCATCGTTGCACTTGAGGTAAACGGAGACTTTTCAGTCGAGTTTTGGCAGCACGATACAATTTTTGAACTCCTGCGTAACCTGCAGGATGGGAGGGATCGTAGAAAATGCTGGCTGAGACTTTTTCCATTTGTTGGTTTGTGTGTTAATAAGGCACCCACTCTTGGAAGATGCTACTCTTTTTCTCTTGGGGTACTTTCTTGGATTGCAATGCTTTGCGTGTGCGACCGGCAATAGGTGTCGAAGAGGAGGATGTCTGAACAGGAGATATCGGTTCTTGTTTCACTTCTGTCTTCACTTCTGTCTTCACATTCTTTTTCTCTTGTGATGAAGAAGGGGTGGTCATCATCTTTTTAATCCATCCAATTCTGGAGGTAGGTGGTGTTGTTAACTTGCGTACTTTTTCTGGTAGAGTTTGAAACCCTTCTTCTTGTTCTTCTCCTTTTTCTTTCTTGGTAACTGGTAGTAGTGGTGGTGGTACTGGTGATGGTGATGGACTTTTCATCAAGGTCTTAAAATCTTTCAGAGTGGGAAGAGTTGTTTCGTCTGAGGCTTTCTGGTGAAAGAATTGCAGTCGTTGCAAGAGTTGACCGTACTTTTGCGATTTTTCTGTTTCGGACAAGTCTTGGCGATCCATCAAGGACTGCAATTCGTGTTGTAACTGGGACATCTCGCTCAAATTCTGATTGGGAGGTAAATGTGGGTGCGTTGTTCTTGTCAACGATGGTCATCCATCCATAGTTTGTAAGGTACTAAAGCTAGTTTTCGTCCTTCCATGGGGTTGTCAAGGGTCGATTCTGAGATCTTGGGACTCCAGAGGGCCTTTTTATCGTGCTCCCACCAGTCCTCCCAACATGGTTCCCAAGACTCCTTTCAGCAATGGGCCTAACAAGAGGGGTAAAATGCCTCCACGTTGGACCAACATCTTCTTTTGACGAATGGGAATTTTCTTTTGAACCATTTGCGAAGAACGTGACGATGTTTGCCTAAGCATTGTTTCTGGTGTTTGGACAAAGGGATCGTACCTTTCAAGACGTTCAAACAACATTCGTACACGGTATCGATAACCTCTTTGGAGGCCGTTTGAATGAGTTTTTTTCGTAGGGGTGGAGAAGCTTTGGACAGGACACATAACATGTCCCCATGTTTGACTAAACGAGGAGGCAGTCCTTTCCTTTTCTTTCCTTGGGGTTGTTTAGAAGAGGGATGTTTTCTGGAGGGTGACATCTTTGAGTCTTCAGCACCATAAACACTGATACCCTTACTTAGTCACAGGCCTTTTTTATACTGGAACGCGTCGCCACTGGTTGTCATTACGTCGTATCAACTTCAGGACAGGCATGACACGTCGTGCAGGGGTACGTAACGGACTAAATCGAGCCAGTTCTTGCTTGGACAAATCCAGTAAACTTTGTAACATGCCCGATCTTTCTTGAACTTTGATTTTGGGAGAAGGTACTTTGTGAGCAGCGGCCACTGCCGCTAAATTGGAAGGACCTGCCACTGGAGAAGTTCTTGGGGTCATTAACGGAGAAGTTCTTGGTGTAATCAACGCCTCCAAGTACTCTTCAGTTCTTGGTGTCATCAACGGAGAAGTGAATGAACCTGAGGCTACCGGAGATGCGGTTACCGCCTTTGCAGGTCGTGATTTGTGAGTGTAAGGTTGCGTCCTGGCCGAAGTGCCTCTCTTGTGACTAGTTTTCTTCTGTGGGCTTTTCTTTTTCTGGGGACTTTTTCTCTGTTTCTTTTTCTGGGGGCTTCTTTTATTTTTCCGGGGTGGTGCGTGGTAATAGGAGGGTCCCGCCACTGGAGAAGTTCTTGGAGACACGGGTCTCCTTGGGGACTTGGTCTTGACACCGTGGCTCTTCTTCTTCTTAGAGCTTCGTGTGACTTTTTTCTTGGGGAGAACTTTGGGGGCATTAGGATCCCATCTTAAGAGAGAGCGAATGATGACCCCTCCTAGAGTACCGCTCCCTCATGGTTTCAAAATGATTTGTTTTTTGGTTTGAGTGTCGATGCGGAGATCGGCCAGTTGGGTCAAAGCGACTTTGTTTCGATCAAAAAAGCGTTTGGTTTGATGAGGAATCTGAATGATCCTTTGTAGTAATTGACGTGCCGTCACCGTGAACCATCGTAAGACTTCTTTGAGACTAGCTTCTAAGACACGAGCCCGTATTTGTGGATTTTTTCCTCGACTGATGCCATACAAGGCACGGATCAATTTGACGGGAAGATGCGACTGAAGGGACGTCATGTTCAAACTGTGTGTGAGACAGACGAAAAGGGTCTGAGGTTTTTATAGATTTTTTTGTTGAGTGAAATTAAGTCGAGGACGGGGACGTGTACAGGACAGGCCCTCCGTCTTGGCACCAGTGGTGAAACAAGTGGGTACGAAATCGCAAATCATCGGGGGTCGTAGGTTTCAAATCGACCAGTAAATAGGCATGTGGAGTTTGAGTGGCAACGTCGTACGCCTGAGTCAGCCAAGGCGTTCCTAACTGTTTGGCTAAGACTTGCACTTGCGATTTATCTCGAGGGCTTTTAAACAAGACCACGTAATGTGCATTGAGACTGATGGTGCGATGGGCTTTACTTTGTTGAAACAAATTATTTTGTGATGTAAACGACACTGGCATTACGGTGATGCTTTGCGCGTGAACCACAGTTTAATTTCTTCTTCGTCTTCTCCTAACATGTCGTCGCAAATGACCAAATGGGTTTGACGGGAGTCAGAGACGATGCCGTCGTCTTCTTTAGGAATGCCTTCGACAAACACGATGGAATCACCTTGACTTTATCGCAAGAGGCTGTACGCCGATTGCCACTCTTTGTAACACCACACGATGCGTTGAGGTGGTCGATCGATCAAATGATGTTTATGTTCGATCAAACGTTTGACGAATTCGGTTTTGCCTGAACCGCTAGGTCCAGCAATGAGCATGTTAAAGGGATGGCGAAGATACAAAGCCTCCCAACTGGCACGATCTAAGTGTTCGTCGATGACTTTGACAGTGGAGGAAGAGGGAGCAGAGACAGCAGAGGTAGCCATAGTGTTAGGAATGTCACTTGTGACACAAAAACAAACAAGACGAGAGTTTATATACTTTTTTCAGGACACGTTTATTGAATGTTTCAAATATGAACAACACGAAAGACAAAAATACATAAAAGCCAAATAGTTATGTACAGGAATAAAAAACACATCAAAACGATCAAAGTGGAATATAAACAAGTCTCTGTACAACATGTTTTGGGTAACCAAGATGTCCTAGGGACAGTATGTAATGTTCTTACAGTCTTTACATGAGGTATTGTCACACAAGTGTCCTCCCGGAATGACCTTTCAGGAATGTCCATGACAGTCCTGTCCTGAAGCGAGTGGTTGTTCTCGGTGACGGGTTCTTCTGGCACTGTCACTAACACAGGTTGAAAAGTAACTTTTTTCCTTGAACAACTCTTGTGCATACTGGGCCACTTCTTGGGTCCAAGCCTCAAAACCCCCCTTTTTCCAGTCACGAACATCTGTCCAATGGGGTGTAAGTCACAAGCTACACACACATCGTCATACACGTCTTCGGTAGCTAAAAGTTGACGAATCTTCTTTTCCTGTTGAGGTCGAGAAGTATCCAGATGAAAACGCAAGGCTTTAAGCAAAAGGAGTCTTTCGTGACCATTTAAGGCCATTGGGGTGGTAAGTACTGATCGTAAAGAGTCCACAAGGAATCGGCTGGTAAACGAAATCCCAGAAATCACTAAGACACACACTATGCGTCGTTCCAAATTAAATGGATATAGTTCTTGTAATAATTGATGGTAATGATCCACGGTTTGAATATGGTCATTGAGTTCCTTCCACGGAATCTGTTCAATCACTTGTGACATAAGCCGTGACATGGATTCCTGATTTTATAATCTCTTTATTTCGGAAGCAATAAAGGTACTTTCTAACTAGACATCTTCGTTCTCCAGTAGGGAATCTAAATCTTGCATACTGTAACCTACACTTCAGAGTTTGTCTAGATGTTTCGTCTTCCGCTAAGCAGATTCCACGTAAAATATGTTGGTAATCCTTTAACTCGTCTTCCTCAATACGTTGCTCTAGGTGAATCTCGAAGTAACCAAAATTACGAACATTTAGTTCATTCACTAACTGAAAGTGATGAACAAGGTCTGACCACTGAAACAATTTCTGACGAATCAGTCCTCTTATACCATTCAGGTACCAATGGTTAAAGATCTGGTGACGTAACGGATGCAATTGTTCTTTACGTTTGACTTGTATTTTCACCAGCTCTCGGTAAATGCGTTCTCTCAACTCCACAGGCAAAGCACGAATGTTCTCTTGTAAAGTATCCATGAATAGGTCAGTCCGTACAATTCACAATCTTCTCCTAGAGCAAAAGTAATCCACATAGTGAGTAATTTCTAACCACTGCCATTCAGGATAACGTCCAAGAATATCACTGAACACTTTTGATGTAAACGGTCTAGAGTAATGTAATAGGACGAATGCACACTTGACCCAGAGAAATCTAACACACTGGTTGATTTTTTTCACTTTCCTCTTGTGAATTTCTCGGCACAAAAGTTCTACAGTCACCCATTGAGATTTCACTCTGGCAAACCCCTGCCAAACTTCCTTGTAAATCTTCTCTTGCAGTTCTTTAGGTAATGATTCAATATCGTTTTTGAAATGAAGTTTAAATACTGGTCTCGGTGATGTCCAACATTTGACTCCTAACCAATCTGGTTTCTTCTTCGTCAACGACATGGTAAGTTACTTCAATGTCTCGGCCCCACTAAGGGTAAGTAATGACAATTCGGTGACCATCGAGCATGTTCTAGGTAGGTCGAATCTTGTGGTTCCCAGTGGTGAAGTGACACACCGCAACTGAAGCACTTGACTTTATCCCCTTCGCCCAAGTAGAAAAATCTGGCTCTGGCTAATTCTTCGGGGGTCGGTCCTCCCAGATACTTAGGCCATTTTCCTTTGAACGATTGAAAACGATTTTCAAAGTTGCAGTATTCCGACAAACGCACAGGGAACGAATATTCGTCTTTCACAGGTTCGTTTCGATGAGGGCTGGGTGACATGGACTGGAGTTTGCTCAGGGCTGGATGACATCCGTAGGGGGGGTAGACGTGAAGGTGGACATCCACCTTTAAAACGAAACCCAGTCAAGTGTCCAAGAGGACGAGCGGCATCGCTTTCGCATCCCTCAGGTTTGACACGCACAGCATCACTTTCCATGATAGGGGCAGTGAGAACAAAGTTCCCATGATGCTTTACGGCATCACTAAGGTCACAGCGTACAGCATCGTTCCCATCGCAAGGCTCACAATCGCATTCCACTTCAGAAGCCCCAAACTTGAATTGTGCCTTTCTGAACTTGTTTTGTGTTTCTCTGAAAGTATTCATCTTGTTCGCTTGGTCTTGGTAGTCACAATGAACTATCGATCTTGCCTAGGGTTCCTTTTTATATACAGACCAATACCGACGTGTCCATACGGTAAGGTGAAATGATTGGGAAGTCACACTCGCTTGTGGTACACGATTTGATAGACTTTTTCCAGGGATCGACTGACGATGTGGTGAGTGGGTAAACGTACAATCTTGTTGGGTTGGTGAGTGGTCACTTTAAAGTGTTTATCCTCTCCAGATTGCAAGGCTTCTTTCAATACCCCAAAGTTGACCACACGACTGGTACGATAATTTAGAGTCAATCCTTTCACTTTGCACGTCGTGTGCACTTCTCCTTGTTTGTCCCGGTATTCGTAGCTGTAATATTTTGGACCACCACTGACGAAACATAGAATCTTGTCGTCGAGATGCTTGTCTGTCCAGGCTCCTAAAAGGTCTCCTTCGATGTCAGGGTGATGTTGACTCGGGTGATGGATGTAAATGCAACTGTCCGTGTCAAAGTACAGGACACGTTCCCTTAACAGTTCTAAAGCTTCGTGCAATTTTAAGCGAGCATGAGCTGTCACGTAAGCCGCAATCATGACATTTCCAGAGGGGTCGTCTTGTACAAAGTCCAGATCAAATTCTCGCGAACGACGTCCACGTGTTTAATGTATTTGGTTTTGTCGTGAATCATTTGGAAGTAGCGGGAAGGTTCGGTCAAATATTCGGTCTTGGGTAAACACGTTCGTTGTGTCATTTTACCCCACAAGCAATTTAACATCACTTTGGCAAACGATCGCCTGCCTTCGTTTTTCTCGATGTGGTCTAAAGAGATGATTTCTTGTGCCCAGTATTTCTCTTTGAATGTCTTTTCGTCTTCGGGAGTGTGACACCAGGAAGGATAGCCGCTGGCTTCTTGCTTTAGTTTCAAAAAGGCATCCACGTAGTCTGCGAAAATGCCTTTCTGCGTGGGGTCACCCTTGTGGTATTGTTGTGTCTTGGGAAAGTGGCAAATTTCATACACTTCTAACAGCTGGTATCCCATGTCCAGAGCTTTGAACAATTCTACGCTGACCCACGTCCCAGTCAAGGCCCGTTTTTCCTGGGTGTGCTGACAAGGTTGATCTTGGTTGCACGTTTCGGCACAAGTACGGCACAAAGGAAACATCAGTTTGCCTTCGCAATGGTGAGGTAAGACGGGATGGTACAAGTCCGTGGGAGGCAAAACTTTGCACTTGATCAAGCCTTCGTATTGTCGAATGTTTTTCAGGTCGATGTGTTCGGTGAACAATTGTGGGTGCCCTGCAGGAAAGCGACAATATTTGCACACGTAAGGATACAGCGAACACACGTCCAAGTATTTGATTTCTTCTCCTTTCTCTTCGTCGGCTTGGTACAGCAAACAGGTGGCATTTGTCCTTCCTCCGTACAAACTATCCCTCGGGTTCAGGGGGTCCATGAACTGGTAACTTTCCACGAGGCGTTTAAACTCTGGATCGGTTTCCAAACGGTGATCGTACTCGTGTTCCCACATTTCCACCACTTGGTATCCTTGCTGTCTAACTTTAGGCGTCGCTGACAAGTGGCCTGGTACAAGTCTTCCATGGTTCGTTGTAAAAACTGATTTTTAGTGCCACGGTCAGGGTAACAGACGGGACATCCGTGAAATAAGCAACCGTTAAACTCGTACACGATCTTGGGGTTTTCTAAGTCCCAGCCATCGACCGAATGCGTTCCGATGGTCTTTTCGCCCCCTCCGTTGCGGGCATGCTGAATCCACTTGTCTTCCTTGTCGCACAAGTAATGTAACCAGCGTATGGCTTTGACCGAGTATTGACGTTTGACATAGTTGGTCGTTTGAGGACTGATGACAGCCACGGTGTTTTCAGGCATGAATCGTTGGCGGTACACTAAGGAACACGCTTTGGCAATGGTGCAAGCTTCTTTCAAAGGATCGACCCCTCCGTGTTCCATGAACAGTTCTCGAAATTTTCCACAGCAACGCCATAAAATGTCCACGTCGGAACGACAATACTTTAGCATTTCTTCCTGAAAGTCGAAAGGGTCCGAGGCGTGAGCCTGGTACCAAGCGTAGAAAGCGTCTCGTTGTTCGGTACGCATGTTGTCAGGGTCGTAATAGTGAGCCTCAGGTAAATGGGGTAGAACGGCGTGTTGATTGGCTTCGGTATTGAAAAAGTGAGGAAAATACCCTTTAGCCATTTCTGTCGTTCCAAATGTTTTAGGCATTCGGCTCAAAGGCATGGCCAAGTAGCTCATCGAATCTTTAAACTGCACTTGTCCCACTTGCATGAAAATGATTTTGGCTCCGTTCAAAGTGACGTTAGGACGCTCGGTGCCTTGTTCCGTATAGTATCTGAGAAGAAACTGTCCATCGTATCCGGAGAAATTGTGAGCCATCACCGTGGCATGACGATGACAATCTCCGTAACGTTCGATGTCCTCTTGGCTCCACGTCTTGTCGATGGGGTCTAAGACCCATCGGGCGAAATCGGCTAGCGTGTTCGGTCCCCGAAAGATTTTTTCACGCCCTCTGGGAATCTTGCAGCAGTGAGGGCAATGACTGAAGATTCTTGAATGCACTTCTCGCACGCTCGATGAGTCACGCAGAAATTAGGAATGTGAATGCCAATCTCTTGCATGCATTCGAAATCGAAAAAGATGAAATTGCCTTTCTTCTTCTTGTGACCGTCCTCTTCCTCTTGTTGGGGTTGGTATGTTTGCACGTAACATTGGTGTTCCAAGTCAACGATGTGGTGACAAATGTGACATTTTTTCTTTCCTCGACATACGTGTGCCTTGGCATTATTGGTACATATGCCTTGTCCACACGTGAGGTACAATCTCAGCAGTTGACAAGTACATTTCTGCTGTGAACCTTGCGTCTTCAGATGTTGTTGGTAACAGGTAGGACTCACAAACGTGCGCTGACAAGCTGGACAATGCACTGGTTCTTGCCCTTCGCTCAGACAGGGTTGAGAGGCCAAACATCCTGAGCATTTCGATCCGCAATGTTTGTGTTGCTCTCGATTATTATAACCACGGTCACATTTCTCACAGTAATATTTGTATCCCAGGAATCCGGTGATACTGGTAATGGTATCGAAATGTTCATCGTGATGATAAAGGTGAATGTATTTTCCGTCCTTAAAATCTTGGCCTCGAAACAACAGAGGCCCACTCACTTCTTGAGGGTGCACTTTCAAGGTGTATCGTGGAGCTAGGGCATCTTGCAATTTTTGCATCTCAGGAATGCCACAGGGTGAGTCTTTGGACAGGCCTGTTTGTTGTAACAGAAGTTCTGCTTCGTTTCGTTGTTTGGCTAGGTTCGATTTTTGAATGTTCTCCCATTCTCTTTTCCATTCTGCCGTGTCGTTCTTGTTGGCATAGGTTCGTCCCACCACGATAGCCCTGGCTAAACACATCTGGTCTTGAGGGTTGTTAATTCGGACGAGGCTTGTTTTGGTGTTACGAAGGCCGTCCACCAATAAGACCTTTTTGCGGCCAGTCCCTTGAGGAGGAGAGACGTGGGTCATGTCCAGTGTGGCTTTTCCATCGGTGATGTCAAACTGGTCATTGGATTGTTGTACGTGTTGAATCTTGACCATGACTTTGGAAGCGGTCAATTCGGCAGGGCTGCTAAACTCGATCCAAACAAGGGATTTCAAACCGTCGTGTTGTATGGAAAGTCTCAAACGATCGTCTTCTTTGGGTTGACATTGTCGCTTGAGTGTGGTAAGCAAAGAATCCCACACCCCGGTGATGAACCCTTCTGCTTTCTCTAAGGGTACGTCGGACTTGAAATCTTTAAACTTCACCGTGTATTTGTAAGCCGTGGTTCTAAATTTTCTAGAGGAACGCTTTTCTGTCTCTCGAATGGAATAGTATTTTTCAGGGTTAACTAAGGGTGGTGAACTTTGTTTAGAGGGTTCGGATTCTGGTTCACTCATGTCCTCTTCAAAATCACTGGCATGAATTTGTGCCAAGACTTCAGCTCTGGTACGAGGCGATAGATCACGTTTCTGCCTCTTACTTTCTTCTTCTTTCTTCTCAAATGAATTGGATCGTTTCATCTTGATAGCAAAATGTCAAATGACTAAAATTTAAACACCATGGACTAATTTATAGTCATGGCAGACCAGTGTATATAAAGGGTATGTGTCTCGTCCTTTCACTATTCATTTCACTCTCAAACCGAGCACAACGATGGAAGAGACTACCCAGATGGAACGTTTCATCAGAGCGTTGCGAGGGGTCATTAGAAAATTTTCTTCAGACCAGCCGACGGACTACTCTCCTTCCTTTCGAGATAAAAGTGAAGATACTTGCTATATCTGTCAGAAGAAAGGGCATTGGTCTTCAGAGTGTCCAGACCGTCAAAATAGAAAAAAAGGGGTTAGAAAAGACAAAAGTCAAGATACCTGTTATTATTGTCAAGAAAAAGGACATTGGTCTCCAGATTGCCCTAAGAAACAAGAGGAGCAAGAAGAGAGGGATTCTGGAGAGGAAGAAGAAGAGGAAGAAAGTAGACAGGTGAAGAAAAAGAAACAGGAGAAGAAAAGAAGAAGGGAAGAAAGTGAGGAGGAAGAGGAGGAAAAGACTGACGGTGAAGAAATTGAAAAAACAGAGAGAGTAAACAAAGAAACAGAAGAAGTCTATGAACTTTTTAAAGTGCTATGTTGTGAATTGTGAATTGGATTGTAAATATTGATAAAAGAATAAATTAATTATATAAGGTAAGTGTCTTTGGGTTTTGATTTTAAAATAAGAACGTACACTCACACACTCATAAACACGTACTATAGGGGTAAAATGGGTTATTTTGTTTTTTTTTAATTTGAATGGATGTTGGCAATTGAAAGTCTATCTC
Source organism: Sinohyriopsis cumingii (assembly GCA_028554795.2). NCBI lineage: Eukaryota > Metazoa > Mollusca > Bivalvia > Unionida > Unionidae > Sinohyriopsis > Sinohyriopsis cumingii. The sequence goes on from CM068839.1 coordinate 85,722,003, forward strand.
TTTTCGAGAGACGTGGGTGGCCCCGAAAAGAGCCTTTTTTGGTGTAGAGGTGAGTTTAAGCAATCAACTTTAACTGTCTTAAGCCTTTGCCACGGCAAGGCCTACTTCTGGACTGCGTACTGTTGATGATAATGATGATTTGGTTGAAATCACTAAGGGTGGCACGGTAGACTTAGTCACAGGGTTGGCGTGTTTAGCTCGGGAAGGTCGTATTCCCTTCGGTCGTAATAAAGAAGTCTGATACATTTGTTTCAGACTTCTTAACTCCGCTAAAATGTCTAACAGTACCGTGACCGTTTGATTTTCACACCCTTGTTTCTTTGCTGCTGTTTCTTCTTGTTGTTTTTTTCTTACCTCTTCCTCTTGCTGTTGTTGCTGTAGGAGAAAAGCTTGTTCCGCTTCCTTTTGCTGTTGTATAAATTTCTCCAATTCTTCTTTCTGTCTCTGTCTAAAATTCTCCAAGTGCGGTAATGAAGGAAACGAAGGTTCCGGAGCAAATTCTTGCGAGGTAAGAAAATCCACAAAATCCCAATTCACCTCTTCTGAAAGTAAGTCCGTGTTCCCTTGGGTGGTCTCCACTGCTGGTGCACCCCAATTGATCGTTTTCTGAGTTTCCGTCATGTTGAATAACTGTCGCATGAATTGACTGCGCACAAGCTCTAGCGAATCTATATAGACCACGTGACGTCACAGACTGCTCTCTTCGGATTGGATGCGGGCTGACTGAATTTTGTAACGCGTGTTTGGATTGGTCAATGAACTCAATCCGTTTCAATCCTTCCTCTACCTATAAATAAGCGCAGTTCACTGCATTGATTCACCTGTTCTCGGCGCCTCAGCATGTGGACTGACGTTGAATCTTCCACCCTTGTGTCAACAATGATGTTCAGGACGGACATACCGATGTATGTCCGATCCGAATGGACAGTTGTCCATAGGACCGCCACAAGCCTATGGATACGTAGGATTTACGTGGAGAGGCAAGGATGCCTCAAAAGAGTGTTAGTGTATGGTCCTACCATTAGACGAAGCCTAAGGACAAGAAGTCACAGATGCCCTTTATGTTAAAGGCATATATAAACCCAAAGGCCCTTTTCAGGGCCACCCACATCTCTCGAAAAGAGATAGACTTTCCATTGCCTACCCCATTTTGTTTTATTTTATTTTTTTTTGTTTTAAAAAAAAATAGAGACCCCTCCCTGTTTCAATTTTCACCTGTTCCCTTTCCATAGACCCATCAGTCCCGACCCTGTACCATTTCCCCTTGTCCCTAGATAGACCCACACTCTATTCCCATGTTAAATTCCCCTTGTCCCTAGAATGGATATTTTTTTTTCTCCCATGTTAAATTACATAGTCCCCAGAGTGGATATTTTTTTCTCCTATGTTAAATTTTATATAGTCCCCAGAGTGGATATACCCTTTTTAACATGGAAGTCCCCTAGTCCCTAGGGTGTCCCACTTAACTACTAATTTATATAACTAGACACACGCTTTAGCCTTATTGCTTAATATGGAAGAAACGTTATGTACTTATCAAGCATGCTTACACACATACATACATACATACAGACACACATGCATGATACATACATACATGATACATACATACATACATACATACATACATACATACATACATACATACATACATACATGCATACATACATACATACTTTCCATAAATAGTCTACATATTAAACTACTGTGAAAACCGGGAGCGATGTCAGAATTTTCTTAACCTCATGTTTAGAAAAGTACGTTTCACTAACCTTTCAATTGTTTTAATAACAAACACACTTTACGTCTGAAAACGTATGTTGTTGAAGTCTGTCGAATGTACTGTTATGCGTTTATATTCCCTTTTCAAGTTCAATCATTCTCATTCTGTACTTTTAAACAAGCATAATTTAAAAACCCAATATATATATATTTATGTGATCTGTTATCTTTCTATGTATCGCAGAATCAAAATATGCCTTCAGCCGATGAATAAACTTTTTTTCAGAGGTTACAACATGTTATGGTTACATTACTTGGCTATCTTGACAAAACTATTTGTGACGTCATTCTCAAAAATCAAACTACATAGTTCTGGTTTCAAAAGATTTGTGACTATATTAGTTTGCGAACCTATTTAGTTAAAGCTCCATTAGCGGGTTACAAAAGCTTCTGTTTGTTGTCTATCAAACATTTGGAGTCATCACTTTTGATAGTTTTCATTAAGGGGTTTTAATTATATGGGTTTCGAAAGCCGAAAGGGAATTTTAAAAATCAATATCGACCTGTGCATTTGTATTGTATCTAAACCTCTAAACTTGAATCACTTTGTGAATATTTTTAAACTATTGGTCTCCTATGTCGAGAAAGAACATGGACAAATCAATATCAAGCTCTGCATATTTATTTCACCTAATCCTATAGTTGATGCTTTCAGCTTCTTTCCATTAAATGATGCTGTAAATAATCATTTAAGTTTTCCTTTATAAGAAAATAACTTTCACCCCAGGTAGAAATTTTCCTATTTCAAGTGTCATGCTTAAAATTGTTTTTAAAAGACACCAAGCGGTGCCAGCGATGCACTCGAATATCATTTAGACATTTTATTGATCGGTTTATCAATCCTGAAATCGAGAAAGCTATATAAGTGTTTATTCTGTTTAAAGTGTAAATGAGATTAGGGCATTCGTGCCGGAGACAAGTATTATACTTAAATGAATCGTTTTTCTGATCCTTGTCTGAACCGATTGTTTTTCGTGAGAACAGTACCCAAATATTTACGGCGCACCAAGATTTGTTTGCAAATTTAATTACTTTGGCTCCCTCAAAGTTTAAAAAATACACACTCCAGAACATTTTCGATCTTAACATAAACCACATAGTTTAAAGTAGTCAACACTTCATATTTTTCGCCACTATCTCTTTGAAATATTTAATATTATCTAAGGAAGAAAGATTTGCATGACACAATCACTCATCTAGTTGAGACGATGAATTGAAGTACAATAATATTTTTTACAAGAAACATTCATGTCAAATTATATACGTTAAGAATAATTAGTTAATTCGTTTCAACCTAATTCTTTGACACGGTAATTAAAATATTATTTTATGCTCAGAAAACGCAGTGCGTAGTCAAAGATTCCTTAATTGTATGCACAGAAATATTTTTTTTTACTAACCTTTCAGTGCTTAGAATAACAAATATACTTTACTTCTGATCAACACATATATATTGTTGAAGTATGTGGAATATATTGATATGCATTTTGTCTTTTGTTTTATGTCCATTTTTAATTCGTACTCTACGGAGATTCAAACCCAGGTCCGCGGGTAAACGGAATCCATCATCTTGCCTACACACACGAACACATATTCCATCACGACTAAGCACACATCACCAACTCAGTCGGTATTATTTGCACTCGTGTGTAGCAGACACACTCGCATAACAACCAAGTAATTAAGTTTCATTTATCTACACAGTCATTCCGGATTCCTAAGAAAGAAATCAAGGTATATAATTAATCATATTGGCTGTGTTTGTTGTCTATAAAACAGATGGAGTGGTCATTTTGGGATAGTTTTCAAGTAAGATGTTTACAGCTTACGGGTGTAGATTATCAAAACCTTTAAGGTTGAAACATGTTGGGTAAAAGATAGGTCTCCAATGTCCCAAAGGAATGTTGAAATATTGAACTCTGAATATGTAGTTCTTCTAAGCCTATAGGTGACGGTTTCGCTTGGTTTTTGTTAAAGTATGCTGCAAATAATTATTTAAGTTTGCTTTTATAAATAAAATTCATAACTTTTACCCGGACAGAGAAGTTACTTATTTTACGTATCATGGATAAAACTGACAAAATACGACAAGATGTGCCAGCAATGCACTTGAATATAATTTAGGCAATAAATTTAATTGATCGATATATGAAGCCTGACATTTAAGAGCTATATAAGTCTTTACACTAGTTTAAATGTCTAAGGGATTAAGGTATCCATGCAACACACAAGGACTGAAATAAAACATTTTCCTGGTCCTTGTTTGAATTGAGACCAGTACCCATAAACAAGTATTTAAGAATGTTAACTTTACGGCGAACCAAAATATTATACATTTTTTGTATGCAAATGAAATTATTTTTGTTTCCCTCAAAGTTGGAAAAATGATACATTTCAGAGCATTTGCAATCTTATATTTCAAGAAGACAACACAAATTTGTATTGGTAACCTTTGCTCCATGCCATCCGTTAATCTAAAGGAGAATGAAAGATTTTCACGGCACAATCATTCAACTTATTTCTTTGACACTTTCGGTAAAATACTTAGACAGTTACAACTCCCGCATATCAGTAGATTTGTTGCCTCTGAAACAAATGGAGTGTTCCTTTTCATTGAGATTTTTCATACTTAAATTACAATGCGAAAAAAGATCTATTCGATCATGAGCGACGACCTTTGAAACAATGAAGGTATTATGCGTGAAGAACGCATTGTAAATTTTCATTTCGGTGGATAGTAGCCAGCAATAGAAATATTAGCTTGTTGCTTTTTCCATCAAATATTTGAACCTGTGAAAAAAGCACAATTCGATACTTACACTAAACCTAGTCTAGATTTACTTGTATTTAAAATGTGAAAGGATAAAACTGTATCAGCCATTAGCTAGACACATCATGTCGGCATATTACTAGTTTATCAAGAAACATATCACCGTGTTTACCAAAGCGTTACCTGCCATGCACCGACAGGTAATAGACTTAGTGATTTCCTTTATGACTTTGCCGTTCTAAGTGAGTGATTCATCCAGAAGTCCATCCATCAATCATTGCATCCATGCAGACATTGATAAGTAGATAGCTAAAAGAACATGCATGTCTGATCAGTGACTTTCGCACCCATTGGGGGTATTTATTTATTACTAGGAATTGACCTAACTAGAGGTAAGGTTGTGATACGGTCGTGATTAATAACTGACAAAAGTCTTGGTTTATCTTGCTGAGTTTTGAAATCACTGATTTATATCCCTCTTGACCATTTACTAGAGCTATGGTAAAAGGGGCTCTCGAGACTTATATTGATCAGAACATTATTTCTTTAGCCTGACACATCAATTGGTCAGTCTTTTGATGAGGTCACTTTTGTTCATGGCATTGATCAATTCAGAAGTATTTGACTAGACTGATCTTCTTTGTATTCTAATCAGGGTGACAAAACTTTCTCTTATTGCCGGACAGGAGCACTGAGAACTCCAGTCTGTTTCAGCGTTTTATTAGCAAAACAGAAATCATACAAGTAGCAATAGCTTATTTTGTAAAAGAAATTGGAATATTTATGCGAAAATGGAGACCAGTTTGAGGTACCCGATTATGATGAGTGGTCAGTGAGCTATCACATTGCAATTTCTCGATCATATCGACAGAACATTTTTGGTCTAGCCCACGAAATCCCGTTGGCTGCTCATTTAGGAGTCAATAAGATTTAACATAAGATCTTGAATCATTGTTATTGTCCAAAACATACAAGTGAAGTTCTTCTCACACTTCTCAAATGTTTGGAAAATCCAATTAGAAGATACCTGAGGCTAATCTGCAACTTATTATTGCATTTGCGTCTGTGTGTGTATGTGTCTCCTTTTACCATTTCCGCAGTTCAAATTACTGTCATTCGGCATTATCCCAGAGATCTTTGAGACAATCTGCAGGCACTGAGGTTAACTTATTGCATTTCCCTTATCATTATCATACTGGAAGCAAACAGGCAGCTACAACTTTGTTAACTTGAGAAGGCCTTTAAAAAAAGCAGGTATTATCATTTAATATCTAACACTCACGTTTATACAGTATAATGGGTTACTCTGTGAAAGGTTGCAAAGCTGATAGAGGTTGTGGCGACATGAAAGTGTTCTGCCTAATTTCAAAAGAAAAGAAAGTGATAAAATACAATTAAACTAAGTATTGGGTAAACAAAGTATTTCAGTGTGACGTTAGCACTTTCATTTTACGAAATTGCGAATTCTTGTGTATTCCAACCAAGAACGGCCTTTGCAAACACGGGGCCCTATTTTGATCATTTTGGAGGGACCCCTTGGATTAACAGACTGTTTAAAAGTGAGATCACCAGCATAACTTATCATAAGTACGTCTACATTTCAATCAGATTGTTCGTAGGGCCGGATTTAGACATGGTTAGTACAGTGGCTATGGGAAACTGAAGAGGCACTATTTGGCAAGTGTTAGGAGAGAATAAAGCTGTGTAACAACTGAACTTGGCAATTTGTTGCTAATTATTACAATGCAAATTATGTAATTTAAATAAAATATTTTGCATAGACAATAATAGTGAACATATGCAAAAACTAACGGGCTAAAGTATTACATAAATATACATTATAATCAGACTATAACAAATTAAAAATAAATCTGAAATTTTGAGAGGCCCCTACAGACCGTGAGGCCCTGAGTTGTAGTTTGTTTAGCTTATGCCTAAATCCGGCCCTGATTGTTCGACAACATGGCATGTCATAGTAAATAGCGGTCCCTGTACAATTCAGGCTGACAATTTGTAACAAAAGATGCTAAAAGAGACAGGTAGGATATGCAAAGCTTGGCTTATCGGAAAAGCTCTATTTCGTACATGTACTTTCCTTCTATCCCGTCTCAATTAACTTCTTACAGTCTGAGATTCTAGAAATTTCCATTCTGCGTTATAATGTGTCGAATATTAGATGATTACCAATAATTAAAAAAATCTGAATAAAAGAGGCATTGCCTATGTCGTGCCGAAACCTTTTGTTTGGAATTACTCATTCCAATATATTATATTCTGAATGTAAGGACCACAACTAGTCACCATCTATTTATACATTAGTTTTCCCTATCTTTTTTCCTGATGAACCGTTGCTTAGATTTAGGCATTATTGGTTCTAATTTAAAGGAAGTTGTTTATTCTTCAGAATATGAGAAGTATGGCGTGATTCAATCTGTGTATTTTGGCTTCAGTGCACAAACCTTCATGCTCTCCTCGAATCGAAATCCGAGACAATGACTCTGTACATTGTTTACCGTTCAGCCTCTACAAAGTCTGATTTAAAGACTATGATAAGTACTTTACTAAACAATAGCTAATAAGAAACCACCGGATATATTGCACAGAATTATTGGTGTTTGTGTTTTTATCTCATTTTGGCGGGGCCCCTGGATTTACGCACGGGGCCCCTAGGAATTACTCGCGAGGCCCTGTGATTACGGCATTTGGAAATAAACTTTTAAACAAGCTTTAAATGATATTGAACTTAAAATAGTCTTCCATTGCTTTAAAATTACTTTCTCCCTATACATAACTTCTTAAACATTACCACCATGCTTAGCCCCTGTGCGAGCGGGTCCAATCGGCCTATGGCGGGCCGTGTTCCTAGCAATAATGTTCATGAGAAAAAATCAGTAACATTTATCAGCAGATATACACTTCAGAAACACAAGATAAAGCATTATTTTCCATCAACCGTAATAGTATCATATTTAAATTATCTTCGAATGTTTCATAAAATAAACTGCTATTTTCCCTTTGTTTCCATTAGTTTATAGAAGGATGGTTGTCTGGTATGTAGAACTGACATTGTAAATTATTATATATCAAATGCCTCAAATTAAACAGCACAGTCCAGTATTGATGACTGCACGTCTATCTTCCTCTCTCCCTCCCTCTTTCTCACATCCACATGCGCATACTTGTATACACAGTGCCGTGGCAGTGAGCGCTGGGTACCTTTGCCAAGGACACACAACGGCACTTGACTCAGAATATCTTACGAGGGTATCAAACCTGCTATATATGGTAACAAGCCCCATACTGTACCAACTGAGCTGACCGCTCCGGTGGCCTAGTGGTTAGAGCGTCCGCCAGGGATGCGTGAGGTCGCGGGTTCGAACCCCGGCCGAGTCATACCAAAGACTTATAAATTGATACTAACAGCTGCCTCGCTTGGCGCTCAGCATTAGGAGGACAGTGTTAGGACTAGTCGGCATAGTGTCAGGATAATGTGACTGGGTGGGACATGATGTTAAATGTCTGCCACATGATGCCCCAGTGCCAGACATCACTATAAACTGCCACACTGCAGACATCACTGAAATTTTGTTAATGCTAAAAAATCCAAACCACACACACACACACACACATCAAAGGAGTACCGTTCCTCTCTGTAAGCAAAAAAGCTCCTCTGCCCGTTTGCTTTGGGTAGAAGATATAGGCTACAAGTAAAATATTCGTAGCAACAGAGGAGAAAGCTTGCAGGATCCTCTCTGTCTTTTTCAAATTATTACTGATAACCACCACACAATCTGCTAGAATTAAGAAGGTAGCTGTGTGCAACGTAAAGCTGTTGCACGTAGCTGCCACCCGGTCCTCTTTTAACAATTATATCCCTTCGAAGACAATTCTACAACAAAAATAAACAGTTTTGTAGATACAATGCTACCACTGAGCCACCGCCACAACTCTGATCGTAGAGAGATGCATTGTTGATATTCCGTATATTGTAGTATCATTTAATTTCGTGAAACTAAATTTGTGTGGGTCTGTGAAAGTAGGTTACTTTCGTGATTACTTAAATCTAGGTTGTCCTGTCGAATGGTACATATTAGTATATAATTAATTGCGTGGTTTAATCTCTACCAATACGCAACATTAAGAATACGAAATAATAAAATATTTCGTACGCAAACAGCGGTCACAAACAATACTACCACGTGAATGAGAACAAATCAAGGGCATGACAAGTTCAATAAGTACACGGTATTTTCGTCCGTGTGAACATTCATGCAGCCAAAAACATTAAAACAATACTATAGCGTCTGTGGGCATAAACGTTGTTGTTGTTGTTGTAGGGTTTAACGCTATTTTTCAGCACACTATAGGCTATACATGGCGCCCAGTATTAATGGTGGAGGAAGAACCCGGGAAAACCCCAGAAAGAACCCCCGACCCTCGAGAAGCTACTGGCAAGCTTTCTCACATACCCACATTGGCTGAATCCGAGACTCGAACCCACGAAGACAGAGGTGAGATGGAGTGATCCGTAACGGAGAGCGCTTTAGACCACTCGGCCACTCGGGGCCCCAGGGCATAAACGAAACACTTGACAAAATTAATCACATTCGCCGTATTTTCATCGCAATGCTTAACATCATAGAAGAATGTCCAGACTTTTTGTGCCATCAGGGGAATGAAAGATGTTACTGGTGAAGATCAGTGCACATTATTAGTGAACATTGCAGTCTCATTAATCAAACCAACTCAATAGCTGCAGCTTACGCGAAAAGGAATGAAAGATCGGACGCAATTATCAGTGGTACTGAGAAAGATGAACGTGTTTAATTCCGCAATTTAGAGATTATTTACCCGACAAGCATTTGTGGATGTCATTAGTTATAATGCTTCAATTAATAGATTTCAAGCATGTTGCAGGTTTATTGCTCTTTTGGATAAAAATGCATGGATAATGTGAAATATGCTTTCATGTGAATGGGTATTTTTCAACAACTGTAGTTCTAGAATAAAAAATCGATTTCTATAAGTAATATAATCCGTTTTCGAAAGGTTACAATAAAACTATAACACGTAATGGTCATTTATTTTATTAAAATAATACAGTATTCTGGTTTGTGTCAACAAGGAAAACTTCCATAATTTGTCCCCCAAAGAAATTTCTGATAGCTACAATAACTGGATAGTTGATTAATATAGGCTTTTTTCTTGATATAATTATCGTATTGTTGCTACGTGGCACGAATGTTGACAGATTAGTAGCGTGTCTATACGTAACAAAAACACACACACACACACACACACACACACACACACACACACATATATATATATATATATATATATATATATATATATATATATATATATATATATATATATATATATAATGTATTTTTCTGGTTCTTGTTCTAAAAGTATTCGAAAACAATTTAATTTTTTAAACTTTCAAAGTCTTTACTAAAATGTGTTTAAGTTTTTTTGTTTGTACGTCAGTATAATTTAGAAGCGTCAAACACGTTTGGTTATTTCATTACTGATCTTGGAAAGAATTCTCTAAACTGGAACTTGTTATGATCTAACATCTACATGTGAATTATACATTAATATGTCGGACTGTTAAAGCCAAACATGTTGGCCATGTTCAAGTGGTGTCCCGTAAGAATGGTTAGATTAGAATTAGAACGGCATGATTGAAGCCAAATTAATTGGCCAGTCTGCAGAGGTAACGCAGAAACTAGTTTTGGAAACTTTCAACACATACTTATAATCAAAAACTAAATGCAGTTTTGATTGTAAAGTTTGTATTGAGAGTTTCAGAGCAATTGCAACTGCCCTGAAAACTTCATAAAGTATCGGTAAAGTGAGGTATTTAGATCCATTACACTAATGCTTCTGCCTGGATAAGATTTATTGACCAACGAAACCGAGTATTTATTTTTTTAATCAGGAAGAGTTAATAAGAGTGAGGAAAATAAATTATTATCTTGACATGACGGTCCCAACCAGGTAATACCTGTGAAAGTGAAGGCTTTAGGTGGGCTCTAAAGCAAATATTGCTTGATTTGAACATCTCTGACATGCAGGAGATAAAAGACTTCAAACATTAATTTATTATTTAAACTGTGCTAGGTATTTCTATATTATCAACGGAATTTATCGAATAACATTTTTTGTCAAATTATTATAATACCTTCTGTAAGCTGCTCCGCATATGGCATTGTTAATCAGCTTGACAAATATTACCCTGGGGTCAGCCCTCTTCAGATTTGTTTTTGTTTCAATATCGAAGTTTTATAAAGTTAGTAAAATTCTAACTTAAAAAAAGTAGATCAGATCAATCAGTCAGTAAATTTTAAATCTATGCTGGGTCTCGTGTTAACTTTATGAAAAGAGGAGATAATACTTGAAAGAGCGTTTTTGCAAAATTTCTTCCCGAAAACAGACTGATGGGTCAGTATATTTTAGATGATTAATCGCCACCCCGGGACCTGTCTGTACCTAACTGATAGCCACATGAGAGGCTTTTATAATGTTGATTGGCAACAGTTGATAAATACTGGCGAGATACCAAAAAGAAAAAGTGTAACATCCAAGCTAGATTCACGTGAAGTCATTCCACCCCGCCCCTCAAAAACGATTTTGTGATCAGCCTTTTTATCAAGATTGAAATAAACAAAAACCTATCAAAATCAAAACAAACAAAACAGTTTTTAAATTCGTTTACTGTATTATATAAAAAAATCTATTTAGGTCTATTATATATGCTGTTTTAAAATTATATAGTAGTAGTATTATTATAGGCTTTTTAATTTCAGTACGTAATCAAGGTCAACATCTTCTATACCCCATGGCTTTAGCATTTAACCTTTTATCACACACTAGTGTATATGGTAAGGGGCAGTAAAACGCGAAAGCTAGTATAAAACTATACAACTGCTACTAATGTTTGGAAATATATCACATTGCTTTTGAAAATATAATTACTACACACATTGCCACCTAAACAATTGAGCAAATAAAAATCTGCCGGCAAACAGTTACTGGATTTTCACTGTATGTAAATCAATCACCAGTCGACTGAATAATAACGCGATTAATACAACTCAGTCAAAATCAGCTTCGGTGGCAAATCTTGTCACATCCGAAACGATGCAGAGTCGGGTAGCTGATAACCCACTTCTGAAAATATTAACCGGCTATTTGTATACTATTTAACATACTTTGTAAATGACAAGGTAAAATCAGCAAGATGTCCACATATATAGCCCGTTCCATCTGGGTCTGGAACGGCACAATCGAATGAAACAGTGGTTGTCGTCCGCCACCCCGGGTTAAATATTTAACAACTTAAAGTGGTGGCACAAGACCGTACGAGTCTAAATACAAAAGATGTCGGGGCTTTACCACGAATGCGACTTCACGAGTCCCAGGTCATGTTGTAAAGTTCAGCAGGTTAACAATGCAGTTTACAGCAATGCTTTTGTAATCGGTGGCGTTAAATAAAGTACATATCGACCACAGACTATCTAACAACTCCAGATCCGTGTCAATTTTGTGACCGGCCCAGATATGACCATATATTGTGATATGCAGCAATATGATTGCTTTTGAAGTCAAGCACAACTTCTTTAGATTCATAATGATCATTTAACCGCAGAGAAACTTCACAAGGCCTAAATCGTCAAATATCCTAACTTTATTGTCTAGATTTGCATTTTGAAAAGCCACAAACACATAGTTTGGTGCAGTAAGGCCATGTTGGTGTACTTATTTGCCAAATAAACTATCCCACTACATTGTTTGATAGGTGCGCGTATGATCATGGTGTCTATATCTTTATCAACGGCGATTGAAAAAGTTTTGAGGTTGCCTTATTGTATACAGTTTATGAACATCCTTATCGGATCAATTCTTGTGGCCCATCATAGACGGTCTGGCGGACTTCACAGAGTCATTGCTGTATTTGACGAGTCAAGAATTGTTATGTTAATATCATCATTTTCGATCAATGCTTCAGTTTCGTTTAAATCGATGGTGAAACTTGTAAACAGTCCCATGCGTGACGATCGTAATCCTCCTCCTGTCGCCAGATATGAAATGGCTGATTCAGGTTCACGTTGTTGAACTACTAGCTGGGGATGGAATCGTTGCGGTTGATGCAAATTTAATTTCCTTTAGTTGTCGAGTCACTAATTGTCTTATCGACTTTGAATCAATTATAATAAGTCGCCTGTAGTCCATTTAACTAATACGCAACAACGTTTATGATACTATCCAAGATTAGCACTGCAACTGGTTTATCTGTCAGTGCAGTGCGCATAGACAAGGCCGCGAGAACCATGGGAAATATTATCAAAATGACCAGTTCCATAATATGTCATATAAACAGTATCCTCGCGTTAACAAACACACACATGTAGTTCACATCAACGTACGACTAATATTATTTGTAAAGATCAGGACGATCTCTAATGTACAATTGTATTGTCATGATAATCGAGGATTGGGGCACGGTAATAATCAAGAATTTGATTCATATATTCAGAACGACCGTGCAATGTCAACCGTGTACTGTAGATATTCAATGGAACTATAATGACGGCAGTGCGATCTCTACTATGCCGCCTTTGTCCGCTGTGATTGGTATAGACACTTGAAATTATGGCTTCGTAGACGAGGTCGTAATCACCAAGGTAACGCTCTGAATTGTGTTTACTATGACACCCTGCATCCAAGGATTGCCTTCACGTTAAATAGGAAAACTATATCAGATAGCATCATATGCGTTGTATAAATCACCAACGTCTTTATAAATTCATGCATGAACGCGGTAAATATTTCCGGGTCTATGATGGCGTTGACAAGCAACCGCTGACAAATGATGAGGACTCATTGCTGATTTCTGCTACGTTGTTTCCCGCGCGAACTGCCCCGATGATGTTTTCATCCCATCCACGAGTACACTGACCTGTTGGTAGCACATTTTCACACAATCACCTTGTCATATAGGTGTTTTGATTGCGAAAAATGTTACCTGCGAGTTTAGGTTTCTATAGACCAGTGATAACTTGTGCTCGTTTTACACGTTTTCGCAACTCCTCTGCTTTTATAAAAAAATCGTTCTCATATTGTCCTAAGTTTATGTTTCTTAAAAACACAACGCATGTGTTGATAAAAGGGACAGGCATGACCTCGGCATTGCTTCGCCCCAGTAATCAGATTGTAATTACTTGTGTCCAGTGGAATTTTCAACACGATCGAATCTACGTTGCGTTATCTATTTAAATGCAAATAAAGAATTTTCACAAATCAGATAGGACATTTTTCGGTAAATAATTGCTGCAGATATTCCATTGTTGATTTGTGTGCTGGTGGTAGTCGCGGTGCAATATTTGCAAGTGCCTTTCTGACGCCTTCTTCGAGTATCTGTGTATCCTTTGCAATCACACCATTTCTCGTTCTCATTTATTCGATGTCAAGTTGCGTTTCATTTATGACTGCTTGAAATTTACCAGTTATCTCTGATAAGCGTTCCATAGTCTCAGCTGTTGACGTCGTGGTTTTCTTAATATTCTTGTTGCGTTTGGCTATCATATGAATTTGACCCAGTTCTTATTCTCCTCCCGTCAAAAATGTGACCTGCTCTACGGTTTCTCTCGTTGTTTGTTTAAAAACCCATGGAGCGTTTGGCTCATACAAATTAGACCCTATTCTTTTTCTATTCCCGTCATGGCTGCTACCTGTTCCACGGTTTCTCTCGTGCCCTACTTAGTCTACACAGCACGTTTCACGGTTTCAGTCGTGTGTTTAATCAATGGTGAAAACGTTTCTTCAATGCCCTCTGTGATATCTTTCCATGGAGTTCCCGACTACAGCATATCTTCGACACGTTTGCTGCCGGCTAGAGCATTACGGAATATTTCCTGGTGTTTGCAAGCAACTGTGCTGTAAACTCTCGGGCAGATTATTACATTTTAGATGTTTATTGGGGTTGTTAAAATGTTGTATCGAAACCAGCTCTATAGTTTTCGTCGTGCACCAGTCATGTCAATAGTGAGCTAACTATAAGCGACCTAGATGACCTTCACAAACATATTCCGAAACTCATTCCACGAATAGTCGGTGGCGCACCAATCCAACGAATGTTTGCATGAAAAAACGCGTCAAACGCGCGTTCTGGAATCAGTTTAGTCACGTGCTTAGAATTGTGTTGAATATATCATGTGTTTGGTTATGTACCGATCTCGGAAAATTATTCTTGTGGGGGTTGTCTTGGTGTTCAGGCATCACATTGTTGTGGACGACCTGATTATCTTCAATTTGATCAAAGTCGCAAGTAGAGGGAACTTCGTCGACTATATAACAGAAATCAACGGTGAAATATTTGCTTCTTTTCAGCGACTGAAGTGCTGCCATAAACTGAGTACATCAGCCTATGGGGGGAATAATGTTCAATCGATCCAAACATGACCATGTAAAATTTATTTTTAACAATGATTAACGTCAATGATTAACGCATGAACTGAGTCTAGAAACATGTTGTAGTGCCTTGGTAGTATGAGCTTTGCGTGTGCGAAAAAAGTAATAACGACAAAAGCAAGATCATTTTTCTTTCATGATGCCATGTTGAATGTCACATATAGAACTCAATCATGACTTCATATTATGTGCGATGTCAAATGAACACTCGAACTTTGGAATACAACTCGAATTCAAACAAGTAATGTTCGGGCTGCGATTATATGAAGTTATTTTTGGTGTTGAGCGAAGAATTTCATGTTTCTGAGATTTTCATGTGTATCCATGGATCTGAGAGCTCGTATTCTAAAATCAAGTTGCCGGTGGTGATGTCGCTGATGCATTAGCAAAGCTATCAGGAAAACCAAATCCGACGGCATATACCTGGATACAACTACTTTAGGCCTGGTACATGGATGAATTTACGATTTGATTCTAAAAATCTACCTAGGTACAGAGAAGAACATCGTTGATGCTGCATGTTCCCGACATGATCGCGCTTACAATGCATCAGTGATATCCTTACTGATATAGATTTCATCCATGACTTGAACGCATAAATGCTGCACTCGGACAATGAATGTCCGTGTGGATTATCAGAGGTATGAAGGGTAAGATCATCTATGAAGGCAAAAGCTAAAATTACTGATATAATAAATAAACAAACATGAATAGGGAAAGCGTTTGTTTTCTGGAGTAGACATTATCCAAAATATACTACAGTTCTTACGGCTATTTGAAAAATGAATCTGCTATTGGAACATTAGCCTGCACGAAACAAATGACTCATGGAATTGTATAAATATGGTTTGCTAAACAAGCGTTGAGGCAAATTAACCTATCCTCGCCAAGAACGATTTTACATAGATGAAGCAGCAGGGGGGCGAATCCGACATTTTGTCCAATCGTCATTTGGCTTAATTGTTACTTTCTGCACTCAGCGGATCCGGTGTCGTCAGCGCCCGGTAAAAAAAAAGACGACGTCGTCGTCGGGGGATCGTCCAATCGTCATTTGGTTTAATTAACACCTTCTGCGCGCCGATCCCAGCGTCGTCAGCGTCCGGTAAACACAGTGACGACCGCGTCGATGTCATCGCCCCCCCCCTGCTGCTATGATTTAACCGAATATTTGGTCAAGTCCGATACGATATCGTGTCCGAGGGTCATGTAAATTTATCGTTACAAATCCATGTGGGGTCGACTGAGCATGACTAAAAAAGTTTCGAAAAACATTAAAGTCCATGTCACCGCCGCACCATGTCTGCCAAATATTTCGTAGCGTGTGTGTATCAACGCCGTTGAATACAGCAAGAATATTACAGTTGTCTCTGATTACTTTTGGAATCTGAGTATACCGTTGAGTGACATATATCACGTCGGTGTTTTTATGCCTGCCTCTGGAAAATATCCTAGCTGGGTTTTTTTGATTGTCTAACATAACATCATCGTACACCACTAAATTGTTAACGTCGCCATCAATATCATCGATACCTGGTGCATCATTGATATCTGTAATAAACTCGATGACATTTTTTTTTAGCGATCGCTGATGCATTCTCGTTGAAATCTTTCAACACCTCGTAGCATCGTTGATCATCTACGCTAGGGGCGATTAAATACAATTTATCCCATTTCATCCATCTCATTATTAAATTGAGTAACAATTGCGTCTTGCCGGATCCAGATGGTCCGATGATAATCATCCGGATCGAGTTTGGTAGCGCTGCAACATGCTTAACTGGTTCCCTTGTTTTAGTCGCTGAAAAGTCAATTATATTCATGTCTCTATATATAAATTATGGATCTATATTGTGTGAAGTGTAGAGTGCGTACTGGCACAAATGATATGACAACCGTCACAACAAGAAATAACAGATCGGCGCTTACTGGTAAGTGTGCACAATGCGGTACAAAGAAATTTAGATTTATTTCTACCAAACCCGGGGATGTTTTAAAAAAAAGCGAGGAGGTGATATTGCAGCCAAATTGGCAAAACTCCCCGGACCCCCGTGGGCAAAGTATCCAGGAGAAAAACACCTTCCAGGATATAACTACTGTGGCCCCGGAACACGATTAGATATCAGACTCGATGATCAAAATCAGCCCAAACCCGGTGAGTATCCAATAAACGCTATCGATAAGGCGTGTCATGCTCATGATGTTGCTTACAAAAGTGGCGATCTGCAACAGCGTCATATCGCGGACGTAAAATTAATAGATAGCGTTTCCAAGCCGATTCTCGGCGATGTCACCGTGAGATATCTGTATGAACCAGGAGGGCTTGAAGGCGGTAAAAAAAGAGCTACTGATCCTATCTGGAGTGTTACCACACATAACATATCAACGATAACACGATCAACTGGTAGACCACCGATCTACAGACTGGATCCAACTGCCCCACAGCGGGGGTTTACACGCGAGCAACTACAAGTGATACCTGACGATACTCAATTACCCCCGCGTGGTCTTAACTAGCGCCGTTGCGTCTATTGCACTCAAGACAGGTCAATCTCACATTGTTTTTGACATGACCAAGACTGTTATCGATCCTATCCACGGTAAATTGGCGAGTGTCTTTATCCGAATAACGCCAGCGCATTACACAATTACAACTCGCGCAGTGATTATTCTGTTGTTGTCGTAACGCGATTATTAATTCGGCATCAATATCAAAACGCCGCTGTTTTTTTTTTTATCCTGTTGGCGGTAACCCGAGAGTTTTCTATCAATGACGCTTGCATCGATGGTGACTCCGTCACTGACTCCGTCAATAACAATTCTTCGAAGCTGATTTATTCTCCGTACTCGGGACACTGCAAGATAGACTAGATTCGACCATTCGATGCGATTATCAACCATCCAAACAATTGTGTCCGTGATGGTTAGTCCCTGCGAGGAATGTATTGTTGTTGCGTATCCTAGCGTCCACGGGGATTTATCAACACGTAGCGCATCCTCGACGACGCTGATATCAACGAGCACGATATCATTCAGCACGAGAATTTGTTTTTCTGTCCGGCCTGGAATTTCAACTTCAATGTTCTGCCGCCGTGTGTCCGCGCGTCTGTAACATAACGGCACTGGACGCGTTGGAAACTTTTCCTTATGCAACGTAAACAACTTCCGTTGAAGTGTGTCCCTGACTATCTTTCTACTCGCTACAATCAAATCGTTTGGTCTCCATGTTTCCCAGAATTCATTTAACGGCGTTTCCGGAATTACCTCGCGGATTATTTCACATTGAATTCTATCCGGCTGCAATCTGATTAATTTTTTAACCTCGCGCAGTTGTTCATCAAGTGCCCGGTAATCAGTATCGGTTTCTTCATAATAGTCCACAAAACCCTTTAACCAATCATGTGGACCCTCGCCGACAAATGGTGGTGGTTGGCCATGGTCGCCACACATGATCACCGCTGTATTCGCGAGCAGCAACCAATTAAGAAACATTTGTAAAACATCTAACGAAACAGTACATATTTCGTCCCAGATGATAACCTCAGGAATAAATTTTTCACCCATTCGATCAGGAGTCCACTCGCCGCCGCTGTATCGAAAAAAGCTGTGATAAGTAACGGCGTCAACATTTCGTTGTTTTATCTCTCGCGCTAGTCTATGGGTCGGTGTAAGCACGATTATACTTGCCCGCGTTCGAAATAATTCAATTGCCCGAGTCGTCTTTCCTGACCCGCCACAGCCGCTTAAATAAACCGTCTTGTGCCTACAAATTGGATCAAAACACGGTGGTGCATTAGACCATTCTGATAATTTATCACCGCGTGGGTAATTGTTTTCAACGGTGACATCTGCTGACGGGGAATAATCGCGTCGTATTTCATTTTTAATTCTCCATGTACCCCAACTCTCGTCCGGACTAGTAAACTCGGCTACGTTTTCCTTATACGCTACGTCAACATAAAACGAATCAACGGCTACTCTAACCGCGGTGTCGGGGAATCTATTTATCATCGAGAATAAATTGATAGCGGCGTAACCCAGCATAGACGCCCTCAAATGCGGGTATGCCGGGCTGTCTCCATCGCTGTAGGTAACAACTGTACCCAACCTCGTTCCATTGGACAAGAAAGCTGTTTCGCAGTTCACGTATCTATTTTTCGCCACTGCGTCCTTCATTACGAAATCATATTCTGCGTCATCTATAATCAGCCGTGAGCAATATCGTTTGTAGTCGTGGTTTTTTCCACCTTGTGTAAACTTACCGATTATTCTTCTACCGAGATCTTTTGCCTCTCTGTTTCGTTGGTTAAATATCCTCCTGGACCATTCGACGATATATTCCTCGTCGGCATCGATGTGTTTTCTGGACTCGTCAATAATGCTATCTAGACTCTCCGGTTCCGGTAACCAGACTTCAGTCTGCGCCCGGTATGATATAATCGCGTCACTGACAATCAACGAAATTAGCATTTTACAATCAATCATATACCGTAGCAGCGCTATTGGCAACCACTTCTTTTCAGCCATGTGTCTACCGATCCAAATATAGCAACAGCGATGAAGTCCTGCCGCGAACTCAAATGATACTATGCGAGCGAATCCGGTTAAATCAAAATCAGGCAGTGGTCCATTAATAGCAACACGAGTCATTTCATGTCTGGGGTGTCCAAATCGTTTAAAATACTCAGCGGCGGATCCATACCCGAGAAAACTCGCTGGATAACAGGCAACCATATCAACGGAAATCATAGCGTCGCGGTTGTATTCAGTGTTCCATAGTCCACCGTGATAATATTCCAAGCAACTGGATTGCACATCCGGTAGAAATTCCTTGCGTGTTGGACTCCACGCATTTTTCCTCGCTGCAACATGAGCTGTAACCGATGGAATCGTAAAACAATTTGTTAACAGTTGTTCATCATGCTCTTCAAATTCTATGGCGGTTTTTTTCATCCTGTTGTGAAATGCTTCAGTGCGATATAATTCACCGTTTGGTCTTACAAACTGATCAAAGGTATCAGCGCTGCGAAGTAACCACACTGATACAGGGTCGTTTTTACACAAACAAGCAATAGCATCAAATAGTTTCCTCTCCGCGAGAAACCCGTTCTCTTCCAGGAATTCTTCGGGTATATACTTTACTGTTCTATCCCGTGGAAACACTGTAATCGCGGGCGTCCACGCGTGTTCGTTATGATCAATAATTTTGATTGGGGCTCCATTTAATTTGTACTTTGATTCGTATAATACTTCACCGGTTATCGTTGTAACGGTTATTGGAAATCTCAGCGATGTTTCTAATCTCGCTATGTCGCTGATGGTTGCTCCACGCTCTTTTACGGTTAGTTCCCACTGGTTGATTTTGCTACGTCGTAAATCAGTCAATTTGTTTCCTCGACATGCATTTGTAAAATGCTCTATTACTCGTTCTGCTACACAATTTATCCCCGTTGACTGTTTCATTGGTTTCAGTTTTCGGATATCAGGTTTCTTATTTAACGGGTATATTCCATAAACAACTGCTGTTTCAGGATACGCTCGTTCATAGTATGGTCTGTCAATTCCAGTTAACAGCCCAGGCTTGGAGTCGCGGCTAACAATGACTGTTTTCTTGTCGCTGAGAACTGGTTCAAATTTATCACGTATGATCCAATCACCTGATTCCACCCGGACAATGAATTTTACTCTAAAGAAATACTTGCTGGAACCAAGTTGTGATATTATCGTTGCTGCGCGGTTGTCGTTCATGGTAGCATCAACAACGCCATCAATTCGAAATGTTGACCAACTATGAGATGCACCATCACGCTTGAATTCATTGATACAATCGCGTATTTTACTCAACAGGGTTCTATCGTTTATTAACGCTTTTGGTGTGTCCTTAAGGACTCTATCGAGATTGAACTTAATATTTTTCCAGGGCTTAATTGCCGCTAATCTCTCGAACTCATCCATATAATTAAAACAAGTATTTAAATGAAAGAATATAGTATAATGAATAAATGCAAATGGTTGATGATTGGGTCGACAACCCCGTGCAATAAATCATGTAGAGGTGAATTCTGCGGGTATCATTTACAAAGCGTTCGTAATGGTTCTCTTGGCCCCCTTCCGTGCTTGGTTTGCCACGTCGGTGTAAGAGGAAAATCGCAGTTGTGTATTAATTGTGGCGGAAAGCGATACAGGGAACTAAAACGCTATTATGACAAGCGAATTAAAAACGCCGTCATTGACCCCACCGCTGACTTCGTCATCAAAACCCCCCAAGACTACATTGAAAGATTCATAATTAAACCAAATAATAAATTAGACAAATAGTATTATTATACAAATGGACCAAGAATTTCAGCCGCATCCTGTGCTCGTTAATTACGAGGCATCTCGCGACGGCATTGTTAGAAACCGCAAACTGAAGAAGCCGGTTGGTACCGTAAATAATCATGGGTATTTGATGTTTGGTGTCGGAAAGAAGAAGTATTATGTTCATAGGATGATATTTGAAGCGTTTAACGGACCAATCGAGGACGGTCTCGTTATTGATCATATTAATAATAATAAGACTGATAATTCTCTTATAAACTTGCAAGCTATCTCGCAAAGTCAGAATACCAAAAAAGGCAAAACTGGTAAATACTCAAAAAAAGCAAAACCCGTAAAGTCATTTGATACAACAACTCACGAAGAAAAAACTTTTCAGTCGATGAATGAAGCCAGTAGATACTTTGACATTTGTATCGCCTCAATACGAAAAGTAGCAGAACGAGTATATCAAACAGCAATCTCAAAAAAGACCGGGCATAGAATTCGATTTTCATATGTAAATATCAGCGAGTGACGAAGTCACCGTGACAAGGTCACGTCTGTTCCGGAAGAAAACGAATTATTAAACACCCCGGGATTGATACGCGGATCATTTTTTTTATTATTTAAAAACAAGATGTTTTATAAGAATAATGAATATCGAAGACATCAATAATATATTAGCCGAGATTTCAAAATTAAAAAATCAAGGAATTGAATTATCTGATGGTCTCGACAGTGAAAAAATATTATCCGATTACGAGATTATTAACGAGCAATCGAAACGGGGGCGTTTTACCCTGGCCCGCGAGTACTTTTTTATAAAACGATTACAACATACGATTAATGAAAACTTGTACCACAATGACGCAAATGCATTCATTGGACTATTCACTGCCGTTGAAATAATACGAAAAAAACTCGGACGTGTTTATGAACGACGCCGGGAGATTTCTAGCAAGATCAAAAACATTAGAAGGATTATAGACGAAAACTCCGGCGAGAAATTAGAAATTGCTTCGCAATTGCAATAAAGGTGGGCGAATCACTTACTACTCGGCTAGCCAGAGAGCGGCTAGCGGCGCTTAAAAAGTTCATACCGTTACGAGACAGGGTCCGAGAACAACTTCAAACGCGGCAGCAACTACAAACCGATTTTACTGTTGGAAGCGAACAACTCTTTGCTCCAATAACGAGTGCAACCAAAGACGTGAAAACAGCGATATACGGGGATATTCCCGACGAAGAAAGAAAGAAAAAGGCGTCACTGCTTGGCGTACTTGAAAAGATAGCGGCTCAGACAAAAAGGTCTTTGAGGCAACCACCACTCGCTATAACGGAACCACAAGAACCTTATGTTACAATGGCCGACGAAGAAGAACCAGGTGCTACCGCAAGAGAACCAGAAGAAGAAATACCGGAAGAAGAAATACCGGAAGAAGAAATACCGGAAGAAAAAGAGAAAAGGGGGAATATACCGCGTAATGTACTCAAGAAGAGCACAATAGATCAAATTAGAGGCTTCAGCAGCAGGGAAGAATTAATTGATTTTGCTGCCAACAATTTTGCTAAGAGCATACGAGATAAGGAGCATATCAATAGCGATCACGAGAAAAATATAAAGTCATTAAAGGATTGGACAAGAATAGTGTATTTAGCGAGTAAACACGAGAATGCATTACCACATCGTGGTGATCCCGATTACGACGCATTCCACAGGGAAGTTGAAAAAAGGGTAAAACCAAAAAAAGGAAAAGGATACTCTGTTGGCAAAGAATCCTACGGCGTTACCTGTCCTAACAGTGTTCTCAGTGATATATCACGGCTAGAGGTACTAATAGGAGGAAAACGAGCCGGAAATAATTCCCCGGAAATAATCAATGAGGCCGCTGATATTTGCAAGCGGTTATTTACGGGCGGTATCATGGACATTAGTGCGTATCGAACGCTCATAGACGAGTTAGTGGATAATTAAAAAAATTATCGTTTTGTTAATTCCAACCGTTTTTTGCCATTTTTTGACCGTTTTTTGACATTTTTCGAGGGCAAAAACCCCAGGAAATCATTTAGAGAAAATCGATGTTTTTGCTGAAAAATCGAAAAAAAACGACTATAGGCAACAAAAAATGACCAAAAAACAAGAAAAAAACCGGATTTTTATCGAGGGCAAAAACCCAAGGAAATTTATTCCGGTTTTCCACACGGCGGGGGGAAGGGGGGGTGGTGATCACAATCACTAATTGAAAAACCGGTGTTTTATAATAAAGATGATCATACACTACAACCACGATAAACCAGTACTCGTCTACGTGGTAAACTCGCGATTGCCTGTTTACCGCGCGTACTATGGAGATGGTCTCGGTAGCACCATTGCGGGGTTATTCACAAGAATGGCTCCAAAAGTGGCGCCGTTAGCCAAACAATTAGGAATGAAGGCTATTGATGTTATTCGCGATAAGGGTATTAGTGCTATTGGAGACGTTGCCGGAAAGGCGCTTTCAGCCGCGCGGGACAAACTAATGTCGTTGGTGAGGAGAAAAAAACAAAAACCACCGGTGATGCCATCAACGACAGTGATGCCTGCGAATGTCAGCAAAGTAATAAATAACGCCGTGGAAGAAAAATTAGAGTCGTTGGCGACTTCGCCATCCTCCGATGCGTCAACCAACGCGATCATTAACGCGATAGCGGGGAGTGGTCTGCGACGAAAAAATCGCAATTGAAAACATCAACATGATAAATAATAAGATGTTTGCGCGAACCGCTGATCCCGCGTTTGATATGGATGCCCCAGTGCGCAGGGATGATTCTGTCCGTGATTATCAATATTATTCTTATCATGCAGTGCAACCCGACCTACGATCGCGAATTGAACTTCAAGTCCAAGATACCAGTAAATATTTTCTGCCGTGTGAAGCGTTTATCGAAATTGAGGGAGAACTCGTGACAAATGCTGCCGATAATGCACCATACGCAGATGACGATCGTGTTCGAGTTGGCTTCGTTAACAACGGTATCATGGCGTTATTTGAGAGCGCCAGATATCTTATCGACGGGCGAGAAATTGAGTCAATAGAACGCGAGGTTGATGTTGCAACAACGATAATTGGGTTAGCAAGATATTCGGATGATTATACAAGATCGGCGGGCCCATCTATGATGTTGCGAAGGACACCACCGATAACGCTGACCATCTTCAGTACATCAACGTGCTGACGAAAAAAGATACCGCAGGTGATCAGGCTGAAGCAGCCAATCCAGACCGCAGAGCAAAACCGGACGCTGATTTCAATATTATAAAAAGTACCAACATTGATTACAATATGGGATTCGCAGCACGAATATTGATGCTAAAAAGACCACGCCGACAGTTTTCATGCGCGATTCCACTGCATCACATATTTGGATTCTGCAGAAATGTTAGAAAAGTCATCTATGGGGCTAAGCATACAATCGCGCTGACGCGAAGGGGCGATGATAACAATGCAATATGGCATGCTGCTGGCGTCGCTGCCGGTAAAGTCATTTTAACTAAAATGGCATTGTGGATGCCGGTGCTGACTCCATCAGTTACCACGGAAGCACGATTGTTAGCATTTATGGAACAGGAAGGAAAATCGTTGTTGAGTTGGCTAGCGGTAACAACTGATGCTAAAGAGGATAACGTCGCCGATACGTTTACATGGAACCTGGCATCAAAACAGGGTGTTTCAGCCCCGCGTCATATATTTGTTGCGTTACAGAATAGGGAACGATTAGTTGTATTTCAAGACCGCCAGGGTAAATTGAAATCCAGTAATGTGTCGCTGGATGATGTTTAAACACGACGGCGTGATGCCGCCGAGGACACTATCGCGCTGTATACCAGCGACGGACGACTCAAACCGGGTGAACATATATCAACAATAACATTAATCCGAAACGGTTTTACAAGTTTGGATAGATCGGTAACCGAACTTGACACGCGGGTGAAAAAATCTATCACCGATATACAACTCACTACCGCTAGTTTTTTCGGGACCCCGACGGTAACCGAACCGAATCTTGCAACAATAAAAAATACTATTTCTGAGTTTACAACGCTGTCGGGCCAATTTTACACGTTACGAAAAAATGTTAACAGGATCGATAACAACTTTGATAAATTCTTTGGTAAAAAAAATACCAAGCTGGATGAGATTACAACAACTATAAATGATATCACTGCGTATGGACAGGAAATAGAAACAGTCAAAACTGATGTTGCAGCGAACAAAAGGAATATAGACGCGCATGAACGGAAAATAGAAACAATCAAAACTGATGTTGAAGAGAACAAAAAAAGTATAAACGGGAATACATATGAAATAGGAGCGATCAAAACTTATATTGCAGCAAACAAAAAGGATGTAGACGCGCATGGACAGGAAATAAATACACTCAAAACTTATATAGGCGCGGATACAGGGAAAATAGGAGAACTTATTACTGATGTTGCAGCGAACAAAAAAAATATAGACGCGCATGGACAGGAAATAAATACGCTCAAAGCTTATGTAGGCGTGAATGCAGGGAAAATAGGAGAACTTATTACTAAGGATGCAGCGAACAAAAAAAATATAGACGCGTATGGACAGGAAATAAATACGCTCAAAGCTTATGTAGGCGTGAATGCAGGGAAAATAGGAGAACTTATTACTAAGGATGCAGCGAACAAAAAAAATATAGACGCGTATGGACAGGAAATAAATACGCTCAAAGCTTATGCAGGCGTGAATGCAGGGAAAATAGGAGAACTTATTACTAAGGATGCAGCGAACAAAAAAAATATAGACGCGTATGGACAGGAAATAAATACGCTCAAAGCTTATGCAGGCGTGAATGCAGGGAAAATAGAAACGATCAAAACTGATGTTGAAGCGATTAAAGACGGACTACCGAGATTAGCAGAGCAATTCGAAAAAATAAAAATCCCTCATGAGAACATCATCAACATAGTATACACAATTCGGCATGGATCATTCGATTGGACTCCTACACAGAATACAGTAAATATCACCGCAACTGTTAAGGGCATTTATCGATTGACATTGATTTCGGCGATGCAGTTTAGTATATCATCGTCGAGTTCATCCGGGTTTAACAATACAGTGTCAACAATCATTGACAAGGATACAATTGAACGGTTTGTGATTAAGGCCGTTGATAGCAGTCTATTTAGGACAAACATCACATGGTATGTGGAATTTGTAGCGAGTCTAATTAATTAAAAACACTAGCTCTTTTAAAATAAAAATGACCACCAGGGTAATTGAATCAGAGGTATCACCGACGTCACATCAATATCGATTCGATACCGCAAAAGAATTCTCCGCGAATTTGAAAACGCTTTCCGAACAATACCGCGCAAAAATAAAAAAATACCGCAGAAAAATAACCACCATCGACGCGGTCGTGTACTCGGTATCGGGTATAGTAGCCGGTACCGGTGTTATTTTATCCACGGTAACCACGATAGCCCCGATCGCTGTTCCAATCGCTATCTCCGCGATGACAACAATTGCTGGAGTCGCCAACGCAATCACTAAAAAGATATCATCGTGTTTTCAGAAAAAACTCGACGAGTATACAGTAAAACATCAAATAGTATCCGACCCGTACTCGAAATTATCCGGGTTGATCTCGTTGGCGATAGATAATTTGTTCATATCCGATGTCGAATTCTCCACGATGGTCCAGTTGTATAGCTCCGCGATGTCAAAAATTGAGGATTTTTAACTGGAAGCCGGAACCACCTGGTTGTTGAAATTAGACACTAAAAACAACGAATAATAATAATGTCGCTGAACCCCAAAGGGTCTCAATTACTTCAGCGGATCGCGGAGAATACCACTCCGGTACAAACAAATATGATATCGATAACGTCAACGAAACCCGAATTCAGTGTGAACTTTCCATCACCGGTTCCAGTGAAGGAAATAGCGCTGGCAAAATTGCGAGTATATCACAGTTGGCCTAATATACGAGCGGACGCATTTAACGGACAACAACCTAATAACTCGCTGGTTTTTGCGTGGACAAATAAGCCCGATGGGACCCCAGACTGGAATGAGGTTACAATACCAACTGGGTCATACCAAATAGAACAAATCAATGGAGAATTTCAGCGCAGGATAAAATCGATCACAGGAAAGGAATCAAAAATAGCTATTACGGTTCATGAACCGACGTTATCGTCGACGATTGAAATAAGCACACCGGGGTATATGGTTGATATTTATAACAGTTCAGTAAGAACCATACTAGGATGGCCTAAGAATCCACCCGCGGACTTGCACACGAATGAGCAATCGTATCATGAGATTAATCCCAGTTATCGAGATAAATTATCTATTATAAAAAGCACGTTATTACCCAGTTGGTTTATATTTCAAGACGGAAATGCCATGCAGTGGGATTTTCATCATGACAAAACCCCTGAATCGGTCGTCATATTAACAGTTAATTTAAATGATATCACTGATATTTTTAGCGAGATTAATCGTATTTACCAATCACAACTAGAACAGCTACGGGAGACAAAAGCACGAAAACACGTTGAGGTGTTAAATCAACTTATATCAGACATGGAATATATCAATGAACGATTAGTTAAAATGATATCCGATAGAAGCGATAATGATAAACAAAAATTCCTAACCGAGTATAATATCACAGAAGCCGATTTACCCGATTTCAAGTTTCCAGGATACAACGCGCCAGAACTAAGAAAGTCTCTTAATGATTTTCTCGGTCCATCAACTTATATCCTCAAACACGATAACGGAGATGGTGGTAGGCATATTGCTCCATACAACGTAAATATCGCATCGGTGATAGCGATTAATCTAGTGTGTGATGTTATCGAAGGGAGTTACCAGATGGATACCAAGCAATCAAATCAAGCTCAACAGGGGTATATCCTTTATTCGTTTTCACCAACAGCCCCTCCGGGATTTTTAATCGTTGAGAGTCCGATTAATCCGGTCTATATGCGATGCCATGATCGGTTTTTAACGAGAATTAATTTTAGAATTACCGATCAGTCAAATAACCTAATTGATTTACAAGAGGAGGAGTTAGTGATCACTCTGTTTGTAAGATCATAGCAGCAGGGGGGGCGATGACATCGACGCGGTCGTCACTGTGTTTACCGGACGCTGACGACGCTGGGATCGGCGCGCAGAAGGTGTTAATTAAACCAAATGACGATTGGACGATCCCCCGACGACGACGTCGTCTTTTTTTTTACCGGGCGCTGACGACACCGGATCCGCTGAGTGCAGAAAGTAACAATTAAGCCAAATGACGATTGGACAAAATGTCGGATTCGCCCCCCCCCCCTGCTGCTGATGAGGACTCCCAACGAAATTCATCAGGTTGATCTTAAGTTTCGTCCACATAGTGAGGTACGTGAACGACAAGATCGTCCACACACGCCCAAGCATGAGTTAAATATTGTCGATGTTGCCAGTAGATCCTAAGGAGATGTGCCATTTTTACCTCTAAAAATTAGTCAAGTATTCAGCACGTTCATCACTAACATGGCAAAGACCGTTGCAAGCAGTTCCTGGAGGAAAATGAGGTTTGGGTAAGTAATGTGAATATACATATCGACCAAGCTATTGTGGAAAAAATTAAGGGCACTCTAGGAAACGGTTATTTCAGACAGCGGCCACTCTAGAGCAATCACGCGAGTTGGTAACACTGCTTCCATCCGTCCGACAAGCACTAACCAAGGAAATCATAGGCAACATTGGATTAAATAATGATTTCACAGGCACCGCCATTAGACAGACTCAGAAACAAATTTCTGCTACCATAGCTCTCTATTCACTTTACTTCTTCATCGCTACATTTCTTCGTGGAAGGTTTCTTCGTGGAATATTTCTTCTTTTAGATTCTGAGCCACTTTTAGCATCCAGACATTCTCTTTTTCTTAAGGAATCTAATCAGTTTTGCCTGACACATTGTAAATGCAAGAGGACTTCGTTCATCTTAGCTATCTTGGAAGGTATGTTCCTGGTTCTGGTTGACTAGTCAACAGTGGATGGCCAAACTGACTGACTAGTTTATGCCCGCAATGCCAGCTTTTTAATTAATTGATCGTTAGAGGGGAAAAAGTGCCACACCTCGCAAGCATTTTTGCACACAAATGGTGCTTTTTATTAAGCACTCAAGTCGTAAGGCAATGAACCCCAAATCAACCTGTTTGAAGGCTATACTGAGTGGGAATACACACAACACACACTCATAGTATTTGGCCTCCACCTAATCAGTTTTGAACATCGACCCTGATTGGGCACATCTTTTCTGACATCACTGTGGTTCCATGATTACGCGTTCTTTGGTGCACCAAATTTCTAGACGAGTGGAAATCGGCCCAAACGCTCGTCCTTGTTTG
The DNA here is from genome assembly GCA_028554795.2 of Sinohyriopsis cumingii. NCBI lineage: Eukaryota > Metazoa > Mollusca > Bivalvia > Unionida > Unionidae > Sinohyriopsis > Sinohyriopsis cumingii. The sequence goes on from CM068839.1 coordinate 85,751,753, forward strand.
TTCGGGCTCTGAAAAGGGGGCAAATGGGCCGGACGGAAAGCTCCAAACACTGAACGCCAAAGTTGTATTTATTGTCCAATCTGGCTTGTTATCTAGTGCGGGATATATCCTACTTACCAATTAATCAATAATGTTCCCTTTCCATGGAATGTGTACCTTCTAATCTCATTTTTTAATCGAGCCTTCTTTACATTTTGTCTCATAACTTCGATGACATGGTCCTCCAAAGGTGGGAATCATATGAAATAGTCCACACTATGATCGTTGGGAAAGTAGGCGGCCACCCAGTGGATGATGACTGTCGTCGGTATTGGTGACATAGGTTTCAGTGTCTCTGTGTTTGCGATGAGGAAGTACATCTTTACACTATTCCAAGACGTTGTTTACGAGATGTTCGTCAGAAGATAATGACGTTCTCAGGTATCGTTTTGTTTTTCACTGGTGATTATAAGTCGTCTATTAATTCCTGATCTTTTTTGAAAATATCTGTCGTTTAGATTGTTTTATGCTTCGTCTCAGTAGTCTCTGAAAAGAGAGGTTCGATGCGCTGGATCTAACGATAAGTCAGTGGAAGAGATGAATAGTTACACTAGTCTGTCTACCAATGACACAACACTTCTTCCTCGGAGAAGAGACACTAAGCATCATTCATATACCATTGCGATCTTTTTACTTGGCTCATCATAATAAATTTATCTTTTGAATTTGACTGAGATAAAAAAATGTTCTTGTGTCAGAAATGTAATTTTTGTTTTCGTCAAGGTGCTTTGCAAAACAGGAGACAAAATTTTCTTATTGTTCTGGCCATCTCAATATCATGAATTTCCTTTTGTATTTTTCTTCTGTAGTAATTTCTTCTTCCTATTGTTCTAAGACATCCTCCCCCCCCCCATCCAATGAGGTCGGTGTTTTTCCAAAGCTTCTAAGAGTGAATAATCACTTCTTTCCAACTCTTGATTCTAGATCATTATCACGTTCTACATACTAGATCAAGTTCACAGCTTCTGCAAACTGAAGTACTGAGTACTGCACGAAGTTTGTCAGATTTGATAGAGTGGTAAGTACCCTCGTTACTACCATGGTCTGAAGTGAAATCAAAAGACCACAAAAGGCAAATTCCTGCAAATCATCGTACGAATTGCCGTGACTGATGTTGGTTCCTATCTTGGCGGACTTCTAGCAAGGACAATTTTTAAACTTGAAACGAACTTGAGTTTCCCTCCGTTGAGGTCCTGATGACTGACAATACCAATGATTAAACGTATCGGTAATTATCCTTTAAAAAGGTTATACTCGTTCTTGGTTCGAAGTTCTGTGGAAATAGTGAACGATTTTCACTTCTACACTTCGTATTGGATACTAGGGGGTCATTGTGCTAAAAGTGTCATTGATGTCGTAGAGCCGGCTTCTTGGATGATCATTTTGTACTAGTTTGCATTGGCCATTAAATGGATAATGGTACTGCTTCGATTCAGTCTCAGGCGGGCATATACTCCGTTCAACAAATATTTGTCTTGCAACCACATACCCAAAGGATTTTCTTTTGATTATCGTTATGTCATACATTATTAAGGTTGCCATCTTCTGTAACGGCTTTGTCCTTAAACTTCTCAAACCTGTCAAATTGTCCTACCTCGTAAACATCGCAACTGGTGTTTTTGGAACTCCGAACCTCAAGAGATTTTCTACGTACGCTTAATAAAGGTTTGGATCTATGCTGCAGCTGCCCAATTTGTCATTCCAGGACAAATCCACTTCGCTTAACAAGGAATGCACGAAATCATCGATGGAAGTTACTCAGGCATCGGACCCTGGAGCGGTGTCATCCATTTTGAAAACTTTGTCATTCGGGTACAAGTAACTGATATTCACATTGATGTAATTAATCTTCGTTCTGATTTATAATTCGATGGAGGTTGAAGTCGTAAAGACAATAATGACAAAATAATACTCGACAGGAATTCTGATGGTAATGATGTTCAATCGAAAATAGGATGTGCTGGCTTTGTTTTAATTTGTACACCATAATATAATTTGCTTGCAAGGTTTGCAACACGTTTTCGTTCGGGATGTCGACCATGTCGGGGATACATCCGATGCTCCGATGATAAGATTGGTTGCAAACTTTGACTAGGAGACTTGAGCGTAAACTATTTCCACATCCGTTCTTTTAAAGTGCTTTGAAAATGTTCCACGATACTGGCTTTTAGTTTCAAGATTATCATTGGTTTTTGGTTCAGAAATTTGCAGCCTTTGTTTTCCATCAGAGAGGGTGACGACTGTTTTGTTTCAACACCAGTTTAAGGATCGCACTAACTCAGCTCGTTTTGGAAGTCAAAGGAATGAACCGGACAGATCTGGAAAAATGCCGCTGACACAAAAAAATATTTGTGACCGCAATCGTAAGTAGCCAATGAGAGACATTGGATAAATCAGCTTGCCATTGACGACCTCTACCTTCCAACTTGGTAAGACTTCTGTAAATTCTTCGTCGAATTCATTTGTGTAACGTGTAAGTGGCTTGTTCTTGTAAGTGTCGTTCCTCCTATGGTAAGCTTTTCTGTTGAGTTTTGGCAGCACAATTAAATTTTTTAACTCGTCTGTAACTCGCTGGATGGACAGGATTATACTAAATGATGGCTAAAATGTTCTCCATGATAGCTCATCAGCCAGTCACTCCACAGTTCATTGAAGCTACTCTTGGTGTCATGGGGTTACTTGGAAATTGATTGACACATCCGACGTGCCACAGGAGTAGGGACCGAGGGGGAGGGGCGGTGCTGGTAGCAAAGGGATCACTTTTTCATTCTTTTTTCACGTATTATTTCCCTTATTTATGTTGGACTTCTGTGGAATAGGGAGTCGCCATCATCTTAATCCCGACTTTGAGTTATACAGGTAAGGAAATAGATACATATCATTCATGTTTTAACGTTAGGCAACTCTGGTAATTGTTCTCGTACAATTCTTCCATGGTGTACTGTAAGAATTTACACTTCGTGTCACGTAGTTGGACTTCCGTGAAAAAGCATCCATTAATTCCTAAACGAATACTTTCCATTAGTTTCTCACCTCCTCCTTTTCGGGCATTTAGGATCAATTTGTCTTCCTTTTCGCACAAGCAATTTAACACACGCATAGCTTTGGTGGAGTATCAACATTTGATGAACTCCGCAGTTTGTGGGCGTATGACCGCTAGTGTATTCTCGGGCATGAATCGGTTGAGGTACACTAAGGAGCACGCTTTGACAACGGCACACGTTTCCTCCAAAGGATCGATCTCTCCATGCGCCATGAACAGTTCTCAAAAATGTTTTACAACAACACCGTAAAATGCTCAAAGTTACATTTCTTCCTGTGCGCATGTTGTCCTAGTCGTAATAGTGTGAGTGGGGCTAATGTGGCAGGAATCGGCCCAAGTGTTGAAGAATTGCGGAAATATCCTTTGCCCATTTCCATCATTACAGAAGTTTTATGCATTCGACTCAAAGCTTACTTAACAACGGATGGAATCTTTAAACTGTATTTGCCCATTTCAACGTATATGAGTTTTGTCCCATTCAAGGCGACTTGAGGGCATTCGCTGCTTGCACTGTATAGAATATCAGAAGAAAGTGTCCATTGTATCCCGAGATACCATGGCGAGACGATGGCAGTCTCCGTAAGGTTCAATGTCCTCTTGGCTCCACGTGTCATCGATATGGTCTAAGAAACATCGGGTGAAATCGAGCAGCGCATTAGGTGCTCGAAAGATTTTTTCATGTCCTTCAGAAATTTTGCTTTATTAGTGGTTATTGCAAAAGGTTCATGCATGCTAAAATACGCGATATTTTTGTTCGCAATCAATGTATTGCTCTCGTTAGGTGTACACATAGTCGCATTTCTCACAATAATAAATATATCTGAGGAATTCGGTAATACTAAGAATGGTATCGAAATGTTCCTCGTGATGATAGACGTGAATGTATTTTCCGTCTGAGAAATTGAGCCCTCAAAACACCAAAAGCCCACGCATCTCTTGACGGTTTACCTTTAACGAGTAGAGTCGAGCTAAGACGGATGACAGAGTTTGCAATTTAGGAATGCCACAGGCTCTTTTCCATGATGCCGAATTGTTCCTATCGGCATACGTACCCCCACCCGATTATGGCTCAGGCTAAATACATCTGCTCTTAGCAAATGCTATTTGGACGATGATGAATTTGGTTCTGCAAAGCTCATTCGTCAAGAACACTTTTGCGTCCGCTCTCTTTTGGAATGGAAACGTGGTTGATGTAAAGTGTCGCTTTGTCATCGGTGATGTGAAACTTGTTTGCTTGCTGTCGTGATAGATGGAATCCCAAACGATCATCTTCTTTAGCACGGCATTGTCGTTTCAGTGTGGTCAACAAGGAATCCCACAAATCGGTGATGAAACCTTATGATTTCTGCATCGGTACCTCGGAATAGAAATATTCAAACCCAAGTGTGTACGTGTAAGCCGTGGTTCTAAATTTTCTGGAGGAGTATTTATCCGTCTCTCGAATGTGGTAATAGTTTAGGTTGCTACTGGTCAACTTACATTTCAGGTAGACTATCGGCCTGGGCTAAGACGTGAAAAGCTCATGTCGTCCTCAGAATCGCTGGCATGGATTTGAGCCAACACTTCAGCTCGTGTGCGAGGTGATATGTCACGTCTTGGCTTCTAATTTTCTTCTTCATTCTCACTGAAATCGTGCGAATGTTTCATCTTGATTGCAAAATTTCATTTGACTAGGTTTTATACGCAACCAACTCCTGTATATAAGTTAAGTGTCTTAGAGTCAGAGTATTGATTGTTCTCTCAAGAAGTCGAGATAATCAACACAGTTCGACCTATTGGTCAGAGTTTTGATAAGAGTCAAACGAAAGAATAATTCACTGACAAAAGTGTCAGCAAAAATAAGCGTTTTGTCAGATATTTTGTGAGCGTCATAATAAAATTTAAAAGTGTTTGATATATCCGTAAGATATACGGACATTTGTCCTCGGGATGCCCATAGATAAAAGTAAACATGCATGTGTTCGTTGCCACGAGAAAGTACAATATGCTTCAGAGTGCCCTAAGAGAAAAGAGAAGAGAGGGAAACAAGCGGAGAAAGAGGAGAGAGCTTCCGAATAAGAAATAAGTGGTTATGAGGAAGAACTTGGGCCAGTGAAGCGATTCAAGTGTTAAAATGGACAGTGTTATATTCGCTGATGTGTTTTGAAATTTCATTGTGATTTTCAAAATGAGAAAATATACCATAAAGGAAACGTAAGTGTCTCATGGTCCTAATTTTTATAGTGAGAACCAACACGCATGCACTCACATTATATAATGATGCGTAGAGGTTTTTTTAATAGTGTGTGAATGGGATGTTAAGATGGTATAGATGGTGTGATTAATAGTATGTTTTGTGGTAAAACTGATAGCATATTATGTGATATTTCGTCTCCTTCCTTTACATTCTAAGGTAACAGAAGGTTATTTAGTGTGTGTGTGTGTTTGTGTGTTCTGACTATTCAAACTTAAATCTCATTAACATTACTATTCCCCTTTGCCCCTATGAACCCTTCTGCCTCAAAAACACATTTGTCTCTATAAATCATTTGGACACATTTTACATTGGAGTTCCCATGCTCATTTATATTAACGCTTATTCAGGTCAACTCGAACAGTATGACTAAGTTTCCGCCCGATTGATGTCTGCCATTTGTAACACTGTTCCCATTTTGAGGCTATAAGTAATTTGAGACTGTAGTGATCATATGAGGCTATGTTGACGTATATAACTACTTATGTGACAAGAATGTTGACATATTAGTAGTGTCTTCACCTAAAGCATATGTCTACCTATATTGTGCACCTGGTATATGTTGTTCTAGTTGTTTGGGTGGAAGTATTTTGGATACGCTAATCATATAAATCATTTGTCCATAATGCTGTCGATGCCATGTACATTTCTGTATGCAATGTTAAAGTAATTTTCAGGGGTACACTTATTAAGAAGCATATTTATTTATTATTTATTTGAACTTTTAAAGATTTTACTAAAAGTCCTATACCGTGTTTTTTCTTGTATGACAATATGATTGTGAATCCTTAAGTACATTTTGCTCCTAATTGTGGCAATTGCTATCTAAAATGGAATTTATTATGATCAAATATTTAGATGTACAGAAACAAATTAATTTTAAATCATGACAATAATAAAATGACTCATTTGACCGTTCTAGAAATGTCGCATATACAACGCTAGATTATTATTACATTTGCATGATTGGGGCCAAAACACTTTACCAGTCTGCGGAGGAAGGTAAGTAACGCAAAAATTGGTTTTCGAAAGTTTCATCTTATAGTTATGATCTAAAAGATAAAGCAGTTTTTATGTATATCTTGATCGTTGCAAATATGTATTGAGTAGTTTACATGCATGATTACAGCCCTAAAATTCTGTATATGAAGAGTCCAGATTTTGCCTTATACAACATTACATTTTTAATACGTTTGTTTCGGTGAAGTAAACTAAAGTAGGGTTTTAAGACCCATTATACTCATGTTTTTGCATGGATCAGACGTATGGACCCCAAAAAGCTCATTATTTGATTTGAGAACCAGGAAGAGTGAACAAGACTGAGGAACAAATTATCTCTTGACATGACCATACAAGCCAGGAGGTACGTGTCAAATTGGAAGCTTTATGTGGGCTCAAAAACAAATAATGTTTGATCTGAACAAACAGAGATTCAGTAAATAAATGATCTCAAAGACTAATCTATTTTTCAAATTTCGATATGTGTCTCTTCTTTGTTAGAGGAATGTATCTAATAACATTCTTCTCAAACTATTGTAGTGCGTTCGATAAAATACTCCGGAAATATTCTTTTTAAACAACACCATTGCCGCTACAGGCTGTTTGACTACGGGATCAGCCTTCTTTAGATCTCTTTCCCGACTGAACTTGTATAATGTGAATAAAATTAGACATTAAAGCAATACATCTGATAACTGAGGCAGTTAAATTTAAACTATTTCGAGCAATCGATGTCAGATTTATTCAAAGGATTAATTAGACAGGAAAGATCGATAAGAATCTCTGAGGTTTTCAAAGGGTTGAACGACACTAGGATAGACGTTTGTATCTACCACAGAGCCAAATGAGAGGTTTATAATCAGGCAGTGTGTATGGTGTCTGTCAAATTGCAAGATGAAACGTTATGTATGTTATAAGCAATGAATCACTTACAATTGGCTGCAGATATTTGTTATAACCACATTCATGCATTCAAGGTATCTTCCTTTGCTCGACAACGGGTGGCGAACGAATAAAACAAAGTCAGCAGTTTCCCTGAAGATAAATGTCCAGATATTTTTGTTTTGAAGTGTTGATTCGCACCCGTTAAAAACTACTAGGCTAAAAGCGCAATAACAAAGAGTTAACATTCATGTTATTTTCACATTAATTCCACCCTACCCATTTGCATAATATAGCAGTGATTTCCATTCACGTTTGCTGTTTATAAACTTTCGCAATTATGTGCGTGGTTAATCTTTATCTAGTCTCATTGCGGATAATACCCTAACGAATTCTTCAATCTCTGGAACTCAGAGCTGTAATCAAAGCTTTAGCGTTCAAGGTGTGTCCTAAACCTGATCTAACTATCAGTCCTTTAATATTCCCAGCCAATCTCTCAAGCAACTAGATGTATTGCTGTAATGAAGACGTGTCTCAGTTATATCAACCCGGAGATGCTAATTATATATTTGAATAATACAGTCAGAATTCAATCATGGGTATTATTACAACCCTATCGTCTTAAAATAAGAAAAGTGAGAAGCAGCAAGCTTTGTAAAATTCAACAAATAATGGATTTCCCTCGAATACAAAGGTGATATGAAAAAGAACTTACGGTATTCCGCATTAAGTCCCAAAATAATCACAGAATTACAGACACAATTCTTAATGTTATAAGTTCTGTATAAACTTTAGTTGAGGTCCACATTAAATCAACATTAAAGTGTTGATGTGCCTCTAATGACTTGTATGGTGTTGATGTTCAATGCTCAAAGTATGTAATGATGAAATTGTTCAAAAAATTAAAATATGACTAACAGACAATACAGTTCAAATATAAATAACACCTCCATTTATTAGAAAGAGAGATTTGTGCAATGAAACTTTTTTATATCAGTTAAATATATACGAGATAAAAGAATTACAAAAGTTGAATGACACAAATTATAGATTAAACAATATAATATTTCTATACACGTGAAAGTGCATCTGCTATTAAATTATTTCCCCTTGACATGGGTGAGGTCAGCATTGTGTTCTTGCAACATCAACCTTGACCTTAATAATCTCTCATTTCTTTTTACTCTTGCCAATGAAAGTAAAGTGATTGTCATCACTAAACACAATCAGACAATGAGCTTCACTCATATACACTTCAAAGTGTTGCAATGCCAATATCAAAGCCAAGCATTCCTTCTTCATTTAGGAATAATTTTACTGGTAATAATTTATTTTATTAGCAAAAATAGCTAAATCTACGCCATTTTAGTCTTCTTGAATCATTGCTGCTCCAACCCAAACGTCACTTGCATCAAAGAACCTTTTGAATCTTTGCCTCATATTTGGAGCTAAAGAAACGGGTGAAATCTTAAGCATGGCCTTTTACTTCTCAAAAGCCTCCTGACATTTTTCAGATCAAAGAAACTAGGTATTCGTGTTCAACAAATTTGTCAGGGTTTGAGCAATTATGGAAAAAAATTGAAACAAATTTCTGATAATATCCATTGATACCTAAAAATCGCATTAATTATTTTTTCTGCTAGGCACATGGAATTCAGGGATTCCTTTCACCTTGGCGTTCATAGCTTTAAATTGCCCTGGTCCCATGATATGTCTTGAACTTGTAACACAAGCACGACAAAACTCACTTTGGATAAATTAGTTTTCAAATTTGCTTGAGTCAGTTTGTCAAAGAAATTTCGAATTGTCTCTAAATGATCTTTCTAGGAGTAGTTGTAGATGATCACATCGTCGATGTAAGCATCACGATTGTGCAGAATAGATGACGCTATGTTCATTAAACGTTGAAAAGTACAAGGCGAAAACTTAATCCGAAATGGCATCACTTTATATTGATAAAGTCATTCTGGAATCGCAAACGCCGAAAGCTCCTTTGTTCTTTACGTCAGTGGAATTTGACAGAATCCTTTCAGAAGGTCAGATTTGGTGACATATTTTTCATTCCGAATTTTATTAACGGTGTCATCGATTCTTGCCAGTGGAAATTAATCTATTTTGGTGAGACTGTTCACCTTAGTATAGTATGTGCACATGCGAACAGTATTATCTGATGTCGGTACATGTATAAACGGTGAAATCCAGTCACTTTTGCTCAGTTCTATGAAATTATTCTCCATCAAATACTGAATTTCATTTTGAAACATTCGTGTCAGAGAGCGTTAATCATCTAAGGATGCTATTTCATGCGTGTGGCCTATAAAATTTCAACGTTATGGTAGATATTGTTTTGTTCGTGAATGAGCATCTTAAAACGAGAGTTTATATTCAAGTAATAATTGTTTTAGCTCATTATTTTCTTGTTGCTGCAGACGTGTAAGATTCTGGTCCAGATTGTTCATAATTTCTGAATTCCGAAGATTTTTACTCCAAAATTCACTACAGCTCCATTGCATTTCATAGTGCTGAGCATGAAAAGAATACTTTTTGGTATGGGCAAGAGTGCTAATACTCTATTACCAGGCGGAAAACTCCTTTGCTTTTTACTTTTATCATACGCTAATTTCATTTTGACTGTAGAGTGGAGATTAGTTCTTGCATCTTCACAAGCTTTTGACTTAAAATTAGAAATATAATCGAGAATATTAATTTCTATATTTTCATTTGAACGAAGTTTCTCTTTAACAACCTAATTGTTCATGGACAATGTGTCCAAACGCTAATTCAAAGGAACTAAATCATAAAGATTACTAAACTGATTCCCTAACCGCAACAACAGTAAATGAACACCATCGTTCTAATCTTTTCCAGTATCAAAACAATATGACCGAATTATACTCTTCAATGTTCGATTATATCTTTTTAAAACCATATTGGCTTTTATGGTGATAGGAAAAAGACATCAACATTTGGATGCCTGATTTGTGCTTAACTTTCAGGAAGATCTCAAACTTAAAAGTTTACCCTTGATCAGATTGAAAGGTTTTTGGGAAGGCCAACTAGGGTAAAATAAATGATCAAAGCTTTTTATTATTGTTCTAGTTTTAATATTCCTTAAAGGCATTGTCTTTGGAAATATTGTATATGCACACATGATGGCCAACAAGTATTGGTTACCTGAATTGGTATTAGGTAAGAGACCTACATTATTATGCTATATGATTTGTCAAATGCAAGAATAGATTACAGATAAGCCTTTTATATATATATATATATATATATATATATATATATATATATATATATATATATATATATATATATATATATAGTAGTAATACATGTGGAGTATGCGCATTTGGTTATAGCGCACCGTTTTAAGGAATTCTTAGATTTTTGTGATTACTTGTCCGATTATTGGAATTCGATGCAAATAGAGATACACCTTTGCCCAAAATAATTAGCCAATTACTAGGAGCAAACCTCACGGAGTAAAGTGTTAGTGAGTTTCCATGATGCCATGGTTTACTAGTAGTGGATTCAGGTCCAAACCGAATGAGTGTCGGTGGAATAAAAGAGTCCCTACTAAACTCTAGTGGTGTACATTGGTAGTGTGACTGCAGTGGCAGTATGTACGGTAAGAAACCGGTACATTACACTATGTAATCAATAAGAAGGGACTCGGCAGATACTGTTATGTCGCCATGGTGACACAGGTGATGCAGTTGTACTGGCGAAAAGTGCCCGGAAAACATAGTTTGACTGGACTAAGGTGGCGTAGTTAAAATAGTTCCTTGTGGTTAGGGTTAGTTGTATAGTTTATTCGGCGTGAACTGCTGGCGGTACGGAAACCTAATGAAGAGAAACCATATAGATGTGTGGCTGATAGATATTTGGCAGGTTGTGAGATCTGTGGTCTCGCATATATTAGAGTAAAAGTTATGTTTAGAATGGACACGTCGGGCTTTCTAATTTACAACTGAAGTTGTATGGAAGTCTTCGGAAAGTTGGGGTAAACATATGACTTCTAGCAAGAATCGCGCCAGGGTTTGGACACCGCTCGGTGAAGTAAAGTATATTCTAATTGGGTTTTCCTATCAAGTGTGACACGATATGCGGTATTTACAAACATCCGTTGTAATGTTTAGTCAATAAGAGTGATTCAAGGCCTTGTGATCAATCTTGTTGATCCCTAAACAGCCAGGCAAAGACGATTCATTGGCCAAAGAAAGAATTTCCTTTTCATAGTTCAGAGACCATTCGTTGCCCGCAGGTACCTCGGGCGATCTCCATTTTCTCATACGAACCCCACCTTTTACAAAATTACAAACAGGAGTTTCTGTGGCTTTAGTGTCACCAATAGCCCTCTGAAAGGAACAGGAGATCTCATGTCTTTTTCCTGCTCAGCGACAATTAATGATTGTTTGTCACCATTATAAGATTAATGAAAATGAGTAGTTAAAATATGATCTCTGTGACTAATATATTTTGATTGATCCAAACGAACAGCAAAAGTGACCTCATAAAAAGCCTGACGAATACATGTGTCAGCTAAAAGAATGCTTTCATGTTCAGTCTAAATCTCAAAAGCTTCAGTCGCCATAGCTCTAGTAACTGCAGATGCGGGTTATAAATTAGGGGTATTTTCAATTGAATGAATTTTCTGATCCAAACATGGTGTGTCTTTTATAAGTGTATTAAACAACACTGACATTAGAATAAGACCTATCAGAAAATACAAAGAATCCGCAATTAAAACACCATGAAACGCTCCAGTTTCCCTTAACTTTTTAACAGGGATAGGACTGGCCTAAACACGCATGAGATATAAATGGTTCATACATTATCCATAATAAAATCATATTGGGGTTGGTTTGACCCAATAAATGTATTGCTTTCAATACACGACCATGACCTTGACCTCTTAGTAATAAGATCATTTGGAATAGATCTGTCTTGATTATGTTGCTTATTTTTCAGTTTATAGCAATCCTAAATAACGTGACCTTTCTTATTACATTAGGTACACGTAGGAATAGAAAAGGGTTTCTGATAAATCTTATCCGAAACTTCATTTCTACAATTTGTGCCAGTTAAAGATTTGGAAGTGCTCGTATTCGGCTGAACTAGATATTTTCACCAGAAAACTGCTAGTTGGAAGACCTACTTACACTAGAAACTTTATGATCTACGGATCCTGTACATGCAGCACGTTCTAAAGTGTTGTCTTTGTGCTGATAGTGGTAAGTCGTGATGTCACTATAGACGCAATTCTTGAAGACTTCAACTAATATGAGCTGTCCGGGTTTTTCGCAATCTTAACCATTTGTTCTGGCACACAGCAATTACCTTTTAAGTACTTAATATTTTCTTCTTGCAAAATCGACATGCATGGGTTTGTTCAGTTTCGTTGTTATAGTTCCTAATTTCCTAATCTTGAACTGATAAGCCTCATGTAACAATTCGTAACCCGTCAAGACACATTTCTTAATCAAATCAAAAAATCAACTTTTCGTTGTATTCAGAGGAAGTGAAGATTCACGAGCTTTGTCAAAAAAGTGTACCTTGTAACAACAGAGTCCAATCCTCTTGGTCAATTCATACTTTCAGCATTTTTGTCAAAATAAGGAACATATTTATCTACTTATTTTTTTTATTAAAAACTGGTTCTAACATAATGTTCTTATTAACCTAAAAAAATCAATTAATGAGGGTGTGTGCTTTTCACTTGCAAGCTCTAATTCATTTACCCTTAATTGAAATTCCCTTTATTCGTTTTCGTTTTGCATTTGCATTTTCATTAGCCTATCCTGTCTTTCTATTTCCTATATTTTTGCAATTGGTTTGCATCTGGCTATGTTTCTCTTCTTTCTCCAATTGAATTTATTTCTAGTCTTTCTCTTTCTGCAACTGCATTTGTATCAATCTTCTTTCTCCAAATGGATTTGTTTCTCCTCTTTCTCTTTCGAAAGCTCGATCCTTTTTACTCTAACTCCATCTTGTATTTTAATTTCAATTCATTTACGTTTAAGTTAGAGTCTCAGACAGATTTATTAATAAAACAAACAATGCACTTTTGTAAAACAAAACTTTATGTTAGAGTCATATACAGACTATTTAATCAAACCCAATGTGCATTTACTAAAAACCATCTTTCCATAAAAGATTGGACCAGTATAATTTTATTTCTTGATCTCTTAAAGAAGCTGTGGACTTAGAAATATCTCAGTTTTAGCAAGCTAGAGCAATGTATCCATTTTCAAGGAGTCTAACTGTTCCTGGGCAGGATTTGAATAAGTTTCGTTTTAATTTAGATATATTATAGCAGCTTGTTGGTTTCACTATAGAGTTATACGATGCAAAATAATACCTGGAACTTAGAAAAACTCAAACGAAGGTGAATTTAAATTTATATTTAATTTGATATGGTTATGCAATATATTTTAGGAAACTTCGTATCCCAAGGACGAGCTCTAATTTTATATTACAACACTGAGGTATCAAATAAGTAATAAGAATGAGAAGCAATAAGCTTGTAAAATGTAACAAATAATTATTATTTCACTAGAATTCAATGTGAAAATGAAGGGAAAGAAGAACTTGGGGTATACAGAAATAAATCCATAAATAATCCTAAAATTAGAGACACAAGTCCTAACGTTAAAAGTTCTGCAGTGGAAGTCTATATTAAATCCAGTGATAAAATTGTTGATTGTCCTGTAATGGCCGGAGTCGTGTGATGTACCGATAGTCTTTTGTTGGGTCACCAAAAGACAACCCAAAAGTTAAATCCTTGTTTGAAATTACGTTATAATTCCAATTCTCTATTTCCAAGAATGTTATTAGAGCACTTTCATATTTTCGGAGAAGAAATAATTGGAATAAATGCATTCCAGCCAAAATGAAATAACGGTCACAAGAATAATACAAATTGATTCTTCTATTTCGCAAAGCACGAATGAAAAAGTATTCCAGGAAACAAGATTTTTTAAAACTAAGACGCATAAAGAAATCTCGGATGAGAGTCAAAAGTGAATTGTTCTAGAACGATCTTACTTATATTTAGGAAGTCCATTATTAAAATCACAAAAAGCATGTTATAATCACCGCGTAGGTCTAACAGAATAAAATAAAATGTTCTTGACTTAGCTTAAAATAATGATCGATCGATTTTGGACAAGGTCAGCCACTACATATAATGTTTCATTGCTGATAGCATATAAAGAATATTTTTCTTCAAAACAATAATAAACAACGCAAATTGAATTTACATAGCAGTGTATTCTTTTCACTAGGGCTATAACCTGTAAACCACGTGGATCCCCACAGTCTAATCTTACATACATATATACGTTAAGTCTCTAATGCAGTAAAGATTGACTCCTCCTCTCCCCGTCACACAGGTGATTTGCCAATTTACTATAAGGGACAGACTGTACACTTTTCAGAATTTGGAGCAGTGAGCTCTTTTATCTAAACCTGTTTGTGTTGTCAATAAATCTATTGGGTATAATTTTTCTAGGTATTTTTCTGCAAATAAGACCAAGTGTATTTTTAAAGATATTTTGAAGCGGGACATTTAATTTACAGAGAAACAAGTTGCAACCAACCACGTCTTGAAAATTGATTTGTCGCCCTCTGACTTGATAGTAATTTTGATTAGCACTTTATAACAACGTCTTCACCTTCACGTTTTGAAGATGTACAATTATGAATGCATCTACTTACACAGTAATAACTGGTGTTAAAATAGTTTTAGCTACTTTTAGCCAAAGTGTTATTAAAATGTTCAGAACTCTCTCTCTCTCTCTCTCTCTCTCTCTCCGAATATTCGGTTGAAACAAGTTTGTCTTTTAAATACTTCAATGCTAAATAATAGTATATCCAGACAAATAGTTTAACAGGACTAATGTCTAATAATTCTTGAACTGATTGTCTAATAGCAACTAGCAATAAATGAACACCATCGTACCAATACTGTACTGTATAAAACCAATATAAATGAATTATATTGTCAAATTTAGGTGACATCATTCTAAGTCCCTTGCCCTTTAGGGTGACAGGCAGAAGACTTACACTTTTGGATACCTATTGCGTGCATAACTGGCTGGAAAATTACAGACATAAACTTTGAAATTTGATTAAATTAGACAGATATGGGAAGGCCAAAAAATGTTTCTAAAACAATTTCATCACAGAGTTCGCTGTGGTATTAGTTTTAATATTCCTCAAAAAGCTGACATCATGAAATCTTGCGGACACAAACATTATGGCCAACACGTGTTGGCTGCCTGCCTTTGTCTTAGGTAAGGGACTGACACAATCTATTACTATTCTACCAATTGCTTCGCTAAATGAAAGAATAGGTTGCACATGGGACTTAATTATCTTTTTACCTGGTTTTATTACCATTTGACAAGTGTGACGGGATCTTTAGTATTTACAAACAGTACGTTTAATTCTTGACCAATAAAGATGAGCCAAATCTTGTGATAACTCGTATTAACCCCTAAATGACCATCCAATGGCGGTTCATGGACTATACTAAGCATTCCCTGCTGATATGACCTAGGAACAACAACTTGATAGCTGACTGATCGCTCTTTATCAGCGGGTACCTCAGGTGGTCTACATATTCTCACAAGGACGTCATTGTTCACAAAATAATAGCCCTCTGAAACAAACAGGATATATTAAGATCGTATTCCCCACAATAAAATCAGAATCTGGCTTGTTTGGCCTAATAAATTACTTTCAGTACATGACAGTGAGCTTGAACACTTATAAATAAGAGCATTAGAATAACCTGTCTTAATTACGTTTCTTTTTTCTTCAATATGTGGCAATCAGAAATCACGTGCCATTTCATCTTGCAATCGGTATACGTAGGAAGAGATATTTATTTCTGGTCAGTTCGGTCGCATTAGAAATCGGATTCCTAAGTTTTTTGACAGAATAAGATTTGGAAGTTCTCATACGTGAATCGGATATTATTTTTACCAAAAAGCTGCTGATAGGAAGAATAACTGACAAGTGATTCTTTAGCTGTATGAGCAGCATTTTCTAATATTTCGACCTTTTGCTCATCAAGGTAGTTCCTGACGTCACTATGTAAGCAATATTTGAGATATTCTACTAATATGAGATGTATGTGGTTATGTAATCGTGACTAACCTTGGCTGCCTACCACCTATCAATTAATTGTTCTTTTCTTCTTGCAAATTCGCCATTGGTCGGTCATGTTTTCTTTGTACAGTTTATAAACCTTTGTCAGTATGCCTCACAACCCTTCAATATACATTCCTTTACCACATCATGTGCAGCACTTTGTTGTACAAAAAATGATGTGAAGACTGCAAGAGTTTTAATAATTGGTACACTTTGTAATAATTTATTCCAGTGCTCTCTTTGCCATCAGGAATTTCCTGCATTTTATTTTTTATTTTCAAAATGAGGAGAAAACTGATCTAATTCATTATACATAAAAGAGATCAGTGACCTAATATATCTGGCAACATTAAAAACTGAACTTGTGTGCAAATGGAAAGTGTTTTCCATTTGCCAGTTCTACATCATTTGGTATAAATTGGATTTCTTGTTGTTCTTTTCTCTTACTATTCGCAGCTGTATTTACCTCTCTCCTAATTCTCTTTGCACTTTGTATATGCCTATCTTGTCGCTCTCGCTCCTTTCTCACTCTCTTATATATATATATATATATATATATATATATATATATATATATATATATATATATATATATATAATTTATTAATAAATAGAGATAAACAGTTGTAGTAACATTTGTATTATGCATAATTCACACTTACTAGAGGTATAGAAAATAAATATATAAAAAGAGAAAGAAAAGAAAAATAAGAAAAATATTAATAAAATAAAAATAAAATTAGAAGCATAAATATATAAAATATATACACTATTATTATATGCTCATTTTTTCCCCGTTAACTTTACATTGTCGAAATCGTTCAGTATTCCCCGATACTGAACGCGCGCGACAATGCACATACAGCATTCACGTGAATAAAGGAACTACTTTCTATTGTAAACAAACAATGACGCAGACACCAGCACTTCTGATTTGTAAACAAATCATATTCACTCGCGTAACAGGCTCTTTACGTTGTGGTTATTTAAATTTGTTTCTGAATGAAATAAAACATGTTTCGTGGACTTCAACAAAAAAAGCCCCCAGCTGTTTTGGCACATTCCGCATTGATACAATGTTACGGATTTAGGCTAGCTACATTATATAAAAGACGGACGATTATGTCCTTACAAATAACTTACAAGTGACAAGGAATATACTGTATTCTTTATCTGGTGATAAGAATGGCAAAATAAAATACACTTACAGTTTTACATCCTGAATTTTCTCAAAATGTTTTAACTTAATTCTGCAAATCCGAATTACATGAGCCATGTCATAGATTTTCAATCTGGATTACACATTTCGAAAGTGTGATGTAATTTCGATGATAAGTGCAATTGCATCCTCCTTACTGCACTCAAAATGAAATACACATTAAATTCTATAGCGTCTTTTTGAAAATTGCAATTGAAAGACTTCATATTTTCCCACGTTATGATTTCAAACATTCAATGACAGAAACAGAAACACGTTTGCAGACGTAAATACGCTTCTCCCGCGCCACTTCAATCCGATGTATTTCATGTATAATTTGCACAGATGAATCCAGTCCAAAATCACAAACCTTCGTCGAATCGAAACAAAATACCAAAATAATCGTTGCAATGCGCATTCATTCACAATATGACTGCAAATTTCAATTTTAACTAGACACGCCATTTTCTTTCGAAAGTTATGTCGACCGCGCGACTAAGTTCAAATTTATCTGGGCGGAGCTATGTGCGCATTAATAATGATGTCATTTTGTAATGTCAAATCTGCGCTTGTGTATTTAGTTTGGAATACGGCATTCATTCATTTACGTTGTTTCTTATAGTGTATTTTGTTTATATAATTAAACCTTAGGTAGAAAAAAAAATGAGCATATAATAAAAAGGTTACTGCATTTGTATGGGAAAATATGAATTCGTTTTGTCGGAAGGATATACTGCACTCACAAGTTCGTGCAGAATTCATTCCAAAAAACTCGTTCATATTGTTCCATACTTATGTTGGCACCCCATGACTCCGTTCCAGCAGATGCTGGTAAAGAGTTGGAGGTGTCACCCTGTTTTTCGTTTCTAAAAGTCATGGTTTGTGATTTATGTATCCCCCGTCCTCCCATATGTAGATTCCATATGTGATATTGCTTTATTTGTATTCATTTGTTTTATATAAACTTTTTAATTTTTTTAATTATATTTTTTATGTTTTTTTTTTTCGTTTGTTTGTTTGTTTTTGTTTTTATTTATTTATTTATTTATCTATTTCTTTCGTGTGGGTTGATCTTTGTTTCGTTTCGCCATATATCTCGAGTTGTCCCTGCATGCGGGTTCTGAGTTGTACTCCGTTCCCACTAGGTACGCAGGTCGGTTTCCATTCTCAGGTCAATACTTGCAAACACTAGTGCTTGTTATTGTTTTCTTGCCTTGAACCCGACATGCATGAAACTTAGGATCGTACTCGTTTTCCCTTTACGAAAGTTCAGGGTAAAAGTTTCCGCTCCCATCCCCATTTCGTTATCGTTATTATTTTTGAGTGACTTGCCATAGTCATTAAAGTCCGGTGTGGTGCTGTTTGTGTGTGTTGTGTTGTAAACGCATTTGATTTTGTGTATAGACTGGCAATATCTAGATCATATCATAAGAGTTTTGGGTTAACTATCTAGTTTTCAGTAGTGGCACGGTAGACTTGGTTTTAGTCCCTGTGGTGTAGTTCTATCTGTACTTGGAGAATTGTTTGATTGATATCCGGGCTGGGGTGTCATTGTTCCAAGATTCGTGTGAACATCAGCTAGAAAACATTTTAATGGGATAGTGTGGATTCAGGTTCATTATATGATGTTTTGTTTAGGAGGTTAATCATATTTAGTTGTAATTTCTTCCTTTTTTTGTTTGTTTTTCTTATATATAAAAAAATATATATTTTAAGATTTTACTTTTTATTTTTTTTTATTGTGTATGTTAATGCAGTATCCTATAAATATGATCTTCGCAACTATATAATAGGTTAGCAGAATTCAATTTATATAATAAAAAATATGGTGTGCATAACGCTTACTATCAAGTATTTTATAAATAATTAATTATATTAAAAGAAAATTAATTTCAAATTCACTTTCAATTTTAAAGAATTAATAGACTTATTTCTATGTTATTAGATTATACTTTTACCAATTAAGATTTTCTGCAAAGTAAAATAATATGAAATATTCTTATCCAATTGTACACAGGGGACATAATTCAGAAAAAATGTACTAAATGTCATATAGTGTTTTTGAATTAAGACCTTTTGGATATACCGTATTAAGACGGTGAATCCAACAGGTTTCCTTTAGTAGACGTTCCATTTCAGAATCAGCTTTAACAATAGGTTGGAAGGAGAAATCTTGCAATGTATGGGAATTTTTGTTAAAATGTGCGGCAACATAAGATGAAAATGATTGATCGATATAATTTTTTATATCTGATCTATGTTGGTTCATACGTTTAGATATTTGTTGACTGGTTTGTCCAACATACTGGATGCCACATTTTTTGCATGTTACCAAATAAATAACATTTGATGTTGTACAATTAATATCACAACGCATATTAAAAGTTTCTTTCGTATTATTACTACTGAAAGAAGTACTTTCATTAATAAATGAACAGTGTGAACATCTAGGTCTATTACATTTAGTTGATGATCATATTTTATATGATGATTTCTCTAATTTGGAATTAGTTAGGAAATCTTTAAGATTTTTAGTCCTTTTATAAGCAAGTGTGGGTTTGCTTTTGTGTAGCGATTTAACACTTGCTTTACATGATAAGTTTAATAAATTCCAATATTTATTGATAATCTTACCTATATTAGGCAAACTTGGATTATATTCAATAACAAAAGGAATGATATCTTCATTTCAACTTTTGATTTTATATTGTAAAGATTCAAGCTGTGTAAGAGAAGATACTTTTTGGAAAGCAGTATTAATGATGTCAATAGGGTAGTTTCTGTTTACAAAATGCTGACCTAGCTCTGTCAAAGATGATTTAAAAACAGCGTCATCCGAAATAATTCTTCTGTATCTTTTTGCTTGACTATACGGTATCCCATTTTTAAATGATTTAGGATGGCATGAAGAATATTCAACATATTGATGAATATTCGTGTTTTTAACATGAACCATGGTAGTAATGTCATTATTTTCACTTTTCACGACATCTACGTCCAAAAATGAAACTTTAGTTTTAGAGACATTGAATGTAAATTTTATTGTAGAATGTAATTTGTTTAAATTGTCTATAAAGTAATAAAGGTCTTCTAATTAATAACTCCAAATCATAAAGATATCGTCTAAAAGCCTTAACCATACATCCGGTTTAAGAGGCATTTATTTAGAAAATCATTTTCTAATTTTCCCATAAATAAAGATGCATAAACAGGTGCCATAGGACTACCCATTGCTGTTCCCATTTTTTGGAGATAGTTTGTATTACCAAATTGGAAAAAGTTATTTTCGAGCACAAGTTTTATCAAATCACAAATATGTTCTTTTGATAGTTTATATGTATGTTCGTTTTCTTCAAGATAATATTTACACGCTTCGATACCATCATTGTGTGGTACATTCGTGTAGAGTGAAACCACATCAAGCGTAACAAGGAATGAATTTTCAGTTAGTTTCGGTAAAGATTTCAATTTGGTAATGAAATCAAAAGTATCTTTGACGTACGAAGGTAATGATTTCATTAGTGGTTGTAAAATGTGATCAATATATTGCGATATATTATTTGTAATTGAGTTGTATGTAGAAAGAATGGGTCTACCTGGATATCCTAAAGGTAGTGACTTATCAACCGTTTTATGTATTTTTGGTAAAATATAAAACTGAGGTGTACGGATTTTATTTGGGAAGATATCTAGTTCATCATATATGGAACAATTGTGTACAGAGATTTGATTAATACATTGGCTTATTTTTTCTTTCGTTTCTTCAGAAGGATTATAGGAAAGATTTGTGTAATATTCTTCATCATTTAATTGTCTTTCTACTTCTTTAATATAATCCTCCTTACTCATTATTACGATGGTGCTTGACTTATCCGCTTTTTTTTAATAATAATACTTTCATCTTGTGATAAGCTACGTAAAGAATTTAATTCTTCTTTAGATATGTTTGTAAAATGTTTTCTTTTAGGACTGCTATTTAAAATTTCTTGTTTAGTTGCTTCAATATAAAAATCGAGATAAATATCTCGTCCACTAGAAGGTGTAAATCTGGAATCTTTTTTATTGTAAAAGGGCTTATTTTGTAGATGAAAACTATTTTCATATTGTGAAGATGTACATGATTGTGAGAAAAATTCTTTTAATTTTAACGATCTTGTGTATTTGAAAAATGCTTCTGCTAAATTAATATTATCATGCACTTTGGTTCTCGGACAATATCATAATCTCTTAGAAGAATGTAATCACTATTAGTTAGAATTCGTTTAGAAAGGTTTAACACAGTTTCTTTTCCTCTTTCGATTTCCTTTCTTCTTTTCTTTTCTTTCCTCCATCTGTTCTTGTTTTGTATTCTAATGAATCTCCTATTCTTTCTTCTGTTTGTGTAGTTTTCAACAGATCCGCGAGGGTTTCCATTAGACTTTGTATTGTTGCTATAACGGTTCTGTTGGATTCTTGTGTAGTTTTCTTCGCCCCATTTTTTACTGCATCTGCATAGGTCGCCTTTTGTGTGCCTGGGGCTGTTAAGTTTTTTGCTTGATCATTTTTGCAATTATTTTGAATGGATCTATTATTTTTTTCAAAGTGATTTGGTTGATAGGTAATTCTTGCTCTTGGTGATGCTTGTTTCATTTCCTTTTCATGTCTTGGTTGTTGGTTATTCCGTGTGTGATTTTTAGTTACTACACGTTTCTTTTTTACATTGATGAAGTCAATTTCATCTGATGATTTATTTGGTTGTTGATTAGGTTGTTGATTATCTCTTTTTGATTTTCCTCTAGTTATTTTTGATGCCGATGTTTTTCTTTGTCCAGGAAAATTGTTTTTCTCTCTGTGTAAATTCTGTAACTTTTTAAGTTGATTTGATAAAAGTTCGTCTTTTCTAAATTCAGTTTTTTTTAAAAAGTTCTTCATCAAAAATGCCTGTATTTCCTTTTATCAAAGTTTTTAGTTCATCCCTATGTTCTTCTAGTTCCTTGCCAATCTTGATCACTCTCCTCTGATGTTCTTCTTTTTGTCTCTCACATATTTCCAAAGAGACCTTTTCCAAAAGGGAGTCAATAGATTCTTGGAACTTCTTTGATGCTGTATCATTCTCAATTTGAACTTTTAATTTCAAACGCAATGACTTTGGCACAAGATTGTCTTCCAGACAATTTTCAAGAAAGCGTGCGTGTAATCCATTTTTCATCTGTTTCTCCGCTAATTTTTCCATTGTCGTTTTTAAAGAAGTCGTTCTATTGCTAATTCGTGGATCATATGTTGATGCCATGGTGTTGTTGAGGTTTTCTTGATAAATTATGAAATAAACAACGCCAACACGTAGATATATATATATATATATATATATATATATATATATATATATATATATATATATATATATATATATCCTCTTTCTGATTTTGAATTTCCATTATATCTTGTCTGAATATGGAGCTTTTAAATTAAATTTTCATCTGGTGTTTTATTTCAGTACCATTAATTTTATTCCAAAGCCAGATTACTAATAACCAATAAAACCCATCCAAACATTCATTTCGACCATAATATATTGTATCTCCTGCCTCCTTAATTAAGCCATCGCTTTAAAGAGACCATATTGCATTTATCTTTCTTTTTTCTCTTTCTCTCTGCATGTTTTTTGCATCTCGTTTATTTCATTTTGCATTTGCATATTCCCGTAATCTTTTTCTTCCTCTCTTCCATTCCTCTCAATGATATTTGATTATTTATTTTTGAAGCTGAAGATTTCTTAACTAACCTCGTTTTATATTTCAACTCTTTTAAATTCATTACAGAGCCAGATTGAGACTTACTAAACACACCCAAAGCATTTTTTATCCAAAAATTCAGTTCGATCATGTTTCATCAAAATTCGTTTCATATCTTGCTTTGTTAAAGAACCTTTGCTTTAGCAAGATCACATTATCTGGCAAACCGGAGCATATCGTCCTTTGCCAAGGACTCTAAAGCTAACTGGATATGATTTAAAATTAAAATTCCCTACTTTAGCTGACAATGAAAGCGTGTTGGTTTTTCAAAAGCATTTTCAAATATGTGAAATTAAAATACATGGGCTAAGAAATTTCCCAAGTGAAGTGACTTTAAATTTGTATCCCAGAATACAGCCACCCAATTTTTTTGTTACGACTCTATCTTCCTAAACTAACAGAAAAGAGCGAAAGCCAACAATCTCTTTATTTCCCTAGAATAACAGGAACGATTTTTAACAGAACTAACGGAATTGTGAATTAAATTCCAAATGGTTCTAAAACGTTTTCTCACAAGACGTAAAGGTTTGTGATCCAAATGAATTAAGTGGTGATCCGAATTAATTACTATTTTGAACGTGATGATGTGACAACAGAGTGAAATATGGTGATATGTTAACAGTCTTGATAGTGTCATAGACTCGGGATTAACCAGCTGTGCACCATAATTTGGTCGGGGTGGATTTTAACTACTGCATGCGGATTCTCCATATGTTATTAGAGATGTTTCTTTTAAGATATTAGTGTTGCATGTTTAGCTCATTGGACCTAAGGCAGTGCAGGAGAATGTAGTTGTGGCAAATTAGTTGCTTTGTGGTTACATGAATTTTTACGTATAACTGCTCCCTATTTTCGATAATGCGCCACTTCATAGGCATGTTCTCAGACTTCCTGCGGTCCATGGAGACAAATTATACTGAATTACTAATTGGCTAATATATTATTTAGTATGCCTGTAGGAAATCTCTGTCAATAAGTTTTAGCTATTACTATGTTGGTATTTATATTACACTTGGCTTGTCAAGGTTTAACATTTTACATTCAGCACCATTTTTGAACAAATTACATGCCTGTGTTACCTAATTTAACACCAGATGTGTTTCTCCATCATGTGGATGCTTGATGGGAACATCATCAAACGTGTATTAAACATAAAGTTTCACGTTATTCGTGTTTCGTGGTAAACGAACTTTTCAGCGATCGAGTCAAGTTCTTATGGACACCATTTTTGTTCGTTTGTGACCCATGACCGCGATGGCTCAGTATTTCAGGTAAGTGATTCACACACGTTTACACTCAGATGAAGTCGCAGTAAACTTATCGCCGAAAGTAATATCTTAAATATACTGACTTTATAAAAAAAACTGTTAGATTTATTGAGTAATGCAATTTGTTTTGTGCATTGCTTCAACCTCCCTAGCAACCGCAAATCTTTTAGTATCATTATACACTGTCATTGGTTTGCCACAGTCATCCATTCGAGAACTGTTGTTCTGGTACTGAAAGCTATATAGACAAATTAGAATATAGAGATTTTGTCTCTGCGTTTTGTTCAGAATAAGATATTAGATGCGAGAATGTTTTATATACTGGAATATATTGAACTTTATTCATATGTGGTTGATACCGCAAGATTTGCCCTAGACTGAGCCCCGTGATTACGGCATTTGGAAATAAACTTTTGAACAAGCTTTACATGATATTGAACTTAAAATAGTCTTCCATCGCTTTAAAATTACTTTCTCCCTATAGATAACTTCTTAAAAGTTACTACCCTGCTGAGTCCCTTTACGAGGGGGTCCAATCGGCCTATGGCGGGCCGTGTTCCTAGAAATAATGTTCATAAGAAAAAAATCAATAACATTTATCAGCAGATATACACTTCAGAAACACAAGATAAAGTATTACATTCCATCAACCTTAATAGTATCATATTTAAATTATCTTCGAATGTTTCATAAAATAAACTGCTATTTTTCCTTTGTTTCCATTAGTTTATAGAAGGATGGTTGTCTGGTATGTAGAACTGGCATTGCAAATTATTATATATCAAATGCCTCAAATTAAACAGTACAGTCCAATATTAATGACTGTATATCTATCTTCCTCTCTCCCTCCCTCTTTCTCACATCTACATACGCATACTTATATATACAGTGCCGTGGCAGTGAGCGCTGGGTACCTTTGCCAAGGATGCACAACGACACTTGACTCAGAATAGCTTACGAGTTTATCAAACCTGCTATATATGGTAACAAGCCCCACTCTCTACCAACTGAGCTGACCGGTGGCCTAGTGGTTAGAGCGTCCGCCTTGGATGCGGGAGGTCGCGGGTTCGAACCCCAGACGAGTCATACCAAAGACTTAAATTGACACTAACAGCTGCCTCGCTTGGAGATCAGCATTAGGAGGATAGTGTTAGCACTAGTCGGCATAGTGTCAGGATAATGTGACTGGGTGGGAAATGATGATACATGTCTGCCACATGATGCCCCAGTGCTAGACATCACTATAAACTGGCACACGGCCGATATCGTAGCGATATCACTGAAAATTTGTTAATGCTAAAAAAATCAAACCACACACACACACACATACACACACACACAACAAAGGAGCCACCGTTCCTCTCAGTCAGCAAAAAAGTACCTCTGCCCGTTTGCTTTGGGTAGAAGACATAGGCTACAAGTAAAATATTCGCAGCAACAGAGGAGAAAGCTTGCAGGATCCTCTCTGTCTTTTTCAAATTATTACTGATAACCACCACACAATCTGCTAGAATTAAGAAGGTAGCTGTGTGCAACGTAAAGCTGTTGCACGTAGCTGCCACCCGGTCCTCTTTTAACAATCATATCGCTCCGAAGACAATTCTACAGCAAAAATAAACAGTTCTGTAGATACAATGCATTCACCGAGTCACCGCCAACAACTCTGATCTTAGAGAGATGCAGTGTTGATATTCCATATATTATAGTAATATTTAATTTCTTAAAACTAAATTTTTGTGGGTTTGTGAAACAGGCTACTTTCGTGATTACTTAAATATGTGTTGTCCTTTCGAATGGTACATATTAGTATATAATTAATATTAGTATATACTTAATTGCGTGGTTTAATCTCTACCAATAAACAACATTAAGAATACGAAATAATAAAATATTTCGTACACAAACAGCGGTCACAAACAATACTACCACGTGTATGAGAACAAATCAAGGGCATGACAAGTTCAATAATTACACGGTGTTTTCGTCCGTGTGAGCATTCAGTAGAAGACTATGCAGCCAACAACATTAAAACAATATTATAGCGTTTGTAGGCATAAACGAAACACTTGACAAAATTAATCACATTCGCCGTATTTTCGTCGTAATGCTTAACATCATAGAAGAATGTCCAGACTTTCACCGATGTAATGCTAAACAGGTCTTTGAATGCCATCAGGCAATGAAAGATGTTGCTAGTAAAGATCAGTGCACAGTATAAGTGAACCTTACAGCCTCATTAATACAACCAATTCAATAGCTGCAGCTCACGCGAAAAGGAATTATCAGTGGTATTGAGAAAGATGAACGTGTTTAATTCTGCAATTTAGAGATTATTTACCTGACAAGAATTTGTGGGTTTCATTAATTATAATGCTTCAAGTAATAGATTTCGAGCATGTTGCAGGTTGATTGCTCTTTTGGATTAAATATGAAATATGCTTTCATGTGAATGGGTATTTTTCAACAACGGTTGTTCTAGAATAAAAGATCAATTTGTATAAGTATTATAAACTTTTTGCAAAAGGTTAAAATAAAACGATCACCCGTAAAGGTCATTATTTTATTAGTATAATACAGTATTCTGGTTTGTGTCAACAAGGAAAACTTCCATAATTTGCCCCCCAAGGAAATTTCTAATAACTATAATAACTGGACATTTGGTTACTATAGGGTCTTTTTCTTGATATAATTATCGTATTGTTTCTACGTGGCAAGAATGTTGACAGATAATTCAGATAATTAGCATGTCTATACGCAACAAATATATATATATATATATATATATATATATATATATATATATATATATATATATACCTAATTAGTGGAAAACAGGAGAAGGGGTGAAGGCGGGCCACTGGCGCCTTAAAACCAGTTGCTTCGGGTAGATGGGAATCGTAAACCTTGGATGGTAGCTCATCTAGGAGAAGGAAAACTCCGATTCCAAACCTCTGCTGCCTTGTGGCTATACCCACTCATGGGAAAGGCTAAGGGAGTAAACCCCGACAGAAAATCCGGAGATGGAGTCCCTAAGGCTCTCTGACATTGACTTCAACGTCATTCCGGCAACTCCTTCGACGCCGTTGGTGCCAAGCTGTATCGGCATTCGTCGTTCCCTTGGGCCCACCAGCTGCGTGGAGAGGGGGGATCTGCTGCATGGACAACAGCTGATTCTCCATACCACCCTGCCCAGGCTTCATAGCTCCACTGGAGAGGACACTCCAGCGTCGTCGTACGGCGTCGGCACAACACGAGAAGTAGCAGTTTACCGGTTCTAAGTCAAAGCTCGATTGGCGTAGAGCTTGGCGCCAGGGGTTACTTCTGACGGTGGGAGAGATCACCAGGTCTCACTAGACAGCTACTGCCCGCCTCAAGCTGGGCAGCCCCCAGTCAGTGAGGTGCTGCCCGCCATGGCCTGCCTACTTCACTGGGTGCGTGGAGCTTAGAGAACCATCTCGACAAGTGGGCCACAAAACTCCGCACCAGGAAAGACTAAAAGAAGAAATAAGAAGACTCCAACTCTTCGTTTTGCAACCTGGAACATCAGGACCATGTGTCCTGGATTGACCGCTGACCTACAGCAGATCGACGATGCACGGAAGACTGCCGTCATTGACAGAGAACTCTCCCGACTGAACATCGACATTGCCTGCCTCCAGGAGACCCGACTGACTAACAGCGGCACGATCAGGGAAGCCAATTACACGTTCTTTTGGCAGGGGAAGCCCTCGGATGAACCTAGGCAGCATGGTGTAGGCTTTGCCGTAAAGAACACGCTAATAGCCTTCATTGAACCTCCATCATCAGGTACTGAGAGAATCCTTGCCATCCGGCTGTCAACATCCTTAGGCCCGGTCAACATCTTCAGCGTGTATGCCCCAACCCTCTGCTCCACCCACGAGGAGAAAGACAAGTTTTATGAGGCTCTGGATCAGGCAATATCCAGTATCCCCAACAATTAAAGCCTTTACTTACTAGGAGACTTCAGTGCTAGAGTGGGAGCTGACCATGAGGCTTGGTCCACCTGTCCAGGCTTTCACGAAAGGGGCAAGATCAACGAGAATGGTCAGCGACTGCTGGAGATGTGCTGCTTCCACAGCCTATGTGTGACCAACACTTTCAAATGCAAGAAGATCCACCAGGTGTCGTGGAGACACCCACGTTCAGGCCACTGGCACCAGCTAGACCTTGTCATCACCAAGCGTGCAGAACTGGCCAGTGTTCTCCTCACCCGCAGCTACCACAGTGCCGATTGCGACACGGACCATTCACTCGTGGCCAGCAAGGTGCGAATATTACCCAAGAATCTGCACCACGCCAAGAAGAAGGGTCACCCACGCATCAACACCTGCTGTGCAAGCAACCCAGAGAAAACACAGCAGTTCATCAGCAAACTGAAGGAAGCCCTCACCAAAGTGACACCTGATGACACCATTGACTCCAAGTGGTCCCATATCCGTGACTCTGTGTACAATTCAGATATCACACCTTACGGGAAGAGGGAGCGAAAGAATGTTGACTGGTATGAAGCAAACTGGGAGGAGATGGAGCCCGTGACTGAGGCAAAGAGGAAAGCCTTTCTGGCATACAAGGCTGCACCTAGCCCCAGAACATTACAATCCATCAGGATTGCAAGAAACAACGCCCAGAAGACCGCCCGCCGCTGTGCCAACACCTACTGGCTGAACCTTTGCAACAGTATACAGACAGCTGCCGACACCGGGGATACAAGAGGAATGTATGAGGGTATCAAAAAGGCGACAGCCCCCACCCCCGCCAGCCAGAAGACCGTCCCCCTCAAGTCCAAGACGGTCGAAGTCATCACAGACCAGGGGAAACAACTGCTGCGATGGGTTGAGCACTATCTCGAGCTATATGCAACCCAAAACAATGTCACTGACACTGCCCTGGACGCATTCCAGACCTGCCTGTCATGGAGGAGCTAGACACACAGCCCACCCTGGAAGAGCTCGGAAAAGCCATCAATTGTCTTGCTTGTGGGAAGGCTCCTGGATGCGATGGCATTCCGCCTGAAGTCCTCAAGAGCGGAAAACCAGCACTGCTCCAGCACTTACACATACTCCTCTGCCTTTGCTGGGAACAGGGATACATCCCACAGGAAATGCGTGACGCCAACATCGTCACTTTGTACAAAAACAAAGGAGACCGTAGCGACTGCAACAACTATCGGGGCATCTCCCTCCTCAGCTTCGTCGGAAAGGCTTTCGCCCGTGTTGCCTTGGCGGGCTTGCAGATCCTAGCCTCCCGCGTCTACCCAGAGTCCCAGTGTGGATTTTGAGCCGGCAGGTCAACTGTAGACATGATCTTCTCATTACGTCATCTGCAGGAGAAGTGTCGCGACCAGCAGATGCCCCTCTACATTGCCTTCATAGACCTGACGAAGGCGTTTGACCTGGTCAGTCGGAGTGGACTCTTCAGACTCCTGCAGAAGATTGGCTGCCCCCCACGTCTGCTTGCTGTCATCATGTCGTTCCACGAGAACATGCACAGCACAGTGTGCTTCAATGGCGCAACATCTGAAGCATTCCCAGTCATTAGCGGAGTCAAACAAGGCTGTGTCCTTGCGCCGACGCTCTTTGCCATCTTCTTCTCCATGCTTCTCCAGCACGCATTCAAGGACTGCAGCGAGGGAGTGTACATCCATACCAGGGCTGACGGCAAGCTGTTCAACATCGCCCATCTCCGTGCTAAGACTAAAGTCACAGAGGTACTCATCCGTGAATTGCTCTTCGCCGACGATGCAGCCTTGACATCACACACGGAAGATGGACTTCAGCAGCTGGTATGCCGCCTCTCCCATGCTTGTAAAGAATTTGGACTGATCAACAGTTTGAAGAAAACGAACGTCATGGCGCAGGACGCATACTCCACTCCCTCTGTCACCATCGATGGGTACAACTTGGAAGTTGTCGAGAACTTCACATACCTCGGGTCTAACATCTCCAGCTCACTCTCCATTGATTCTGAGGCGAAGGGCAGGATTGCCAAGGCAGCATCAGTGATGGCCAGACTTAACCAGAGGGTCTGGAACAACCCCAACCTCACAGAGAAGACCAAACTGCGTGTCTACCAAGCCTGCGTGCTCAGCTAACTTCTCTACAGCATGGAAACATGGACCACCTATGCAAGACACGAGAGGAAACTCAACAGCTTCCACCTGAGATGTCTGCGGCGCATTCTGCATATCCAGTGGCAGGACAAAGTACCCAACACAGAGGTTCTAGAATGCGCCAACATGAACAGCATGTTCTCCATTCTCAGCGAGAGCAGCCTTCGCTGGTTTGGCCATGTCAAGAGACTGGACCCAGGCCGCATTCCCAAGGACCTGTTATATGGGTAGTTAGCAGAAGGTGCACGACCAACTGGACGACCACATCTGCGCTACAAAGAAATCTGCAAGAAGGATATGAAGACGGCAAACATCAATGTCAACGACTGGGAGAGCTGTGCAAACAACCGTTCCATCTGGCGTCTAGCTGTCAGGCAGGGAGTTCAAAACGCAGAGGAAGACATAAAAATAAAACAAGCTGAAAAGAGAGCTAGAAAGAAGGATAAACAAAAGCTTACTTTGGAGCTACGCCATCGTCTCCCGTAGACGGACGGATGCCAAGAAATATACCTAATTGGCCAACTTGGCATCTGTTGCTCCATTGATTTATGTACAAAGCATTTTATAAAAGCAATCAACAGGAACAGATTTTGATATTCATTTCTGCTGCTGCCTTGAAATTGGTGGATGTCATGCACACATACAGCCTGTCTGTCTGACTGTCTTTTTGTCTGTCTCTCTCTCTCTCTGTCTCTCTCTCTCTCTCTCTCTCTCTCTCTCTCTCTCTCTCTCTCTCTCTCTCTATATATATATATATATATATATATATATATATATATATATATATATATATATATATATAATGTTTTTTTCTGTTTCTTAAAGTATTCGGAAACAATTTGATTTTTAAATCTTTCAAAGTCTTTGCTAAAATGTCTTAAATTTTTTGTTTGTACGTCAGCATAATTTAGAAGCATCAAACACGTTTTGTTATTTCATTACTGATCTTGGAAAGAATTTTTTAAACTGGAACTTGTTATGATCTAACATCTACATGTAGATTATACGTTAATATGTCTGACTGTTAAAGCCAAACATTTTGACCATGTTCAAGTGGTGTCCCGTAAAAATGGTTAGATTAGTATTAGAACGGCATGATTGAAGCGAAATTAATTGGCCAGTCTGCAGAGGTAACGCAGATACTACTTTTGGAAAATTTCAAAGCATAATTATAATAAGAAACTAAATGCAGTTTTGTATGTAAAGTGTGTATTGAGAGTTTCAGAGCAATTGCAACGGCGCTAAAAACTTTATAAACTTTCGGTAAAGTTAGGTTTTAAGATCCATTACACTAATGCTTCTGCCTTGATAAGATCTATTTACCAATGGAACCTCGTATTTATATTTTGAATCAATAAGAGTTAATAAGAGTGAGGAAAATAAATTATCTTGACGCTCCTAACCAG
Source organism: Sinohyriopsis cumingii (assembly GCA_028554795.2). Taxonomy (NCBI): domain Eukaryota; kingdom Metazoa; phylum Mollusca; class Bivalvia; order Unionida; family Unionidae; genus Sinohyriopsis; species Sinohyriopsis cumingii. The sequence continues at coordinate 85,783,887 of CM068839.1, forward strand.
GTAATACCTGTGAAATTGAAGGCTTTAGTTGGGCTCTAAAGCAAATATTGCTTGATCTAGACATGTCTGACGTGCAGGAGATAAAAGACTTCAAACATTAATTTATTACTTCAACTGTGCTGGGTGTTTATACATTATCAAACGAATTTATCGAATAACTTTGTTGTCTTCAAATTAGTAATACCTTCTATAAGCTGCTCCGCAGATAGCATTATTAATCAGCTTGACAAATATTACCCCGGTGTCAGCCCTCTTCAGATGTTTTTTAATATCGAAATTTTATAAAATGAGTAAAATTCTTAATTAAAAAGTAAATCAGATCAATCAGTCAGTTTTATTTAAACTGATAATGGCTCTCGCGTTAACTTTATGAAAATGGGAGATAATACTTGAAAGAGCACTTTTGCAAATTTTTGCAGAAATAATCTGATGGGGCAATATATTTCAGAGGTTGAATCGCCACCCCGGGACCTGTCTGTACCTACCTAATAGCCACATGAGAGGCTTTTATAATATCTATTCGCAACAGTTAATAAATACTGGCGAGATACCAAAAAGAAAAAGTGTAACATCCAAGCTAGCTTCACGTGAAGTCATTCCACCCCGACCCTTAAAAACGATTTTTATCAAGAACGAAATAAAAAAACAAAAATCAAAACAAACAAAACAGTTTTTAAATTCGTTTTTCTTATGTTTTACATAAAGAATTAAATTTAGGTCTATTATATATGCTGTTTTGAAATTATATAGTAGTAGTATTATTATAGGCTTTTTAATTTCAGTACGTAATCAAGGTCAACATCTTCTATACCCCATGGCTTTAGCATTTAACCTTTTATCACACACTAGTGTATATGGTAAGGGGCAGTAAAACGCGAAAGCTAGTATAAAACTATACAACTGCTACTAATGTTTGGAAATATATCACATAGCTTTTGAAAATATAATTACTACACACATTGCCACCTAAACAATTGAGCAAATAAAAATCTGCCGGCGAACAGTTACTGGATTTTCACTGTATGTAAATCAATCACCAGTCGACTGAATAATAGCGCGATTAATACAACCCAGTCAAAATCAGCTTCGGTGGCAAATCTTGTCACATCCGAAACGACGCAGAGTCGGGTAGCTGATAACCCACTTCTGAAAATATTAACCGGCTATTTGTATACTATTTAACATACTTTGTAAATGACAAGGTAAAATCAGCAAGATGTCCACATATATAGCCCGTTCCATCTGGGTCTGGAACGGCACAATCGAATGAAACAGTGGTTGTCGTCCGCCACCCCGGGTTAAATATTTAACAACTTAAAGTGGTGGCACAAGACCGTACGAGTCTAAATACAAAAGATGTCGGGGCTTTACCACGAATGCGACCTCACGAGTCCCAGGTCATGTGGGTCTGTTTCACAAGGTCTGGCCATCTTGACGGACTTCTAGCTTGGCCAATTTTCAAACTCGAAACGAACTTGAATTATCCCTCCGTTGAGGTACTGATGACTGACAATACCAATGATTAAACGTTTCGGTAAGTATCCTTGGAAAAGGTTATACTCAAACTTGGTTCGGAGTTCTGTGAAAATGGTGAATTGTTTTCACTTCTACACTTCGTATTTGATTCTAGGCGGTCGGTGGGCTTCTTAGATGATGAATTTGTAATCGTTTGCATTGGCCATTAAATAGACAATGGTACTGCTTCGATTCAGTCTCAGGCGGGCATATACTCCGTTCAACAAATACTTGTCTTGCAACCACATGTCCAAAGGATTTTCTTTCGATGGTTGTTAAGTCCTACATTATTAAGATTGCCATCTTTTGTAACTGCTGTGTCCTTAAACTTCTCAAACCTGTCAAATTTTCTACCTCGCAAACATCGCAATTGGTGTTTCTGGATCTCAGAACCTCAAGAGATTTTCTGGGTACGCTTGGCAAAAGTATGGATCTATGCTGATGCTGACCAGTTTGTCATTCCAGGACAAATCCACTTCGCTTAACAAGGAATGCACGAATTCGTAAATGGAAGTTACTCTGGCATCGGCCCGTGGAGCGGTGTCGTCCGTTTTGAAACCTTTGACTTTCAGGTACAGGTAAATGCTATTGAGAGCGATGTAATTATTCTTAGTTCTGTCCTTTGATTTAAAATTAGATTGAAGTTGAAGTTGTCAAGACGATACGGGATGCAATTCTACCCATTGGGATTCTTGCATAGTCATATATGTTGGGTGGCATGGCAAACACATACAGTTCGCAAGAATATTTTGTTTCATCGTTATTTCTTTAATGATCCAAAGACGTCTAATTGTCTGGCTGATCTTTTTTTCTTAGTCTTTCTCGCAAAGTGTTTTATGAGCTCTGAGAGGAAGAGATTGTCTTCTCTTTCTGCCTTGTCTTTTAGTGCAGCGCATATATATGAGTCTCTCGAGGGGTTCTTGTTGTTGTTGTTGTGGGGTTTAACGCCATTTTTTACCACACGATAGGCTATTTATGGCGGCCAGTATTAATGGTGGAGGAAGACCCGGGAAAACCCCGGGAAGAACCACCGACCCACTAGAAGCTACTGGCAAGCTTTCTCACATACCCACATTGGCCGAATCCTAGACTCGAACCCACGCTTCTCGGGAAGTATAAACGTCTCTTCCAGTTTGAAGTAAAATGATTTTGCATACTTTCAAGAATTCAAGAATTCTTCTTTCTGAGTTTGTCGATGATATCATTTTGGAGAAATGATCTTCCTTGCTTCAATCGGCATCTTTCAAAGCGTCTTATCTTAGAGTCATCATCGGTTTTAAGACGGTGGCCACCCAACGAAACGCATATTTCAGCATGTCCTCTAAACCGTGTCCTAGCTGTTATACTCCACCACATCGGATTACACAAAACATGAAATTCATCCTTTCGTTCAGTTACACAGTGTATGTAAAATACTTTAAAAATTCTTCGTTACTGTTGACTGAATTCTTGAAGCCGTTACTTATGAATCCAAATAAAATTACATACAACTCAGGGTGGCCAAAATTTTGGTACCCGAAAAATAACTCTCTTGATGTTGAGAAATTGTATGCTATTTGATTTTGACAAGTTTGTTATTTTTTACCAGGGCTTTGCTAAACTGTTCGACGAGCACAGAAGCAACCGTTTCCACCACATGATGAGCGCTAAAATAATACTCTACAGGAATTCTGAAGGCATAGATGTTCAATCGAGGATAGGATGTGCTGGCTTTGTTTTAATTTGTACACAATAATATCATTTGCGTGCAATGTTTGCTACACCTTTTTCGTTCAGGATGTCGACCATGTCGGGGGTACATCCGATGCTCCGATGGTAAGAATGGTTGTAAGCTTTGACCAGGAGACCTGAGCGTCTGTTGATGCACAAAGTATTTCCACATCCGTTTTTGTAAAGTGCGTTGAAAACGTTCCACGATACCGGCTTTAGTTTCAAGATTATCAATAGCGTTTGGTTCAGAAATTCGGAGCTTATGTTTTCCACCAGATAGGGTGACGTCTGTTTTGTTTCAACACCAGTTTAAGCCTCGCACTAACTCAGCTCGTTTTGGAAGTCAAAGGAATGATCCTGGCAGATCTGGAAAAATGCCCCTGACGCAAAACAAATATTTTTAACCGCAAACGTAAATGGCAAAATGAGAGACAATGGCTAAATCAGCTTGCCATTGACGATCGCGTACCTTCAGTTTGGTAAGACTTCTGGAAATGTTTCGTTGAATTGATTTGTGTACGTGTAAGTGGCTTGTTCTTGCAAGTGTCATTTCTCCTGTGGTAAGCTTTTCTATTGGGTTTTCGCAGGACTATTAAATTTTTGAACTCGTCTATAACTCGCAGGATGCACAGGATTATAATAAATGCTTGCTAATAGGTTCCCCATAATAACGCATCAGTCAGTCACTCCACAGTTCACTGAAGCTATCTAAGTGTCATGGGGTTATTTGGAAATTGAGTGACATATCCGACGCGCCACAGGAGAGGAACATAGGGGACGGGTGGAGCTGGTAGCAAAGGGATCACTTTTTCATTCTTTTTTCACGCATTCTTTCTATTATTTATGTTGGACCTCTGTGGAAGAGGGAGTGGCCACCATCATTTCACCCCCAAATTTGTGTGGTGTTGATGTTCAATGCTCAGAGTATATAATGATGAAACTTTAAACAAAATATAACTAACAGACAATACAATTGAAAAAGATATATATCATTCATGTTCTGACTTAGGCAACTCTGGTTGTTCTCGTACAATTCTTAGATGGTGTACTGTAAGAATTGGGATTTCGTGTCACGTGGAGGATAACAGGTTGGACATCCGTGAAAAAGCATTCATTAATTCCTAAGCGAATATTTTCCATTGGTTTCTCACCTCCTCCTCTTCGGGCATTTTATATCAATTTGTCTTCCCTTACGCACAAGCAATTTAACACACGCACAGCTTTGGTGGAGTATCAACGTTTGATGAACTCCGCAGTTTATGGGCGTATGACCGCTAGTGTATTCTCGGGCATGAATCGGTTGTGGTACACTAAGGAGCACGCTTTGACAATGGCACACGTTTCCTCCAAAGGATAGATCCCTCCATGCGCCATGAACAGTTCTCAAAAATGTTGTACAACAACGACATAAAATGATCAAAGATACATTTCTTCCTGAAGGTCGAAGATATAAAAAAATGAGAGCAAAACAAAGCGTAGATAGCTCCTCTTTGTTCTGTGCGCACGTTGTCCTTGTAATAGTGGGAGTGGATCTAATGTGTCAGGATTCGTGTTGATTGGCTCAAGTATTGAAGAATTGCGGAAAATATTCTTTGCCCATTTCTATCATTACAGATATTTTAGGCATTCGACTCAAAGGCTTGGTTCAATAACGGATGGAATCTTTATACTATGTTTGCCCACTTCAATGTTTATGAATTTTGCCCCATTCATGGCGACTTTAGAGCATTCGCTGTTTTCTCTGTATGGAATTTATTTCAGAAGAAAGTTCCATTCTATCCCGAGATACCATGGCAAGACGATGTCAGTCTCCGTAAGGTTCAATGTTCTCTTGGCTCCATGTGTCATCGATATGGTCTAAGATCCATCGAACAAAATCGAGCAGCGTGTTAGGTCCTCGAAAAATTTTTCATGTCCTTCAGGAATCTTGCTACATTAGGGGGCATTGCTAAAGGTTCATGCATGCACTTCTCGCACGAACAATGAGTCATTTAAAAATTTGGAATGTAAATAAGGAAAGTAAAAAGGTAAAATACGAGACATTTTTGTCCGCAATCAATGTATTGCTCTCTTTAAGTATGCATATAGTCGTATTTCTCACAATAATAAGTATATAATACTAATAATGGCATTAAAGTGTTCTTCGTGATGATAGACGTGAATGTATTTTCCGTCTGAGAAACTGAGCCTTCAAAACACCAAAAGGCCCACACATCTCTTGATGGTGTACTTTTCCATGATGCCGTATTATTCCTGTCGGGGTACGTACCCTCCACGCGATGATGGCTCGGGATAAATACATCTGCTCTTTGTAGATGTTAATTTGGACGATGATAAAATTTGGTTCGGCAAAGGTCGTTTGTCAAGAACACTTTTGCGTCCGCTCTCTTTTGGAGGGAAAACGTGGGTGATGTAAAGTGTCGCTTAGTCATCGGTGATGTGAAACTTGTTTGATTGCTTTCGTGATAAATGGAGTTACATACGATCGTCTTCTTTGACACGGCATTGTCGTTTCAGTATGGTCAACAAGGAATCCCACAAATCGATGATGAAACCTAATGATTTATGCAGCGGTACTTCGGAATAGAAATCTTTAAATCTCAGCGTGTAAGTGTAAGCCATGGTTGTAAATTTTCTGGAGGAGCATTTATCCGTCTCTCGAACGTGGTAATATTTTAGGTTGCTACTGGTCTACTGACGTTTCAGGTAGACGCTTGGTCTGGGCGTAGACCTGAAAAGCTCATGTCGTCCTCAAAATCGCTGGCATGGATTTGAGCCAAGATTTCAGGACGTGTGCGAGGTGATATGTCACGTCGTGGCTTCTAACCTTCTTTTTTCTCACTGAAATAGTGCGATTGTTTCATTTTGATTGCAAAATTTTTATTTGAGTAGGTTCTCAAGAAGTCGAGATAGTCAACACATATATGTGTGTGTTTGTGTGTTCTGACTATTCAAACTTTAAATTCATTAACATTATTCTTCTCCTTTGCCCATATGAACCCTTCTGCCTCAAAAACATTTTTGTCTCTTTAAATCATTTGGACACATTTCACACTGGATTTCCCATGCTTATTTATATTAATGCTTATTGAGGTCAATTCGAACAGTACTACTAGTTTCTGCCCGATTGAGGTCTGCTATTTGTAACACGGTTCCCATTTTGAGGCTATAAGTATTATGAGGCTATAGTGAATGAGACCATATGAGGCTATGTTGACGTATGCAACTAATTATGTGACAGGAACGTTGACAGATTAGTAGGGTCTTTACGTAACGCGTATATATACCTATATTGTGCACCTGGTATATGTTGTTCTAGTTGTTTGGGTGGAAGTATTTTGGATATGCTAATCATAGAAATCATTTGTCCATAATGCTGTCGATGCCATGTACATTTCTGTATGCAATGTTAAAGTAATTTTCAGGGGTACAATTATTAAGAAGCATATTTATTTATTATTTATTAGCATATTTATTTATTATTTATTTAAACTTTTAAAGATTTTACTGAAAGTCCTATAACGTGTTTTTTTTCTTGTATGACAATATGATTGTGAATCCTTAAGTACATTTTGCTCCAAATTGTGGCATCTACTATCTAAAATGAAATTTATTATGATCAAATATTCAGATGTACAGAAACAAATTAATTTTAAATCATGACAATAATAAAGTGAATCATTTGACTGTTCTAGAAATGTCGCGTATACAACGCTCGATTATTATTAGATTTGCATGATTGGGGCCAAAATACTTTACCAGTCTGCGGAGGAAGCTAAGTAACGCAAAAATTGGTTTTCGAACGTTTCATCTTATAGTTATGATCTGAAAGATAAAGCAGTTTTTGATGTATATCTGCTCATTGCAATTGTGCATTGAGTAGTTTGCATACATGATTACAGCAATGAAATATTGTATATGAAGAGTCCAGATATTGCCTTAGACAATATTACATTTTTAATATGTGTTTTTCGGTGAAGTAAACTAAAGTAAGGTTTTAAGACCCATTATACTCATGGTTTTGCTTGGATCAGACCTATGGACCCCAACACGCTCATTATTTGATTTGAGAACCAGGATGAGTAAACAAGAGTGAGGAACAAATTATCTCTTGGCATAATGATATAAGCCAGTAGGTACTTGGCAAAGTGAAGGCTTTACGTGGGCTCAAAAACAAATACTGTTTGATCTGAACACAACAGAGATTCAGTAAATAAATGATTTCAAAGACTAATTTATTTTTCAAATTTCGATATATGCCTCTTCTTTGTCGGAGGCATGTATCTAATAACATTCTCCTCGAATGTTCGTTATATAAATTACTCCGGAGATATCCGTTTTAAACAACACTATTGCCGCTACAGGCCGTTTTAGTACGGGTTCAGCCTTCTTTAGATATGTTTCACGATTGAACTTGTATAATGTGAATAACATTAGAAACTACAGCAACAGATCTGATCACTGATTTAGTTAAATTTTAACTATCTCTAGTAATCGATGTCAGATTTATTCAAAGGATTAATTACACATAAAAGATCGATAAGAATCTCTGGGGTTTTCAAAGGATTGCACGCCGCTAGGATAGACGTTTGTATCTAATACAGAGCCAAATGAGAGGTTTATAATCAGGCAATGTGTTTGGTGTCTTTCAAATTGCACGAAGAAACGTTAGGTATGTTATAAGCATTGTATCCATTACAATAAGCTGCAGATTTTTGTTATAACAACATTCATGCATTCAAGGTATCTTCCTTTGCTCGACAACAGGTGGCGCACGAGCAAAACACGTCCGCCAGTTTCTCTGAAGTTAAATTTCCAGATAATTTTGTGTTTTGAAATGTTGATTCGCAACAGTTAAAAACTACTAGCGCAATAACAAAGAGTTAACATTCATGTTATTTTCACATTAATTCCACCCTACCCATCTGTATAATATAACAGTGATTTCCATTCACGTTTGCTGTTTATAAACTTTCCAAATTATTAAACCTTTTCTAACCATCCGTCCTTTAATATTCCCAGCCAATCTCTCAAGCAACTAGATGTATTCCTGTAATGAAGACGTATCTCAGTTATATCAACCCGACGATGCTAACTGTATATTTGAATGATAAAGCCAGAATTAAATCATGGGTATTATTAAAACTCTATCGTCTTAAAATAAGAGACGTGAGAAGCAACAACCTTTGTAAAATTCAACAAATAATGTATTTCCCTTGAATACAAAGGTGATATGAAAAAGAACTTATGGTATTCAGTATTAAGTCCCAAAATAATCACAGAATTACAGACACAATTCTTAATGTTATAAGTTCTTTATAAACTTTAGTGGAAGTTCATATTAAATCAACATTAAAGTGTTGTTGTGCCTCTAATGGCTTGTGTTGTGTTGATGTTCAATGCTCAAAGTATATAATGATGATATTTAAAAAAAATATAACTAACCGACAATACAATTGAAATATACATAACACCTCCATTTATTAGAAAGAGAGATTTGTGCAATGAAGCTTTTTTCTATTAGTTAAATATATACGAGATAAAAAAATTACATAAGTTGAATGACACAAATTATACATTAAACAATATATTTCTATACACATGAAAGTGCATCTGCTATTAAATTTTTCCCCTTGATATGGCTGAGGTCAGCATTGTGTTCCTGCAACATCAACCTTGACCTTAATAATCTCTCATTTCCTTTTACTCTTGCCAATGAAAGTAAAGTGATTGTCATCACTAAACACAATCGGACAATGAGCTTCACTCATATACACTTCATAGTGTTGCAATGCCAAACACCAAAGCCAAACATTCCTTCTTGATTTAGGAATAATTTTACTGGTAATTATTTTTTTTATAGAACAAATAGCATAATCTACGCCATTTTAGTTTTCTTGAATCAATGCTGATCCAGCCCAAACGTCACTTGCATCAATGAAAGTTTTAAATCTTTGCCTCAGATTTGGAGCTAAAGAAACGGATGAAATCTTAAGCATGGACTTTTACTTCTCAAAAGACTCCTGACATTTTGCAGATCAAAGAAACTAGGTATTCTTGTTCAAGAAATTTGTCAGGGTTTGAGCAATTATGGAAAAAATTGAAACAAATTTCTGATAATATCCGTCCATACCTAAAAATCGCATCAGTTACTTTTACTGCTAGGCACATGCAATTCAGAGATTCCTTTCACCTTGGCATTCATAGTTTTAAATTGTCCATGTCCCACGATATGTCTTAAACTTGTAACACAAGCACGACATAAAAACTCACTCTGGATAAATTAGTTTTCAAATTTGCATGAGTCTGTTTGTCAAAGAAATTTCGAATTCTCTCTAAATGATCTTTCTAGGAGTAGTTGTAGATGATCACATCGTCGATGTAAGCATAACGATTGTGCAGACTAGATGAAATTATGTTCATGAAAAGTTGAAACGTACAAGGGGAAGACTTAATCCCAAATGGCTTCACTTTATATTGATAGTCATTCTGGAATCACAAACGGCGAAATCTGCTGTGTCCTTTTCGTCAGTGGAATTTGACAGAATCCTTTCAGAAGGTCAAATTTGGTGACATATTTTTCATTCCCAATTGTATTAATGCAATCATTGATTCTTGGCAATGGAAATGAATTTCTTTTGGTGAGACTGTTTACCTTAGTATAGTATATGCACATGCGAACAGTATTAGCTGATGTCGGTATATGTATAAATGGTGAAATCCAGTCATTTTTACTCAGTTCTATGAAATCATTCTCCATCAAATACTGAATTTCTTTTTGAAACATTCGTGTCAGAGAGTATTAATCATGGTGTTTCATGCGTGTGGTCTATATAATTTCAATGTTATGGTAGATATTCTTTTGTTCTTGAATGAACGTCTGAAAACGAGTGTTTATATTCAAGTAATATATGTTTTAGCTCGTTAATTTCTTGTTGCTGCAGACGTGTAAGATTCTGGTCCAGATTATTCATAATTTCTGAATTCCGAAGATTTTTGCTCCAAAATTCACCACAGTCCCATTGCATTTCATAGTGCTCAGCATGAAGAGGATATTTTTTGGTTGGGCAAGAGTGCTAGAACTCTATTACCAGGCGGAAAACTCCTTTGTGTATACTTTTATCTTACGTTAATTTCATTTTGACTGCAGAGAGGATATTAATTATTGCATCCTCACAAGCCTTTGACAACTTGCATTTAAAATTAGAAATATAATCGAGAAAATTAATTTCTGTATTTTCATTTGAACAAAGCTTCTCCTTAACAACCTAATGGTTCATAGACAATGTGTCCAAACGCTAATTCAAAGGAACTAAATCATAAAGATTCTTAAACTGATTCCCTAACCGCAAACAACAGTAAATGAACACCATCGTTCCAGTCTTTGCCAGTATCAAAACAATATGAACGAATCATACTTTTCAATGTTTGATTATATCTTTTTAAAGCCCAATTGGCTTTTAGGGCGATAGGAGCAAGGCAAACTTTCTGGATGCCTGATTTATGCGTAACTTGCTGGAAGATCCCAAACTTAAAAGTTTACCCTTGATCAGATTGGATAGATTATGCATATACATATAGTAATACATTTGGAGTATGCGCATTTGGTTACAGCGCCCCGTTTTAAGTCATTCTTAGATTTGTGAGATAACTTGTCCGATTATTTGAATTCGGTGCTAATAGAGATATTCCTCTGCCCGAAATAATTAGCTAATTACTAGGAGCAAACGTCACGGAGTAAAGTGTTAGTGAATTTCCATGAGGCCATGGTTCACTAGTAGTGGATTCAGGTCCAAACCGAATGAGTGTCTATGGAACAATAAAGTCCCTATTAAAATCTAGAGGTGTACATTGGTAGCGTGACTGCAGTGGCAGTATGTACGGTAGGAAACCGGTAAATTACACTATGTAATCAATAAGAAGGTACTCGGCAGATACCGTTTCTGTCGCCATGGTGGCAAAGGTGATGCAGTTGTACTGGCGAAAGTGCCTGGAAACCATAGTTTGACTGGCCTAAGATGGCGTAGTTCAAATAGTTCCTTGTGTTAAGCGTTAGTTGTATAGTTTCTACGGCGTGAACTGCTGGCTTTACCGAAGCCTAATCAAGAGAAACATGTAGATGTGTGGTTGATAGATTTTTGGCAGGTTGTGAGATCTGTGGTCTCGCATTGATAAGAGTAAAAGGTATGTTCAGAATGGACACGTCGGGCTTTCTAATTTACAACTGAAGTTATATGGAAGTCTTTATATATATATATATATATATATATATATATATATATATATATATATATATATATATTCTAATTCGGTTTTCCTATCACGTGTGACACGATATGCCTTATTTACAAACATCCGTTGTATGGTTTAGTCAATAAGTGGGATGCAAGGCCTTGTGATAAATCTTGTTGATCCCTAAACAGCCAGGCAAAGACGTTTCATTGGCTAGAGAAAGAATTTCCTTTTCATAGTTCACAGACCATTCGTTGCCCTCAGGTACATCGGGCGGGCTTTCTCCATTTTCTCATACGAACCCCATTTTTAACCAAATTACAAATAGCAGTTTCTGTGGCTTTAGTGTCGCCAATAGTCCTCTTAAAGAAACATGAGATCTCATGTCGTTCTCCTGTTCAACGACAAGTAATGATTGTTTGTCACCATTATAAAAATAATGAAAATGAGTAGTTAAAATATGAGCACTGTGATTAATATCTTTTGATTGATCCAAACAAAAGCCTGACGAATATATGTGTCAGCTAAAAGAATGCTTTCCTGTCCAGTCTAAATCTCAAAAGCTTCAGTCGCCATAGTTATAGTAAATACAGATGCTGGGTATAAATGAGGGGTATTTTCAATTGAATGAATTTTCTGATCCAGACGTGGTGTGTCTTTTATAAGTGTATTAAACAACACTCACACTCACGTTAGATTAAGACTTATCGCCATCGGTCAATCCTGTGTTTTTTTTTTACAGTTTATAAACCTTTGTCAGTATGCCTCACAACCCTTCAAGATACATTCCTTTACCACATCATGAGCAGCACATTGTTGTACTAAACATGATGTGAAGACTGCAAGAGTTTTGCCAGTTAGTACACTTTGTAATGATTTATTCCAATGCAATCTTTGCCATCACGGATTCCTGCATTTTGTTTTCAAAATGAGGAGAAAACTGATCTAATTCATTATACATAACAGGTCACTGCCTTCACATATATCTGGCAACATTAAAAACTGAACTTGTGTGCAAATGTATTCCACTTGTCAGTTCTACATCATTTATTATAAATTACATTTCTTGTTCTTTTCTGTTACTGTCAGCAGCTGTATTTACCTCTATCTTATTTCTCTTTGCATTTTGTATATGCCTATTTTGTAGCTCTCCGTCTGTTTCTCTCTATCTCTGTGCGTATATATATATATATATATATATATATATATATATATATATATATATATATATTCTCTTCCTGATTTTGAATTTCCATTATTTCTTGTCTGAATCTGGAGCTTTTAAATTAAATTTTCATTTGGTGTTTTATTTCAGTACCATTAATTTTATTCCGATGCCAGATTACTAATAACCAATAAAACCCAATGTACTTTTATCCAAATGTTCATTTCGACCATACTATTTTGTATTTCCGGCCTCCTTAATGAAGCCATCGCTTCAAGAAGATTATACTGCATTTATTTTTTGTTTATTCTCTTTCTCTCTGCATGTTTTTTCTCCATCTCGTTTATTTCATTTTGCATTTGCATATTTCCGTAATCTTCTTCCTCTCTTCCATTCCTCTCAATGATATTTGATTTCCATTATTTATCTTTGAAGCTGAAGATTTCTTAACTAACCTCGTGTTTTTATTTCAAATCTTTTAAATTCATTACAGAGCCAGATTGAGAATTACTAAATACATCCAAAGCACTTTTTATCTAACAATTCATTTCGATCATGTTTCATCAAAATGTTTCATATCTTGCTTCTTTAAAGAATCTTTGCTTCAGAAAGATCACATTATCTGGCAAGCCGGAGCATATCGTTCTTTGTCAAGAACTCTAATGCTCCCTGAATAGGATTTAAAATTAAAATTCCCTACTTTAGCTGACAATGAAAGCGTGTTAGTTAGTCAAAAACATTTTCAAATATGTGAAATTAAAATACATGGGCTAAGAAATTTCCCAAGTGAAGTGACTTTAAATTTGTATCCTAGAATACAGCCACACACATTTTTTGTTACGACTCTATCTACTTACTAACTAACAGAAAAGAGCGAAAGCCAACAATCTCTTTATTTCCCTAGAATAACAGGAACGATTTTTAACAGAACTAACGGAATTGTGAATTAAATTCCAAATGGTTCTAAAACGTTTTCTCACAAGACGTAAAGGTTTGTGATCCAAATGAATTAAGTGGTGATCCGAATTAATTACTATTTTGAACGTGATGATGTGACAATAGAGTGAAATATGGTGATATGTTAACAGTCTTGATAGTGTCATAGACTCGGGATTAACCAGCTGTGCACCATAATTTGGTCGGGGTGGATTTTTACTACTGCATGCAAATTATCCATATGTTATTAGAGATGTTTCTCTTAATATATTAGTGTTACATGTTGAGCTCATTGGACCTTGGGCACTTCAAGAGGATGTAGTTGTGGAAAATTAGTTGTTTTGTGGTTACATGAATTTTAACGTATAGCTTCTCCCTATTTGCGATAATGCGCCACTTCATAGGCATATTCTCAGACTTCCTGCGGTCCATGGAGTCAAATTATACTGAATTACTAATTGGCTAATCCCATATTTATTATGCCTGTAAGAAATCTCTCAATAAGTTTTACCTATTACAATGTTGATGTTTATATTATAAATGGCTTATCAAGGTTTGATATTTTACATTCAGCACCATTTCTTGAACAAATTACATGCCTGTGTTACCTCATTTAACATCAGATGTGTTTCTCTATAATGTGGTTGCTTGATGGGAACATCACGAAATGTGTATTAAACAAAGTTTCATGTTATTCGTGTTTCGCAGTAAACGAACTTTTCAGCGATCGAGTCAAGTTATTATGGACACCAACTTTTGTTCGTTTGTGACCCATAACCGCGATGGTTCAGTATTTAAGGTACGTGATTCATACACTTTTACACTCAGATGAAGTCACAGTAAACTTATCGCCGAAAGTAATATCTTAAATATACTGACTTTATATAAAATCTGTTAGACTTATTGAGTAATGCAATTTGTTTTGTGCATAGTTGCAACCTTCCTAGCAACCGCAATTCTTTTAGTATCATTATACCCTATCATCGGTTTACCACAGTTTTGTACAGAATACGATATAATATGTGAGAATCTTTTTTTATTCTGGAATATATTGAACCTTGTTCATATGTGGTTTATATCGCAAGATTTGCGCTAGACTGAGGTTTGCCACTTTGCCATATCTGATTCGTTAGCGGATTCCGTCTGCTAATTCGCTTACAATATGGCACAGTTATGTTATATAATCCACAATGTCCTCGAATGAATTTATAATAATCCTAACTAGTCTTTATTTCCAAAGTATTGATCACTTTGTAATTCCAGTGACTAAGTTAAATAAAGAAATCTTCCTAAATTAAAAGATTGACACAACACTACGACTAATTCCAATTCGCATGTTAAGATAGGAATGATTATATTTGAGGTAAGCATAATTAATATAATACTCTATGATACAATAACAAAACCAGGGTGAAGGTTAACTTCATTTATATGTTGTCAGCGAGATCAGGAATTTTGAAATGAAAAACTAATGTCTTAGACTCAGATAGAAGTAAACACGTTACCTCCATTTATGATGATCTGAATAAACCATGCTTCATCTCTAATCTCAAACGTTTTTAATCGTGAAGAGAGGAAACCAACGTGCTACAGCCAGATAGAAAGGGAATAGTCCCCCATGCCTATGTTTCATTTACTGCAATGGCAAGTACGCTATCACGGTTTCAGTTAGTTTCATAAAACTATCCGTTAAAGGTGTATTTGATTACATGAAAGGTCATTGCCATGACTTGTACGTTCTATTTCTTTGATCTTTGTTTCTGTCAATCGTGATCAAAAAGAAATGCATTGTTAGTACGGTCTCTGTAATACATGCATCATGAAAACAGACTACTGCATGTTTGGACGAATACTTGTGACGACGATTGAAACATAAATTGTAGTACTGAAAAATGTACATTATATCACATTCTGGTTATTTTGGTTTTTTAGGGATAATCTAATAAATTCTTATGTATCATCCATTTTATATGGTTGAAATAATGAAGTGGTTAATGGATGGATGGAAGGATGAATTAATCACTTAGAAGAGCAAATAGCATAAAGGAAATCCCCAGGCCTCAAAGTTGTGACATTATTGTAGACAAGTTGATATAGCTTGGGATAAATTATATACCGTGCTGATATGATGTCTCTAACGGACGGCGGATTCTATTAAAGGTCTTTAATATTTTAATTAAACCTAATTACAAATAACTATATATTAGTTACGGTGTAATTGTCTCTCTGCGTACTTAATGCAAGAATAAATATTTGATGGTAGTAACAATATACACAGAAAATGCATGTTAATATTCTAATACTGTCTCCTATGAAGAACAAGTAAACATTTCAGTGCTTCTTTTGTGCATACTATTTTCATTGTTTTGAACATCTGGTCACCGGATCGTACAGATCCTGCTTTGCATTATCATTAAAATATGAAAATATCGTATTGAAATCTACGAAAAAACGGAAGCCCGTCATTTTCATTGACAAAGAGGTTATTGATCTGCGACAGTCAGAAATGTTTCAAATCCAGCTGGATTGATAGACCGGCCCAGCTTTCATACCTAGTCTTAAAATAGAATTTCATTACTGGGCATTCATTATTCAATTATTAGAGAAGAAAAGCGAACAAATAATTGACGTAAATAGGGCTTCTAATGAAATCGCCTGTTTATAACTATTAAGCCTTGTGCAATCTGGACCTTTAGTAAGAATGAAGGTGCTTCGCAAACTTGCTAAAAGAAGGATCATACTGATGAATAAAACATAAGACAGTTGAAATTTTGAGAATTATATAATAAACACCTACAGCATGATAGTCAATTAATGTTGCCATAATATGTTGTAACCTCGGGGAAAGTGTTCATTCATCGGTTGGCGACATGCATTTATTCTACGGTATTTAGAAATTATTAAAGAAAATCACACAAGCATATAATTTAGGTTTTCTTTAAATTAAGCTTTTTTAAACACTACGAAATAAAACACTGAATTTGAATTTGTCGTCAGCACAAAAGAGAAACAGTATAGAAATACATTCCGCATGCTTCATCAATATTTGCTGGCAAGATGTCAAATGTATTTGTTATTAAAACAACTGAGATGATAGTAAAATATTTAATGCACACAGGGTAAACAAAATTATGACGACCAACGTCCCTTTCTGATCATATAATAACATTTTAATCAAATTATGATCAAATAATAGAAGCGATATATTGGGACCTAATTTTTCTGCAAGTATATGATTTATAATCCCAAATAAACATATGTGTCAAGTTCCCGTCTCAAAGAGACGAATTATTGTGCCCTGCAAAATCTTTCTTCCATCGGCAATTTAAAATTATTTCATTGAGAAAGGATCATATTGGCGAAGAATATTAATATGTATTACCTTATCCATATTATACGGAACATTTTAAGATCGCAAATATCCTGCGATGATTAATTTTTGGAATGTTTTATTTTTAAACTGCCATAGTGCTTCAGAAGTTTCACATGCTTAACAGTGTGTTTTTCTTTACTGGTCCAAGGAGAAATGCTTATCTAAAACAAGACAGAGAAAACGCATAATTTCAGTTTAGTCATAGCATATGACCTGTGCATCGTATTCTTTTATTGCAAAGACCTATGAAGCTACCTAGACGTCTTGTTTGAAATATCGATTAATTACATGTATCGTCCAAGTGATATTCTAGAGCATTGTTGGAACCCTTTATTGTATTTTACCAGTGTCATGCACGATACTTGAAATGGTTAACCTCCTAGTATGGGTATAAGTTTTGCGTTTGCTTGTTATTTCCAACACCAATTAATTAAACACTGGTAACAACATCAATTATAGGCTTATAATGATAATGTTAAGACTATGTACAAAAGCGTGGCCGGTCTATCAATCCAGATACGAAGAAATCAATATGTATTTTTGAAGTTCATTTTTTATCAGTCCAGACCCATAGTCTTCCAAACCTGCACAACGTATTTCATCTTTTGAGGTATGGATGGGACTCAATACTGAGTTTTCAGTACTACAATGTGGCATAGATCCATGGTCTTTGAAAATCACAAAAAGTTTATCAAGCTATCATTAAAAATAATAGATGAACTAATAATAATAATAATGCTAATAGTTTTTTTTAAATATAAGAAAAGTCAGAAATTAGATTTAGGTCTTTAAAGAAATTTCTTTATGTAACATAACTCATTACTAAACAATTAGTAAATTACATATTTTAGAAGCTCTTAAAGAAAACAGTCACACAAACTGGTTAATCATATTTTCCTCTCGCTTGCATTATCAGTAATGTAGCTCAATTATTTAGTAGACTGATTTCATAACTGTGTATAGTATGCACTACATGAATGATATTCATTTTATATATTCTTCATTTTACTATATTTATGACGAAATCTAGTGCAGTATTTGTTCCTTTTGATACAATAAAGCGAATTTATTTGCGGTAGGAACTCGATTGGACTGAACATTACTTGAATTGTTACTGTTGATAACATTGTTCTAATCGGCAGAATCAGAGATTCTTCTCTTGTCAAATGTGTAAAAGGCCATGAGCTGAGTTCACTCATTATTCTAGTTTCTATACAGCTTCTACTGAATGCAGGTACCATTTTCATTACTTAGCAAACATCTAGGAAAAGTCAGAGAAAACAAACTCTCGATTTTTTTTATAGAGATTTCAATAAATAGTAATAACAACTGAATTAATACAGTAAGAGGCTGAAGAGTTGATAAGAGTTTTATATAAAGTGGTATGTACTTTAAGGCCTCCTTTTGGTCTAATGTTTCCCAAGTTAGGAAACATAACATATAGCATGATCAGCATTTGATGAACGAAACATCGCAGTTGGTGTCTAAATATTATTACAATATGAAATGATACACATGTGCTTCTGACCTCACATTTGATTCTCAAATAGTCGTTTTTCCGCTAAAATTGAACTACTATTAATTCCTTTAGGATATAGACATGGGACAACCAAGTTGATATTTTAAGAGCATATAACGGAATGCGTGAACATCCTATTACTAGAATATCGTTTCTACTCTACCAAGTTGATCAGCTGTTCCCTAATGCTTTCAGTCACGGGCATACGTTTTTGTATGTTTGGCTGTCAAGCACAATACATTTGATCCATCTTATTACCTACCCACCATAGCAACGGTCGATAACTATCATTACGTTTCATCTGGAAGTTTTGTAACGACAGTTAACGTGCAGGAAATTATAGATTTTGGTAAAACCTATACATGCGGTACATTTTAAAATAACAAGTTAATGTTCAATTTTGGATGAGTAGATGAACCCACGTGACAATGTTTCCATATACTGTATATACAGAGAGTATGTTGCCTTGTTATGTTACTTTGGAAAACTGCTTGAAATAGACTTTTTTCAGGCATATTAATTTAGAGGCGTAGATTTGTGTGCAAACCGCTTCTAAAGACGTCAGATAAGATTGCTACCAAATCGATAGCTTTAGACGGAGTTTATCTGATATGATTCAGCCAGTTAAATTACCACATGCTCTCCGCTTTTTTTTACTGTAAAAAGTTAAGAAATTCATTGTGAATTTCTTAAGGTTGATACATCTGATTTGTCACTTTGCAGTTCTATCTTGGGAGACTATATGACGCAGACGTTCAATATAGTGTATACGTAGTGCTTTTCTATAAGTTTTCGCTTGCACATGTTCAATGTTTGAGTTAGTGTACAAAACCTTTCAACATTTTAGCTATAAGGCTAGTAGCCTACACATACATGCATGAATTTAGCTTTCTATCACAGGTAAGGGCAAATGTTGTCTTATCGGTGAAGTAGCAAGGTACAAGACTAATTGATATTGTGGAACAATGCAATATTGTGTATCAAATCTTTCAAATTAATTTGGATACAATTTCAATTGCCGATCAGTAATCAATTGATTGAATTTACATAAATACCCTCTAACTTAAATAAGCGTATTAATGGATGGGCGAATATTTCCCAATCGTATGCCACTGGTCCGAAAATGGGGACAAGTGCACATCCCTTGGATCTCACTACGTAACCGCTCAGTTTCGATCTGTAGATAGTGTAAGACATCGAACACTAAGTGAACTCTACACTCTGGGAGGTTTGCAAGGTAACCATCTTCTTTCCTATTTGCTATCAATTATAAAATGTGTAGATTGTTCAAAATTAGAGACCATTCATAATGTAAATTAAAATAAAAGGTAACATTACATATTTTTGAGCTGAACGATATATACCTATTAATTTGCATGCGTTAAGACTAAATAGTAAATTGTGTAATTGTACACATATATTCTGGCTGCTAAATGGGCCAGTGAAGTTCATCAAGGGTAGATGGGAAGAAGATTGTTCTGATGGCTACCAATTTAGTAATGTGAATGTTCTGGACAACGATAGGACTAGCCATTAATTAACTCTTTTCCAATAAGGTCCTAGTTATTTATTTATCATTTGCAGTCACAGTTTCTGCAAACTATCATATTCTAACATATATATTGAGTCAATTCAAGCTCCCCTTGTAAAGGGAACGAATGTCACAGGATGAAGCCGGGTTGGGACTGGATTAGGGAAGACACCAAAAGCAACTGCGTTTACAAGATGTTTATTTATAAACGCAATTTAAATATTAACAAATCTGACACCATTATAAACAAAAAGATAAGGAAAATTATAAAGTTCCTAACATGGAACTATCAACAACAATTAACTCAACGAGAAAAAACTCAAAACATGAATCTAACAAATGGAATTTCAAAACAAACGTGAATTCCTATCACCGATGAACAAAATAAAAGTGATCTACACCCCAATATAAAGAAAGTCTTGAATGTATCATTCAAATAACGATTTAGAAAAGAATGTAAATTTGGATGTATCGTTCATAAAACGCTATTGAAAAGAATGTAAATTTGAATGTAATTACGAACCTATCGATCGTTCACACAACAATATAGCAATAGGAATGAATGAAATTACGAACCTATCGATCGTTCACATAACGATATAGCAATATGAATGAATGAAATTATGAAATTCAGTAGTGGAAATAACATGGAACACTATATATAACTATCGTGGCGCCCATTTGACGTCCAAGATGTAACTCCGGTTCCACGCGCTATAGTCAATGGCCAGAGAAGCACCTACGCATGGACCGCTCCTCTCAGTCTAGTGAAGGATCCCTCGAGAGCCCTCACATCACAGACCCGATGGTCGCGAAGCCCTGGTCCCTCGAATCGAGAAAACCAGTCCACTCTTCCGATCCAACGTCACCATAACACAGCGTATACGTCATACGAAACCCCACAGAGTTCTGTGACTCCACATCAAACGATGTATAAGGCATGGTAGGCATGTATAAAGCAGCTCTACAGCTGGTGACTCCACATCAAACCATATACAAGGCATGGCATAAGGCAGCTCTACAGCTGGAGATTTGCTTCCGTAAAGGGGTAAGCTTCCTGACAAGACTCTGCGTAATGTAATTTGGTTATAGAGAATTTGCTCTATATGTGCACTAGCTGTGACAGATATGCCAGATAGGTACTTAGGTTTCCCGCTGCAGGCAATTTGCACGTGTAGGGGTCTGAGTTTCGCTCAGGATTTCGAAATAACTAGAGCCAAAAAAATATACCACCCTCGGGTGACGCTGTACGCGGCAACGAAACCCGAGTACATTTTTGACAACATATACATATTGATATAACTCGTACACAATTCCGTGACAACGAAGATATTTTCAGTTTCCTTTTCCCAACGTGCACATCACTGATTATAATAAAGTCACTACAGAGTCTGTGTTTCTTACTATCTGTAATGAATGTTGCAGAAAATTGATATTGTTTAGAACGCCGTCGTTGGATGTATGTACAAAGTCTCCGATTTGTATGAGTGAACACAATGTAAGTAATTGAAGAGTTTCAAAGGGTTTCCTGTAGGATAATTTTCCCTTCTTACGTAAAATAATTTTCATAATGAGCTAAGAAGAAGAGAATCAATCTCAAGTGACGCAATACATTGAAAATATTAACCTTTATTAGCTTTTGTAAATATGTTTGTATGAAAGTAACCTTTACTGTGAATTGATGAACCAACATAAAGAGACCCTTTGTTCTACCGATTAAGATACAGAAACAAAGTTCTCATGGATATTTACGTAGTCTTTGTCATATTTGTACGTATAAAGAATATGTAAACGATATTCACTTTCCTTTAGTAGATGTAAAGAAATAGTTCACGTGCTATGGAGAACTTTATATTGTTATGAGTGGCGAAGTGACACGACACGATGTTTCCACTTCAGTTTTTAGACGAAAAGATCTACTTAAGTTTATGAGGAATATTTCCTTATATCTACTCAAAATGCACATATTTTCCGTTTATTGTATATTTTAAAGCATTTTCCCCCATTATGTGCGAAATCGATTAATGGTTGGATTTATACATAGATCAAATGAAGTTGTTCCAAAAATTAAATTTACAATACTTCTGGGACAATGAACTTTCACAAATATAGCTACTAAATGGGAAATTAGATCAGTTTAAAAAGTATATATCGACTGTGTAGCAATAGTGTGTTTATGTTCTGTCATTGATATATTTTAATAACTCATTACATATATCATACAAGGGTAGTTAAGAATCGTTTCGTTGCATTGACAACTTAAGACAATGTATCTTGAAATTATTGACACTATCTCTTAACTATATTTGCACAATTCAGTTTATGCAATAGAACACGGCATTCATATGATGGCATGTTTTCTCCGAAATTTTTCATTGGATGACAATTATTGGTCAGAACATGACGTCATATAAATCTGATATATATTTGAGAACAAGGATGCAAAATTAAATTAACAGGGACCAGCATTAAGAGCGAGGTATGTCCATTGATTTTTGTCTACTGTGGCATTTCAATACTAATACTATTTAACGTACCTTTTGGAGTTATTTATATTTTACTTCTATTGATAATACAAAATGTAACAGCCTTTTACGTAAATTTAAAGTCTGAATAAATATATTACGTCTTAAATTTTAAATGGAAATAGTTATTTTTCAGACATTTGGGCCTAAAACGTAGCTTTAACAATTTTTCAGTCATATCGCTACGATGTCTGCAGTGTGACTGTTTATAGTAATGTCTAGCATTGAGGCATCATGCCGCAGACATATAACATGATGTCCCACCAAGTCACATTATCCTGACACCAGGCCGACCGGTCCTAACACAACCTTGAAACACTTTAAGTGATACCAGTCTGAAAACCATTTCTACCTTATGCCGGACTATCACAAAATGTTGCACGAATGTAATTTAAACAATCTTGTGCTTCATCTTTGCAAGAGGTGGCAGTTAAAATTGAACTTTTGTATTACATAAGTCCAGCGTTCCATCATCTAACTTCTTTGAAATAAATTTCTGCTCCAAAATATATGGATAACTCTCTGTTATTTACATCATATAAGTAATGAAATGACTTTCTACGTATATTCAATATTATATTTCTAAGTGTCTTAAACTAAAAGGAATTTTGAAGCAGGAAACAACATATAAACAACTAATCAAATCCACGTTTCGCAAAAATTTTGAAACTTGTACCTGTGTTAGCGCTTGAGAAATTTTGTCGTTTAGAAAATAGACATAGACTGAATTATGACAAGACAGTTTAGATGGACCCTGCTGGTGAATAGCTACTAATGCTGGATGTAAACGGACAAAGTTTCGATGATAAAATGGACAAATGGGTAGTCTTGGTCAGGTAAGTATATATTGATAGGTCTAGGAGTCTTCAGAAAAGAGGTCAAAGGTGAATCGGAAACGTACCATTGCACTGACAACACCATATCTTGACACGATCGATAATGTCACGTGATTTAAATGTGCAAGTCAGTTCACGTATAGAGAGAGCATAGCATTGATCTGGTTCTAGGTTTAATCGGAGTGTATTCCTTGGATACAACTGCATGACGTAGTGAAGTTTTGATGTACATTGTTGTAAACAAGGATGTAAAATTTCATAAGCAAATGCATGCTGTAAGAGTGAGTAATGTTTATTATGTAGGAAGCTATTAGAAGTAAGAAATGTAAAATTGCCATTCATTTGTAGTTATATAATTTATAAATTGTACTTCTTTTCATAAAACAATAAAACGGCTTCCTATCCGAAAGACTGACAAATGAGATATTGAATCTAATATTTTCTTTAAAATTTCCAACTTTTTCATTGATTTTCTCATTTACAAATTAATATGCTGTTTTAAAGCAACTATGGTATAGATTATAACTTTTTGGACCGAAGGTCAACGTATTGTATCCCCATTTAACCCTCTGAGCTAAATTAATATATGCAACAAAGTTCTCCTAATAAACCTGGCTGAAAATAATCAATAAATTGTAATATTCTATTCTTCTCATCAGATCTTCACTCCTCTTAAGCCAACATCATAATTTTCCTATCATACAAAGAGATCGTAATTTACAATACTTACATAGCTTACGCTTTTGTTCTAACAATTCTGTTTATGGTTTTGTTCGTTTCATGTACATCAAAAGTAGTATTTCCAAGTCAATGCATCGACAGAATTAGGTTCTGAGCAAATCATTCCCGATTTGGAGATATGGCCCGTGTGCTTTTATGGTTGACTTACTATCAGCGGTACATTATACTACTTAACTCTTGTTGTTATTGTGGGTTTCATGCCATCTTTCAACACATGATAGGCTATACATGCGGCCAGTATTTCCGGTGGTGGAAGGATGCGGGAATATCCCGGGAAGAACCACGACTAACAGGAAGCTACTGGCAAGTTTTCTAACATACCCACGCTTGTCGAGCCTGAGAGACGAAACTGCGCATGCAGAGGTGAAATGTTTTTAATTTGTAAAGATGAGTATCTTAGAATACTTACCCACTCAAGTAGGAGAATTACGGCACCCTTTGGAAGTAAGATCATGTTTCTTTACAACGCTTCTTGTCACGAGAGATAATATAGGTACTGTTGAGTCAATATTTCATGCGTTGATCATCAATACCTGAGTAACACTCTGACGTTTGTATGTTTGTGCCATCAAGAAACGTTCTGCATAATTTTATTGAAAATTTACTTCACAGATGCCGTATACTATATTACCTAGGGTCTAGTAGGAAACTGCTCTTCCCGTTATAGTTCTTATTTTGAGAGAGGTGTGCAATGATTAATACATTTTTGTTTGATATAGCTTTAGGTAATCAGAAATAATAAAGTTACCCCAGAGTCAATGTTTCTTCAAACTTGCAATTTATTTCGCAGATGCAATTAAATATTTTCCAGAAGACACATTAAGATTTAAATGATTATTATAACTGTATTTTCATTCTTCTGTGTCAGCATGCATATAGCTAAAACACAACATGCAGAAATATCAAACATTTAAATTGGTTGAAGTTTTTGATTGATGTTCCTTTTCATGAGACGGAAACACTCATGTCTGCTAGTTTAGAGCGTCGACGGGTAAATATAATAGACAATAAAACTATTACTTACAAGAACTATTTTAATAAAACATTAATGAAAGTCATATTAAATTGTGTTCAAACTTTCACGAGGCCATCATTTGACACAAGTTGTACTTGAAGTAATACATTTATTTCCTTTGACTTGCATTATATAATTTTTGGTAATTTACTGACTTCTCTGAAACAAATGATGATCAAACGAAACTTGTACTTATCACTCTGATCAAAGCTAATCCTTGCAACACAGCTTTAAAACACATCTTAAATATTTAACGCATCCAAATATTTCAAAACTTTAATCATGTCATCGCTATCCATACGTAACACCATTTGCAATCAAACTTTATTGCGCGGTAGGACACATCATTTATGTAGCGATGTTGGCGTTATTAATATGGTGCATGGGTATTGTTTATAATATGAAAGAGTTGGGATTTAATGTATGTAACTCACAGAAAGTAATCATCTAGCAGTAATCAAGGTGTTCCCACCATTTACCTCACAGGTAGGCCTGTTTGTTTTTCGCATGCATGTATGCAAACCCGATTCATTTATTCTTAGTATTTTCGATTAAGCTTGTTTTGCGGGATGTTCCAGGGTTATATGGTGTTTGGCATAGATCTCCGTGAAGCAGGTGTGCGACGATAGCATTGTGACGTGATAGTTATTTTTATGGGGCTTACAACCTTTATCGTTATTAACGTAAAAAAAGGGTAGAAATACACTAATCGAAGTCCATAAACACCTGGATAATTGGAAGCTCAGAGTTGCTTTTAGTGACGCAGCTCTTTTCGTATAGAAATTTACTTTGTTGACGGCGGCTCTCTTAACTGAAGTACGATGAATTAAGAGCAATATGATGTACACAGTATATAATGTCCAAAACTGAAAGCAATTGACGTTAAACATATACATCACAGTTCATAATGGCGTCGTCATTAATCTGCCGCTGAAATAAGTTGCAACCGTGGCGGAGAACACGCTTGGGGCTGAAAATACACGGTAATGAATTAATAGTCGTTACCGTTAATTTATTAATGATCGTTCCCGGTAACGTTAAGATTATCAGGTGTATTAGAGAATGCAAAGATATCACTGCAGTTATGGAGCTTACCAATAATTATCATTAATAGCAAGGTAACATTTTCTCGATAATTTAAACTAATTGTTTTTGACCTTCGTAAAAATGCCGCTTCAAGGAAATGAGTTAATAGAAGAAGAAATCGAAGATAGTCGTAACGCAAGAGGGACCGCCAGCGTTCATGGTAGTGCCAAACATTACGGTTTGGTTTAACCAGGTTTTTGAGTAGTGAGAATAATCTCCCCAGCAAGCATCTTGCAAGATATGTATGCTAAGCATACCGAACACCTACGCAAACAAAGTGCATAGACCTGCTGTTCTAAAACCCATTGCAGTCTGACGGCAATGTGAACAGTACTGGGAACTACAACAACGGTTTGATTTTTGATGCAACGAGAAAGTAAAACATTATCGCTGCAATAACGAAAAACTGGGACACACTATCAATATATTTATGATGACTTAGCTCAGTTTAGAGCTCCAACAGATGCTTTAACACCCGAAAAATATAGTAGCACCATGATTGAAAAACACATTTCAAAATATTATAATGCAAAGTTAACTTGTTATAAAGCTTGTTAAAAATGAAATAAATCAAACCCAGCTCGTCCAAATATTAGAAACCGTATCACATTTGAATCAAAGGTCAGCTAAAAATTTCATATAATGATTATTTGTAAACTACGAAAAAATAATTGCTATTCATCTATGTTTGAAAAACTTTAGGTAATGTGGACTTTACTACTGAATTACTTACCTCAAAAATAATGTAATTAAAATGTTACAGACGGCGAAAAGTTGGAGCTGATTAAGTACAGACGTTGAGACCTTTTAATGGAACATTATGTATTAACCAAACGTCTGTTATATGTAAACAAGTGGTATTGAATCAGCTGCGTATTCAGCTTGTTTAGCTGAGTGGGCGCATAATTTTGTCAAGGGTTCACTTTGCTATTAAACATTTCTGACATGCAATGGTATTACAAATGTTTACCGATTTCATGACTGCCTTTTTCTTGTACCCATGAAATGAAAAATGAATGTCACGAATCTGGCGAACGGCCAATAACCCTTAGGTCATAAACTCTCTGGCCAATAACCCCCTAGTGTAAACCCACTATGCTAATACCCCCATGCATTATAATCCCAATGGATTTTAACCCGACAGCGCCCTCGGCGCGGTTGTTAATGTGCCACCAACGAAGCAGTTTGGGAAGATGAAAAGTAGCTGAAAATTAGAAAAGATTACAACCCGGGGTGGTCCAGCTCAAGAATCCTTGTATTCTACTGAAATAACTAGATTCTGAATTTTATTTGGAACAGGAAGAGGATTTCTCGCAGCTTGCCTCTACTCTCTGAGGGTCCGTGGAACAGTAGGCATGATTAGCAACAGAGCTGAAGCTACAGGAAGCACATTTTCAACTCTGTTTAGTATGAAGTGCTGAGAAAGTTCCATCGAAACACGTGCCTGTTCCTTCCTGTGACCGCTCCGGTGGCCTAGTGGTTACAGCGTCCGCCTCGGATGCGGGAGGTCGTGGGTTCGATCCCCGACCAAGTCAAACCAAAGACTTACAAAAATGGTACTAACAGCTGCCTCGCCTGCGTTCAGCATTAAGAGGTTAGTGTTAGACTGGTTGACCTGGTGTCAGAATATTGTGTTTGGGTGGGACATGATGCTACATGTCTGCGGCATGATTCCCCAGTGCTAGACATCACTATAAACTGCCAGATTGCAGAAATTGTTGCGATATGACTGAAAAATTGTTAAAGCTACGTTAAAAACCCAAATCACATCACACATCCTTCCAGTGCTTGTTTACATTCATATTCTCGCAGCAAGCAGCATAGTTGTATTCGTGCAAACGACCAATCACTTTATGACCTTTAGCTTTTATCTTACCCTTGAGTTCTCCACTAACACGGCATTTCTCGAACTCTTCGTTGCATAATTCTGCTGCTTAACCTGCAAATAACCTTCGTAACGAATGTATCGTTACCTTTGCCTGCTTATATTATTTGCATTCATATCCTGTTATATTCTACACTTTAACTCGAATAATTTTTTACAAGAATCTTTGAATATTTATACCATATGTACCTGAATGTTTCTTGGCTTTAAGGATCTCTGTAATCAGTCGTTCATTTGAAGTCTTCTCGAATTTGTAATACAGTATAAATTCGAATAGTTTGGGAAGACTGATAAGTGTACAAATAACTAGACGAAATAGAGAGCATAAACTAATGGAAACCAACACAATCTAAAATCCTAAGAAAATAACAGTGTGCATGTTTTTTTTTCTGCAATATTTTTCTTGGTAACCGTATGTCCATAGAAACTTTAGGAGCAAATGTATTAATAATGATACAAATGTGTTCAGAACATAGTAAATAATTTTATTATGTTTTCTATAATAAAATGTTTTGTTTAAATTTTGTATTTTTTTAATTTTTTTTTTGGGCAGGTCGAGGGAGAATCATTGGGATTATTGTGCTGTGGAGGGTGTATTTAACATAGTGGTTATTGACCAGGGTGTTATTATCCTAGAACACATGACCCTAAGAAATAGACATTGTACTGTGTCATTCTCAGCAACCCCTACTACACAATATAATTCAGTTTAAAAGGACGTTCTGATCAGATTACAAATACAAAGTTATTTGAAACAAACATGCAAAAACTAGTTTGAAGCGAGTTGGTGTATGTCAATCAAAATTTGAATCACATTTGTTCCTTTTTCATGTGAATCCAGTTTTAACAAAAGAATTTACAGTACGAAAACTCAGAGAGAATAAGGATGGAAAGAACAATAATATTGCAGCTTCTACTGCCAGTTCTTCTGATTGGGGTGTCTTTTGGATCTGTAAGTGATTTGCGCTTTTGGTTTTAATTGAATGTATTTCCTGTAGTTTAGGATGTCAATTTATAAGTTTTATGACAAAACCTAAATAGGTACCTTCTGTTTTTTTATGAAGAGAGAATAAGATGAATCACACAGTATTAACACAAACAGAAACTATGTTGGACAATCTGTGAAAATATAACGTACATACTCCTAATTGATAATCTTGAGTAATTTAAAATATATATATATATATATATATATATATATATATATATATATATATATATATATATATATATATTGTTGGCATCCGTTAGTCTCGAGAGACGATGGAACTGCGCCCATGAGAGATGTCCTGGTTGGTGGTTGTGCAGCATCTGCTGTGGCTAAGTAGTCCAATGCGGGAGTGGCAGTCCCTGCTGCACTTGCTGCACTTGAAGGTTGTGTCAGGTGTTGGTTGAAGCTGCTTCTTCTTCCTCTGCGATCGTCTTTCATCAGCTAGCAAGCGTTGCTTGTCCTCTCCGGCTTTCAGACCAGTGATCAGAGCATGTCGCCAGCAAGCTCTTCCCAGTACATCAATATCAAGGGCTTTCATGTCATGCTTACAGACATCCTTGAAGCGGAGATGTGGCCGTCCGATCGACCTTTTGCCAGAGGCGAGTTCCGAATAAAGAATGTCTTTGGGGATCCGTCCGTCAACCATCCGACGTACATGGCCCAGCCATCTGATGCGGCGTTGGCGGAGGAGTGTGATCATGCTGGGAATCTTGGCACGCTCGAGCACCTCGTTGTTTGTTACTCGATCGCTCCACGTGATCTTGAGTATGCGTCGAAGGCATCGCATGTGAAAGGCGCTCAGTCTTTTCTCTTGTGAGGTGTACAGAGTCCAGGTTTCACTGGCATACATGAGAGTGCTTAGCACGCATGCACGGTACACGGTGATTTTAGTGTTCATGGTCAGCATGCTGTTGTTCCACACTGTTTGCGACAACCTGGAGAGAGTTGTTGATGCCTTTCCGATCCGCTTGTTGAGCTCAGCATCGAGCGAGAGGTTGTTGATGATGGTAGAGCCGAGATACATGAACTGACTCACCACCTCAAGCTCGTAGTTGTTGATGATGATGCTTGGGGGGTCCGCGTTCTGAACCATCACGTTTGTTTTCTTTAGGCTTATGGTTAACCCAAACTCATCACATGCTTTAGCAAAGCAGCCCATCAGCCGCTGAAGCTTAGCTTCTGTGTGGGTGGCTAGAGCAGCATCGCCTGCGAAGAGCATGTCCCTGATGGTTACTTCACGCACTTTGCTCTTTGCCTTCAGTCGTGCCAGGTTGAACAGTCTGCCGTCTGATCGTGTGTGCAGGTAAATCCCTTCTGTGGACTTCCCAGAGGTGTGCTTGAGCAGGACTGCGAAGAAGATGCCGAAGAGCGTGGGGGCAAGGACACAGCCCTGTTTAACTCCACTGCGGATGTCAAAGGGGTCGGATGTTGAGCCATCGTACTGCACTGTGCCTTTCATGTCATCGTGGAAGGACTGGATCATGCTTAGCAGCTTTGGAGGGCAACCAATTTTCGCCAGGATTGCGAAGAGTCCATCTCTGCTGACCAGATCGAATGCCTTGGTGAGGTCTATAAAGGCCAGGAAGAGGGGTCTGTGTTGTTCTCTGCATTTTTCCTGCAGTTGCCTGACAGAGAAGATCATGTCGATTGTGGACCTCTCTGCGCGGAACCCGCACTGCGACTCTGGGTAAACTCTGTCAGCAAGCGTCTGCAGTCTGTTCAGGATGACGCGTGCGAAAACTTTACCCACGATGCTGAGAAGTGATATGCCCCTGTAGTTGTTGCAGTCGCTTCTGTCGCCCTTGTTCTTGTACAGGGTTATGATGTTAGCATCTGTCATGTCCTGAGGCACTGCCCCCTCGTCCCAGCACTGGCAGAGGAGGTCGTGCAGGTGTGTGAGAAGCACGCTACATCCACACTTGATGAGTTCTGCTGTGATGCCATCCTTCCCTGGGGCTTTACCTAGTGACAGTTTCTCTAAGGCCTTCTTTAGTTCGTCTGCAGTAGGTTTCTCATCCAGTTCAGCCATCAGAGGGAGGTTTTCAATGGCGTTGAGGGCATCGTTGTTCACGTGGTTCTCTTTGGAGTACAGTTCGGAGTAGTATTCCACCCAACGCTCCAACTGCTTGCCCTTGTTGTGGATGGTATCGCCTGCGGCAGACTTCAGTGGTGCTGTCAGTTTCTTCGTGGGACCCATTGCTTTCTTTATGCCATCGTACATGCCTCTGATGTTTCCAATATCTGCTGCTGACTGGATACTCTGACAGAGCTGAAGCCAGTATTCATTGGCACACTGCCGTGCTAATCTCTGCACTTTGCTTCTGGTAGACCTGTATGCCTGTAGTGTCTTCTGACAGGGGGGTCGCTTGTATTATAGGTAAGCACTGCGACGCTCTTCTATGGCTGGCATGAGTGTGGCAGAGTTAGCCTCAAACCAGTCATTGTTCTTTGATTGCTTCTTACCAAAGATCCGTGTGGCTGTGCTGTATACAGTCTCTCTGATGTAATCCCATCTTTCTTTGGCACTGCCTTTGGGGGGTTCTGAGTCAAACATCTTGGAAAGAGCATATGTGAATTCCTCAGCCTTGTCTGGATATGATGTCTTGCTCACATCAATGCGTGGTTGACCCTCTTGCCTAGACCGGTGGATCTTCTTTGGATAAAGCTTCATTTTGCGGCACACCAGCGAGTGGTCGGTGTCGCAGTCAGCACTGTGGAAGGTACGGGTAAGAAGCACACCCTTCATGGCTGACCGTCTTGTAATGATCAAGTCCAGCTGGTGCCAGTGTTTAGACCGGGGATGCCTCCAAGACACTTTGTGCTGAGGCTTTGTCTGAAAGAATGAATTGGTGATGTTGAGTTCGTGGTACGAGCACGTCTCTAGAAGGCGCTGCCCATTCTCATTCATCTTCCCAACGCCAAACTTGCCAAGACAGGAGGGCCAAGAGTTATGATCGGCACCCGCCCTAGCATTGAAGTCGCCCAGCAAAATCAAGTTCTCTTTCTTGGGAATTTTGTCGATGAGCGAGTTTAACTCATCATAAAACTCATCTTTGGTATCTGTGGCGGATCTTAGTGTGGGAGCGTAAACACTGATCAGGTTGACAGGCTCGTTTGTCGTGTGGAGGCGGAGGGATAGCAGTCTTTCATTTCCTTGTTGGCAGGGTTCTATCATTCCCAGCAGAATGTTCCTGACAGGGAATCCAACACCAAACTCTCTGGCTTCATCTGTACTCTTTCCTTGCCAGAAGACTCTGTAGTTCTTTTCTCTGAGGGACCCAGAATCTGGTAGTCGTGTCTCCTGTAGTGAGGCGATGTCGACCTGGAGCCTTGCAAGTTCGTCGTTGATGACTGAAGTCTTACGAACATCACTGATTGTCTGGAGATCATCTGAAAGCCCAGTCAGCATGGTCCGGACATTCCAGGTACCTAGCTTGAGGATTGAAGTCTTCTTTTTTATTTTTATTTTGTTATTTCTTGGTGCAGTAGTTGCAGTCCGCTTGTCAGGTACTCGTGTACCTTAAGCCTTACGCACCCAGCAAGGTAGGCGAACTGTGGCGGGACGGCACCTTATTGGCGGGGGCTGCCCAGTTTGAGGCGGGCGGTAGCTGTCCAGTGAAACATGTTGGTCTCTCCCACCGTCGGAAGCAACCCCTGGCGTCTGGCTCCACGCCAATCGAGCTGTGACTTATAACCGGTAAACTGCTGCTTCCCGTGTTGTGTCGACGCTATGGAGCGAAGCTGGAGTGTCCTCTCCAGGGCGCAAACCTGGGCAGGGTGATATGGAGAATCAACTGTTGCCCATGCAGATGATCCCCCCTCTCCACGCAGCTGATGCATCCAAGGGAAAGGACAAGCCGATATGCCATGGCACCAGCTGCGTCGCAGGAGTTGCCGAGAAGACACTGAAATCAATGCCAAGTCACCTTAGGGACTCCGACTCCGGATTTTCTGTTAGGGTTTACTCCCTTAGCCTTTCCCTGAGAGGGTATAGTCGCAAGGCAGCGAAGGTTTGAAATCGGAGTTTACCTTCTCCTAGATGGGCGACCAACCAAGGTTAACGAGCCCCATCTGCCCGAAGCATCTGGTTTTGAGGCGCCAGAAGCCCGCCTATATATATATATATATATATATATATATATATATATATATATATATATATATATATATATATATATATATATACTTTGTCAGAGTCAGTTATGACAAGTGCAGAGCTAAATATCAAAAAACGCATTAAAGTACCAATATACCTTGAATATCATTATCACATCAAACTATTGTTACGTTAAAGGGCTTGTGTGCCAAGGTTAACACCATTGAAGATTCCAAGTTCTAAATACAAATCCGTTTAGTTCAAGGTAAATTCCACAAAAGTATACTATTACAAAAGACCTTGAATAATTTTACATAATCATATAGATACTGTCTACTTTAAAATAAATGTTTTTCAATATGCAAGTCCAATGAACAAATTGTAAATAAATATCAGTCTCTCTCTCTCTCTCTCTCTCTCTCTCTCTCTCTCTCTCTCTCACACACACACACACACACACACACCTGACATATGAACTTAAGAATCCTAACTTTATTGGTTTAATTATCTTATATAGCATTTATATGTACAACAAATCAACAGACTTGAAACACAGAAAATATTATCGAACATTTAAAATATTTTATTGCGAAATAAATGAACAGCCATGAGCTCACCTTCTCTATTTGTTAAACCAATCACCATCTAGGGCTTGCATGCTATCGCTAAATGGCAGACGTACTCCTATCATCACCCGATCTTTACGCGACGTTCATTTAAACTAATTCATGACGTACTTTGACCGAAATAGATGTTGATCTGACCTTGGCAATAGGCCGTTATTTATTAATTAAATTCTACAAGTATTGTACATATACTTGTACTCTAACACAAGCCAGCAACTAAATCTAAAGAATGATAACATAAATGTAATATACCCAAATGATTTAAATATAACTATATTATAAATTATGAGAAGAAGAAAAAAAACCCAGATATACTTAATACCCTGTGGTTGATAGTATTTGTTATATGTTTTCTTTCTTTTTTCTTTCAGCCTCCTGAACGGATAATGTACGGTAATCACGATTATTGTGCAAGCAGAAACAGATACACCAGCAAACACAATTCGATATATTAAAGTGGTATTTCGAATGAAATGGTGTATTATTATTACTATTATTATTATCATATTCATCATCATCATGATCATCACATTATTATGTTGTTTATTATTATTATGATTATTATTATTATTATTGATGTTTTTACTGCTGTTGATTTTGCTTTTATCATTTTAGCGGAAGCACCAGAAAAAAAAAGTGAATAATCATAATATTTTTAATAATGCACATAAGTTAGACAAAAAATGAATATTGAACACACCGGCCATGTGGTTTGAAGGTATATTCTTCTGGTTCATAATGCGATAATGTCAGTAATTTATTTTCCTCATATGAGATTGATACCCACCCTGATGTACTGTTGCACTTGAGTTACACGAAAGAGTAGAAAATGACTTCAACGACGATTCGTCACATCATACCAAAGAACGCTTCATCTCCTTGACAAATTCTACTGTAAAAAAGTAATAATGTTCAGTATTCTCAAC
Source organism: Sinohyriopsis cumingii (assembly GCA_028554795.2). NCBI lineage: Eukaryota > Metazoa > Mollusca > Bivalvia > Unionida > Unionidae > Sinohyriopsis > Sinohyriopsis cumingii. The sequence continues at coordinate 85,818,595 of CM068839.1, forward strand.
AAAGACAAATAACAAACTAAAACTACGAAATAGAGAATGACAACATCAATAACAACGCATATGTTTCCCCTCATAATTTGAACACCATGCATCAAAGCAAATTAATTCAGGCTGCAAGGGCGAGTTGTTAAGTATGCGTTCTGTCCCTTATCATATATATATATATATATATATATATATATATATATATATATATATATATATATATATATTGATTACCAAAAACGCGGGGGAAAAAAGTAGTCTCTCTCTAGATAAATTACTTAAGGATACATGTTCCTGTGGATTTTCAACTTTATCAACGCTCTGAGGAATTACAATACAACCTGTGACATCGTTTAGCTGATCTTGTACCCTCGCATATCTTTCTTACAATTATTATTAAATCATTGTAAAACTTACTAACAGCTACAAAACTATTATGGCAAAAGTATACCTATCAATTGACAAACTAAATGCAAACTAACGGCATGTTTTATGACATCAACGGATTGAACTAAAATGCCCCTACTTTTCAGTTGTTTTCATGCAATCATTACAAGCAGACGCACACTAATAAATAGAGAATGTACCACTGCTGTAAAACCAAACATGATTTTATTTTATTTTGACTTAAGGAAGTTATTTTATGACATGCCGTACGATAATTAAACGTGAGTGTTGTTTTTATATCAATATATCGTTTCAACATAAAGCGATGCATATACGCAATCAGATTCAGTGAATATGCCTATACTCAATCAGATTCAGTGAATATGCCTATACGCAACCAGATTCAGTGAATTTGTAAATATGTAATATGTAATTAATCTGTTCTTTTTTTAAAGTCAAACAATTTATCGGTTCGTGTGTGATTAGCAAAATGAAACGAATTGCAGCATGCGCACCTCTATTACCATTCAGCATACCTTTATTTACTTTTTGCAAAAATGGTTTGGCTATAGCTTTCTTTCAAGCAAAGTGACCTATTTTTCAAAGGTTTGTAGCATAAATCAAAGCTTTTGGAACGAATAATATGTAGAATTTAGTAATAAAATTATGCAGACAGTGAAAATACTAGTTATTCGTTCCCTTTCCCTGTCCTTTGGTTTCTTTTTAAACATTTACTACGATCAAATCTTCAATTGATGTGTTCATATGAACAATATCTGCATGTCTGCATGAACCTTAATATTTTTCTAGTATTTGCACCGATCTAGCGGTATTAAACAGGTCAAGATGATATTGAATTATATAATGTTAAGTTTCACAATCTATTGCAATCTGAAACGGTTGGTTAATTTTGGCTTTCCCAATTTAAATGAATATACTCTCCTGCATGTTCTATAATTACATATCCCGATGTTTTCAATTGAAAAATGTCGTACAGCTGACAATGCAAATACTGTAACTGATTTAAATCACTAGGTTGTTATACATACTAGAAAACGATCAAAGGTCTGACACACGTTGAATTATTTGTATTGTGTTTACAGCAGCAGCTACAATATTTGTTTTAAAAGGCAAAATGTAACTTTTACAATGTTGCTTGCAGGCTTCACTTATCTACATGTCACATGTTTTGTAATGAATGTACAGTGAAACACGTAAAGTATATTGTCAAGCTTTCCTGTCTAAAGGTATATTTAATAAGAGAACGAACGCGAACGTTCAACCTATTCAACATGCCCAAAGTTCGTTCTCTACCTCCGTCCGTACTGTTCCATGTCGCATATATACGGTTTATCAAAGCATGTATTGACAACACTATTGGATAATAGTAGTATTTTTTGGTCTACATATAATTGACAGTTGAGCTGAATATGATGACCAGTTCTCTATCGCATAGGAATCTAGTAGCAATAGGAACTTTAGCAGTCTTTAGCAGTCGTATACTTAACATATCGCACGTGCCAAAAAATATCGCGCTGCCCAGCATCTAGCTACTCGTGCCTGCTACTGATGTTTCTTTATTATTATTATTAGTAGTAGTAGTAGTCGTAGGAGTGGTATTAGTGTTAGTAGTGTTATCGATAAACAATGTTTTTTGTCGCTCGAGGAATGTGTAATGGGAGATAATGATAACGTTGTTCGTCATTAGTTCCATACAGCATTCCGTCTGTGACATCGTAATTAAATTTTACGTTATGGTCCGTTTTCATTACCTCCAGAGTCATGCAGTTTTTACTTGCGCTGAAGTAAGTATAAGACCAGCCAACAAAAAAGGTTAATGTGACCTACGCTTCAGGCTTCAATGACTTCGATTAAGATTGTCGTTTAGGTCAAAACTAGGGGCCTCGTTGATCAGAATCATTTAACTTTGCTGCCCACGGTTATACACAAAGTCACACAACTTTATTGATGTGTCTCAATGAGAGCAAAATTATGCCACCAAACGTAGATCGCTGTGATCAACATTTAACTTAGATTAAGTTTAGCCTCAGGTTTGCGGGCTTCAGTGGCAGTTATGTTTGTGTCGATGTATCTTGATGACTACAATCCATAATTTTTAAAGCTGTTCACTGTGACCTATAATGCAGACCAGTGATCGACTGAAATTTAACTGCGACAGGGATTCGTTTTCTTTTAACAAATTTCAATGGTTTATTTTCTGTTTTATTACTAAAGCTTGCACCGATAAAGGGGAGATACAGGTGATGAATAATGACATTACCCAGTACAGGTCATTGTACGCCCGAGAAAACGACAGGCCCTGCATGGTAAACCGAACAACTGGTGCAGGGGGATCAGTAAAGTTTATAATATATGGATGCAATGTGGTAAGAGGGCAAAGTTCTTCATAAAATAATTTATTAAGAGATATAACTGCATCAGATAATGTTTACTTATGACAAATAAATGCTTATATACGAAATTAGAATATATATATATATATATATATATATATATATATATATATATATATATATATATATATAAAATTTAGGTTTGTACAAAATTTACTTCTTTAACATTAACGATTATCTATATTGAAAACTCAACTCGAAAAATATATTTATGATATAATCCACTAAAACGTTTGCTTTCCCGTTAAGATCTTGATTCAGAAGGCTTGTATACATACTTGTTAACTCAGATGATGGCCGTTAAAGTCACTCTCATGGAAGAAGAACAGGAGACTCTGGGACAAAATGTAGTTTTCGGCGGAAAGGGAGTGGCAGGATACGATCTACAGTGTACCGGGGTACCAATCGGGGGATCTTCTACCATCTTGCAGGCCACATTACAAGTCGGGTAATACTATTAAATACCAGATACATAATGATTCTAAGGACTATACCAAGGAGAACATTCTTGTCTTCTAAAGTGATATATGTGAACGAATCTGTTAAATTATTTCATAACCAATTTACAAAGATCATGCATAATAAGAGGACGCCATTTCAGAGTTAAAGATTTGTTATTACTGGATCAATTTTTTCTTCTTGTGTGTCTTTGCAGGCACCCTAGTATAGTCTTAGAATTAAACCTAGTATAATTTGCGGCACAGAACCAAGGTTGGGCGCTTAGATAAAATTGTTTTATATATATATATATATATATATATATATATATATATATATATATATATATATATATATATATATATATATATATATAGAGAGAGAGAGAGAGAGAGAGAGAGAGAGAGAGAGAGAGATATGGGTGTATATGTGAGAGTGCTGGTTAGTATGCCTGCGGCTTCTGATTAATTTATATTTACATCGTCATCAGAGAAACTGGTTTCGAGTATGTGGATGAACACCAGGTGTCTTTAATGTTGTCGATGGAGATAAAAGAACATGATACCTTGCGAACAACGTCTAGCCCTGTAAAAGTCGGAACGCCCTTGAATTTAACGATATCTGGATCGGGTAATCTTTCTTTTCTTATTATCACAGACTATGGGAATGGAAGTCACAAACTAATAATTATTTCATCTATTGATTACCTGTTTTAAGAATTCCGTGTTTTGAAATATCTGTTGCCCATAAAATATTCATGTATGTATACAGATAGCCAACGTCAGACAGAAGGACATATACCGTAGGTTTGTGTGAGTTGTTACTTAGAGAAATTGAAATCGGAAGAATTGTGTAGGGAAAATATAAAGAGTAATCCACAAGGCCAAAAGATAAGTCATTGAAAAGTCATTAAGTAACATTGTTACTTGTTTAAAGTCGAGGGTACGAGTTAGATTGGTGGTAGTGTCTTAGAGTTTATCACAGTTCAAAAAGGATTCATGTAGTTTGTCTGTTTATGTCAAACCAGCATTAAGACTATCACAATGAACACGTCATTATAACAAATAAAGGAGTATTTGTTTGTTGTTCACTAAATATATATATATATATATATATATATATATATATATATATATATATATATATATATATATATATATATAGTTAGAGAGAGAGTGAGAGAGAGATAAATAGATAGATAGTAATTTAGAGATTTAAATATTTTTATGGAAGTGTGAAGTCGATGCAAACTTTTCTTATGAGGTATTCCATGTCTATCAATGTCCATTAAACATTCTGTCGTCGGTAGATGAACTACCTCATTGATTGTTACACCAAAAAGTATATACACTTTCGGTACTGTTTTGTCTTAAAATCTTTTTTCATAGTTGGTCTATGGCTAAATAAAAAAGATTGATTGACATATATGCATTAAAGGAAAGGGCTGTGGTTGAAATTCGAATTTCTAAGGACGATGAAATTATATCCAAAATACATATACAAACACTTGTTTCTATTTTGTACAAGTTAAGGCTTATTAACTTGTTTTTCTTTCAGACCATTTCAGATTTTACGCCAGGAGTTGCCTTGCTGAGGGACCAAAGGGACAAGCTAAAAATTTGATACGAGAAGGGTAATTAACTACTTCATCTGAGACATCACAAGATTATGGGTGAAAATCATTAAGAAGTATCCGTTAATATTATATTACTGCAAATGAAGCTTTAAGTATTAGATCAATAACATATTGAAAATTGGTTGGTGACTTCAACAACAAAATATACAATTTACTTTCAGGAATTAAAATAATTTGTGTTTTGTGATACACAAGTTTTGTGATACACAACTTTTCAGTTTCATTAACGTTATCGTTCTAAATACGAAACACGAAACATAAGGGAAAGTATTTAGAAGTGCAAAGGTAGATTGTGATAGCCACCGTCAAAATAATAGGTTATTAAATCTTAGGAAAACATTTGATAAAGCTAAATCTAACACGCTTCTAATAATTAAAGCATTCACAGAGCTAGTCAAGCTTTTCCATGGACATTTTATGAGGACAAAAGGATTAATCATATTTAGTTCATGTTTCTGTAACACAGGGGTTCATTATTTCGGTTATTTTTGAGGTGCTACGATGTTTGTCTTTAATATGGAAAAATATTTTCCCAAAATATAAGCATCCAACCGCCACTTTTACAAATGCATTTGAAGGGGACGATTTTAAATGGTATTACAAGCGTGTTCGAGTCAGTATTGCAAAGCAATATTCCCACCAAATAAATATACTCCGATTGCCCACATTTAAATTTCTGTAATCCTTTGTGTTGAGTTTAAAAGTAGAAGTGTTTAAATTAAGTGACGTAAAAGGTTTAATAACTATATTTTTTGTCATCAATTGTAAACATACAATGTTCAGAGACTTGTTTTGGTTTTTGGCTGGGTTTATTTCACTGTGACGCTTAGATAGCCAGGCATTTTATCGTCTGATCAAGACATCTTTTTTCCGCGAGACAGTGTCCGCTGTCTACAGTATTGTTGGTAATAACTCGAATGAATTATGGTTTGGTCGTTTACATTTACAAGAGCCAGTTTGTCGATATCATAAGTGTGTGACTAACCCTGCATTAGAAAATACCACACGTGTTAAATGATCCTTTGTCTTTCTGATGCTTTCTGTCATCCCGCAAGGATTTTTTTCTTACTTAGAAAAGATAAAATTAAATCATGTCATGTTATTATCTAAGTTTTCGTTTCTTTTCGATGGAATGCAGCTTTAAAATATATTATACTGGCATAAAAATGAGAAATAGTTTGCCTATGAATACATAATATTGTCTTCTCTCAAATCGCCTCAGCAGTTAAACTCGATTTTGCGTGTGATTTCATTTTTAGCGCTTGTATAACTGATGAAAATAATGTTACCCACTCGTAGATTAAGTATTTTGGAGCTATAAAACGTTTTTGAGCGTATTGCTGTTCAAATAGGAGTTTCCCGGGTTGTTGCTGCAAAAGATCCACAAACACGATATGAATGTGAAATGAGCACTCATACAAAATGTATTCGTGTACTCTTGTCAAAATAACCGATCCGCATGTGTACCGGTAAGTCGGTACACTATCGTCTGGTGTTGATGTATGTTAACATCTCCAACACAGTTACATCTTATATTATGTTAACATAACAACACTACAATAAAATTTTACCTGGATCGATCTGAAACAGCAGTGGTCATGTTAATAGTGAATGTGCATAGATCCGTTTATTTTCGTCTGCGACATGTGCTAAATCTTTAGACCTCAACGGCTCGAATTCTTTTTGTCTGCTGGCAATTTTCACAATAATTAAACCACTGGTGACTTCTTTCCAGAATCATTGGATCTGGTCAACCCGGAAAACTCGAATGTTGCTTTAACTGAACATGATATATTTTACGCGGAATTAGTTGAAGATAATTGCGAACGTTGTTGAACGATCAACCCGTTCTTGGCTGTACCGAAATTTTACTGCAGCATTTCAGTCTTCGCCAAAAAATAAGTTTTCCACTGTTCATTGCTTTTCCACAATAAAAGAAGGTCTTTCCATTGGCGACCTCGATACGAATGAGAATAATCTTTTCCTGGACGATGAATGTGATCTTTTAACACCAAAACCACCCAGCGAGAATACCTTTCCGTGATCAACATAACACATCGATACGCCTACATGACTAAAGTAGCTCGAGACAATTGTAATATCTTCATAGTAAAATCATCAATGAAACTTATCGCCAGCGTATCGCCGAAACAAATAGCCGATTGTAGATATGGCAATGGGAAACATATTCATCTTTTTTATTTTGACTTTTACGGGCTTGCTCTGTCACTTGAAGTTGTTGATATTCTTAAACCTGAGTGGTAGTTGACAACTACTGTTTAATTCAACCCTTCGTAAGAATGATTGCTTTCTGCCCCATCGGACATGAGCTCTTAAACAAAATGCATAGAAAATCTTACAGAATATCACTTATGATTAGTTCGAACACTCGCATATTCGTTTATATTTAAAGTTGCATTCAGCACAATATTTGAATACTTATCCTTAATTTATATGCGTTGTTTTCCTTGCAGAATTTAAATGACCAAGTTGTAATTTGTCAGTGTATTTCTACGGTTATCATCATGATTATCATCATCAGCAGCAGTAGTAGTAGATTTCTTGAATTATTATTATTATTATTATTATTATTATTATTATTATTATTATTATTATTTTCAGGAAGACAATTGATTCGTCCATAATTACAGATTTTTCTGATTTGACTCCACTGAGTGAAGGACGCTTGCAAACTGTGACATTGTTGTATGCGTTCCATTTCATAGGCTCTGAAGAAATTTCATTGAACTGCACCGTGTTTGCTTGCCGACGTGAAGACACTAAGTGCGAGGTAAAACTGCGTGTATCAACAGAATGTTAGATATAATTCCTTGACAATTAAAACATTGACATTGGAATATACGAAAATAGTATTAAACATCAATAACAACAAACGACAACAATGATAATAATCTTAATGGTCATCCTACACATCATCAACACTATTCTCATCCGCGTACTTTCGCAGAGGTATTTATATATTGTACGTCCGTTTGCATATTCATAGATACGTATATGTGTACAGATTTGTGAACGCTTATGTCGTTCAAGCTGGAATGTTGACACTTGGCTTAGTGATAGTTCTAACCGATTATGTGCATAACATTTTGATGTCTGATCAAGCCCCTCTCATCTGCAGCTGACAATGGTTCCTCTAGGTCCCATCACGACTTAATGGATATATTGAATGTGTACAAGCTTTGGACTGGGGTTTACCTGCAAAGAAAACAAAAAGCGAACAATATATATATATATATATATATATATATATATATATATATATATATATATATATATATATATATATATATATATATATATAGTGTGTGTGTGTGTGTGTGTGTGTGTGTACATATATTGTGGTGTGAGTGTTTTGTTTTCTTTTATATTTGTAGACCAATATCCCTCATGACTCAAGAACTAAGCGAGCCGTTAATGAAGGCAATGGTACCCGAATGGATTATGTGCGGGCTGGAATCCGGGTAATTGATGAATACTACTACCCTACATCGTCGGGGCGCGCTTTAAGTACGTATTAAACATAATTATGGAAATTAATGTCAGCTCTAAATTGGATCTCTGAAAAGTTATGTCTCATAGTAAAATTCGAGCTGTTGGTTCTATAGCGCAGATTAGCGTTTGTAACATCACAAATTCTTTCATGAATTATTGCTGCTTTATTGTTTAAATATCTCTGCATTATCTTTACATTTCTTAGAAGAATAACCTCCTCCACAGCAGATGTTGGAATCAATACGTGCATCACAGAAACGATTTTAATGTGAAATACCTATTGGACTATCAAATATGTCCCGAATCTGGAGTAAATAGAATAAGAAAATATTACTGACCTCCACAGATTTAAGCAGGTTCTCTACAGACATTTTACAATTGTAATGGAGAAACATGTTCGCGGTATATGGTTCACAAAAATTAAGTAATTTGATTTGCATTTCCAATATGTAATTAGGAAATGAGATATTAAAACATGAACTTAATACTGGGGATAAAATTAAATAATTTCCCCCATATGACCTAGTATGTGTATGTCAAAAACTTTTGCTTGTATCAACATCTAAGCACCTTGTTTATGTTAAAATAGTTGCCCTTCGTTTGCTCTTTAATATGATCTGTGGTACAATAATGCGCTCTTGCAAAGTCAGTCTCTATACAACAAGAAAACGTTATAACATACTATTTTCTAAAACAGTAACTAACATTTCTGAGCTCAACTTGTGCCGCCTGTTCAAGTGAGGCTATGTACCTAAATAGGTTTGTACAAATGTTCCAAGTTATTTGTTTTTATTCACTCTTGTCACTATTCCTTATTACACTATTTTAAACCTAGTACTATCACATTTTTGATATGGAGTGAATTCATACTGAGCTACTAGCTGAGTCTCTTGATGACGTCAACACTGACTCGATCATCCTTGAACATAATGCAGTACTGGAGCAACACCGATTTCCGCCTGAGTCGTTATGGTCATGCGACATGTAACAGTCCATATTCAAGCTTAAAGAGTTCATCTAAATATATTTCCAATTTACTGAAGGTTTAACTATATCAGTTAAATGACTAAGAGTAATGTTTAACCCATCTCAGTAAATGGTAGTGTGACGAATACAATCAAACTGCTGTTACAAAAAACAAAGGCGGATCTAGGGCTTCATATGGTGGCAGTAGGTGGAGAGTAAACCAGTAGACGATGTATGTGTGGGATGCAAACCCTGCACGGTGACAACTAAATAACGCCTCCAAAATCTGCAATTTAAACGGTTCCAAGGCATGACTGTAGCCAGTAAATGTAAGGAAAACTAGGAAACGTTTAGGTTGTCTTATTCTCATTTTCGTTTGGGGCGTGGGGTGGGGAGACGGTGATGGTGAAGGCAATGGTTGTAGCCCTTAAATCCCTCTTCCTGTCCTAGTCCAAAATTGAATAATATAGACGTCATATTGCAATGCTTCCTTGGTTTACGAACAAAATATTGCATACAACTTATTCGTATTTTTCAGATTTCTTGCCAGGACACTTCATTCTTGCCACATTGATGTAATTCCTCCTGTGTTAATGTTGTATGCTGGACGTTGTGAGCCTGAATTTACTAGGAGCATTAGTTCTTTAAAAATTTAATCAGACAATAAACCTAGAACTGATTTACTTACATAGTTAAACACATGATCATGATAATGATTTACAGATTTATTACATAAAATTTCCATACACAAACTGCTGAAAGTCTTCGTATAGAAATAAATTAACGCTTCTTGAAATTTAAATTGTCTCTACCATCAGCTCCCGGAAAAAGTATATTGTGAAATTAGAAGTATTGATTATGCTGAAATAAACAAAAAATTCAATTACGTTTGTTAATTTGTAGTATTTACATGTTGTACACTGATCATATTCCTTGAAAGGAGCAACAATTTATAAATGTATCTCTTTGTTCTGTACGAAAGTCATATTTTTTAATGCTTATGGGTGTTACTTTTATATTACCAATGTTCTCATAACCATATTAAAAGATTAGCAAGTCGTCACCAATTGCATTGACTCCGTTTGTACATATGACGACTTATTTTCTTTCTTCCGTACAGAAACAAGCATACAAATAAACACATATGCACTCATTCCGTAATACCTGCAAATTGAAGAACTTTCTTACACCTGGTACGTTGTTATCTGAAAAGTGCACAATTCTCATTCTTACGATTAAATATACTTCCAATCTGAAACCTATTATATTATTTCGTATGGTAATATTCGATCTCTTGACTGATTGCTATGGTCGAGGGAGCTTCCCAACAAACACCCATTTTTAAATATAAATGCAAATCTTGAGCTATTTGCTGCTAAATTTTCACGATGGAGCTAGGTACATCTGTTCCTCACAAAGTATAAACGGCGGCCTGCTAAGCTACTGCGATTATATGTGAAATCAGGGAATTGAAAGGTTTCAAGTCAATTTTATTCATCTTGACACAACCTTCTCCAGCCACCACAACCCCCAGTTCGTCGAAGTGAAAAATACCTAAACTGCAGACATTCAGATTACCATGTATTACCTCAATTAAAGTAAGAACATTTTTTTTTGGCTCTCGTGAACTCATGATTACTTCATGCCGTTAAAATAATCAAAGTTGATTCATTAATGTTACCGTGCGTGATGCTCGACTATGATGGGAACTTACAAATGTAATTTAATTGATGGAAACACATAAATGCATCATATAATATAAGATGAGGTTTCGACGGGAAAAAGGGAATTCACAATTATGCTTGCATCTTACTCTGGTATCACAGACCCAGTAACACACCACAAATTTACAGTTTGTCGATGGCGTCTTAAAGACAAAATAACTATCCACTCAATCATTTAGAATAGCAAATATCTAATCAACAGAATCTAAATTTGGAAGGTAATTCATTACAGTTCATAAAGCCTCTATACCAACTGTTGTAATGAAATAAGTGTAAGAATGTTTGCCATGTAAAGAAGTAATCAATGACAATAAAACAAATATCAACTGTAAACTATACAATTGTTGAGTCATACTATTATGCTACTACAGTGGATTGAAAAGGTCCTCCACTCCCTGGAGTCAAATCAGAAAAATCTGTAATTAATGGGTGGAAAGAAAACTCTCATGTCTTTATTGAAACACAATCAGTATGTAAAAGAAGAAAAAAAAAAAACATGAGTCTACTTCAATGTATTTTTTATCTTAAATGGACTTATCTCTCATAGTATTAATAAAGGTGCACAACCATGTTAAGCCTTTAATGTTTTCCCCAAGCGTTGGATTGCTATTAAGGGATAACGTATGGTACATAACATCTAGCTTACGGTGAAATATGTTAGATAAAATAAAACCAGTCACGAGTTAAATATGAAAATATATTAAGTGAGGAATTCGATTGTAGTCTTGCTGTCCCGCAAGTTCATTTATTATCACCATTTTAGTTCACAGACAGCATTTGCAAGGCAAGCTAATAAAAAGCAATATTTTCACATGCACAATTCCTTCATAAATTTATATCTTAAAACATTCATCCCATGTGTCTTTTTGTCAGATTGACAAAGTCCATTTTAAAGTATTGTTGGCAAGATTGAAGCTTTATTCCTGTTAATTTTGTGATAAGATAATAGGAGTGAAGAAATTATTGTGTTTGTGGAAATATTAGTCGCACGACAATGAAATAAATACTGTAATAAGTTTGAAGTATGCGCATTTGGTTATAGCGCACCGTTTTAAGGAATTCTTAGATTTGTGTGATTACTTGTGTAATTATTGGAACTCGGCGCAATGGAAATATCCATAGCCCGAAATAATTAGTCAATTACTAGGGGCAAACGTCACGGAGTGAAGTGTTAGTGAGTTTCCATGATACCATTGGTTCACTAGTAGTGAATTCAGGCCAAAAACCGAATGAATGTCCCTGAGTAAGATAGTCCATATTAAATCTAGTGGTGTACATTGGTCGTGTGACTGCAGTGGCAGTATTTACGGTAGGAAACCGGTAAATTACACAACGGAATAAATAAGAAGGGACTCGGCAAACACCGTTTATGTCGCCATGGGGGCAAATATGATGCAGTTATATTGGCGAAGTGTGCCTGGAAAGCATACATTGACAGGCCTAAGGTGGCGAAGTTAAAATAGTTCTTAGTGGTAGGGGATACTCGTATATTTTCTTAGGCGTGAACGGCCGGCGGCACGGAAATCTGATGAAGATAAACCATGCAGATATGCGGTTGATATATATGTGGCAGGTTGTTTTATCTGTGGTCTTGCATTAATTAGAGTAAAATTTAGGTATAGAATGGACACGTCGGGCTTTCTAATTTACAACTGAAGTTGTATGGAAATCTTTGGAAAGTTGGGGTAAACTTATGACTTCTAGCGAGAATCGCGCCAGGGTTTGATAACCGCACGGTCAAGTAAGGACCCTTGGCTTGTAACAATATATTATATTACTTTATGACGTATAACTTATGATCTTAGACGCAAAGGTCGATGAATATATAAAATATACATACCTAATAATGTTTTGGAAACACTATCCAATAAAGTAAAGTGGACAAATTTAGTTACAAATGTATTGCTAAGATTGGAATTCTTTGAAGTTTGGGATCAACAATGGGTCGGTAATTGTGATATATTTTTAATTTTTTTAAAATAGAGCAAAACTACATGAAACTTCTAACGAACATAAGCTGCGCATTATGTTTATGTAAATATTTTCACATTTTGTATCAAACAGATACCTTGACGACATATACGCTTTGAAATAAAACTATACAGCAATAAATTTAGTGTATCCTATTACAGACTTGAAAATGAAGATGGTAGCATGGCGAGACGTTTAAACCAATTCATGATAGACTTTATCTCATTTGTGATGAAATATATAAACAGATATTTCAGGGAAAGCCCAAAATATATTTCACTTTATAGAATTTATCCAAAATACTAGAATTTTGAATACTGTGGCCATTTATATGTATAAAGCTTTAAGTCCTCATAGCGCCGTGTATCCTTTTAAATATTTTGATTAACCATTGCTTAAGCATGAATTTGAATTACATAACATTAGATTGTATCGTCATGGTATTGTCCTTAATACTGTATATATCTTCTTAGTTCATTTGCATTGAACTGCAGTTTCATGCTTATGTAATTTCGTTTCTATCTACGTTTTCTGTCGATAGTATACCCTATAGAAGATGCTATGTTTTTTTAATGTTTGGGCTATTTGTAAGAATAAAGGCTGTTTGTGAAATAGGCAACCTCCTTATGGAGGTAATCCTTATGACGTTTACTTATAAAAGCAAACACACAGGAATAATGCCTATGTCATTTAATCAACAAATAATGAAACCATCGATTACAGGCCTCATTGATCCAAATATATCAAGCACGATATTCATTTGTCCATTTCTTGCAATCAAAAAACCGCTAACAAAATGCACAAAGTGTTCCCATATAACTGGTTTAGACTGTATCGACTTGAACATTTTAATATAGATTTTTCAGCTTTCCCTTGTGGCATTCTTAACCAACAGATTTCATAATATAAAAAGCATGTTTCAATGTCTGATAAAAGAGCAGCACAACTAATACTAAAGTGAATGTCTAGATCTGTCAACTATTACAAGACATCTGAACCTGAAATTAGTTTTTGGTCTCTGAAGCCACATTTTCCATCTTTAATAGTGTCATGTTCAGGTAAATCTAGCAGCTGTCGCAACGAATCCTTATTGGTATTTGCATGTACAATTATATACCGAAATATAAAAAGAACAGCTGCATAGTCGTTCCAGCTTATATTCTGACCCAAGCTAAAATGATAATTGTCAACACTGAACGTTGATCACTAGATATACTTTGCTCTGACACTTGCATTAAACTATGATGACGTATGTTTTCTTCCAATCGGTATTAAAGGCCATGCAGGTCACAATTTCGTCATCAAATCTGGGTATTTGGCACAGTCATCACAAGCATTAATTAGGTATCACTACAATAAAATATTCGTCATATAATTCCTTAATTTTCCTCATTTTTAACGAAATCCAGTCCGTTAGTTATGTGTTTTGACAAAACAATACCATTTTAGTTATGGTAAGCACTAACTTACGCAGACCGTATTTAAAAGTCAGTATAGATTATTTTAAAAGATAGCGAGAAGATGTCTTTAGAATTATTCGAACATGTAAATCTATCATCTTCTGAGAGTGAGCTCTACTGCAGTTGTCCCAAATGGGCATCTATATTCTAAACTTGAGTAGAATGTGGCTCCTGTAATGGAGTTCTACGATATTATCAGAACCTCACCAATGTTCATAGTTGATAACAATTTACTCAGTAAGAGACAACTGTAATTGGGGCCCCAAGTGGCCGAGTGGTCTAAAGCGCTCTCAACTACGGATCACTGCCATCTCACCTCTGTCCGCGTGGGTTCGAGTCTCGGATTTGGTTAATGTGGGTATGTGAGAAAGCTTGCCAGTAGCTTCTCGTGGGTCGGTGGTTCTTTCCGGGGTTTTCCCGGGTTCTTCCTCCACCATTATTACTGGCCGCCATGTATAGCCTACCGTGTGCTGAAAAATGGCGTTAAACCCTAAAACAACAACAACAACAAAAACAACAACTGTAATTAATATCGGTGAAAATTACTATCAATGAAACGACCTAATGGTTTCTAAGAGTATACAGCGTACAGATTCAAGTCCTACGTCAATAACCATACCTATGGGCGCATATTTGTCATTGAAATAGATTTGGATATGTTTTTGTGAAATTGGTTGTAAGTACACCACTTTTGAACATGTTGAATATTGGTCTGAGAAACGAAAATTGATAACCGATGCAGAGTTGTGGGAATAGGAGATGGTTGTGGCATTAGCAAATGTATCAGAAATAAAGTATTTAAGACAAAGACGTAATTGGTCCTACAATGAAATCTTGTTGGACACATTTTTGTAAAATGTGGAGATGAAACACGCCACGTATAATATTAAGTGTTTTTCATACGGGTCACACAAAATGAATAAAACTAGGATCTCAGTGCTGGACACACCAATGATATTTTGCCTAATGGGATACTTACATTCGCATGTGGTCACATACATAATAAAAATAATATTGTTTTCATATTTAATAATGTGCATACATTTAGTTTAATGATTTTAGTTTAGTCAGGTTAGATTGACAAAGCTTTTGTTTGAATCTCCAGTTCGATCGATGTAATAAGGATTATATTATTGAAATAAGAAAGATACATAAATAATATTGTTTCTTTTATAACTTTTAAATGAAGGGCAATATCGAAATAGTTGTAAACAATTATTGAAGAGGTCAATAAAAGCAACTAACCATAGTAAAGAATTGTTTAGAGAATTGGCTCTGATCCCACTAGAATGAATGTTAAATGTTATTTCTTCTGCATTATTTACAGTAGTTTCACGAGGAAACTATTTTGTGGCTGACTTTCCCTGATGAAACACTTTGTGCTTTGTTGCAAATTTTTGTAATTCTGTCAATCGTTGTTTTGAAGGAAGAAGTTGTTTATTAATTTCGTACCATATGTGTACCAATCAAGTTGTTTGTGTCGTTTGTTTTATGTGGGGTTTTTTTTGTTGTTGTTTCTTGTATTTTCGTTAAACATGTTCAATATGTAAGGATAAAAACGTGTCAAACTAAACAGTTAATGAATTGTCCAGTTCAAAATATGGAATTAAGTAGATGAAGACAGTAAAAAAAAAATTCTTCAAAATGATGGACAATTTGCATATATAAAATACTTTTCAGAGTTGTTTAGTATCTTTTGAATACTGGATGTCGCGACGCATATACCTATATCTAGGGACGTGAAATGGTTTTGGATGCAAGTGAGCAGTATCAATAAAATCAGTCATATCAGATTTATTAACCCTGACCCTTGTTTATTTTGAGCGGAAACAAGTCCATCCACATATTATTAATTTTATACAAAAATATATATGTTAAAGTATCTCGCTATTAAACAATAAATGTTCAGTGAGGAGTGAGTGGCAACCAGAATCTATTTAGTGAGCGAATTAGGAGAAAGGTAAACTGAGAACAAATGAGGTGTTGATTTAAAAATGGTAATACTCTATTCGTATAGATTATATGATATCACCTTCAAGATATAATCTACGTTTGTACTTGATATGACTGAAAATATACACAGCTATATTCAACTATCACACCACCATTTCAGTGTACCCTGTCTTGTCTCACCAAACTCTACAATATTGCAATCGGGACGAAGTTACTGAAAGGTGAAAAAGGAGTTATCAAGTATCAGTGGGTCATCTCTATGATATTATAGACCCTGATTCATAATAAAGGCATCTATGTCGTTGTGATTTAGGATTAAATGAATAGTACCATCAACGAAAAAAGCTTGGTTATCATACATCTTATACTTTTAGATATTTCAGTTGTATCCGCAATATTAATATCCTCGACTGAAATATTTATTACTGTTATCTAGATGAGTCGGACTACAATATATGACGTCTCTCCTCTATGTTCAGGGGACTCACTTGAATGATATGTCATTGACATAATCACAAATGTACCGGCAGTTTATGCGACAGCCGTCCGTCAAGTGTCTGCCGAAGTGTCTTTCATTGGTTCATGTATTCTGATGACGGATGAAGGATGCGGCACAGATCGTGGATGCTTGTCAGAGCCTGGATATTCGTACATCATGTATTACTGTTAAGAAGATATATTTTGTTTCTGGGATGCAAACATGTTCGAATTTTTGAAGCTAGTTGAAATGAATCAGTATGTGCTGTAGAACAAATTGCAATTCTTTGAATACATCTTTGAGTGACGAATTACAATCTATAACATCTCTATCAGGCCAAATAACGATACAATTAACTAATTTGTGGAAAGAAAGACACGAAACAGCAACTGGTATCTCAGTCGGCACTGTCAAAGGTGTACATGGTTGTTGAGATTGCAAAATAATTATATCGTATGGACTAAGCACCATTCGACCTATTATTGTCTAATGACAGTAATAATTGTATCTCTGAAAGTACGCACTTTAATATCATACTGAGGGCATGCCTAAAAACAGAGAAGAGCATGTATGTCAGGAAGGTATGTTTAAGGGTAATGGGGTGATTTAGAAAAAAGACTTATGAATTCAATTTTGTCTCAACATGTTCTATGCCATTCAGATTAGCTACTCCTTGGAAACAGCTAGCTAAATTTTACTTGTTTCGATATTGCATATATCTGAATATACAATGTTTCAGTTTTTGGTCTCATACCAAGACTGACTTTATTAATCTGTCACATTATTTGGTCTATCTGAATTTGTCCGTTTGATACAAAATCTAGAATAATGTTTATTGTTTTACAAAGATATCTACATGCTCAACCCCATAACACCATTGCATGGTGTTCTTTTTAACTCACATACACTTATTATCATAAGAAACCATGCAGAGGCCGTTTGATTTACAATTCAACCATTAATTATATTATATAGCTATTTCATCGTCATGCCTTGTTTCATTTTGACTAAATAATTCATCACTTTTTATGTGTTGTCTTGGGGTTTTTTTAGTTGCAATTTCGTTATACTGGCATTATGATGGATTCCATCAAAAGCACCGACAAAGACTTTTCCAGTACTCTTGTCTGGTAACGTATTAGATCATCATTTTGGTGTAAAACTTTTATGGCACTTCCGTCGTATCCTGTTTCTAGATGAGTTCTTTTATTAATTTGAGCGAATACATTAAAAAAGGCTAACAAATCTATTATTGAGAGAGTTGCTTATACAGTATACTCATGGTCGCTAAGCTTCGCTGGTAATTTATCCTGGAATAATCTCGAACACCTCACAGAAGATTGTATTGTCCGGACATTTGCTCTTGAACATTACCAATTTGTTTGACAACTCTAATATAATCTCACCCAAACCTTCATATTCGCATTAACAAAAAAAAAAGAAAACATATTAGAAACAACAACACAACTGAGACATTTTCTGTGTAGGATATTATCCATTCGGAGGGCTAATATAAACCTTATAAAGGCAATCTACGTACACGTAAAGAAATCACATTAACATCTACAAGTCATAAATACAAGCAATATTCCCCATTACCTTCTGCTTTAAGAATCTTTGAAAATGTACAGAATAGTGGATTATGTTTTTGTAATTATTTGCACTGTAGCAGAATAGGCATGTATAACAACATTAAATACGAACCCATTTCTATTTAATCTTAAAAAGACTAGACAGGTGTACGTTCAAATAAATATCGCATTCTACATATCCCTACAGCTCTGTTACGTCGCCTAATATGGATTAAATTTAGTCAAAACAGAATCCAGACGAAATGTAAGGGTAAGATATATATATATATATATATATATATATATATATATATATATATATATATATATATACCTTTCATATCTGTCAACACACAGTATACCACAAGGGAATGTTGAAAAATCAACGTCGAAATCTTCACGTTTACACAATCTAAACCAAACACACACACACACACACACACGCATACACACACACACACACACACACACACACATATATATATATATATATATATATATATATATATATATATATATATATATATATAGAGAGAGAGAGAGAGAGAGAGAGAGAGAGAATAATAATAATAATAAACACCTACACGTCGAATATATATGGGAAATCACAAAAGCTGGACATTACGGACCATGTCATACACACCCACACATAAATATATATATATATATATATATATATATATATATATATATATATATATATATATATATATATATATATATATATATATATATATATATATATAATAATAATAATAATAATAATAATAATAATAATTATAATAATAATAATGAGGACTTTGTATAGCGCCTAATCTTTAGAAGCTCTAAGCGCTTTACAGCATTAGACAACACCTATAAGGTAAAAAACATATAATGATATGATTACAAAAACAAACACCATGAAATTAGAAAACATTAAAAAACATGCTGAGAATATTTAAGGTAGGTAACATTATTAGGTCTTTAAGATTGTTCTTGCAGTCGAAATAAGTGAGTTTTGAGAGCCCTCTTGAATGTGATCACTGTGTCTTTGTGTCTAAGTTCAGTGGGCAATTCATTCCATGTTGCTGGGCCCTGGTCTGCAAAAGAACGCTGTCCATATGACTTTGTTTTCCTAGCGGGAATAATGAGCATACGATTGTCAGAAGAGGAGCATAAGTATCTTGCTAGTGTGTACACATGGGTGAGGTCGGATAGGTATGTTGGACTAGAGTCCGACAGTGAAACGTAGCACAGAGAACAAGTTTTGTGTTTGATTCTGGATCGAATGGATAGCCAGTGTAGGGTACAGAGGAGCGGGGAGGTGTGCTCTGATGTTGGTACTCTGAGTATGATCCGAGCAGCTGTGTTTTGAACTTTTTGAAGTTTCTGGAGCAGATATTGAGATGAACCAGACATAAGTGAGTTACAATAGTCCAGTCTTGAAAGTACTAATGAACACACAAGTGTTTTAGTGGCATCAACTGAAATATATTTGCGAATTGTGCTGATACGTCTCAGCTCAAGATATGCAGCCTTGCATATGTTCATGACATGTTGGTGCAATGTGAGAGTACTGTCCAGAGTAACACCTAGGTTTCGTACTGATTGTGTGAATTTAATGTTGGTGCTGCTGATATTTATTGTTTGAGGTAAAGGATGTGAACGAGAAAGTCTTTGTGTTGTGATCAGAATGGCTTCAGTTTTATCATCATTCATCTGCAGCTTGTTACATGTCATCCATGATTTCACATCAGAAATGCACCTCTCTACACCTTGGATGGTAGCATCAACTTCAGCTGAGTGGCTAGATTGGGCTGGAGTGTATTCCATTTGCAGATACAATTTGTGTCCTGTTGACCAAGTAGGACTTGAACCAGAGTAAGGCTGTATCATGAATGCCGAATACATGCTGGAAACGGCGAAGTAATATATTATGGTCTATTGTGTCAGATGCTTGGCATCCGTCCGTCTACGGGAGAGGATGGTGTAGTTCCAGAGTAAGCTTTCGTTTATCCTTCTTTCTAGCTCTCTTTTCAGCTTGTTTTCTTTTCTGTCTTCCTCAGCTTTTTGAACTACCTGCCTGACAGCTAGACGCCAGGTGGAACGGTCGTTAGCACAGCTCTCCCAGTCGTTGACATTGATGTTGGCCGTCTTCATGTCCTTTTTGCAAACATCTTTGTAGTGCAGACGTGGTCGTCCAGTCGGTCGTGCACCTTCTGCTAACTCCCCATATAATCGGTTCTTAGGAATGCGGCCTGGGTCCATTCTCTTGACATGGCCGAGCCAGCGAAGGCGTCTCTCGCTGAGAATGGAGAACATGCTGTTCATGTTGGCGCATTCTAGAACTTCTGTGTTGGGTACTTTCTCCTGCCACTGGATGTGCAGAATGTGCCGCAGACACCTCAAGTGGAAGCTGTTGAGTTTCCTCTCGTGTCTTGCATAGGTGGGCCATGTTTCGCTGCTGTAGAGGAGTGAGCTGAGCAAGCAGGCTTGGTAGACAAGCAGTTTGGTCTTCTCTGTGAGGCTGGGGTTGTTCCAGACCCTCTGGTTTAGTCTGGCCATCATTGCTGCTGCCTTGGCAATCTCAGAATCAATGGAGAGTGAGCTGGAGATGTTGGACCCGAGGTATGTGAAGTCCTCGACAACTTCCAAGTTGTACCCATCGATGATGACAGAGGGAGGGGAGTCTGCGTCCTGCGCCATGACGTTCGTTTTCTTCAAACTGATGGTCAGTCCAAATTCCTTGCAAGCATGGGAGAGGCGGCATACCAGCTGCTGAAGTCCATCTTCCGTGTGTGATGTCAAGGCTGCATCGTCGGCGAAGAGCAATTCACGGATGAGTACCTTTTTGACTCTAGTCTTAGCACGGAGACGGGCGATGTTGAACAGCTCCCTCGCTGCAGTCCTTGAATGCGTACTGGAGAAGCATGGAGAAGAAGATGACGAAAAGCGTCGGCGCAAGAACACAGCCTTGTTGGACTCCACTGATGACTGGGAAGGCCTCCGATATTGCGCCATTGAAGTACACTGTGCTGTGCATGTTCTCGTGGAAAGACATGAGGACAGCAAGCAGACGTGTGTGTGTGTGTGGGGGGGGCATCCGATCTTCTGCAGGAGTCTGAGGAGTCCACTCCGACTGACCAGGTCAAACGCCTTCGTCAGGTCTATGAAGGCAATGTAGAGGGGCATCTGCTGCTAGCGTAGTGAGAAGATCATGTCTACAGTTGACCTGCCGGCTCGAAATCACACTGGGACTCTGAGTAGACGCTGGAGGCTAGGATCTGCATTCGTGCCAATGTAACACGGACGAAAGCCTTTCCGACGAAGCTGAGGAGGGAGATGCCCCGGTAGTTGTTGCAGTCGCTACGGTCTCCTTTGTTCTTGTACAAAGTGACGATGCTGGCGTCACGCGTGTCCTGTGGAATGTATTCCTGTTCCCAGCAGAGGCAGAGGAGTATGTGTAGGGGCTTGAGCAGTGCTGGTTTCCCGCTCTTGATGACTACAGGCTGAATGCCGTCGCTTCCAGGAGCCTTCCCACAGGCAAGGCAATCGAGGGCTTTTCCGAGCTCTTCCAGGTGGGCTGTGTGTCTAGCTCCTCCATGACAGGCAGGTCTAGAATGGCGTCCAGGGCAGTGTCAGTGACGCTGTTTTAGGTTGCATATAGCTCGAGATAGTGCTCAACCCATCGCTGCAGTTGTTTCCCCTGGTCTGTGATGACTTCGCCCGTTTGGACTTAAGGGGGGCGGTCTTGGAGGTGGGGGACTGTCGCCTTCTTGATACCATCATATGTATATATATATGTATGTGTGTGTGGGGGGGTATGTATGTATGTATGTATGTATGTATGTATGTATGTATGTATGTATGTATGTATGCATGTATGTACGTATGTATGTATTATCATATAGTCCGTAATGTCCAGCTTTTGTTCGCAGCGATGTTTGACTGTATTTAACTTGTTCTATAAATTCAATATTAAACCACTTGACATTTGAAGACACACACACACACACACACACACACACACATATATATATATATATATATATATATATATATATATATATATATATATATATATATATAGAGAGAGAGAGAGAGAGAGAGAGAGAGAGAGAGAGAGAGAAAGAGAGCGAGGCAGACACAGAGACACAGATAGACAGAGAGAGAAAGAATTATAAATATACACCTGATAGGAAGGAAAGTGCTATCCCTGGACCCTTTAGAAGATTCCTTGATAAAAGTAGGCAGAATTAATATTTTAATACAAACATTAATAGCATACCTGTATGAAAGTATTATTTGTATTAATAAATATATATGAAGAGAGATGTCTAAAGTGTTCACCGTTACCGATTGCAGCCAACTCACTACTGTCCGCGTGGGTTAGAGTCTTGGGTTCGACAAATGTGGATATGTGAGAAAGCTTGCAGTAGCTTTGCGGGGTTCTTTCTTCATCCAAAACATTAACAACAACAGGAAAGAGACTGAGACTGACATACAGACAGAGGGTGATGGAATAAGGGCGATGTAGAGGATCAGTACCTAGTAGTGTTATGTGCAAATTTGCAATAATTAAGAACATATTTGTAATCATCTTATGACTTTTTATTTTACGTTTAGTAATCATCATTAACAATCATGACCATGATCTCTGTTTTACAAAAGATTCTAAGACAATATCTTAATATGCTTTCCTTTTTCTCAGTGGGTGAAGTCTCACAGGTCTCAGTCACAGTATGGGCAAGTTAACTTACTCCAACTGATGTACGAACGCGGCTTTAATAGTATGTACGTAAAATACTGTTTTTGAATTTCTAACATAATTATTTGCCCATGTGATCGAATTTATAACGACAATTTTCGCACCACGCCTATCTCTCTATCTAATTAAAGCACCTATAAATACGTTTCTATCAAGGACATTTAATCAAAGTTACTTTTGTTTTACTCTATTTTCTGACAGAATACGAAAACAGAAACAATAGAAAAGCACGGTAGTATCTAACATTTCAAAATATTTAATAATTGGGTCTTTATAGCCAGCCCGCTCTATCCCAACACGCACAAACCTCTCACATTCTCACTGGGAGAATGACAAATGTTGACTATGAGAGACATCAATTGTCCATCTAGCCTAAGCCATAACTGTATAACCCAATCACGTCGTCGAAAACCCGAGAAATAGAGAAACTTGTAAATATGACGTATACTCTTGGGGTGATTCTGCCTGAAAATTCGCAGTTGCCTATTCGTCTGTTTCTATTTTGGCTATGGTTTCATCTAAACCTTCATGAATTTGCTTTGGTACGCGTGTCATATCCTAAACGATGTGCCACCATCCGGAACAATCCATAGCATGGTGTCGAGCGGGGACAAGCTAACTTTGGTGCAACGAAACACTTCTCTATGATGTTTCTTTGACTGGATAAGCGTGGTTGTGTGTGAATTCTCATCACTCGCGAAGACATTATACATTCATATCATGCCGAAGTTTCTTTCGCACCATCACCAATGGGACTTCTTCCGCCTTTTTAGCGCTCTTTTGTTCAACCAACCAAAACGGAGTACATTTTAGGAAGCGGTCCGACATTATCTTCGATTAATCTTCCTGTGCTGATATCTTTAAACTTACTAAAAAAAAACCATGTTTGTTGGCATTGCTAAACAAAGAATGATTTTGGGATACTTTCTTGAGTTAAATGCATTTACCAAACATGACTCGGCCATATCTGCATACGCATCATTAGTTGTTACATACATTGGCATCTATATCCCTGTAAAATATTTTGACGTTTTCATCGTACCGCCGTTTGATCGTATCAAAATAAAACTCCCACATGAACAGTTTAAAAAGGTCCAATACTGTTCCTAATACGATCAACTCATATATGTTTGAGGAGGTTCTCCATTGTTTTCAGAACATAGTATTGTTCGTCAGCTTGAAAAAGTCCTTTACAAGTTCATTGATAGGTACCGTGCGCAGATCTGCATTAATTTTGTATACACGGCGCCATCCAAGCTTGTTATTGAAACCGTAACCCCCTGCGGACTCTCAGCACATTCAGTCCTAATCGCAGATACATAGCATGATTCGTACGTGGACTATAAAAGTTTCGCTTTGTTCCCAAATTTGTAAGAATCTTGGTGCATTTTCTGAAATTTCGTCCGGAAAGATCAACATTTCCACTCTGACAGAGGGACAACCACTTGCGGGGCTCCACCAACGCCTTTGGAGACAGACGATAATCGTTATAGTTATGGTGAAGCTCCTCTTGATACTCCAAATCAGCCTCAAAGAAGTGTATGTGAATGTCTATATCTGCTCTATGGATCTGCTGAAAGTCGATTGCGGGCATAGGAATTCTATACTAGCAAACATGAGTCACCCACGTAGTGTAATTACTTGCGGAATACGGACAATATCTCATTCAAAACATCCCATATATCACTCACCACAGCGGAATATACTTTGGTGTCTCGATATAATTATACCCGAGTAACAGTGTGTTGGGTTAAGAACGTAGTTGAACATCCACGCATTTGTCAAGACTACATAGATAATCATTTCAAAGTCTTTGTCGAGTTCATCATTAACAGCTTCTGTGTCTTAACGGAATACGATAACGGGGGAGCTGCTATTGACGCACGGGGTTGCAATATTTAACCAATTATTTTCTGATGAATTACTATTAAAGATGATAATCAAGAACACACTGATAACAACGTGCAACTTAACCCCGGAGATGCCGGAGCAGTACAACATTGATATGAATGTTTGACGAGTTTTTGAGAAAATTGTTCTTGCATCTTTGCTTGGTGTCAATGACTATGGCACTTTATAATTTGAATCCCAGAACATATGCTCGTTGCCGAACATACTGCACAGCTCCAGCGTTAATAGTGTGCGATGCGTAGAAAGTTTTGTACACGCTTAAATATTCTGGTATTTCGCGAAGCTGTTTTACAGTCGGACGAAGCTGGTCTGGCGGAAGTCCCAACAACGCAAATACGTTTGTTTCATTGCTCCCTTTATTTTTTTATTTTCGCTCGCAGATTGTTTCAACTGTCAGTTTGTGTAACCGGATATTGTTCATCTGGAGCAATGGTTGCGCAACTGGTGGTGGTTCGTTTGCGAGTGTTATTAACACATGTATGCCACGTTTTCGCATGCTGCTTGGTATTCGTACCCCATGGTCTCACGGAGTTGCCTGATTTGATTTCACGGTGAGAATGCCGGTATAAAAGTGAAATTGTTAATTTCGTCAATAAATTATTTAAATTTTATATTTTACCAGGATCATTACATGCGGTCGTTTAGATCTCGATTATGATTTCAATGACTTGTGCATCTTTTTCCTCAACAATATTTGTTTTGGTTCTTTTCGGCGTGCGTGATAATACTCGCGAACATATATACTTGTGCGTGTGTTCTGTAGGCTGTGTGTGTGTGTGTGGGGGGGGGGGAGGTGTACAGCAAGTTTAGTCTTAATCGATTTCCTCATTGCTTTGATACGTCTATATCTCCCCTGCATTATTTCCTCTCGTGCCAACTTTAGTATTAAAGAAAACTAAGTATAATTTAAATGATAGGACACGATTTTATGACCATTAAACATAATATATTTTGTGTAGATGGTGATGTATGGTGTTACTTGATGCTGTCCTAGCGCTGGAATTTTTTTTTAAATTCCCAAATGTTATTCACACTGCACGCACTCGCGTGCGACGCGAGGATAAAAATAAGTAAAGTCATGAGCTACAGAAATGTTAGCCTATATCAGTAACCCCGGTCCAAAGCTTTCCATTACGATGCTCCTCCAATATTGAAAGGGAGCTAACTCGGATAGGAACGTAAGACATATATACAATAATATTAAAGTTACATCACTGAATTCAAAACAACGCTGCTATTTAATGAAAGAGTAACTTTTTCATTTCAAGGGTTAATTTTACACTTGAATGGTTATGTTAACCTTATATACATGTATCCAACATACATGCATGCATACATAAATACATACATACATATATACATACATACATACACACACATACACACACATACACACATACATACATACATACATACATACATACATACATACATACATACATTCATACATACATCCATCCATCCATCCATCCCACCATACATACATACATACATACATCATACATACATCATACATACATACATACATACATACATACATACATGCACGCATGCATACATACGTACGTACGTACATACATACACACATATACATACATACATACATATATACACACACAGACATACACACACATATACATACATGCATAAATACATACACACACATACACACACATATACATACATACATACATACATACATACATACATACGTACATACATACGTACATACATACATACATACATACATGCATACATACATACATACATACATACATACATACATACATACATACATACATACATACATACATACATACATACATACATACATACATACATAGAAGGGCCCCAAGTTGCCGAGTGGTCTAAAGCGCTTATCGTTACGGATCACTGCCATCTCACCTCTGTCTGCGTGGGTTCGAGTCTCGGATTCGGCCAATGTGGGTATGTGAGAAAGCTTGCCAGTAGCTTCTCGAGGGTCGGTGGTTCTTTCCGGGGATTTGCTGGGTTCATCCCCCACCATTAATACTGGCCGCCATGTATAGCCTCTTGTGTGCTGAAAAATGGCGTTAAACCTTATAACAACAACATACATACATACATACATAAATACATACGTACATACATGCATACATACTACATACATACAAACATGCATACATACATGCACACACAGACATACACACATATACATACATACATGCATACATACACACAGACATACACACACATATACATACATACATACATACATACATACATACATACATACATACATACATACATACATACATACATAGAAGGGCCTCGAGTTGCCGAGTGGTCTAAAGCGCTTTCCGTTACGGATCACTGCCATCTCACCTCTGTCTGCGTGGGTTCGAGTCTCGGATTCGACCAGTGTGGGTATGTGAGAAAGCTTGCCAGTAGCTTCTCGAGGGTCGGTGGTTCTTTCCGGAGATTTGCTGGGTTCTTCCCCCACCATTAATACTGACCGCCATGTATAGCCCATCGTGTGCTGAAAAATGGCGTTAAACCTTACAACAACATACATACATACATACATACATACATACATACATACATACATACATACATACATACATACATACATACATACATACATACATACATACGTACGTACGTACGTACATACATACATACATACATACATACATATAATACATACATACATACATCATACATACTTACATGCATACATACATACATGCATACACA